>VDFB02270651.1:682228576-682353338 GCA_007258455.2 Sequoia sempervirens | reverse complement strand
TGCAATAGGTTCCAAACAAGCCTTCCAAGCTTCTACAAAGTTTGGATCTTCTGGATACAAACTCTTGAGTTCATTGAACCCAACAACCTCTACATTCATCTCTATCAACAATTTTTTCCTTCTACTTAAGGCATCTACAACTCTGTTTGACCTTCCAATCTTTTGCTTCAAAACAAAAGCATAACTCTGCAAAAAATCAACCCATTTCAAGTTCCTTTGATTCAACTTTCCTTGACTATTGAGATACTGCAAAGCTTGATGATCAGTATATAAAACAAATTCTTTTGGCAACAAATAGTGTCTCCATTTCTTTAAAGCCTAAACTATAGCATAAAACTCTTGATCATAGACAATATTTATTCTAAGCATCATTTAACTTCTCACTAAAATAGGAAATAGGCTTACCTTCTTGACTTAAAATAGCTCCTATGGCAGTGCCACTAGCATCACAATCTACCTAAAAGACCTTATTGAAGTCTGGAAGTTCCAAAATAGGTTGTTTTGCAACTTTCTTCTTCAACATATCAAAACTTTTGGCTGCCCCTATAGTCCACTTAAACTCTTTTATATCCCCTCTCATCGCTTCAGTTAGAGGTGCACAAATACTACTTAAATTCCTAATAAACTTTCTGTAAAAACTTGCTATACCATGAAATGATCTTACCTTTGTAACATTCCTCCAGGTAGGCCATTAAATGATAGCTTTCACCTTCTTTGGATCCATTTTAAGACCCTCTATTGAGACAACAAATCCCAGATAGACCAACTCTCTCTTCACAAAACTAAATTTATTCAAATTAATCAACAATTTCTCCTCCCTTTGTTTCTCAAAAAAAAATTGTATATGCATCAAGTGCTCCTCCAATGTCTTACTAAAAATCAAAATATCATCCAAATAAACAATAACAAATTTTCCTAATTTTTTTTTCAATACCTCATTCATAAGTTGCATAAAGGTGCTTGGTGCATTGGTTAGCCCAAAAGGCATGACTAACCACTCATACAAGCCCTCCTTAGTTTTGAAGGTTGTCTTCCATTCGTCTCCTTCTTTCATTTGGATCTGGTGATATCCACTCTTCAAATCTATCTTCGTGAAGTACTCAGCTCCGCTCAAACAATCCATAATGTCATCCATTCTCGGTAAGGGAAATCTATACTTGATGGTGATATTGTTGATGGCTCTAGAATATGTACACATCCGACATTCCCCATCCTTCTTTAGTGTTAGTATTGTAGGTACTGCACATGGAATCAAACTCTCTCTGATCAATCCCTTCCGCAACAACTCTTGCACTTGTTTGTTCAACTCTTCACTCTCTACTGGAGTCATATGATGATTTTCCTTATTTGGAAAACTAGCTCCAAGAATTAGGTCCATTTTATTGTTGTTCTTTCTTACAGGAGGCAAACTTTCAGGTACGTTATAAAAAATAATAGCTTGAAACTCATTCAACAAATCTGAAACCTCTATAGGTACTCTAGTAGTATCTTCTTTATCACATATGCTCATGCTTCATACCTTCTAGGAACTTTCTTCCATCAACCAAACAAATTCTTGCATTATTGCATGCCTTTTCCTCTGCCTCTTTCAATGGCTTCAACTTATGACGAAATCCATCCTTTGTCGAAGAATAGGTGTTGGCATGTCCATCATGTATTGCTCGTTGATCAAACTGCCATGGTCTGCCTAACAACATATGACAAACATCCATAGGCATAATATCACATAATACCTCATCATGGTAATTCCCAATCATGAACTTTACCAGACATTGTCCATTTACCAAGGTTTATGGTCCTTTTGCAACCAATCAATCTGGTATGGGTTCAGACGCCTCCTCTCCAACCGCAACTAACTAACTATTTCTTTTGAAATGAGGTTATCAGTACTACCTCCATCAATAATAACATTGCAAAATTTACTTTCACACTGACATCCGGTGTGAAACAAATTCTTCCTTTGAGTTGGCTCATTCTCCTCATTCAGCAAGACTCTTCTAGTAACAAGAATCTCTCCTCTTTTTGTATCCTCAAAATGTGAAGACTCGACATCTTCATCAACATGTGCAACTCATGCATTACCCTCATGTCTTTTGTTTTTCCTTCCTTGATGTTGAGGACACTCATAGGCTCTATTTCCTTCTTCTCCACACTGGAAACAGGTTCCACGAAAGCCTCCTCTTCCTGGTTCTTATCCAGATCTTCCCCTTCCTCTTTGGTCTCCATTATTCTGATCATGACAATGGTAGGTGTTATCTCCTTTCTAGTTCTGGCTGCTACTGGAGCCTTCACCCTTCTTTTGATCTTCATTTCAACCTCCATATGACTGTCCACCAATCTTTCCTCCATGACCTCCACCTTGTTGTTTGTTCTCAAACCTCTTGTTCAATCATTCTTCAACCTTCAGAGAAAACTAGTAAGTGTCCTCAATGGTGGTCGTTCTTACCAGTGCCAATTCTTCCCATATGCTTGGCTTCAACCCGTTAATATAGCGAGCAACTTTCTCTTTATTCACCTCAAAATTTCCTATCTGAATCAAGACCTTATGAAATTCCTCTATGTATTCTTTCACCATCCTTGTCCCTTACCTCAAGCTCTGCATCTTCTTGAGCAACTCCAATTCGTAATCAACTAGAATAAATTGTTTCTTCAATTTTGACACCATTTTGTCCCATCTAGAAATTTTATCTTTCCCTTGTCTTCCCCTTTCTAACTAAACTTCTTTCCACCATATACTAGCATGACCTTTCAATTTTTTCTTTGTAAACCTCATTCTATGAGGATCTTCAATCTCCTCAAGCTCAAAAAATTCCTCCATGTCATTGATCCAATTAATCAATTCTTTAGGATTCAGATTTCCACTGAAAGTTGAAACCTCCATTTTAGTTCTCTTCCCAATGCTTGATATCACTTGCAGCAATCTTCTCTCTCTAGGATCCATTGGATCTTGCTCTTCCTCTTTAATTTCCTCTTATGTTTCATCTTCATTGTCATCTTTGTCTTGATGCACATCTCTTCTTTGAAGCTCTTGTTGCAAGGTTTCTAATTGCCTTCTATGGGATCTGATTTCATCTCTAGGTGGACCTCCTCCACCCCAGCCTCCACCTGTGCCATACTAGGCACGTCTTGGAGGCATCTTGAGTTCAACCCACACTAACAGGTCTTGCTACAATTGCCTCACATTCGACGCTCTATTACAGGCTCAAGAACTCTTGCTCAGATACTGTTGGTATATGGAACCTAATCAAACTCGGAGGTTAAATTTTCTCGAATTTTATTGATGCAATTTCCCCCCAAATTACTTAATAGGGTCAAGGGGCAGCGCCCCCACAGGGGCTTGGGGGTAACGCCCCCAAAACCTCTCACGATTTTTTATTATTTTACAAAGGCGTCAGGTGTTATTTTTTCTATTGGTCAACATAAAAAAACCTTATTTTTGTAAACGACATAAGTATTGATAAAAGGCTAAGGGTTTGAGTTTTTGTTGACATTGTATTGTAGCATTTGCAACAGTATTGAGTTGCAAGGATTACTGGTTGTATTTGGTTCTGTTTACTGGATAATAATATTGGACTCTTTATTGGTGGATGTAGCTTGAGTTTGGGTGAACCACATTAAATATTGTCTCTCGCTATTATTATTTCTGTTTTTTTCATTCCTTTGTTTAATCTTTATTTGCATTTAATTGATATTTTTTGCATACAATTCCTAACATATACCACTTGATGAGGGCCACTCCACCCAAAATCCAAAGAAATCACAACATATACCAACACAAAAGATGTGAGATAGAAAATTGATTCACTTTCAATTATTTTCAAAAAATGAAATTACAGATTCAAAGCTTACATGCTACAACCTTATGGGCTTGATTCATTACAACAAAATCAACTTAGAAAAGAAAATCTACTATTTGGAGCCATAATCTGCACTATCAGGGCCACCTTCTACAACCCCCACTTAACCCTTTTTATTTTCCCCAATAACCGCCCTAGAATTTTTTAGAAAGTACAAATTTCCCCTTTCGTTTTGGCACCAAAAGTCTCACCATTTGATTTCTGGCCTAGGAAGAAATTTTCCAGAAATTCACTTTTTAGAGAACAAACTTCACGGGGCCATAACTTTTGATCCGAGTGTCTAATTCGCTATTATTGTATATCGTCGAAAAGCTCTCGATGAGCTCTACAACACACAAATCAATTGTAGGTCAGTTTGGCAACTTTTTGAGCTATTTTAGGGCCTCTAAAATTTTATATTTGAATTTGAAGTTGCATTGGAGAAATTTCCCGGGATAGAAACTTTAATTTCTCCCAAACCGTGCAGGGTATTGAGATGATTCTTTCGCAACTGGAAATTGTTTTCAGCTCTGCTCCTTGGGGTAAATTTTCATGTCCATACGAGCCCATTTTGGCTGACTTACTAAAAGTAGTAGGTGCTCATTTTTCGCTATTTTTTACGCCAGACAATCTTATACCCCTTAAGTGCCATCATGGGACTCAAAACAACTAAAGAAAATAAAGAAAACATTTTTTTTGGGTGATGCAAAATTTCCCTACACCGTTGGATGCTCCTGCATCACCTCAAAAAATCCCTCTAATTCAAAATTTGGAAATTTTCTGACCTGAAGAAATCCCTCTAATTCAAAATCCAAAAATTTCCTGACCTCAAGAAATCCCCTAATTCAAAATTTGGAAATTTCCTCACCTCAAGAAATCCCCCTAATTCAAACTCTAGAAATTTCTTGACCTCAAGAAATCCCCCTAATTCAAAATCTAAAAATTTCCTAACCTCAAGAAATCCCCTAATTCAAAATCCAAAAATTTCCTAACCTCAAGAAATCCCCCTAATTCAAAATCCAAAAATTTCCCAACCTCAAGAAATCCCCCTAATTCAAAATCTGGAAATATCCGGACTTCAAGAAATCCCCGAAATTTCCATTTTCAAAAAATTTCAAGACTCGTGAAAAATCTCAAAATTTTCCAAAAATGAAAATTTCTTGAACTGCAAAATTTCTCGAAATGGAATTTTTTTCCGAAAAAGGAAATTTCTAGAAATGGAAAATTTCTTGATAGGTCAAAATCTCTAAAATTTCATGATAAGGCTAAAATTTTGAATTTCTATTATGGGACCAAAATCTCAAAAGCGGTTTATTTTTTATGTTTTAGGGATTGAATTTTTATCATGTGAACTACTAATGTTGGTATTTGATTTTCAAGATCTTGAGATAAATCTATAGATTTTCAAAAAACAAGGAGGCAATTGGAGAAATGGAATAAATATTGTAATTGGTTTTGGCATATAAAACAAATTTGAATTAAATATTGTGCAAAATAGTTGTATCTCTCCTAGAAGTTGTTATTTTGTCTTGTTCTCCTTGTAATATGTACCATTTGTCTTTATCTAGAAAAAGGAGAAAATTATTAAATGTAAGCCTCCTTAGGGTTTTTAGAGGTGAAGTTTGGGCCCTTGGATTGGATTTAATCCTGGCCATTGATTCAAAATGTAATTTCTATAAAAGGGTTATTCTTATTCATTTGAAAAGAGAGAAAGAATTGGAAATTGTTAGGAAAATGTTGGAGTTCAATTAATATAGTTAGATCATTGACTTGGTGAATTTTTGTGTCAAGTTTGAAGGTGTTATGGTTTCTTCTTTCTTATTCTTAGAAAGTAGCTTTAGTTCATTTGTAATGATGGTGAAATGTTGAAGATGTTTTGATTTATCTATTGCTCATACCATTTGGGGTTTGTTGATTGTAAATCACATTGCATGGTTAGTCTAAGCCAAATATTGCATTAATTTCAATTGTGAATGCTTGTTCATGTCATGTCAATAATTGGGTGTATGAATGATTATTCATAGTCTGAAAATCTCACTTTTCCTTGGAAGATTGCACCATTTTGTGGATTTGTGATTTGATCTTAACTAAACAAGAATAGGTTTTCATGGGGATTTGTCAGTCTGCAACATTAGCCATTATTATGATTGATCTTAGGTGTTAGTTTTAGGATCTCTTCAAACCCTATACCTTTTGGTCTTTCTTTGGGTTAGTGTTAGAAACAAAATAGCATCACAAAATTGCCAAATTTGATGATAAAATCCATTTTCATATTTCAAATTTGGAAATATAGTTAGGGTTTGTACTAGTTTTTAGATCTCATGAAACCCTTATTTAAGTATGAAACTTTCAATCATTTTTGAACCATAAATTCCCTTTGTGATTACTAGAAAATCACATCAACTATTGAGTTGTTTTTGCATAGTCAAGACCTGACAATCCTGAACCTTGGGGTCATTTTCTTAAGTTTTTCTAAAGAAATTTTTCTTTCAAGAGAGATAGAACACTTATTTTTTATCTGTGTTGTGCATTATAGAAACACTTGTCAACAGAATTGGCACTAGAAGGAGGGTTTGAACATAAATAACAAAGTTGGAAGTTGAATGATCCTTCATGTTATAAATTTGAGATATGATGGACCTCTTTATATTTAGAAAAATCCAAAAAACAAAAAAATTGAAAATACAAAATCTAAGTTGAAATGGAAAGATAATAGTCATACATTTCTTGTTATGAGGATATCCCTCAAGTTGATATTTCTTAGCTTTAGGAATCTTTGAATAGGAAACTATATCCTAAGAGTTTGCATCAAATTGCATTATCAAATGGTAGAATTCATAATAACTCCATGCATAATGAGTTGAAGTTTTTGACCTTTCTGGAAAGAATGGAAATGGCTTTGTAGGGGAAAATATTCTCTTGGGAAGTGTGTGAACCATTGGCTTCTAAAAAGTTGGAAAAATAAATTGTTGATATTGCAGTTGAAGCCTTCACAAGATTGTTCAAGAATTAGTTGAGTAGTGAGAATGGATTATGTTTACAAGATATTCTCCTATCCAGTTGGTGTAGTGTGCATAATGCATCCCATTTTGATCTCACCTACCCCTCATGTAAAGGTATTATTAATCAAGTTAAAAGTCATTTAGAATTGATGGAACAACAATGTACTTGAATGAGATTGAGTCATCTGGGGAATACATTGTAGAGGAGCCAATGGATATTGAATCAAAAGAGTATGTGGCAACAAATGTTGGAGCAGTCATAGAAGAAGTTGAATGCAAGAATGAAGAACCTGAAATACCTAGGACAACATAGGTTAAGAATGAATGTTCAAGTGAAGTGCAACTTGTAGAAATAAGAGATGTTATCTCTACAGAAGCTAGTCAAATATCTAAAACAAAATTTTCAACTGACTTGGATGGGGATGATCCTCAAGAAAAGGAATTTATCAATCAAACTTCCTCTACCCATGATGAAGATCCACTACAGGTGAGATATGATGAGTTCATCACAAATTTTTTGAAGGATTGGTCGAGCTTGTGATACAAAATCCATCTAGAAGAGTTATTGCTATGAAGTTGATGCAGGATACATGAAGTGGCACACTCAAAATTCACATGTTCATTATGATGTCAACAATTAGAGAAGTTGAAGAACAAGTGGAATTGTCAAAATAGCCTAAAATAGAGTTCTCCACCTTCCTTGTAGAGGATGCACAAGAAAATGCATCGAATGAGTTTTCAATGAAGGTGCTTCAAGAAGTTGTTGTCAACTGTCTAGTGGAGCAAAATGAAGGATTAGATGAAATTGGTGTTCGTAACTGCTTTGATCAAGAATCTCTGCCAAGACCAATAAAGGATGAATTCAAGGAGTCTTCTTGTTTATTATTTTTTTTCCCTTTATATTTTGATGAATTGAGCATAGGAGATTCACATGTGTCATTATTTCATGATGATAAACCTTATCCAAATTATGCTAACATGTAGGAAATTTCAAATGATGCTAAGAAAAGTGATACTAGAATCATGACTAGTAATGGATACAATCAGTATGCTACATTAGAAAAAGAATTTTAAGATCAACCTGTGATGGCTCTTGAGGGGCATCAAATTGAAGAAGTTGTTGCACATGAAGATATTTTGGTGGTTTTATTGTCAAGGCTACATGAAAATAAACAAATAGGTGAATGTTCCATGACATTCATTGTAAACACTTTCAATCTGATTTTCACCTTATGTTATTTGTTAATGACTCTAACTCTACTTTGCATGTTTCAATTGCAAGAGGAAAGTTGCACCACCAATTGTGACCTCTAGATGCTAATATTGGATCATTACAAGGCATATTAGTGGACAATAAATATGAAATTTTGTTTGAAGAAGCAACATGTCGAGTTGTTTCTTTCCTTACTATGAATTTTGAAGTTTATCAATTTGATTATGGATGTCTAGGAAGGAAAACTTGTTGGAAGAATGAAGAACCAATATGATTGAATCATTAGTTTGATCCAGTACTCTGAACGGTATGAAGAACCAACTTACACCCTCTGGTATTTTGGTCCGCATCTATAGTACATATAAGATTTATCCTTGCATTTTATATATGGTGTTCACTACATATATCTACATCTATGTTCCTAATTGTAGTTGGTGCTTATATTTATATCAAAAGTTATGAGTATCACAATGTTGATTGGAACAGTGTTGACTAGTTGAATCACAAACTGGTGTTGGCATTTTGGTCCACAATCCTCCATGGTTGATTGTTGCTACTTGCGATTTTGGGAAATGGTTTATGGATGTTGGAAGCTTGTAAGTTTAGAATATTGTATGCTCATGTGCTCATATGGAGAGTTGGCATTATTCTATTGATTGCATTTTGTTATTAGTTTTATCCCTAGCTGACCTAAGGAATAGTTGATATTGTAATGGATTAATTAGTGTTGTGGATATATGTGTGACCTATCTTTGGTCCATGCTGACATATTATAACATGCTACATGCTTGGATTATTTTTGGAGAAGTTTTGTACTAACTTGGAGCCGACAAATTGATTGCATCTAATTAGGCCAACCTACTTGATCCATGTGGATGAATAAGATATATATATTGGATATTTTTTGAGATCGAGGTGTGTGTGATAGGATGAAGTGAAAGCAATATTTTGTGCGAGATGCGAAGATGAAGTGTGTCTGAGCATTACCAGAACTGAATTTTCACTTGTTAGGTGTACTCTTATCAGTTCATTCTGGCTATGAGGCCACTTTTGTATTGTAATCTTTTTATAGGCAGTGAGCCTCCTTGCTTGGATAGTGAGTTCTCTTTGTAAGCAGTGGGCTTCTGTATCTGGCAGTGAGCCTTTTTGTATTTAGTTTTGGAACTACAATATATTGTGAGGTAATCCTCACCATGGTTTTTCCCTTATTGGGTTTTCCACGTAAATCTGGTGTTTCTTGTGTTCTATTATTTGCATTTCATGTTCATACTTAATAACAAAATAAAGTGGATGTGAAGTTGATAAGTGTTTGAGATTTGTGATTGAAGTTTGGTGAAAACTGATTCACCCCCCCTCTCAGTTGTCTTGTGCCTTTCAACATAACTTGCATATAGATTAATCATGGTCCTAAGGATTTACCTCAATTATTGGTTTTTCCTAGTTTTTCCATTGAATATGAAAGTATTGCTACAAGAATAGTTTTTTCTAAGTATAAGGATAAATTTTTCAAGTTCAAAACCATAACATGTGCCTTGTTACTGCTAAATATTTTGAGGAACCATGTGAGGTCATGTGTCTTTCCATGTTTTCTAAAAATTTCTTACTCATAGTTTTTTATAAATAATTAGATTAGGTTTAGATTTGTTTCTTTTTTTTCATTATGTTGTAGGTTTAGGTTTGGGCTTGGTTTGGGGTTTCCTTGTTTTCTTCTATGGAAGTCTTGTATGAAAAACAATAATTTAATTATCTATAAATGTTCTGAATATTTCTTTGAGAAACACCAATTATTCTTTTAGGATGGATGGTGTAGGTCTCCTATAAGCATCAAATAGTTGGGATATTTGATCTAGGAGGATGAATCATTGGTTTGATTTGATATGAAGTATTCTAAAATCTTATACTCATCACATATTTTAAGAATCTTGGGGCCATTGTGGGTTTCTTTGTGAAGTCATATTAAGTGAAAATTCTTGTTTCTACTTTAGCACCATTGTTATTCTTAGCCCTAAATGCAAGCTTCACCACTTGTAGGTTGAAAGGGAAAAAAAAGAAAAGAAAAAATTAGAAGAATTGAAAAGAAAAGAGAGAAAACATTGAAAATCAAAAGAGATTCAACTTTCAGGAGGATTCTAATAACTCTATCGGGGGTATGGATGCCTAGCTGGTAGTAGAGCTATGTTTGATAGAACCACAGTGACAACCTCATCAAGGCTATAGACGCCTAATTAACAGTGAAGAAATGTCCAAGTCGCTTTTGACGTTGAATC
Source organism: Sequoia sempervirens (assembly GCA_007258455.2). Taxonomy (NCBI): domain Eukaryota; kingdom Viridiplantae; phylum Streptophyta; class Pinopsida; order Cupressales; family Cupressaceae; genus Sequoia; species Sequoia sempervirens. The sequence goes on along the minus strand of VDFB02270651.1, from coordinate 682,343,020 downwards.
ATTCATGTAGCTTAACATGATGGAGCATGGGTTCCTGTGGTCACTTTAAGGAGAGAAATGAATACACTTGCACACACTTGGATTTTAGGCATATGGAAGGTAAGATCTAGTACTGGTTTTGATTCTTTGATCATATGTTCTAATTTTTTTGGCCTAGTGTGGAGACTTGAACCGGAGATTTTAGGTTTGTGATTCCTTTTTCATCAAAATGCTCTAGAGAATTTTCCCATCAAAGTCATCATTTGTTGTTCCCTTTTCGCACATATGCCCCATTGAAGGCAAGGACCCCCCTCTTTTTCTTTTTTGCATCTTCGAATTTTACGTCCATTGATCTCTAGTCCTACTCCTTTTGGGATGTTTTATGATGAGAGGTTATTTTGAGATTAAATATGGATTTTATTTGAATAAGGAAATGTTTTAAATTGTCTTAGGAAGCTTGAAGTGAATTTTGGGATGTCATATGAAAAATTAGGCTAGGTTTCTTTTTGAAATTTTGGGAAATTCCTTCTAGGTCAAAATTTATGGAGCTTCCGAGATTTTGGTCAATTGAGAAATCTAAAAATTTCCTTGCCTCAAGAAATCCCTCTAATTTAAAATTCAAAAATTTCTTGACCTCAAGAAATCCCCCTATTCAAAATTTGGAAATTTCTTGACCTAAATAAATCCTCCTAATTCAAAATTTGAAAATTTCCTAACCTCAAGAAATCCCCCTAATTCAAAATCCAAAAATTTATTGACCTTAATAAATCCCCTAATTAAAATTTGGAAATTTCTTGACCTCAAGAAATCCCCCTAATTCAAAATCCAAAAAATTCCTAACCTTAAGAAATCCCCTTATTCAAAATTCAAAAAATTTCTGACCTCAAGAAATCCCCCTAATTCAAAATCCAGAAATTTCTTGACCTCAAGAAATCCCCCTAATTCAAAATCCTGAAATTTCCTTACCTCAAGAAATCCCCCTAATTCAAAATTCAAAAAATTTCCAACCTCAAGAAATCCCCCTAATTCAAAATCCAGAAATTTCCCGACCTCAGGAGATCCCCCTAATTCAAAATCTAAAAATTTCCTGACTTCAAGAAATTCCCAAAATTTCCATTTTTCGGAAAATTTCAATTCATGAAAATCCTAAAAATCAAAAAGAAATTTTCCAAAAATGGAAAATTTGTCAAAAAAAGGAAATTTCTCGAAATATAAGTTTTTTTGATAGGTCAAAATCTCCAAAATTTCGTGACAGGGCTAACTTTTGAAATTCTATGATGGAACAAAAATCTCAAAAGTTGTTTATTTTTTATCTTTTTAGGGATTGAATTTTTATCATGTGAACTACCAATGTTGGTATTTGATTTTCAAGATCGTGAGATAAAGCTATGGATTTTCAAAAATTGAGGAGGAAATTAGAGAAATGGAATAAATATTTAATTGGTTTTGGCATATAAAACAAATTTGAATTAAATATTGTGCCAAACAATGGTATCTTCTCCTAGAAGCTATTATTTTGTCGTTCTCTTTGTAATTTGTGTCATTTTTCTTTATCTGGAAAAAGGAAAAAATTATTAAATGTAAGCCTCCTTAGGGTTTTTACAGGTGTAATCTAGGCCCTTGGATTGGATTTAATCATGGCCATTGATTCAAAATGTAATTTCTATAAAAGTCCTATGCCTTTTCATTTGAAAAGAGAGGGAGAACTAGAAATTGTTAGCAAAATGTTGGAGAAATTAATACAGTTAGATCATTGACATGGTGAATTTTTGTGTTAACTTTTAAGGTGTTATAGTTTCTTATTTCTTATTCTTAGACAATAGTTTTAGTTCATTTATAATGATGGTGAAATGTTGAAGATGCTTTAATGAATTTGTTGCTCATACCATTTGGGGTTTGTTCACTGTAAATCACAGTGCCTGGTTAGTCTAAGCCAAATATTGCATTAAGTTCAACTATGAATGATTTTTCATGTCATGCCAACAATTGGGTGCATGAATGGTTTTTCATAGTCTAAAAATTTTGTCTTCCTTTGAAGATTGCACCATTTTTGTCCAGAGTTGTAGATTTGATATTAACTAAGCAGGAATAGGTTTTCATGGGGATTTTTCAATCTACAACATTAGCCATTATTATGATTGACCTTAGGTGTTAGTTTTAGTATCTCTTCTAACCCTATACCTTTTTCTCTTTCTTTGGGTTAGCACGTTAGAAACAAAATAGCATCACAACATTGTCATATTTGATGATAAAAGCCATTTTCAAATTTCAGATCTAGAAATACAATCAGGGTTTGTACTAGTTTTCAGATCTCATGAAACCCTTACTTGATTATGAAGCTTTCATTCCTTTGTGAACAATAAATTCCCTTTGTGATTACCAAAAAATCACATCAACTACTAATTTGTTTTTGCATAGTTAAGACCTGACAATCCTGAACCTTGGGGTCATTTTCTAAAGTTGTTCTGAAGAAAGTTGTCTTTCAAGAGAGATAGAACACTTGTATTTTATCTATGTTGTGCAATGCAAAAACACTCATCAACAGATGATATGAAAGTAAGATCAAAGAGTCACGTAATCAATGTTGATGGATGAGGACTATGGAGTTAAAGATAAATCATGTGTGGTCATTTCTAAATTTATGCCTTCCTCATGTGAACTATCATAAAATGATGGGATAAATTCATAAAGGATGTGTAGAAAAAACAAAGATGAATTAAAATGTTACAAAGCTATTCCACTCATCTATAATAAAAAAACACTCACCAATAAGATGGCATTGTCTAGGTGTTCATAATAAGTAGGTAAGAATGATTTCACATGAAAGGAAGCATTAGTAGACCCACCATAATCATCATGCAAATGTTATTCAATAACTCTTGTAATTTCCTCATGAAATGTATGATAAGAAAATGAACTAGCAATGGAAAAATCAAAAGCTAAAAAATATCATCAAGGCATAGGCTCTCACCATGTCAAATAGAATTATTTAAAATATTACCATGATAATCTATAAATATAATATGAGATACAGAAGAATGATGATCTTTACTATACTCATACTTATGCATAGAAGAAGATAATTCATTTAAAGCGTTAAAATCTATGGACATAGGAATATCATGAAATGTAAGAAATTCTCCATCACAAATTATTCTAATGTTGATCGTGCAAGTGAGTTAGGTGATATATACTCCCCTAGTCCATTCTCATCATTATTACAAGGCATAAGATTATCATGAAGTGTATGGATAGATTATGTGCATATTGCTAATAGAAGAGGATAATCACTAACCAATTCAATGAAAGAGGGAACAAATGGAACATTGTAAAATTAAAACTCCGTTGAAAATATATTCATATTCATAACATGGAAACCCATTAGTATATCAAGAATACACATGCAATGTAATATGAAATATAGGAATGGGTTAAATTTTAAAATAAATGTATGGAAATCAGCCAAAGAGAAAGATCTAGTGATAATATAACCTAGGATGTGAGTGCAGGATGAGAGATAAATCACTCTTATAAATCAAAATTATATATTAGATAAAAAAAATATTAATATTGATGAGAAACTCCAAGGATAAATTACGTCATTTAAGAGTAGATGAGATCACCAAACTGTAAAGAACAATACTATTTTATACAAGGTATTATCTAGATTAATTAATAAAACCAACTACATAAGAACATGAACTAATTTAAATAATAAAGGTGTAGACAAAAATATAAAGATTAGTAAAACAATAATAGTAAGTTAGGAGAGGGGCAGCAAGGCTAGCTTGATTGGCTAAACCATCCTATTGTAGGCAAGAGGTCACAAGGTCTAGTCTCCCCCCATCCCCGTGGTACCGGAGGGCATGTCATGCCAGCATCATCAGTCATGTGAAATTTTTTTACCATATACACTAAGTATGTAGTATTTGTTTTTGTCTTTCGTATCCATTATCTTTTTATGGGATTTGTATATGTTGATTCTAGTTTTGATGAATTTTCAAATCTTATAATCAAAGGGGAAGAAAATTTAATTTAAATGGATACCATCAATTCTTCTAAACCACAACCATTGGTGGCTAGTGAGCCTAAGGTACATAAAGAATCAAGGAATCCTCAAAGGAAAAAAAGAAGAAAAAGAACAAGATACACAAAGGTTTTGAATCATTTTTGTCTCAAGGGAATCATTTAAGAAGGAGAATCACAAGTGTGTATATTGCAATAAATTAGGGCATGATGAACATCAGTATTATTCACAATAGACTGATGCTTTGAAACATCTACTTAAGAAGAATCAAACCAATTATCCTCCAGCAATGTCAAGGGATTCATATTCTTGTTCAAGTTCAAAGAAATATAAGGGCCAAGAACTTGTTTTAGTTATAGATTATGAGTTAGAGAGGTGGATACTTAATTCTATAACTTCTCATCATATGGATTCATCATAGAGTGTGTTCTCTTTATTTGAGTCTTTTTCATGACCATACATCCTAATATCTAACAGATGTATATTCATGGGAAGGTATCTATTGACATAGATGAAGGATCATTTTATGATTTTTTTATGTTCCACCATTGTCAAATAATATTATTTCTAATTATTAGATCACACATGGTAGAGTAGGAAAGAGTGTTAAGTTCACACCAAATTTTGTTATTACTGATAATTTGTATAGTAGAGATATATTTGTAGTTAGAAAGGTTGATCATCAATCTCAAGTGTACACTTTCTCACTTTTTTATATTTTTTACTTTGTCTAATTTGTACACACTCAAGCATCTACTATGGACACTTTTGAGGGATTTAGTGTAGTAATTTGATTTTTTTTCTTTCATTTACTCAAGTTCTAGAGACATGTGCTAAAATTACATCTCCTCTATCTACTATTGCTTTTGATGTGACTAGTATTTCTACATTCATGGCTCCTAATGATTCAGTGAAACATGGAATTCATCATCTTCCAAATATAATAACTTGGGATAAGTAATTGACAGATATTTTAAGTTTTTTTTGAGTCCTATCTTGTAGACTATGATGGAAATATTAAGGATATTCATATTCTATTTGATGTTAACTCTTATGGAGTTACATACTCTTCTTTAGATGTTGTGAGGGTATCCTTAGACCATCTTGTTCTTTTTGTAAATCATCATTTGTCACATGGATCATTAATGTGGATATTCTTGAGTAAAATTTGGAGGATTCATCTTTGTCTTTGGATTATTTTCTAAAGATCTATTTCTACTAGGTTTTGGATTGTCATATGCAACAATGTGGCCTAGAATTCTTGACTTGAATATGGTAGATTTTAGCATCAACATGTGGACACTTGAGAAAATTTTAGAAACATCACACATCTTTCCTTTCTTGTATTCTTTTTAGGCATGGGAAGACATCCTACATATATTCTTAGTTTTGTTTCTTCCCAAGGGGAGGAATTTTGTTTGATGATATTTAATCATATTCAACACTATCTACCATCATTGTAGGATAATCTTGTATTCTTTTTAGGCATGGGAAGACATCCTACATATATTCTTGGTTTTGTTTCTTCCCAAGGGGAGGAGTTTTTTTTATGATATTTAATCATATTCAACACTATTTACCATCATTGTAGGATAATCTACCTTAAGGAGGGGCCACATAGTCCATCTTCTTCTTCTCTCTTATGGGGATAATTTCTCATATGAATTTTTAATGTCATCGAGAGAATTTAGTGCTCTTTTTTGAGAAAATTTATACTCTCTTTTGGGAGGCATTTTATCCCAATGGAGTTTATCCTTTACTTCATTTGTGAGAGATTTTTTTGTACATGAATACCTAACATGGCCTCATAGTCAAGACCCATCCTTGCATCTTTTTTGCTCTCTCAAAGTTGCACTTAAGGGGGGTGTTGGTGTGAATGGGGTGTTTTACTTACATATTTCATCACCTAGGTCATATTCCTTAGGGTACATATAGGATACTTATCACTTTATATCTCAAGTCATAATATTAATACATATGTCATAATATTATTTAATCTTATGTCTCACCTCACCTATATAACTAAGGGGTATTTTTTATATTCTTATTTCATTATAATCCATTAACATTATATTTGCATCCTTTAATAAATAGTATTAATCTGTCATATTTGATGTCTCTTGTACTCTCATTGAAGCTCTTAAATCTTGGTGGCGACGTCTTTAACCAAATCATGCATGGTATAGAGCATTTTATAACAACTCTTACACAAATGTTAAGGCTAGATCCATTGTCAAGTAAAGATCATGTAATGAGTAGTTTCCCACACTTTTCCATGCTATGTTTAAAGGTATAACTTCTTTAAAGATCTTTTAGGTGAAGTTTCATCATTATTGAAAAGATATAGCATGATATTCATTATCGAAAATATAACTTATCCAAAAAATTACTAATTAAAGAATGATATTGCACCTAACTTAAATTCTCTATGAGGTTCTTAAAATTCTCTCTATTAAAAGGTGATGTACATAATAAATTGAATAAAGTTATTTTGACTTGATTATTTAATAATAATTGAAAAATGGGTAAATTTTGTTTTTCCTTATATGTGACTCGAGGTGCATGACGTAAATTAATTTTATTGGTTGGTTAAACTAGTGGAAATAAATTAACATATTATCATCTTCTTAATCTTTGATAAGTATGCCCCAATAAATTATAATCATGTGAATCAATGATGATATGAAAGTATGATCAAAGAGGCACATAATCAATGTTGATGGATGAGGACTATAACGTACAGATTCCAAATTCAACACAAAATCAAATATCCAACAATATTATTCCAAATTCAACACAAAATCAAATATCCAACAATATTAATCAATTTAGCAAGAAATAATCATGATTACATCAATACAGTAGTAATAACTCCATACAATCCATGATGTCATACAACATATCATTCATACATGAACACAAGTACATGAGATAATTCTATACAATAGTTGACTTAGGCAGTCCATCACCAACAAGTCAAAATAGTAATATAATAAAAGTTCAAACAATGGACACATACACTGGAATCTTCCACAATCTAATAGATGTACAAACTGAAAGCACATATGCCAATAACAATTCAATATTAATTTGTGGATATGTAAATAATAAAGTCTCTGACCACCATCGACTCTCTCATAACCATCTGCAAATCAAGAGATTAAAACATGGTTCGAGTTCTTTTTTCACCCAACCATGAAGCTTACACTTCCCTGGAGAGTTATTCCTAACATGAACAACCACCGACTCTACACAAGATGCTTAGCAAAAAAAATTGACATATACGATAGAATCTAGTGTGTTCCTAGTATATCTACATGTATTTCTATCATACTTCTATCATACTAGAACATGCAATGATCGATACTAGGATATGGCAGAGAGAAAAAATTGTTGAACACTCAGAATATTGAGAGGGGGGGTGAATCAGTATTCTACTAAACCATTTAAACATTAGCCATCCAATTACCAAAGCATACTCAATTGTAGTATATTAAGGAAAGAAAACATGAAAACATCCACAACATCAAATAACACATGAACACCAAGATTTTTATGTGGAAAACTCAAAATGGGAAAAAATGTAGTGAGGCTTAGCTCACAATATATTATAATCAGTTATAGTATATTATAGAAATGCTCACTGCAAGTGGACTCATTGTCCAAGTGGACTCGATACCCATAGAGAAAAAGATAGAAGAGAGAGGGGTGGATCACATCCTATTTTGAACTATTACAAAAGCATCTACAATATGTTGAGGCACAAATACAAACTTCATGCTAATCTAGATCAATGCTTTTCTTTGCTCTGCATTCACACAATTATGATCCAAACATTCACAAATTATCTCTATTCTGATCAAATTCGCATGATATATCTCGCATACAACTTCTCTCTAGTTTCAAAATGCTAAAGACAATCCATAATATATATATCGACATCAAGTGTAACATCAATTATGTCGGCCTAATTAGATGTAACACATAAAATTCAACTTGTTGGCTCCAATATTTATCATTCATAACACATGCCTCATTTCAAATCTCAAAACACCTTAAGTTAGGTTAGCATGGACCTAAAATAGATCTCATATAAAAGCTCAACACACATTAACCCTTCACATGCACATCAAATGTGTTAGGTCAGCACGATATATGACCTAAACAAAAATTCTCCAACTATTCATTCAATTCACAACACATGGATCTCAAATGTTGGTCCCGCCTAGAATTCATACTCATTTGACATCTAGAAAATTAACTTCAACACCACAACATTAAAGACTCATTTGTAGAGAAGTGTGGAATCTCCCACACCAGTACACTTTATAGGAAATGACTGTGTTATGCCAGATGAAACTCTATTATTCATATCTCCCAAAATACTTCACCAAAAACTATGAAATCTTGGATTTAGAATCTTCTAAAAACCACAAAATTTAGTTTAGAATCGTAGAGAAAAATCTTCTTTTGTGGAGTGGTGTGAACCCAAAAATTGATACATTGTAACCTTGAACTGGAAGTTCTGGCACTTATTTATATTTCTATACCACTAAATTTTTTGAACCAAATATTTTTGTACAAATGACTTCCTCAACACCTCAAAACATGTTAGAATTAATCAAAATAGTCCACAACAATGTTGACATCAATGACAACACTGTAATACATTGTTATGTACATTCTCCATGCTCATGTTGTCAACTAGCATCATCAATGAAAATATCCTCATACTTCCAACAAAAACATATAATAAATCCATCTATATCAATGGTCTACAATCGCTTGGCCAAGCATATATTTGTATATAGCTAATCTAAGTAGAATTGGAAAAAGCATTCTACACTCCCTAAAGGGTGATCCCACAATACTGGTTTACAATTTCTAGGAGATACTGATTTTTGTTGAAATCACATATTTTTAGAAAATATAATGATTTAAGCCTTGAAAAGTTTCATTTAAAGGATTCCAATTGAGGAGGGTTTGATCAAACCACCTTAGATCAAACCCCCTTGGATAGAACCCCACTAGTTTTAAACCATACCTATGCAGTCTCCTTTACACCTATCAAAATGTTGATAAAAAATCACTTTGATTTACCTTTTGGGGGATCAAATGAATTCATTTAAAATTTATATTTTTTAAGTATGTATTCCTTATTATAAGCTTCCCAAAAAGTATAATTTTAAATAAATTTAATTTTAGTATTATATTTATTTTTTATTTCTTGTGAATGTAGGTTTTTCACTAAAAATCAAGCTCTTTGTTTTGTACATGTGGAAAAATAGCAGATTATCAAAAAAAAATTGAAAAATATTAGTGCACTAGATATTGGAGTCCTTGATCCAACCAAAAATAATAATAATTTCAATACATACAAAAAAATTTATGTTGTACACAGTCTACCTATGTCTGAATTGTAATTGGATTGACTTCAAAACTTGATTAAGGAAAAAATATTCTTTAAAACACTATGAAACCAAATGAAAGTGCTAGATATTGTAGTTACAAATCTAAATTCAAAAAAAAAAGAATTTTATCCTTCATGGAAAAAAATTTATGTTGTATACGGTGAGCATCACTCCTTAAAAATGGTGTTGACTGAAAAAAACTAGTTTTTGAAGGAGATTAAAAAAGAAGTGCAATCTGATTCCAAAAATTTTGAAAAAAATATATTTAGAATCTTCAAACAAAGTGTCACAAATCACTAGTTTGCATCATCTTCAATTTCCTCACGGTTTAGCCACTATAGATGCCTAAAAGTGAAGATTTAGTCAGAAAAAATTAGTTCAATGGCCAATTTGGCCAAAAATTGTAAACCAATATTGTGGGATCACCTTAAAAATCCACATTAGGCACCCATCCCAAAAGGTAAAATCTCCACAAACACTTAAAGAAGGCAGTAACATACATTATAACCACAATAAGAAAACACTCATGAATACAGTAATGGGCATAAACGTCATAGTAAATAAATAGGCTCCCTTGATACTTTTAGGTAAATGATTAAATTAGCATCTCTTCAATTCAATCCTTCCATGCATTTAAATGGCAATAAATATATTCAACATACAATTTATTTTTGATAGGCAATAAGACCTTTAACATCTAAATGAAAATATTGACTTGCAATTCATTTCTTTACATGCAACTAGTTCTATCATGCAATTCATTTATTTCTTCTTCATATGATAAATGATCTTTCGGGTAATATTTTCTTTACTTAACACAATTATAGTGTACATGCATCTATTCTCATTTTCATGCAATAGTTAAAGTGGGTTTATTACTATTTAAATTTCACAAAATTCTAATGTAAGTCCACACTATTCTCATTCTCATGCAATAATGACTAATTTATCTATCTTTTATATTTAATCATAAAAAAATTGAATTTTGCAACATATAAAATTTAAAAATCGGTTTAACATAGTTCTAGTAAAACAATGATAAGATTTTCATTCGTTGATGAAATTTAAAAATTTAAAAAGCTATAGAAAGATGATGAATACGGAAACAAAACTCATAATTAGTTTGAAGAAATTTCAATTACTTAATGAGTAGCTTTAAGTAGAAGGTGATTGATAATTGCATATTTAAATGGAAAAATATGATGGTTTTTAAAGAAGTCAACAACAAAAACTCAATTTATTTTGTCTTTCAATTTCTTTATTCATTGTCATGCAATTCAATACTATTATTTTCCTTCCATGCATATTGATCTTTGTGGTAATCCTAAATCTCAATCAATAATAGTTTCATTTTTATGCAAAATAACTAACTTTAGATCGAAAAAATAGAATATTATTGGTTCAACAAAATGGAAACCTATGTTAAAATGATAATCTCATATCAAACATAGTTTTATTTCTAAAAATAATGATAATTTTTAAATGGGGTCACCCTACTGATAACCTATATCAGGATAACAACTTGATAAGTATACAACAAAAAACTATGTTATAAAATTATTAGCAACTCAACTATGATCTTGATAATCAAGATTATAACAACAATTTTAACAAGTATAATATATTGTATTGAAATATAATAATTTAATAACTAACAAGTATTTGATACCAAAACTTACTCTATCAACAATAATGAGAATCTAGATAGTCAATAAAGTACAAAAGATAATTTAATTTGGATAGACAGGAAAAATAAATAAAAAAGGGAAAGAATCGATCATACAAGTTGTAAATTAGAGTATGCAAGTCATGGGTTTTATTAACAACACTTTTACAGGTTGATGGCTTGACTGAGATCTTCTACATATCAGTGTTTACCTACCAAACTTGGAGAAAATAAGGCATAATCTATAGATTCCATGATGATGAGTTTTTAAATCAAGTGACTATTTTTTTATGGTTGAGGTTAATGGAACATGACTGCTACGGTTCCAATTCTATTCAAAAAAATAAATATTTTAAAACCAATCATTTTTACAACTGCTACTTAAATCTATACAAAATAAACTAAAAGTAGATTTAAAATAAATTATTGTTGTTGCTTCAATCTATTCATAATAAAAAAATAAAGGTAGATCTAAAAATATTGGTTTAAATATTAGAGCGGCTTGATCCTTGAGCATAGCCCAAGAACTTTTACAACCTCTTAATCCAAAGTATTGGATGTCAGAATAATAAATTTTACTGTCAAATTTCAATTGCAAGTTCTTTTTTAAAACAAATGGACACCCAAATAACCATACACCACAACAATAACAAGAGTGACTCCAAGTTTGGGGTGCTACATACACAGGAAATTTTCATTTTTTTATTGGTTGGGAGTAAGCCACCCAAATCCTGGAGTATTCACAACCACTTGAATTCAAAATTCAAATTTAACTTAGCTAAATTTGAGGTGCCACTATGATGGGGAGCATAGGTAAAACATAGGTGAGGGTGTTGTCACAATAATGGGTTACACTTTCTGGGACATCCTATTTTTTGCTGAAATCATATATTTTTAGAAAATATAATGATTTAAGCCTTGAAAGGTTCCATTTAAATTATTTTAATTGAAGAGGGTTTGATCAAACCCCATTAGATCTGATGTAGAAAGGAATTCACACACTCTAATCCCTCTCTAAATCCCTCACAACAATAGCTAAGATAGAATAAGGAGATTGCAATTTAACCTCAACAAATTGTTTTTGATTGATTAAGTAGGGAAAAAGGGCCCTGAACCGAACAAAAAGTACATCATGAAAAGAACAACTGATGGTGAGAAACAGCAAAAATAGGAAGCCCACCTAACCTCAACAAATTGTTTGCACATGAAACCACTGAAATTTTTTTCTATTAAAGAAATTTGATTACAAATTGTTTTCAGTCATCAATAGACTAATGAATAGCAAGTAAAACCCTTACAAACATAAACTATGCTAATGAAAAACATAATATATGCTCAACTATTTGAGCTCCTACAAACTATTCACCTTCCAGCACCTCAACTCTACCTACAACTCATGTAGCTTATCTTCATGTCTTCAAATAACTTCTTGAATTTACTCCTCTTATAAAATATAATTTTTCTCTGTATTATGCAGCCCTCATGGCTACCTTGAACACCTACAAAATCCCTCTTCTTTTCACAAGCTGATTTTCTGCACTCTTTCTTGTGCAACTCTCAAGAGCAACCTACAAGTTCTTTCTCAAAACTTGCTGCTATTGATTGCTGCCTCTTGACTCCATTAAAGGCTATATTTTATAGAGATTAAAACCTTATTAAGGCACCAAAAGAGGCACCCAAATCTGCTCTTTCATTTCCCTCCAATTGTCTTTTGAATTTTTTTTGTTTGTGCTTAAAATTCATCATTAAATGCTTCCAAATATTGCACAAAAAGTTGTTGCACCATATTCCATGACTTGATGTTGTAAATGATTCATAAAAATCAATAAAATCATGAACTAAGTCATGCTCATTCACCTTAAATTTAAAATTGAAGTCATTTATTATTTTTTTACCAAATATCACTAGTTTTTTCCTCGATTCTAGGCATGCAAATTGAAAAGATGGAATGCCAAATGCCACTTGCCACATTAAACTTCTATAAGCATCCAAATTGAGAAAAATAATTATTTTCAATTTATAATATGCCAATGGACCCCTTCAACCCTTGAAACATTGAAATTTTCCCATACAATAATTTTAAAATCACATTAAGCACCTTTTTTTTCCTTTGATTTTGAATGGAAGCCAAGACTTGATAAAATAAATATTTTATCCCTCCAAAAGATACTCTTGAAGCTCCAACCTACACCAAAAATGAAAAAATTAAACAAGAAAAGAAAATATTTATTTTTGGTGATGCGGGATTGTGTGTGAGCTTGGATGCTCCTGCATCAGACATACTAGGTAAGAAGAAAACGTTCCATGAGTTCAAGACTCGTGAAAATTTAAAAATTGTATGTTTTTTATCCACTTTTCTTCCTTATCCTTCTGAAATTTCCTATTTCTCTTCTTCCAACATCTTGTTGGAACATTCACCATTCTCCTCCAAAGAATCTTTCCTTCCCTCTTCTCCTCTTTCATGGGTTTTATCCCATCACAAATTGACCACCTCCACCAAATTTCACCTATGACATCTTTTATAGCTTCTACATATAAATATGCTACATCCACACACCAATCTGCAACTACATAATTTCTCTTTCTATCTTCTTGCACTAACTCCTTATGCAAATTCACATCAACTACTTCATCACACAATGTAGAAAACTAAAAATTTACCTCTTCAATTTGATGCTTCATGTCCACCAACATGTCTTCATTATTCTCTTTCTCTGCTGTTGCAACTTCTACCTCATCATCATCTATTGTAATTTCTTTCACTAGGTTTGCACTTTCATTCTTCTCAAGGTTCTCATTTGATCTGAACATCTCCTCTATCTTCATGATCTCCTCTGCAAGAAATGAATATTCCTCATCAGGTTCTCTATCAAACACAAGACCTCCATAAATATTTGTATTATCATCCTTCTATCTTGGGTTGCAACACTCATTTTCTCTACTCTTCTTCTCACTGCCCTCAAAGCATACTTCTGTAATATTCTCTCCCTGATGTTCACTTGCATACACAACTATGAAATTTTTTTAATCTTTATTCTTTTTCATTTCGTCAAACACTTGCCACACACTCGCAATCTTCAACCTCTCGGGTATAGACTTCCTCACATTTGGTGATCGGTCTACACACCACACACACTCCACCCCCAGGTCCTGGTGCAAACTGCCTCACATTCAGTGCTCTGCCTGCACACTTAGGAACTCCTACTCGGATACCACTAATGTAGAGAGGGATTCATACACTCTCAAAATTCCCTCTAAAATCATCACAACAATTGCTAAAACAAAAATAAGAACTTGCAAATTAAACTCCACAAATTGTTTGCAAATGAAAACATTAAATTGCTTAGTTTAAGAAATATGATTACACATGAATTTCAATCATCTATGGACTGATATACAGCAAGTAAAACCCTTGCAAACATTAAATATGCAAATGAAAAACACAAGATCTATGCTCAACTATATGAGCTCCTACAAACTATTCAGCTTCCAGCACCTCAACTCCACCTGCAACTCATGTAGCTTATCTTGATGTCTTCAAATAACTTCTTGAATTCACTCCTCTTATAAAATCTAATTTTTCTCTTCATTTTGCAACCCTCATGACTACCTTGAACACCTACAAAATCCCTCTTCTCTTCTCCTATTCCTCTTCTCTTCACAAGCTGATTTTTTGCACTCTTTCTTGTGCAACTCTCAAGAGCAACCTACAAATTCTTTCTCCAAACTTGTTGCTATTTATTGCTGCCTCTTAACTCCATTAAATGCTATATTTTATAGAGATTAAAACTTTTTTAGGGCACCAAAAGAGGCACCCAAATCTTCTCTTTCATTTCCCTCCATTTGTCTTTTGAAATTCATTTGTTTGTGCTTAAAATTCATCATTAAATGCTTCCAAATATGGCACACAAAGTTGCTGCACCATATTCCATGACTTTTTGTTGTAAATACTTCATAAAAATCAATAAAATCATGAAATAATTCATGCTCATTCACCTTAAATTAAAAACTGAAGTCATTTATTGTTTTTTTCCCAAATATCATTATCTTTTTCCTCCATTCTAGGCATGAAAATTGAAAAGATGGAATGCCAAATGCCACTTGCTATATTAAACTTCTCGAAGCATCCAAATTGAGCTCGAAGCATCCAAATTGAGAAAAATAATTAATTTTCAATTTATAATATGCCAATGGAGCCCTTCAACCCTTGAAACATTGAAATTTTCCAATATAATTTTAAAGTCACATTAAACACCTTTTTTTTTGCCTTTGATTTTGAATGGAAGCCAAGACTTGATAAAATAAATATTTTATCCTTCCAAACTCCAAAATATTCTCTTGAAGCTCCAACCTACACCAAAAATACAAAAATTAAACAAGAAGAGAAAATATTTATTTTTGGTGACCAGGATTGCTTGTGAGCCTGAATGCTCCTGCATGAAGATGAAACCCCCTTGGATAGAACCCCGCTAGTTTTAAACCATACCTATAATGGAGTGTCTTCTACACCTATCAAAATGTTGATAAAAACCCACTTTTGATTACTTTTTGGGGGATCAAATGAATTCATTTAAAATTTAAATATTTTGTAAGTATGTAGTCCTTATTATAAGCTTCCCAAAAATTATAATTTTAAATATATTTAATTTGATTATTAATATTTATTTTTTATTTCTTGTTAATGTAGGTTTTTCATCGAAAATCAAGCTCTTGTTCTACACATGTGGAAAAAAAGTAGATTACGAAAAAAAATTTTTGAAAAATATCTATGCTCTTGGTATTGATGTCCTTGATCCAACAAAAAAAATGAATTTAGATACATACAAAAAAAGTTATGTGTTATACAGTAAACCTATGTCTAAATTGTAATTGGTTTGACTTCAAAACTTAATTAAGAAAAATATTCAATAAAACACTATGAAACCAAATGAAGAAGCTAGATATCATAGTTACAAATCTAAATTCAAAAAAAAAGAATTTTATCTATCATAGAAAAAGTTGTGTTATTCAATAAACATCATTCTTTGAAAATGTTGTTTACTATTAAAAAACTAGTTATTGAAGGAAATGGAAAAAGAAATGCAATTTGATTCCAAAAAAACTAAAAAAATATATATTGAAAATCTACAGAAAAAATGTCACAAATCACTAGTTTGCATCATCTTCAAATTGCTCATGGTTAGCAGTTATAGGTATCTGAAAGTGAAGATTTAGTTTAAAAAGTTTAGTTCAATGTCAATTTTGGCCAAAAAGTGTAACCCACTATTGTGGGATCACCCGCAATGGAATGAAATGGGTGATGCAGCAAATTCATAACCAAATATCTCTATTGTTACAAACTACTGGG
This sequence comes from Sequoia sempervirens, assembly GCA_007258455.2. Lineage (NCBI taxonomy): Eukaryota > Viridiplantae > Streptophyta > Pinopsida > Cupressales > Cupressaceae > Sequoia > Sequoia sempervirens. The sequence goes on along the minus strand of VDFB02270651.1, from coordinate 682,326,590 downwards.
AATCATAATTCTACTTACATGTGTAGATGTAATTCGCCAAATGGTCCTTTGCTTGCATCATAGCCTCCAAAATTGCTCTCCTACAGATACCCATCGTGTATCTTCTTCTCCTCTTTTTAACATTTAAAATTCCTCATCAATAAAGATAATGACAGGATGAAGCTTATGTGCCAAAGAGAATACTATAGTCACAAGCTTTTGGGCATCACCAAACCATTTTCTCAAGAGATTACCAATCCAAACATTGATAAACACTACTCTAGATTCTTTTGCTATTGCTTTGGCAAGCAATGATTTTTCCCAATTTCAGAAGTAGCACTAGTAGCATATAAAATTATTTCTTGTGTAGATTTTGTGGTTTGCTTTTCCATTTTCTTTTTATTTTTACCTTCCTTGAAGTTTATTCTTGTGCAAACTCCTATCTATAGGGGAAACACAATGGGTTATCCCCGCACCCACACTCTTTCATGCTCATTAATACATTATTTAATAATTTCCATACATGACAATTACACTTTTCAAGAAGAAATCTCTCTTGACATGTGTTTAAATGTAGTTTGCATGGTTTTAAACTAAATTTCATTTAGTTAACTTTTCCTTCTAATTACGATTTAATAAGTTTTTGATTCAATTGAAAACCCATAAATCGAATATTTATTTAATTTATTTATTTAGTTTAAGACTAATCCATCCATTATTTATTTAGTTTTTTTAATTTAATTCTCAATTTATTGGTTTAATTTCATTAATCATGTGTGTTTCAATTTTAATCACTAAATAGGTTAATAGTAATATTTTAATATATATTCACATCATCATATAAACAATGTTCTATAAATAAAGTATCACAATGCATAACGTTAAATATAATAATCATGAAATTAAACTTTAAAACTAAATTTATGTAATTATTTAATAGTTAAGCTTGTGAAGGAAAATGAGATGTGACAAGGACTATGGAGTGAAATATAAATCATGTGAGGACATTTCTAAATTTATGCCATCCTCATGTGAACTACCATAAAAGGATGTGATAAATTCATAAAGGATGCGATAAATTCATAAAGGATGTGTAGGAAAAAGAAAGATGAATTAAAATGTTACAAAGCTATACCACTCATGTATAATAAAATCTTTCTCACCAATAAGATGACATTGTCTAGGTGTTCATAATAAGTAGGTAAGAATGATTTCACATACAAGGAAGAATTAGTAGACCCACCATAATCATCATGTAAATGGTATTTGATAATTCTTATAATTTTCTCATGTAATGTATGATAAGACAATGAACTAGCAATGGACACATGGAAAGCTAAAAAATATCATCAAAGTATAGATTGTCATCATGTCAAATAGAATTATTTAAAATATTGTCATGATAATATATAGATACAACATGAGATATAGAAGAATGATGATCATTATAATACTCATCCTTATGCATAGAAGAAGATAATTCATTTAAAGCATCAAAATCTATGGGCATAGGACTATCATGAAATGTAATAAATTTACCATCATATAATATTCTAATGTTGAATGTGTAGGCGAGTTAGGTGATAGGTACTCCCCTAGTATATTCTCATCATTATTACAAGGGATAAGATTATCATGAAATATATGGATAAATTATGTGCATATTTCTAATAGAAGGGGATAATCACTAACCAATTCAATGAAAGAGGGAACAAATGGAACATTGTAAAATAACAACTCTGTAGAAAATATATTCATATTCGTAACTTAGAAACTTATTAGTATATCAATAATACACATGCAATGTAATATGATATATAGGAATAGGTTAAATTTTAAAATAAATGTATGAAAATCAGCCAAAGAGAAAGATCTAGTGATAAGACAATCTAGGATGCGAGGATGAGACGAGAGATAAATCACTCTTATAAATCAAAATTATATATTAGATCAAAAAATCCTAATATTGATGAGAAACTCCAAGGAGAAATTATGTCATTTAAGAGTAGATGAGATCACCAAAATATGAAGAATGATACTCTTTTATAAAAGGTGTTATCTAGATTAATTAATAAAACCAAGTAAATAAGCACATGAACTAATTTAAATGATAAAGTTGTAGACATAAATATCAAGATTAGTAAAACTATAATAGTAAGTTAGGAGAGAAAATTCCAAAGATAGAGAAGACATAAATATGAAGATGATGCATAAATATGCTTTAGACATTGAAATCATAATATCTAAAGGCTAGAAATAATAAGTCTATGTCTCTACTTTTCCTTAGATCTAGAATAGTTTGTATACTCTTTGGAGGGTTAAATCTCAAGATTTGGTTTACTTCTATAAATTTGGGTCTAATATCTAATCATAGATTTAATGTAGTATAGTGTGTGTTTTTGTTCTTCCTTCACATAATCTTCTATTTTACACTTCTCCTTAAGGACTAGTGGTATTTTAAAATTTCTATATACCTAGAGTTATTGTATCACTCTGATACATGCTCTCCTAGGTCAACCTTAAGATGATTAAGCTAATATAATCCTCTTCAGGTTCTCCAATTAAAATATTCCTAAAATGGTATGTGAATAATTTCTTAGAATGACTAGATATGAATGATGTTAAATGGATGTAATTGAATGCTTGTAAATGTAAGGACATATAGATAATCACACAAATGTATGTTTATTCATCTCTAAGCAACAATGAAATAAACAAGTGTCAAACAAATTTTGAATTTAAATTTTGAAATTTTAAAGCCCAAATAAATCTTGTGCCCTCAAGATTGATCTAAGATATAAAAATGATAAAATAAGATCAATAATGAAGCTATACAGATAAGAGCAATAATTGACATAATATATAAGCTATGTACGAAAATATGTATGAATAAACATACAATATAATAAGAAATGAGAGAATGTGTGTAAATATATGAATATGACATAAAAGTAGGAAACCAACTTTATACAAATATATGTCATTTATTGATATAAAAATATATTTAACCATTCTCTTAATAAAAAAATGATATGAATATAGAAGACTAAAAAATTATTAATTTCCATTTAAGTTACATGGGTCATAGTTCCGAGTCAATATAACCTATAATCAATATTCATATAATAATAAGAAATCATTTAAAGAAGACATATATAAACTTAGAATTATTAAGTAGGTCTATACTTTAAATGGCAAGAAAAAATTCCATTCCCTTTGTTTAATGTTTATTCTTGTCATGTGTTGAACGAGACAGGTAACTTACAAGTTTTAAATTAATATATTTAAAGGTGGTTGCTTCAAACGTGTTTTATTTTTATAATATTATTTATTATAAAGTAGTTTTTAATCTATTATTTGTAGTTCACCAAATTAATAATGTTCAACAAGAGGGCAAGTTGAGCTCTTATTATACTAGTCAATTAGCAAAGGATGGACGTTTTGAATCTGGCTTATATTTAAGAATTCAATGAATATACAATGTATGCATAATCTTTAGAATTATGAAAATATTCAATGCACTTACAATCTTAGAAAATGGGAAAATATTAATATTAATATTTTTTTAAAAGCTATAAGCACATGAAATTATATTAATATAATGTAAAAGTTATTAAATATTTTGTTTGTTTGTGTTTTCAGGTTTTTTTTTATATTTCTATTTTTAGTATATTTTCATATAATTTTCTATTGATATTAGAATTAAATTAAGGACAATCTTCTACCTAAGGAATTAGTATTTAAGTTTATTTAGATATAATGATTATAAATGATGTGGATGAATAGGGAGAGAAGAGAGTAGAAAACTTGTAGGATAATTTAATGATTCTAAAAAAGTTTTAGGACAAAAATATTTCATTTAAAGTATTTAAAATTAGATTTTTAGGGGTTTTGTGATGAATAATGGTAAGAAAATAATATTTTTATTGTGTTATTTTATATGGATTATTTGTTTTGGGAAAGGAGATTGAAAAATGTATAGAATAGGGAACTCGGTTTTTAGTGAAAATTATTCAAGTATTGTAGATATCTAAATATTACTAATTCCTTTAGTAGGATATTGTCCTTGTTTTGATTCTACTACTAGATAAAAATTATATGGAAGATAACTAGATGAATGCACTAAAAAATAGAAATATAAAAATAATAACTTGAAAACACAAACAAACAAACAAAATCTTAATTACTAGCTTCATTTATATCTATAGTTGGCAGCAACCCTTAGACATACACATGACCATTAAAACTCAAATATGGTTTAATTCAAAGTGTATCTAGTGTGAAACAATATCCATAATCTAAGCTTATATGCAAGGATAAGTTTCAAACCATGAATTAATATAAGTAAATACAAATGCATAGAAAAGATAAGGATATTATTTCATTTGAAAAATTCTTTGATATTTTTCTCTATAATATCCTTAATCACACACACACACACGAAAATAGAACTACTAGGTATGCACATTATGCATAGACCATGAAAGCATTTTAGATAAAATCACACACTTAAGTAAGGGGATTGTTTTATAGGAGTGTTCTCTCACTTGAAACTTGGTCCCTATAATATTATTTTTTCTCTTCAAATTTTATAAATATTTTTAAATGTGAATAGTGAAATTTACATATCTAAAAGGATATTACTTTGTCAACATGAAAGTAGACTTCATATTAACTTTAATAGTAAGGTGAAAAAATATATTTTTTAAAATGTTTAGGCTCTTAATTCATAGGAATCAAGTTAAACAAGTTTTTCCTAATATCTTGTCCCTGAGATTACAACATGCTTGAAAATTAATTTAATTGGTTAATTTAAATGTAGTAATACAAGTGTCATGTATTGGCTAAGTCATGTTGCAACATATTTAAACATTAGCTTAAATTTGGTTAAGTTATAAACTAATAATTTGGTTGATCTATAATATTATATACCAAAATATAATGTTTGTGTAGATCAAGGTAGAATTCAGGAATGAGCATGAATCAATGATGGAAACCACAAAACTATCTAATTCAATCTAATAAAGACCCTACTCCAACAATGAAGAATAAATGACAATAGAAATCATAATAATAAGGCAATAGAACCTCAATTCTTAAGCCATAGTTGATTCATCTCCATTGTTCTTCTCCATTTTGCTTTGTTTTTTCTCACATTTGTAGTATCCAAGATGTGTGATAAGCTTGATGTGTAGTAGCAAGATCTCAAGATACCAAAACTTCAAAAGATTGTGGTTGACCTTGAAAAGAGAATGATAGGTTGCTTTTATAGAAATCCAAATTCAAATGAAGGGTGAAGATTAAATGATGAAGTATGATTAATGAATGAGATTAATTGAGAAGAAAAGAGATAAGGATGGGAAATATGGACCAAAACTCAAGAAATTTGTTGAGATTTAGGGCTTGGCTAAGAAGAAATCAATTAAATAATGATAGCAATTATTTAATTTAAGGGAAGGAAAATGAATAATTAAATTATTAAAAATAATTATTTAATAAAAGATGGAGGAAAATGATAAATAATTAAATAATTAAAAGTAATTATTTAATTGTGGAAGGAAGAAAATAAAAAATAATTAAATAGGATTTATTTAATTATAGAGGAAAAAAGCTAATGAATAATTAAATGATTAAAATGACTATTCAATTATAGAGGAAAATAGAAACAAATAATTAAATAAATGAAAATTTATTTAATTATGGAGGGAAAAAGGGAAATTAGTGACACAATTTAAATAAAATTGATATTTATTTAAATTAATCAAGAGAAGAATAAGGATAAAGTGAATTATTTAAATAATTAAGAATTATTTAATTAATAGAAGAATACGACATTAGGAAATAAAATTATTTAATTATGTAGGAAATAAGGCAAATTTGTGATAAAATGTTGCTTGCAGGCTCAAAACTTTTTTTAGTGTCTTCATTTTGCGCCTCTTTGATATAATGTGATTTTGAGCATTGTGTCAAAGAATAATAAAAAAATCAGCTCAGGACCTACCCTAGTGTGCTTCAACGGATGCAAGGTAGGATGATGCCCCCTTGGGAAAATTGACAATTTTTTGAAAAAAAATCCAAAAAATTTGGCAAATTTGTCTATAAGCTAATTTGATAGGTGCAAATGCATTAGCAATAAAAAACTAGGCTCAAAAGTCGATCTAAGGCTTGATATTTGGCTCAAAGGTAAAAGTTGATGCAGTTAGTTATGCAGGTAGGGGCCCTATTAGGTCAAATTAGGTTATAAATATACCCGAGGAGGGTGAAAATAAGTTATTTGTGCACTTTTGGTTTAGAGATCTAGGAGATTTGGTTTGAGATTTTCTATGACGCTGCTATCAAAATGTCACCTATACTAGTTGTTGCTCATAGTGGATACTAAGTACGATCATTCTGGCATGAGGAGGGCTCAGGTGGGGTGATATGTATCTAAACCTTACTTTGTTATTTTGTCAACTTTCAGTGGATTTTAGGGCTCAAAGAAGGGAAAACAGATGCGGTGTAGTTTCTGCACGACAACTATTATCACATTTTCCACAACTATGGTGCCTTGCACCACAACTGCAAAGTGTGACAATCATTTTATGGCACCGAATAGGTATGTGCATGTATAACCTTCTCGCAAGTGTTTTTAGCACCATAACTATGTTGGTGTGACACAAGTGTAAGCTAAAATGATGCAAAAACAAAAGTGCACTAAAAATGCATGGCACAGTGACGCAATTATGAAAATGTAACGCAAGTGTGAAGTATGATGCATATTAATGATTGTGCGATGCATTTGACTAATTAGACAATTTGAGCAATGTTTAACACAATTTTGGAAATACAATAGGTCAAATAGGCTAATTTAGGTGTTATGATTAACATGATGCACTTTTTGTGAATGTAGGTGAGACTTACACTAATATATACATGAGAGATTCGGTCGGCCACATTTTCCCTTCCAGATCATCTGGTTGTGGATGATCAAGATACGATGACCACATTAGGATTATATCATGTGACTTTCATGCCCGTTTTGCTAGCTAACAGGGGTCTGCTTACAATGCTATTGGAGAGGTGGCACTTGGAGATGAGTTTGTTTCACCTATCGATCGATGAGGTGATGGTGACAGTGGAGGAAATATAAAGGATCCTACAACTTCCTATTCATGGGAAGTGGGTAGTCTAAGACCTAGAGTGAGGATTGGTAGTTATACAATGGGTGTTTGAGATTGATTCCCTGGTGGAGCTAGGGGTCGAGGACTATGAGATTAGGTGGGATACCCTAGCAGACAAATAACATAGGCTTATTGTATTACTATGCTCAGTGATTGGGGGAGTGGTCATCCTAGACAAATGTGTCCATGAATTTCCAGTGGGGTGTAGGGAGATGCCTGAGGGCATGATGGAGCGGGCAACAATGTATGCTTAGGGACCTTGCCTTTTGGCCAAGTTAGATTTCTAGCTGCATGATGTAGCATATTAGAATGAGTAGAGCATTAGTTGTGGGACCACACTACTTATGGTAGGGCATGGGAGCACATTACCGTGTTCAGACCTCTCATTGATAGATACTTAGCTCTAGGGTTACCATATGTCTATATCTACAGAGGAGTTGTGACACTAATTCAGGTAGGGAATGCTGGCTACTGGTGGCATGCTATTGACTTGCTTAATGGCTTCACATGGAGACCCTACAAAGACTATGTAGGTTGGGATGATGACACAAAGCACCTTCCCTACTATTGGTATACATGATATTTGATTGGACACACAATGCTTACACAATATATCATTGAGAGACACTTGCCAAAGAGAGTTCTTAGATAGTTCAGAGAGTGGTAGGGGGTGCCAATGGGGACAACAAAGTATGCTAGGTCGGAAAGAGAGGTCCCACAGTGGGGACCTATGGTTAGTTTCTAAGTGGTGATGTAGGAGATTGAGGCATTATAGCCTATTCAATTGGGTGCAATGGCCGATGTGGCCAATGCAAGCTCTACCCAAGAGTATGACACTTCGTGGGCTACACATAGACTGACACCATTCATAGACCCATACTAGCTAGCACTAGTGGAGAAGATGGGTTGAGGACCATGGGAAAGCTACGAGGTAGATGACAAGGGAGGGGAGGTGGTCAAGATGGAGACAAAGATGGAGAAGGAGATGAAGGTGGGGACAGAGGTGGTGGACAAGGAGATGGAGGAAAAGGTGATAGGGGTTAGTGAGGCTAAGCAAGTTTACCACCACGAGCACCACATAGAGTTCCCTAGTGTATGCCACCCATTCAAGAGGAGGGAGATGGGGAGCAACGAGTGGCTTAGATGGAGGTGGATGTCGAGCTAGTGAGAATGGTAGAGGCTATTGATGACATTAGCGAGCAGGTAGTAGTGAGGGATTTTTTTGTAGAGGAGATGGAGGATGATGATGCAACAACATAGGAGGAGGCAATTAGGGATGTTGCTATTGAGGAGGAGGGCCTGCATGATATTCCCATTAGGGAGGTGATTATGGATGTCATTGAGGAGGAGGTTGAGGATGCAGGATAGGGTCCCAAGGCACATATACAAGCATTACAAGCACAGGTGAAGATTCTTCAAGAATAGGTAGCACAGATACCAAGACTACAGGGATAGGTTCAAGCACCCATAGTTGAGAGGGATATGGAAGTTATTAGAGCACATAGGGTTGAGTAACAATCTATTGAGTTCACTGTGATAGTGAGTGGACCCATCGTAGCATTTATAGACACTATGTACTGAGCCAGCAGGGAGGATGAATACTATAGGGATCTATATGAGTGGGTAGTGACAATGCTAGAGTGAGCATTGAGCTTTTAGAGACAAAGTTGGAGTAGAACACATTTGTGTAAGGCCTAGAGCAGCGGTAGAGTTTCACAGAGGATATTAGGGCCATATGACAGAACCTTAGGACTAGATCTTAAGGATGAGAGAACACTAACTCCCTCTGGTGATAGGTGTGGCATAGGTTAGGCCTATTTCTTTATATGCATTTAGATACTTATATTTTTTATTGAGCTTGTGAGCTTCATTTTTGGCTTACATCATGATATTGTATTCTGACACCATTTTGATATATATGTGAGATACATGATTTTGGCAGTGATTACATGATGTGTTTGATTCTATATGCATGCTCCTCATGTTTCTCTATGTGATGGATTTATGTGATGCGTTGTTACGATATGCATTTTAAGGATGTATGATGCTTCCTATATGATACAATGTTATGGATGTATGATATATGGTATATGGTAATACATGTTTATGATATATGGATGGATGCACATGATTCTATTTTATGCTTATGTATTCTATGATTTATGGATGGATGTAAATGATGTGATGTCATGGATATGTAGGATGATAATATATGTTGATGATATGCTTTTATGCAATGCTTATATGGATGATGATACTACATGATGTAATGCCAATTGTTTTTTATTTTCTAATGCCATATGGATGACCTAATATGCATATGACAATGATACCTATGATGTCCTATCATGATTTTGGATGTAGGATGATACTACCGGTGCATTTGTTAATGTGTGTCACAACATGCTATCAGGATGAATTCAGGGATGAACAAATGAGATGTTAGTGTAGAAAGAAGTTAGCGGGGATGGAAAATGAAACAGGTGAATTAGGATTGCTATCTTGAGATCTTGCTAGTAAAATGACCAAGCTTTGATTGTATTGCATAATTATCATCACAGAACATTTATTATGGAAATGGATACAAAACACCAAGATATGACATAGCCCAAGGTGTAATGTGTTATCCCTTGCAAAAGATAGATGCACAATAGACGAGGAATGTCATGATGTAGACCAATAATTATAGAACCTTGTCAAAATATGTTAGGAAGTCACCGCAAAGCATATAAATACTAATGCAAGAAAGCAATAGATAACCTTTAGCTTGCATAGGATATTTTGATTATGCGAAGTGGAACCCCAATCACACAAAAGGAACCTAGTTGCCCCAATCATATTTCCAAGACAAATTGCAAACAAAAATCAACATGAGAAAAAGGTCATGATCCATCATCGCTCCTCTCATCACTTGTGGGCCTCCTTGAGGAGCATAGTAACATGACCAAAGACAAATCAAATAAAAAGATAAGACAAACTAGACCAACAAAGTCAATATCCATTTAGATCTTTTGCCAAATTGTATGATCAAATTTTGGATAATGATAGCATTTGGTTTTAGGAATGAAAAGCATGTCATATAAGATTAGGGATCTTGGCAATGCAACATCTTGTATAAGATAATTGATAGTGTAGCATCTAGTTTCAAGGATGATACACCTCATATAAGATGTTGAGCCTAGTTTCAAGGATGCAACAACCTATATAAGACTGGTGATAGGGTTCTAGATAAAGTTTGGTTTCAGAAATGCAACATATCGTATAAGAGCAAGGATCCCGATGATGCACATTTTGTATAAGACTATTTGATAGCTGATAAGGATTGTTCCATGTTTAATAAGTAGGTACCTATGTTTTAGGCAATTGACCTATTTGGATCGGAGGCTAGTTGGATAGCTTGATATGTTGTTTCATGATTTGGTTAAGCTCAGATCTCTCATTCAGTGATTTGTTGTTTGTGTTTGATCAACATGTCAACCTTAGCAAGGGACAGTTTATTGTGAGGTTGATTGTGATAGATGGAGACCTTGTTATAACAAACCCTAAGGGACTGACCTATTACCTCAGGGGCTCATCGACTATGGCCTTGCCTAGACGTAAAGTGTAGAGACAATGTAGTTTGACCAACTCTAACCATGGATATTTTAATTATGGAAGGATGGATATGGATGGATTGACAACTTGTTATGAAAAAACCTAAGCCTCAGGGGCTCATCAATATTGGCCTTGCCTATGTGAAGTTGTAGAGGCAACGTAGATTGACCACGTGGACTGACACAAACTCCATTTTTTATAATTTTTGATTTTTTTGATGTTTTTGGATTTTTGAAGCTTTTTTATTTGTTTTGGATTTTTGAAGCTTTTTTTTTTGGATTTTTGAAGTTTCTTGATGTTTTGAATTTTTTAAAGTTTTTGATGTTTTGAATTTTTTAAGTTTTTTGTTTTTTTTTTAATGTTTTGATTGCTAAACTATGTCCAAGATCCCTTGTGATACTTTAATATTTGGGAACTTTCTTCTTCGTACTTCTAGTGATGAAAGTACACAAATATGAAAGTAAACATAAAATTAGGATGTACAATGTCATACACTACCATAAGGCATGACCATAGTACAATTTGGATGAAGTCAATAAATTCACCTAGGATCATGGAGAATAAGATGATAGTGATAGGCTCTATGTTGAAATATGACAAACAAAGGGTGGACAAATACAAGGGAACATTTATAAAGACCTTTGAAAGTACCAATATTGTACAAAAAGAGTGGTTTCAAGGATAATCCTAGAAGATCAAAATTATAAGGCATGAACCATACACCATCTTAGAAATTGTTGTGTCCATAGGAGGCAAGGAATTGTAGGCAAGGGGAAAATAACACATGAAAATAATATAGGTGCATGCTCCATTGGTAGAGGTGAGGCAATAGTCCCTACTGGTGATGTAGGTCTAGGAATGTGATGTCAAGATACTAATGAAGAGGGAATGCATGCTTTCCCCCAAATGTGAAAAGGATATATGCAATGATATCATAAGAGATCAGTGAGATGGATAAGTTTCCCTCACTAAAATAGGTGTGGCTCTAAAATCATGATAAGGAAATTGATGGATGTGCACATGGAATTGGGGGAAGGAATGATACCCCTATTGTAAGGATATGGAAAGGAAAGATTTGAACATAATAATGGAATTCATTATTTCCTCAATTTAGAGATATAGAAAGTGAAGAATATAATGTAAAAGCCATTTTTCCCACGTTTCTAGTGTAATAACTCAATGTGTAAGCTCTAAAGGAAACGTATGCTGCTATATGGTCACAATAAGTAGTCAATTCTCAAAGAATAACATCATAGAAGGTAAATTTAATAAGCATGAATATGATAACAAAATCAAAGCATTATATTAAGCATGTATGATAAAGAGTGATAAAACAACATAAGAAATCAAAGTGGTAAAGGTAAGAAATGAAGGAAAATGTAAAGCATATGTATAAAGAGAACTTACCTCAAAATATGAGATTTGATTTGAGAAACTGCCCAATTATGTCTAGTTTGTTTTTCTTCTTGCATCAAACTACTCAAAAAGTAGACCTTTTCACCAAGTTCCTTCAATTTCAATGTTCAATTTTATATAAATCTAGTAGAATTAGCAAAAACTATGAAAATAAATAATTCATAATATGAAATTAAAACAAAAAAAATATAATTAATATTCCAACACTACAAACATGAAAATAATAGTTCATATAATCAAATTTCATATAAAAACTAGTATTTCCTCCTTTCTACATTGTCAAACAAACAAATGTGGTGCAAAGGTGGCAGAATATGTAGAATATGCTTACGCTTTTGTGAACACCATGAAAAAGTGATTTTTTGTTAGATAACATGCAAAACCTAGAGAATAACAAAGTATGTGGGCCTAAATCATGGTTTGTATGCTTTTTTATCATTTTTTGGCACTTCCCAAAATGCACCTACGTTAAAGCATGGGCACACTTTCACTTTCACAAAGCACGCTCATGCTTTGTCTTGCTCACAATGTGAGCAGGTTTCAACTTTTTCAAAGCATGAGCACTCTTTAGATTGCTCAAAATGTAAGCGCTTTTCAACTTCTTCAAAGTGCGAGCGCATTTTGGATTTCATGAACTATGTGGACATGAATGTTGGGTGTTCAAAGTGTCCCATTCTTGACAGGGGTGGAGGTCATTAGCTTCATAGTTTTCCCAGGTTATGGTGTCTAGAAAATAGAGAAATTAACTCTATGAAGGAGCATCAAAATTCGATGGGAAATCTAGGACAATGGCACACCAAGTCAACAATCATTATGAAATGCTTCCACAACATCACTCACAACTAAATTGTTGGGTAATGGTATTAGAGATGGTATTGGCCTCAAACGATTATGAAACTAGATTTATCTTAAGGGTTGATTGTCTTCTATCTCAAAGGCCTCATATTGGACATTGATAATTCTGCAACTATCACATGATTTGAGAGGCCCAACATCAATGACTACACCCTGAAACCATGCAGTTTCATAACCAGTTTGATCGCCCTAAGCCCTATACCCTATACACTTAACTATGCACCCTCAACCCTAAACATTATCCCTCAACCATATACCTAAACACTTAAACCTATACCCTCAACCCTCAACCCTATACTTAAACCCTAAACCAAACCCTCAACCCTCAATCCTAAACCCTAAACCCTATACCTAACACCGTCAACCATATACCTTATACCCAATACCCTTAACCCTAAATCTTATACCTTACACCAAATACTATAAACCCTATACCCTCAACCCTAAATCCAAAACTCTATACAATATACCCTCAACCCTAAACCCTATACCTTATACCCTCAACCCTAAATAGATACCTTATACCCTCAACTGTAAACCCAATACCCTCAACCCTATACCCAATATCCTCAACCCTAAGCCCTATACCCTATACACTAAATCCTAGTACCCTCAACCCTAAATAATATCCCTCAACTATAGGCGCTAAAGCCTATATGATAAATCCTCAACCTTAAACTCCATACATCAACCCTAAAGCTTAAACCTTATACCCTCAACCCTATACCCTAAACCCTATACCCCAAACCATATGCCCTAAACCCTCAACCCTAAATAGATACCTTCTACCCTCAGCGATAAACCCAATACCCTCAACCCTATACCCTATATCTTAAATTGTAATCCCAATATAGGTAAATGCAAAAAGATGAGTCCACGAAACGTGGAAGTTTTTGCCTTAGGCAAAAAAATGAAATCGGCTTGCAAAAAATGGGATCCCATTTTTAAAAAGCAGGATCCCATTTAGTTTCGAGATCTCGAGCCTAAATTTAAAAAATGGGATCCCGTTAGGAAAAATTTCGCTTTTGGAAAATTTCCAAAAATGACAAGTTTTCAAAACAGGATCCGGTTTTGAAAGTTTTGAAAACTTTTAATTTTTGAAAATTTCCATTTTTCAAACGGTTCCTCGCTTTTGAAAACTTCTAAAATGGAAACTTCCCATTTTAGCAATTTTCAAAATGGAATCCCATTTCAGAAAACCATAAAAAATGTTTTTATGAAAACAGATCCCATTTTAAAACGGGATCCTATTTTTTAAAATATGAATTTTTGGTCAGGTTTTTTACTTGTTTTTTCGTTCGGGAAATGGCTTGGGGATCTGAACCTAAGCTTTGGACCTGGTTTGACCTGCAACTTGAAGGTCATGTTAATGTCACATGAAAATAGTGACTTTGGACATATGTTTGAAGACCTATTTTGCCGAATTTTTTTACAAAATTAAAACCCATTATAGATGAGACAGTGTAGATTCCAAATATGTAATTTTTTTTTACAATTTGATTATTTTTTCTATTTTTCAATTAATTTCTAATGAAACTGGTCCATAAACTTGAATTATCAGGGTTTTTTAGTATTTTAATAACTTTTTATTAAAATATTTTTTTGTAGAACGAATTGCACCAAAACATACTTTAGATAATTATTTTCAATTTAAAAAAAATCAAAAAATGATAAGTTTAGGTCATCTTATGTGTGTCGTACACGACGATTTTTCAAAACGACAAATATGGCTAATAAAAATTTAACAAAAAAATCAATAAAAAATTAAAAAATATCAAAAACGTGCTTCAGTGAGTCACAAATCTTTTCCCAAAAGGATTTAGAAAAATATGATAATTTAGGTCAAAATATGGATGTCGTACATGTGCATGGTATGGTAAAAAAAAGTGACTTTTAAACCGTGGTTTTTAGAAATGTCTATTGAAACTCAATTTTTACCATCTGGGTATTGAAATAAATTACATATTTGGAAACTAGACTCTGAGTACTACATTTTATGCGTAGTGACTTTTTTTAAGATTACATCTCTAAGTGCTTCAAATTTTAAGGTCAAATGTGACAAATTCTGAAAATTAGGGAAAACACTTCCACTTTTTGGCCAAAAAGTGGACTCAACTTCTTGCACCCACCCATACCCTCTACATGATCCTATACCCTCAGCCCTCAACCATATACCTTAAACCTTAAACCCTACACCTTCAAACCTCAACTCTATACCTTATACCCTAAAACCTATAAGTTCTATACCCTCAACCCTAAATATATACCTTATAGCCTCAACCATAAACCAATACCCTATACCCTATACCCAATATTTGAAACCCTAATCCCTATACCCTATACACTTAACGCTAAAACCTCAACCTTGAACATTATACCTCAACCCTATACCCTCAATTCTCAACCTTATACTTAAACCCTAATAGCTCAACCCTATGCCTTATACCCTCAACCCTACACCTTAAACCCTATAACATAAACACTATACCATAAACCCTATACCCTCAACCACAAACCCAATACCTTCAACCCTATACACAATATCCTAACCCTAATCCCTATACCCTATACACAACCCTATACCCTCAACCATGAACACTATCCCTCAACCCTCAACCCTATACCTTAAACCCTAAACCCTACACCCTCAAACCTCAATTCTATACCCTATACCCTCAACCTTATACCCTAAACCCTATAATCTATACCCTCAACCCTAAATAGATACCTTATACCCTCAACCATAAACCAATACCCTCAACCCTAAACCCAATACCCTCAACCCTAATCTATATACTCTATACACAACCCTATACCCTCAACCCTAAACACTATCTCCCAACCCTCAACCCCATCCCTTAAACCCTAAACTTTTCACCCTCAAACCTCAACCCTAAATAGATACCTTATACCCTCAACCATAAACCAATACCCTCAACCTTATACCCAATATTTGAAACCCTAATCCCTATACATTATACACTTAACCCTATACTCTCAACCATCAACCTTATACTTAAACCATAAACCATACACCCTCAACCCTATACCCTATACGTTCAACCCTAAGTAGATACCTTCTACCCTCAAACCTATACCCAATATCCTAATCCCTAATCCCTATACCTTATACACAACCCTATACCATAAAACTTGAACACTATCTCTCAACCCTCAACCCTATACCTTAAACCCTAAAACCTCAACCCTCAACCCTATACGGTCCTATACCCTCAACCTTATAATCTAAACCCTATAATTTATACCCTCAAACCTAAATAGATACCTTATACCCTCAACCCTATACCCAATATCTAAAACCCTAATCCCTATACCCTATACCCTCAACCTTGAACATTATCCCTCAACCTTATACCCTCAACCCTCAACCTTATACTTAAACCCTAGACCTCAACCCTATACCCACAACCCTATACCTTATACCCTCAACCCTCAACCCTAAAACCTAAACCCTCAACCCTAAATAAATACCTCATGTACCCTCAATCATGAACCCAATACCCTCAACCCTATACCCAATATCCTCAACCCTAAGCCCCATACCATATACAATTAACCCTATAACCCTTAGCACTATCCCTCAAACCTATACCCTCAACCCTCAACCCTACACCTTAAACCCTAAACCCTACACCCTCAACCCTCAACCCTATACCCTCAACCTTATACCCTAAACCCTATGCCTTATACCCTCAACCCTAAATAAATACCTTCTACCCTCAATTGTAAACCCAATACTCTCAACCCTATACCCAATATCCTAAACCAAAATCCCTACACCCTATTAACTTAATGCTATACCCTCAACCTTGAACATTATCCCTCAACCCTTTACCCTATATCTAAACCCTAAACCCTAAAACCTCAACCCTCAACCCTATACCTTATACCCTCAACCATATACCCTCAAACTTATACTCTAAATCCTATACCTTGAACCCTCAACTATAAACCCAACACCCTTGTCCTTATACCCAGTATCCTCAACCTTAAACCATATAACTAGATACACTTAACCTTGTACCCTCAACCCTGAACACTATCCCTCAATCCTATACCTTAAACCTTAAACCCTACACCCTCAACCCTGAACATTATACCTTATACCCTTAACAATAAACCCTATGTACCATATACCTAACATTGTCAACCCTATATCTTATACCCAATACCCTTAACCCTAAAGACTATACCTTACACCCAATATTGTCAACCCTATAGCCTAAACCCTATACCCTCAACCCTAAAGCCTAAAGCCTATACCATACACCCTCAACCCTAAACCCTATACCTTATACCCTCAAACCCAAATAGATACCTTATACCCTCAATTGTAAACACAATACCCTCAACCCTATATCCAATATCCTCAACCCTAAGCCATATACCCTATACACTAAATCCTAGTACCCTCAACCCTAAAAACTATCCCTCAACCATAAGTGCTAAAGCCTATATGCTAAATCCTCAACCCTAAACTCCATACTTCAACCCTAAAGCCTAAATCCTATACCCTCAACCCCTATACCCTCAACCCTATACCCTAAACACTATACCCTAAACACTATACCCTAAACCCTAAACCCTCAACCCTCAAACCTAAATAGATACCTTCTACCCACAACCCTATACCTAATATCCTAAACTCTAATCCCTATACCCTCTTATGTTCCATCAAATTTGATATTACCCTCATGGGATACAACAAATTGAATGAGTATATTTTGATCCCTTGTTGTTTTTCCTAACTAGGGACAACTAAGTGTTAGGAATGGGACATAGTTTTTAACACAACCAAAGAATGGTACATGCTATGTGTGTCATCCTTCTCATTAGTGGTAGTAAACCCTTGATTTCTAGGATCAATAATTTAATTGTTCTCATCTAACACTATAGTTGCAAACACCATGTTATTAGTACTTTCCTTGTCTACCCACATCTAAATTGTGGGACCCATTTTTGTTACTCAATAGTTCTAAGAGATTCCCCTGTTAAATTCCCATGACCCTTTATGTCCTCTGTAAGTGTGAATAAGTAAATAAGTAAAACAACTAAAACAATTTTTAATGAAACATTATATCAAGATTTAACAACAATTAAACTAAGTTAAAAGCACAGAAAGCTTGAAAGCACCTCAATGTTTCCTATCTCCAAAGATTTATCAAGTCACAGAGGGCTCTCAGATTTGGTAAGCACCGTGACTATTAAAATGTCTATCTAGAGAATGGAATGATTCTAAATGCAATGATTGTGATGATTGATAATGATTTCTAGAAGCTTATGATGCTACTATAATCTATACGGACATGAAACACGATGGATGGAAGCTACAATAAAACTATGATACAACCATGATTATGATTCTAAAATGCTTATAATTGGTATGATGCTAAATGATAATTGATGCTATTTCTATTGCTATGATTACTATTCTTGCAGAGTAAGTTTGCATAAAACTAGGATACATTCTTTGCTTCAGAAGGCTGTATTTATAGATTTACGACAACAGATTTGCACAGGGGCATCACAAGAAAGGCCTCGATTCAATCTGGAGAATTGAGTGGTGAGAGATTAAGAAGCTTGAGTTGATCATGGGGATTGTTCCTCCCCATGAAAAAATCAGGCAAGATGATAGGAAAGATCAAAGGGAGAAGATTGAGAGGATTTCCTACAAGTTTGTCCTCGAAGCTTTCCTGTGAATGCCAGTTGCATTAATTAGATTTGAAAAATCTAATTTTATTAGTGAGTGAATAGAGGAATATTTGATTTATGCCTTTATTTGAATATTTTTGATTTATTCAATTTTAGCAAAAATAGGAATATTTAATTAAATAAAACAAATATTTGATATTTTCTTATTTAATGAAGAGGAAATGGTTAATTAAATAAAACTTTAGGATATCTTTATTTAATTATGAGGAAATATGATAAGATAATTAAATAACACCAACTTATTGAAGTTGTATATTTAATTTAAGATAGAATTAATGGATAAGGTATAGAAGAAATAATAATAATAATAATTAAATAAAACAAAGTATTTAATTTTGTTTATTTAATTAAGAGGAAAATAATATGATAAAATAGAAGAATTATTAGTGGTATTCACTACTTTAGGTGATCTTTCCTAAAAAAAATGCCAGGGATCTCATTCATAGCATTGGATATCCCCAAACCACCTACTCTAGAGTGATAAAACCCTTCACTAGCATAGAAGTATCTTGTTTATTTGGAGGGTTCACCACATAGCTCTTATCAACTCAAGACTCTAAAATAATCAATAAATATTTTTCAAAGGGGAAAGGTTCTTCATTTTCATTGAATAGTTTTGAACCAACCACAACTTTCTTTTTTCATTTCATCTATTATTTTATGATGTTTAAGGTATTTGTCCACCAAATAACCTAACTTGGAGTCATTCTGACAAAAAAGTCTTGATTTTTCATACAAGATTTATTTGGCCCACTTCCCAAATTTTGATTCCAAAATAATAGATGTGGAAAGAGTTGTATGGATCTTGAAATTAACATAAAATAGTATGAAAACTAATTTTATTTTATCCTTGGTAATGTTAACAACTACTAGGAACTAGCCAAAAGAATTAGATATCCCTTTCAAGACTATTTAATTTCAATACTTTAAGGGCAACCTAGGTAGTTTCCCCCAAGTTGGGTTGATAGTAGAGATTGATTGGAGGTCAAACCTTGGTTTCCTCTTTCATAGTGAAATATTTTTATCACCATAAAATCATTGAACTAAAAACATAAACAAAACCCCTAGTATAGCTCTAACCCTAACATTCCCCTTCATTCTCCAACCATCAAGAACCAATTTATAACCATATCAATATTTGGATGGAAAGAAAAAAATATTGATTAAAGCATTCTCCATCTTCAAGACTATATGATCTAGTATTGAATATGTTAGTTTTAAGGCAAATACATCATCAATCTTCAACAAGTCTAGAATATCACTTCTCTCAATCCCAAACTCATTCAACACATGTGCCCAATGTAGATCTAAACCTTTTTGCATTGTCTAGGACACCTACAAGCATGTAGGGGGAAGGGAAGGCCTTAGTGATCCCCCAACTTGTTTGTAGTCATGGAAAAATTTACTGCCCAACCAAAATTTCAAAATTTTATCACATGCAAAATCTTCCTTGAACAATCTCTTTGTTGGGTGATCCCACAATACTGGTTTACAATTTTTGGCCAAATTGGACATTGAAATATTTTTTTCTAACTAAATCTTCACTTTCAAGCACCTATAGCGGCTAAACCATGACGAATTTGAAGATGGTGCAAACTAGTGATTTGTGACATTTTGTCTGTAGATTCTAATTTATTTATTTTTCAAAAAATTTGGAATTAGATTGCACTTTTTTTTCCATCTCCTTCGAAAACTAGTTTTTTTCAATAAACAACATTTTAAGGAGTGACACCACCAGATACACAACTTTTTTCCATGAAGGATAAAATTCTATTTTTTCAAATTTAGATTTGTAACTATGATATCTAGTGCTTTCATTTGGTTTGATAGTGTTTTATTGAATATTTTTTCCTTAATCAAGTTTTGAAGTCAAACCAATTACAATTCAAACATAGGCAGATCATATAACGTGTAACTTTTTTTGTTGGATCAAGGACTTCAACATCTGGTGCACTCATATTTTCAATTTTTTTTAATAATCTGCTATTTTTCACATGTGGAAAACAAAGAGCTTGATTTTTAGTGAAAAAAATTTGTTTAATAAAACTAAAAAAAAAATACATAATAAAACCAAAACATATTAAAATTATATTCGTTGGATAGCTCATTCGAGGACTACCATCATCCAGCTTGGGTCTGTGAATTCTCCTCCATTTTCATCCTCAACCCGAGCTTCAAAATAAAATTTTGGACTTTTTTTGGTGCCTGAGGGTGAGAAGGTGGGAAAAGGGGGCTTCAGTTAACTAGGGGGTTTTCTCAAACTAGGGTTCATTTGAACCCCTTTCAAAAAATGTTTTCTTTGTGTTTTTTGGCAAGAATGGTGGGACCTTGCATTTAATTGGTTCGCTCGAACCAAGGTTCATTCAAACCCTCTTTCAGTTCACTCGAACCCCAAAAACCATTTTTTTTTTGCATGGGGTCATTTTTTGCAACTTTTCCTTCCTCACTCAAATTATAAACCACTTTTCTGGGTTTACCCTATCAATTCTATAGACTATATTATTGTTGCTTACATATAAATAAACAACATTTATGGGTATTAATCAAAGATGAAATTTCTATAATCCACAATATTAGCCTCGAGTTTCTAGAATTGATTGTGTAAGTAATTTGATGAAAAATACTTACCAATCAAATCTAGAAACTCCAATCTAACATTTATGGGGTTTATTAATGAGAGTAAAGATAACAAGTATAATTAAATTTCAAATAAGAACTTGAAGTTACATAAAAAGAGTTAACTAATAACAATATATATATTTTAAAAATACATATAGTTAACAAACATGTAAGTTATAAATATTAACATTAATTATAAAATACAAGTTTTTAAAAAACATTTGATTTTAAATATTTAAAAGGTACAATGACTAATAAATATTTAAAGCTTTCTAAAATATGATTAGTAGGGGGAAGATCCAATAGTCATTAACACACTAATAGTTCTTATGGTGTTGTGCAATAAGAGGTCTTTGTTTCTTTATTCTAACTCATTACTTGTAAGGTTAAATACTAGTAGTTATATGTTTCTATGTTATAAATGGACAAGAACTATCCATTTTCATGAGTTACATCATTGAAAAAATCAATCATATAAGCACATATAAGATTTGGGGTAATAAATGCCTTGATGTACATTGGGCTCTAATTTTTTTAGAAAAATTCAAGAAGATACAACTCATATAAATACATTATAGAGTTATATGTTTCTACATTAAAAATGGACATGAACTATCCATTTTCACGATTTACATCAAAGAAAAAATCAATCATATGAAAACACATGAAATTTGGGATAATAAATGCCTTGATGTACATTATGGTCTAATTTTTAAAAATATTTTCAAGAAGATACAACTCATATAAATGCATTATAGAGTTATATGTTTATACGTTAAAAATGGACATGAACTATCCATTTTCACGAGTTACTAAAGACAAAATCAAACATATGAACACACATAAAATTTGGGGTAATAAATGCCTTGATGTACATTGTGGTCTAATTTTTTTAAATATTTTTGAGAAGATACAACTCATATAAATACATTATAGAGTTATATGTTTCTACGTTAAAAATGGACATGAACTATCCATTTTCACGAGTTACATCAAAGAAAAAATCAATCATATGAGAACACATAAGATTTGGGGTAATAAATGCCTCGATGTACACTGTGGTCTAATTTTTAAAAACATCTTCAAGAAGATACAACTCGTATAAACACATTATAGAGTTATATGTTTTTATGTTTAAAATGGACACGGACTGTCCATTTTCACAGGTTACGTCAAAGAAAAAATCAATCGTATGAACACACATAAAATTTGGGGTAATAAATGCCTTGATGTACATTGTGGTCTAATTTTTATAAATATTTTCAAGAAGATACAACTCATATAAATACGTTATAGAGTTATATGTTTCTACGTTAAAAATGGACACAAGCTATCCATTTTCACGAGTTACATCAAAGAAAAAATCAATCATATGAACACACATTATAGAGTTATATGTTTCTACGTTAAAAATGGACATGAACTATCCATTTTCACGAATTACATCAAAGAAAAAAATCAATCATATGAACACACATAAAATTTGGGGTAATAAATGCCTTGACGTACATTGTAGTCTAATTTTTAAAAATATTTTCAATAAGATACAACTCATTTAAATACATTATAGAGCTATATATTTCTACATTTAAAATGGACACGAGCTGTCCATTTTCATAGGTTACATCAAAGAAAAAATCAATCATATGAACACACACAAAACTTGGGGTAATAAATTCCTTGATGTACATTATGATCTAATTTTTAAATTTTTTTTTAGAAGATACAACTCATATAAATACATTATAGAGTTATATTTTTCTACATTAAAAATGGGCACAAACTATCCATTTTCAGGAGGTACATCAAAGAAAAAATCAATCATATAAACACACATAAGATTTGGGGTAATAAATGCCTTAATGTACATTGTGATCTAATTTTAAAAAATATTTTCGAGAAAATACAACTCATATAAATATATTATAGATGCCCATTATGCCAAACAATAACTTTAAACTCTTTACCCACTTATAAAAATCTTCGCCTTTAAAAAACTTAAAAGATATAAAACTAAAGTGAATCCTCTCTCTACCCATCCCTATCATGGGGAAGACTAATAAATAGATCACCAATCAAATTGGGACATGATGGAATGCCTTCCCCCTCGACACTTTTACCCCTCTCTTGTTAGGAAGTAGGGGAAGCATTAAAAAAATAGATGACGTGTGATTCAGTTACAACTTGGTTGGTCAAATAGGCCACCATATATAAGGGTGACCAAGCTATAAATCTCATTTAAAAGACCATGAAAAGGGGGATTCCCCCATTTAATACTAGTGTTCAATGCAAGATAGGTGGGGGGGCCCACCACTCATATAAAGGGAGACTTAAAAACGACAAAGCCTTTCACGAATGCAATTTCTTTATCAATTATTGTTAAGACAAAGATTGCTTAAAATTGATGGAGATTTTAGCGAGATGGGGTTCAAGGATATTGTGATCGAAACTGCCTATCATTAAATGTATTTAATTAAATTAATACCTTGCCGTGATGGTAATGATTAAAAGAATAATTATTTATTTATTTCGTTTTCCATAGTTTAGATACAATGAACCAATTAATGACGCACACAGAATGTTAGATATTCTCATTAATATTCTTTTATTTTCGAAGCATTTATTTATTTTCCTTTTTTCCTTTTTTATCAAGCCTTATAATTTTCTTAAATAGAATAATATACCCAATTTGCTCATGTTTTTTAATTATTAGCTGGGTATCTTAGAGAAGTTTCGCATGCCTAAGTTTATTAAAATAATATATTAAAAAAATCAAAGGTTTATTTTTTTATTTAAATATTAGCTGAATCTTATCAACTGAAGAAAATATTATATGGGGGTGTATCTATAGTCTCTTTCCGTGACGTCACTCAAGTTGGACCGTGTGGACGTGTCGCAATTCTAAGCCAAGATTTTCACAGTATAATCGTATGACTTGCATTACTTTATTGAGAAGGAATCGTTAATAAAAGGCTTTGTTCTTTGTAATTGGATGACAGGTAGGGATGGCACCTCATGTGGAATGACACGTGGCATTATAATAAAGTTTTTCTTGCTTATGATTGCATTTATTATTAGCATTATAGTCCAAAGCCAAATCTTTGCTATACTCTTTCATTTATTGCATTATATGATAGATTCCTGAGTAGATGAGTATATAATATATAATACAAAAAAAGGCCTAAGATGGTGACACATAGAGAAGGTGTGGTTGGCATGGTGACAAGCAATTTGGCAAGAAAAAATGAGTTACTAACGTATCAAGGTACACAAAATCAGGGGGGTCAAAATTTAGGGTTTTGGCTAGGGAAAATATAGATAAAGAATTCACCAACTTAACCGTTTTTTGATGGGGACATGTGTTGTTAAGAGCCCCTAGGAAGACACATTGTTGTTGATGGGGTTTGGGCCCAGAGGAATTGTTGGGCAACAAGTAATGCCACGTTTGCAGTGAGTTGGAAATGATTGGAAAGGAAAAGTGGAGGAGCATGTGACAAGGGATATACTTTTGAAAATAACACATCATGGCCTAACTATTTTCTTAGGAGGGGCTTGGTATTAAAAAATAGGAGGAAATATGAGGAGCGCTATTTGAATGTTTGATAAAAGAAGAGAAAATGTAAGTGTTTGGAAGAATAAAATTGCAAGCAAAAGCTTAGCTTTGTTTTCAAAACCTACCATGTATGAAGAATATGAGACTAAAAAACAAGAAGAGGGCGACAAAATTGTGGTCACCATGGACACAAATTTAAGACATGAAATATGCGTTTTTTAAGGTGGGCATGTAGTTTTTTATTAGGGAAATATCAAGTGGTTAAATTGGTTTATTTTTAGGTGGGCATGTAATTTTTTTTAGGAAATATCAAGTGGTTAAATTGGTTTATTTTTTAGGTGAGCATGTATTTTTTTATTTTATTTTTATTTTTAATGAAATATCAAGTGGTTGTTGGTAAAGTTTTTTTAATTTTAAAGAGTTATTGGGATTAAATTTTTTTAAATAGATTGATATGATGTAATAATGGGTAAAGAGTTTATTTGGGATTAAATATTGTTGAATATATTGACTTGATGTTAAAGGGACGAGGACAAGATTTTTCAAGGATTGTATTGGCTTGATGTTATAAGAGATGAGGTTGAGGTCATTGAGTGTATTGGTTTAATTGTGTAAGGGATGAGGTGGTGATTGTTGTTTAGCGCATATGATTTTTTTGAGTGTGTTTGGTAGATATTGTAAAGGATGAGGTGGATATTATTGTTGAGTGCATATGATTTTCTTGTGTGTGTTTGTTGGATATTAAAAGCTATGAGGTTGGAATAACTATTGAGTTTATTGACTTGATATTAAATGGATGATGTTGATGTTGTAAGGAATGAGGTTCAAATTGTTGAGTGAATTGGTTTGATCGTATGAAGGATGAGGTTGGAATTGTTGTTGAGTGCCTGAGATTTTCTTGAGTGTATTTGTTGGATACTATAAGCAATGGGGTTGGAATAATTGTTGGGTGCATTAGCTTGATGTTAGAAGAGATGAGGATGGGATCATTGTTATTATAGAAATGTCAAGCAGTTCTTGGTTTATTAGTGAAGGTGTTTGGTTCACAAAGACTCTATTTGGAATCAAATCTTGTTGAGTATATTCGCTTGATTGTACAAGGAATGAGGTTGAGATTAATATCAAGTGTATTAGCTTGATGTTGTAGGATCATTGTTTAGTGCATTGATCTAGTTGTATAAGGGATGAGGTAGAAATTGTTGTTGAGTAAATGAGATTGTTCTTGAGTGCATTTGTTGGACACTATAAGGGGTGAGGCTTGAATTGTTGTTGAGTGCATTGGCTCGACTTGGATTCTTCATTAAGCTAGAGTGAATTTGGTGAGGTGGATGTTAACAGAGGTGGATCCAATAAGGGATGATGTTGGGGATCCTTGTTGAGTTCATTAGCGTGAATCAGGTCAAGATGGTACTTCAAATGAATTTGGTCAAGTGCATTCTAATGTAGTGGTTTGACATTATAAGTGATGCGACCACTGTTATAAGAGATGAAATCGAGCTCATTCTTCAAACAGATTATTGAAGTGAATAATAGTACATTAACTTACAAAATAAAAGATAAAGTTAATATTATGACAAATAAAACTCATACATAACTCAAACAAATTTTGATGGAATAAATAAAATTAAAATTGTATTAATTCTTAAAAACAATCACTTAAAAAAATACCATAATTAGTCTTTTTAAAAATAGTAAAATAAAGTAACTTCCAACACAACAAATTTTATGATAAATATGATAACAATAACAAGCGGCAAATCAAAAGTTACGTGTCAGCCGACAATGCCGCAACGTGCTTTCGGACTTCGGCTTATCGGGAAAGCTTTTGCCGGCATGTATTAAATGACCACGGTTGCCGGGAAATGGACCGGTCGTCGTCACATCTCTGTCATAACTGTGGGCTCGTGTGTACATCTTTCCCGAAACGGCGTTAATTAAACTTAAAGCGCTAAAATTTAGGGCCAGGAAAGTTTTTGAATATTATTAAACACGTGGCGGCCATGAACACGTTTACTTTGACACTGATCCCTGTCCGTCCGATTGGA
Source organism: Sequoia sempervirens (assembly GCA_007258455.2). Taxonomy (NCBI): domain Eukaryota; kingdom Viridiplantae; phylum Streptophyta; class Pinopsida; order Cupressales; family Cupressaceae; genus Sequoia; species Sequoia sempervirens. Next base: position 682,299,636 of record VDFB02270651.1, on the reverse strand, counting down.
TTCTTGGCTGATCTACGACAACGGAAATGGAGGACAAGGAGTAGTATATGTTACTGAAATTCTAATGGTGCCCTAATTTTCAAGAGCAGCCGATTCTTTTCCGGATCTTGTTTAAATTCTGAGGGGCAAAGCTGATAAAGCGGTCAAATATCAGCCGTGAAATGCATTTTTTTGGTTGATTAAGACTGATAAGGCTTCTAAGGAAGGTATAGATGTGGATATGGAGATGAATTAGGGTTTCGTGAAGGAGTAAAAGAGGAGGAGTCGTAGAGTAGTTGGTTTTTGCAAAGGGTAGATGAACTGAGCTCAACTTACTTGTAAAACACGGATGGGGCCAGCCAAGTTCAACATTTGTTCAAGCTTTCTCTTGAAGACTTCATTTATTGCTCTCTATAATCTCCACCATTTTGTCTCAACTCTGGGGCTTCCAAGGAAACAAACTAACTGCCAAAAGACAGTGGAGGTTGGGTGATCATATTTATTGTGGAGATCCCCGTGTGGGTGACTTCTAATTGCTTTGATCACATTGAATGTGAAGTAGTACTGTGGGTGTCAGTCTGTTAAGCCTGCCTCCCTGCACATATAGTTTACTTGCTTAATACCCATATCTCTGTTTCTCTTCCTGGACTGTGAGAAAAATGTACAGTCAGGCAGGGACTTTTCTTTTCTTCCCATGATGCTCGCTGGCCTCTGTAGTTTTTAGGGCTTCCTGTGTTCTTTCTGGTATTACAAAGTGTCCTTGGCCGATGTGGGTAGGGTAGTGCAAAGGCCCCCACAGTCTCCATTTGTGTGTTTATGCTTTGGACCCTCTGTCCCTTGTTTTCACTTCATACTGACAAGCAGTACTAGCATATATACTCATGCACGCACGCATAGTTATTGCCTATAGACATAGAGTGGCAGAATTTGCATAGGCTTTCTCCTAGGGATTAGCAACTTTTTTGTGACAGACCTGCAGACCACCGGCCTGGGCAGAAGAACAGTGTTTTTCATTTAAGGTCTAGGCTCTAGATTAAGTGCAATACTGTATATATCTGATCCATACCAAGTCAACAGCAGGAAATTGGGTGGTTCTCTTTAGTGAGGTCTTATAAAGGATCTGTCGGTCGCGTTCGTATTGCCACAAGAAGAAGGAAGGGCAGCCTAATAATTGGCTTTTAAGTGCTTTGTCATTCTGCATCGTTTGGGCTATTTAGTGTCTATGATCTTGGTCTCTGTCCTATAACTGTGAAGATCATAAAGAGAGGGGTTATATAGGACAGAGTGAAATTATAATGGAGGCTTTGAATCCTGATGAAGGCTTGCCTCCTGGGTTCAGGTTTCATCCTACGGATGAAGAACTGGTGACATATTATCTGACCACTAAGGTTCTGGATAATAGCTTCTCTGGGAGAGCAATTGCTGAAGTTGATCTCAATAAGTGTGAGCCATGGGATCTTCCTGGTAAGTTTCAATTTCATCTCTGATTACATATGTACACATTTTTAGACCAATGGAGATCAGGTGCCTGCCTGATTAGGAACAAAAGCACTGATCAATTTGAAAAATCACACTATAAGATATGAAAAACCACACTTTGAGATATAATTAAAGCAAGAAAGGGTGAGAAATGAATAAGCTCTCAGTTTCATTGAAGGATTTGATCATGCAAGTCTTTGTTTCACAGTTCCATTATGTTCTTAATATGAAGTAAAGCCTTCCGTAATACTTGTGCTCTATTATGACAGATTTGATATATTTGTGATGTTTAAGATGGTTATGGTAATGATGGTGCCTCTTTTTGTTGCAGATAAGGCCAAAATGGGGGAGAAAGAATGGTATTTCTTCAGCTTGAGAGACCGCAAGTACCCAACAGGGTTACGCACAAACAGAGCCACAGAAGCCGGTTACTGGAAGGCCACAGGAAAGGACCGAGAGGTGTTTAATGCTCGTAATGGTAATCTGATTGGAATGAAGAAAACTTTGGTGTTCTATAAAGGGAGAGCTCCAAGAGGTGAGAAGACCAACTGGGTCATGCATGAATACCGTCTGGAAGGAAGCTTCTCCTATCAGCAACTTACAAGAGCTTCCAAGGTACGTTAATCACTGAGTAACTCATGCAAGAATCGTGCAATAGAGAATGAACCCCCCTTTGGAGTTAATCTGAACCAGTTTCTCAGGAAAGTCACTGTAACGTGTCCTCTTATGAACAATTCACATTCAATATTAGTATGTGGGGATAGAAAAACAAATCTTTTTAAAGACAGATTCTTTTCCCTTCACATGTGGGCATGTCCTTTTGTAAAATCATACACACTTTTCATATCTATCAAGCCAGTTTTCAGATAAATTTCATACATTTCTAAAGTATATCTGCAAGTTATGCCTGGATAGTGGATACCCTTTGCACTACTCTTTGTGGCTTTTACGTGATAGTGTGCAATAATTACTAATATTCGACTTTTAGCTGTGATGATGACATTGCATCTGATTTCAATCTCATGCCGCAGGAAGAGTGGGTGGTGTGTCGCATCTTCCACAAAAGTGCAGGAGCCAAGAAGCCCACGTCAGGCTTAATGAACAGCAGCAACATGTACGTTGATGACTGCCTGGGATCCCCTTCATTGCCCCCTCTTTTGGAATCCCCATGCTATGCCACCAATACTGCAACAATCCAGAGTGATGAGACTCAGCTTTCAGACATCCATTTTCATCCCAATAACATCTTTCCAAATGATCCTCAGCTCATGAAGCCACCCAACCCTAATCCCATGGCCTATATTCTCTCTCAGATTTCCTCAAATGCCATGGGCTTTCAAGGATTTGGTTCTCAAGCAGGCTTGCCCTCAAATTCCATTCTCAGGGCTTTGGTTGAACAGTATTCAGGCAGTGACTTGAACTTGAAGCACTGCAAAATGGAGCCCTCTTCTTCTCTGGGACAACAGGACAGGCTTGGAGCAGCTAACCAGAACAATATCAGAATGCCCCACGAAGCCCAATGGGCTCTAGATGACCATCATCAGAAGATAAACAGTAGCATTCCTCACAACCCACATGATCATAATGCTCCTGATATGAATTCTGAAATGTTTAGTAGAGTGGGCAGATCATACCAAGTTGATCCTTCTGCAGCATCGCCCCCAGTTGATCTCGATTCCTTGTGGGCTTATTGATTACATACAATACTATATATACATCTTGCAGACTTATCTCAGTTCTGGCTTGCTTCAACAATGTGTAAAATATGGAAATGCAGCTATTTACAGACAGTTACGATAAGCAATCAGAAGCCCACTTCTATCACTGATACATAAAGACAGTTAGCCATTCAAACATCAGCATGCAACTGTCATCCAACTGGGGAATCAAGACAGCAGTTTTATTTTCTTGTATGGTTAAATTCTATTTGCTTTGTTTATTTATTATGTCTTATCTATTATTATTCAGTTTGAATATGTAGACCAACTTCAATTCTGGTGGATTCATTCCAGCATGCTTGTAATATAACTGCTTATTCAAAATACATATATATTTGTGTAATAAGAGATCTAAAGGGGGGAAGTTAGATTCAAATCTTTTGTTATATTTAATTTTCACATTAAATGTTTGATTCAAATTGTATATGTGTTTGAGTGGACAATTCTGATCATACTTAATATTAGTAACGCCAATGTTTGATTTAAACTGTATATATTTTTCAATAGACGTTTCAGATCATACTCAATCATCTATCATGAAAAAGAAAAATACAAATATAACCTTCAATTAACTTAAATAAATGAATATTTTCTTTCTTTATATAAAGTAAAAAAAAACAGTCTGAATTGGCAGGAACGGCGCATTTATGATGCCCATAAATATGGTAACATACTGTTTGCTGGGACTTATGTTCATTAAACGATGTTATCTTTCAACTTGCTGTGTCAGCAGTCATACACACAAACTTGCTTTCAATAATTAATGCACACGTAATGTTTAAGGTTTTGAATTATTTGCAATAATGAATGGATTTAATTTCTGAGAAGTAAGTTACTTGGTCTTTACTGTATTGGGACGGTCTTGTCGTTCTTGATGTCGATATATATCCAAGAGTTGTATCAGAAATTAGAATATCCATTATCGATCACATGACTAAAAAGCAACTTGTGACGTCATCTAAGTTTTTTTGATTATTTCGAATTTATAAAAATCTGCTGGCACGGTTTTGTGTGAGTCAAGTTATTGAAATTCTGCATATAAAGTTATACGGAAGTTGCCATTGCATATATTTTATATTTTCAGCATAGGATGGATAGAGTGTTCAACCTAACATTTTATGTTGCAAAATTTGTATGAATTTTCAAGTGGGTTGTTAGAGTTACATATAATGCTAGGTATTTAGCTAGGTTTTGCCCTTGCACAATATTGTATAGTTACAAATTCATTTGTTATAATAAAGGTTTTTTTTAATTATGAATATTAAGAAATAGTTGAAATAAATTATTTTTATAATTTTAAAAATAATAATTTAAAAGATAAAATATTTTTTAGAAAGATATTATATGATATTTTTTATAAGAGTTTTGTTTACATAATTGAGACAACAAATATATCTAGAGCAATTTTTTCTACAAAAAATGTACACAATGTTATCTTCATAATAACTACCTCTAGCAAAAAGTACAAATGGTGACAAGAGTAGATGGAATAGGTGATAACAAGAGTACATGTAATAGATGTTACAAGAGTACATACTAGATGATAAAAAGTGCATGTGATAGGCACATGTTTTAGCTAAGGAAATATAAACATATAAAACATATCTAATTAAACTATTTATTTCACTTGTAAGGTCTAGATGCATTCATGAGAGCAAAGAGTAATTTTTTTTAATCAATAGATCTATTCTTTGCAACTACAATATATCTAAGTAATTTTTAAATTTATGTTTAATATAATTAAACAATATTTATGATTAATATATTAGATTGACAATGAATGGTTAATAAAGATATTTAATGGATTTTTTTTTTGGTTATTTTAGATTTGTAGGTTGGGGAAAGAGAAATTTTGTGTAGTTTTAGAAATTTTAGTATGGTTATGATTAATTATCTAGTATATAATTGAATGTTAATAAAAACTCAATATATCAACATTTATCTTTATTTCTTGGGACACCATCAATATAACATAATATATAAGTATTTCATATTATGTGGCAAATTAAAAAATGAGCTTCTTGCACAATTTGCATATCCAAGTATCATAACTCTTTTGCACGACCATTAGATATTCAATAAAATCAAAAAAATATTTAATATATGTGTTCATAATAAAACATCCTAATGGAGATTCCATACATCGATCTTAAGAAATCATTATACATATATAGTGGGCTAATTATCTCACAACTCATTAATTGCAATATTGATAGTATATTGACTATACTTACTCCTATCCAAATGCATACTTCATGAAAATGATTTACTATGCTCATATTTATGTAAATAATAGTTTTAATATAATTTATATGATTAATTAACAAATTATGACAGATTAAATGAATGACTTCTCATAATTCTATAAAGTAAACAAATACATAAGTAGTATAAACAACTAGATGTTATTTTTATTTAATTGAATTTTATTTTTTCTTAATGTAATTCATTTTAAATCGGTCACTACATATTTATAACACCACTCAAGATACTTCCCTTCCCTCACAACATACTACGCCTAAATGATTCTATCCCCTTCTACAATCTTCCTTTAATGATTTGTCTATTGGTATTCTCACTATCCTAACTACTCTTTAGAATGTTGTAATATATATATATATATATATATATATATATATATATATATATATATATATATATATATATATATATATATATATATATATATAATCATAATGAACAACACCTTCCTATATAAACCAAGTATGCTTGCTAATATTAATTTTCACTTTTAGTTTCATATCATTCAAAAATATTATATATTATAATTTATTTATATTACATTGGTTAAAATAGTAGGCTTATAGATAACTCTATTGTTAGAATGAATAATTAATCTATTCACTATACTTAAGTGTAATACTTAGGTTGATGAGGTAAGCACAACATCTTGTCTAACTATATGTGCAACCTTTAAGTATCTAGAGGTTACCAATTTATTTGGTTAACCTCATGCACATACTTTTTTGAGGTTGGAAGTCTTTCCATTTCACATCAAAAGTCACTCAACACTTGGCATCAAGGTTGATGATTTGGTCATAGAGGTTGTTGGTTTGTACACTACAAGTGTTCCTAAGGTTGACACCTACAAGACACTTGTCTACTCTTGGGGCACTTGTCAATTCACCTCATAGGTGGATTGTATCATCCTTGTCTATTTAGGAAGCTTTGTACTCTATTATCATTTTATTCATCTAATGCAATGTTACATATTGTTCATGTATCTTCTATCCAGATCTCCTAAATTCTTTAATACTTATTTACATGTTTTGAATTAAATTAACACAAATTTAGATGTATCTTGATTCAAGTTGTTTTATATTGGTAAGAATGCATAAATGGAAAATGGTGTAACACTACTTATAACTATAACAAAACATCTTTACAAAAATATTATTAAATTAGATATAATTTATAATTTTAAATTATTTTATTATGTTGAAATAATCCTTATAGTATTTGAAAGTTAAAGTAAAATTTGATTTTATAATTGTTTTAATATTTTATAAATATTATTTTAACACTGAATATATTAATTAAATGCTGAAAAATTATTGTTAATTTTTTATTATTGAATTTATGTATGAATCTTGTAAATATGTAAAATTTACTTGAAGGGAGTTTTAAAAATTTGTCATAAGAATATTGCTAACACTTTAAGGATAAACAAAAAATAATTATTAATATTATAATATAATATAAAAATGATTATATGGGTGTCTTTTAATGGATTAAGAATGATGAAATTAAATTGAATGTTGATTAAATCTAATTAAAATTTAGCATATTTGATTCAGAATTAACCTATGTTAGCTCCATGCATTATATCTTTATGATTCTTCTTGGTTTTCTCATTTGTCTAGATTATAAACCATTGGACATGCATATTGCACATAATTCTCTCACTTTCTTAATAGCTTTTTTATTTTTAATAATGAGCGCTTTCAATTTTATTTTATTTTATTGTATATGAAGTATTAGGACCACCTATTGCCTTTTGAAATCCTCCAAGCTTTAATGAAAATTTACATTTGATTTAAACGTACTTATAAAAATATTACAAAGTACATTCTTTATAACATAATTTATTGATAATATTATAATTGATTTGATTGTCAAATGCTCAAACTTCCCTTCCTTATAAAATTAGATATTATTTTTCATATATTTTAATAATATTACTAATTTTATACTTAAAATCCCAATAATCCATCTTAATAAAAAACTGAAAACGTCCCCACAAAAATATTTCTCTATAATATAAACATATAATATTACACAAATAATTAAAAGAAAACATATTGTGACACTCTTATATAACACTACACTTCAATAGCCTACAAAATTACATCATCATGACAAGGAAGTAAAAGCTACTGCAAAGATAATAGAGTTTTGAAGACGACCAAAAAGTTCAAAATAGCCATGAAAGCAATGAGTTAAAGTGAGAAGCCATCGAACAATTATCTTGCAGCTGTCAAATTTTCACATATCTCTGGTAATGTAAAAGGTGAGCCCATTATTGCTCATCTGTAATGGGTAAATCTCATTCAACAAGTACCTTATAATTTTGATTTTAAACCAAGTAAAGTTGACTCAATACTGATGATATCTGTACCTGGGAATATAAAAAAATCAGTTAAAATGTTTCAGTGAAAAAGAAGATGTCACGAGTTCGATTCCTTGGCCACATCTGCCACAGAAAAGTGCCGGCTGTTTACCTGAGAGCTTGGTGATAGAGGCGCATCAGGAAATTTGGTGGCAGATTTTAATGAGACATTGAATGTAGAAAAACATAGAAAGATACCGATACCAGCTGTGTCCACCGTACGCTTCAGTCTTCTTGCCATGAAAAGAGTACATAGTGCTTTGCTTTATTTTAATTACAAGAAACTTGCACAAAAAGTTTTTGACCAAAATAAACTAATATTTTAGTGATTCATGAGCTTCGATGTAAAGTGTTTCTTCGATTAGATTAAAGTTTGGAGTTACCTGGATGATCTTGTGTCTATCGGAGAAAATTAAAAAATATTCAAATTATTTAAATCAAATTTATGTTTTAATAGTATTATTTATTTGGGCGGGAGGTCTAGTTTGATTGGCTAAAGCATCTTGGCAAGAGGTCATGAGGTGTAGTCTTTGCCTCATCCCCAAGGTACCGGAAGACGTGTCGCACTAGCGTCACTGGTCACGTGAAAAAATTCACTAGGTGCATTGCAGTTTATAAGGGGGCTACCTGATTCTTGTAGTCTAAAAAAAATGTATTATTTAGTTGAAAAATGTTGGGTGGGAAATGGTAAATTTTACTCTATGATTTAAAGAGAAAAAGGTGGAATACGGGTTATGTTGAGAGTAGTTTGAAGGGAAAATGGTAGTTGTTTTGAGACATACATATACATGTCGAGAATATCATCTATGATGAACTTAGTCTATTTTTCTTACAGTGCAAAAGTGAGAAACAATATTGTGTATGTTTAGATAAATTAACATGTGATCCAAGAATGTACACTATTGTGTATGTTTAGATAAATTAACATTTGATCCAAGAATGTACACTATTGTGTATGTTTAAGTAAATCATATGGTTCAAGGATATGCAAAATAGTGTGTACAACTCATGCACACTATATCAAAGCAAGATTTAAGAAATGTGAAACATGCTAATCATGATTAGGAAGATAATTGATGAACATTGAAGTTTACACCAATATGGATGGGAGAGTATAAAATAATTAATGATTTTGACATTTCTCCTTAAAACTAAACAAGATGATAAGGCTAGACAATTCATCAATAATGTTTGTGTTTTTTTTCTAGTGAATCAAAGTCAAATGATATTCATAGTAATACATCTTTACCCTCCTTTTCTATCATGTATCTAGGGGTATGATATTATAGTATATATTAGTTGATGGAAACATGTAGAATAAATACTTATTCAAAAAGTTTCTAATATAACTAACTTAAGGGATGTATGCTACATGTTTGCATCTCTATTAGGTAAGTGTATTGAAATGGGGAAACAAAAGGAGTTCAAATGTGACTACTTGTTTTTATTAATAAAATTAGCAATATTAAAGTTCAATGAATAGTTTGAGACAATTTCACTCAAAATTTGATAAGAATAAGATTTATAGTGCTTTGAATTTAGTTTTTTAATTATTAAGAATTTTAAAAAATGGTTGATATTAAGGTCAACTGTTGAGCACACATAAAAGTTGTAACACTGAAATATAACATAGTATCAAGTGTCATGCCTTAGATTTTCTTGTTTCATTAAATAATTTTTCAAACCAAATGTTGGAAATAGATTTTGATTTTATTTTTTAAAATTTATTGAGCCAACTTTTTGGTGATTTTTTTAAAAATTGATGTATTTTAAAAATGATCATTGAGTGTGCACATCTCCTAATTTATTTTAATTATTATTATTATTTTAATTTATAATATGTAGAGAATGAGGCATAGAACAATCATATATATTTTTTGTGTAAAAATAATTTATATGTATTTGAGGAATATGAAAACATCATTATACGTACAAATAAACATAAACACTACAATCTATTCAAAATATAAAAAAAAATATGGTAAGAAATATAAGAAGTAAATTGATATTTTAATGGTGGTTTCATGGCATGCGAATATAAAATATACAAATATAATGAAGATGAAGTTCCAACATGATATCAAAGTTATTGAGAATTTATATTGGGGATGACGTGACCCCCCATTTGTGACCTCACTAGTTCATAGATCCGGATCAAAAGCGTTTACCCCTCTTAATAAAAAAAAGTTCCAACATGATATCATTTTGTAAAACATGGATTTGGCTACCCAAATTGCAATTCCAACCTTTCAACTTGTATAATAAAAAAACCCAAACCTAAAAGAGAGATTCCATTGGTTTAGAGAGTAATAAGTATGCATTATAATGTATATATGCTCCAAAAAGTACATATGATCCATAACATAATCATATTACAACTTGTATATGATTTTTGAAGCACATACATGTTATGCATAAAAATATTTGTTTGGCCTCTTTTTTGTTCCTATATTTATGCACATACTCACCATACACTCACCATACCCCTAAGTACATGAGGTTTTTATAAATTCAAAAATAAAATACCATAGTTTAAACTTCTTGCAAAAGTGTGAATTCAAAAGTAAAGGATTAATCCTCATGAATAGGGAACTCTTAATCTAATTTCATTTAAAGATCGTTTGGTATGGAACGTATTAGTTATCTTCTTCCAAATGTTGTTGAATTCATGTAGAATTATCATAATTAAGAATATTAATTTGTGTCCACATCATCCCTAGAGTAATAATTCCCATTACCTATAATTCCATTTGGAATTGATTACTTTATATTTAACTCTCATGGATTGATTTTATAAATATGAGACCTTAGAGCTAAGTATATTGATATACAAGCCAATATCCCCTCCCATAATCATTTTCAATACTCTCCCAATATGTTGAACATACACCCATATTTTGGAGGGACCATTTATTTTTGTAAAGAACCATAAAGTATCCACAATATCCTTGATAGTGGATGATGTAAGGACATCTTTTAGGGTGCATGTTGATGGAAAATACCTTAAACATTCATTTTTTATTCATGTTCCTTTTATTTGTTTACATTTTTTAACTTATCTTTTTAAGAAATACAAGTTTCTCTAGTCATTCATAATGACTAAAAATAGACCCATTACTTTTTGGCTTGCCTTCTTGACCTACTAGTGTTCCTTTTACATTCAAATATAGCTTTCCTTCCTTACCTATATTTTTTCCTTTGAAATGACCCTAGTCTTCATTGCTTACATGTTTTCCTTTTACAATTGCATAACTCTTTCCATTATATTTACAAATTTTCCCTTTTACACTTACATGGACCTTGCATTTCCTGTGTACATGTTTAAATTTTAAATTTTCTTGGCCCTTAATATATTTTCTTTTATGGTACTCCAAATTATTTCTTGTGATTCTCAATGATGCACATTGAAAATTTAACTCGGTGTAGAACATATCAACTGGAAAAATTCATAGCCAACATAATCTTAATTCAACAATTTCATTTTTCAATAAATGAACAATTTAAAATTGCAAAGGAATAATGGTGGAAAATTCATTTTTTTGGTTCGTAAGAGATGAGTTTTGTATTATTGCAAGAATTTAGCCTGGCCTGCACCAGGTGAGATCATAGAGGAGGGATCTCATCCACACAAATTCAAAATTACATATGATTTATTTAGAAATTTTCATACTGGACCATTCAAATCTCAGCCTACTAGTTCCTAATGCCACTTTCAAAAAAAAATCTACTCTAGATTAAATAGTACTAAAGATAGCAAACTACAAAACTAGCCCATAACATGGGCACTAAACAAATAATGGTTTTAAAAAATCTCATTTTTCTTTGATGATCTAAGATCCATTTGAAGTTTATGTTTCAAGAGGATTTTTTCCTCTCCACTTTGGTCCAACCTTGATCTAAAAGTGGGGGAGTTGACACTTTTTGTATCGCCTTTTCATTCGAAGATCCCTTATCTTCCAAAGGAATTGAAGACCCCACAAATGCCATAGATATTGACTCACTCTCATTCCCTTCACCCCAAGATTGTCATCAACTTATGGCTCAGAAGGATATGTGAAACCATCTGTGGGGAGGTGATAGGTTAGCTTTCATTGGTTTCGTTGGAGAGGCCATCAGTGTTCTCATTGTGTCTTCCCCAAGAGATTTTGGAGATGGTGTGTCAGTAGCAACAAGAGATGGGGGAGAAATAATATTTTCCACAACCTTGGGAGAAGTGTGCAAATCAATTGTAGCATTTTGAGGTACAAGAGCTATGTTGTAATGGTGGGTCTCAACCCTAATCCACCAGGTAGGTCTCTCCTTTGAGGCCTGTGCACCCCTCCCAATGGAATCCTTTTGGCAATGTGCAATAGTGTGATCTTTTGAGAAGCATTTTCTGCACTAAAAGGGATTTTTTATAGTCTACTTGCTGCCTCCAAATTTTGTTAACCACTTTCAGATCAATTTTAGTAGAAAGACCAATGGAAAGGTCCATTTCAACACATAGATGGGAACATGTTGAGATGGCATAATTTATTGTTTCTTTTGATGAACAATAATACTTCCTGAGGCTATTTCCAATGGCTCTTAGGCTCTTAAGTTCCCAAAATTATAGAGGTAGATAAGGAATATGCACCCATAGGTAAGTAGTTGAAAAGGATTCTGATGGAGGATCAAAAGATGGGAACCAAGGCTTCAAACATAGGAAATCACCATGAGGAACCATTCTCTAGCACCTTCCTTTTATCTTTAGAAGATTTTATTCCTAGGATAAAAAAGCCCCTTGCACAGGGGTAGATACTTATTTATTCTTCAATGATATCCTTCCAACACTCACAAATCCATGCATGAAGGTCACATAGTTTTGGCCATGACCTAGTGAATCTATAAATGAGTGCATGTTCCTTGAGGAAATTCTCATTGTCATGAATATCACCTTCTAGGCATATCTATGGAGTAAATTTTGAGCAATAAGAAACAAAGCACGAACAAATTTTACATGCACCCCAAAGGGAGGTGGAGAGGGTATTTTCAAATTTGGACCCGAGGAAGAACCCTCACAAAGCCCATCAAGGGAAACATCTCTCCCATATGACTAAGCAAAGGGATGAAGCAAGTTAGGGTTTCAAATTCAAGTTAGAGGCACCTATGAGAAGACACTATTGCATCGGCCATTCATTAGAGCTTCCTTGAATTTGGGGTGATAGTCGTGTTGCAAGAATTCAATGGTGTTGTCATTGATTTCAATAGGAAGTCTACTAATTGGTGTTGTCATTGATGTCAACTATGGGATGAAGATGTTGAGGATATTGAGAAAATTGTGAAAAGAGGAAAACAGGTTGTGCATGTGTAGTTGAGACCTTGAGGAAGTGTTGTGAGTACATGGAGCTATTATTTTGTTACAGAGTCTGAAGATGAGTTGGAATGAAGTAATGAGCTGAGATGATGGTTCTAGTACTTGGTTTCCAAGTGCTTTTGAAAAAAAATAATAAATAGAGTAAACTGTGTTATGCAAATTATCATAGTGTGCTCTAGTATTGTGCTCCACATTCTTTATGTGTTGATTCTATGTCTGTGCGGATCTTACAAGTTATTTAAAGTTGACAAAGGTTGCTATATTTAGAATTTGGGTTTTTGGATCCTTGTACAGTGTGAGATATTTTCACTAGTGTGTGAACCAGTTGTTCAATAATGTTTTCTATGGTATGGGAGAAATGTATTTTCTCTACATTTCTCCGCTATTTGGATTTAGGTTGTGCAGATTTGGGAAGTTGCTTATAATTCTTTTATCTTTCTTTGTTCAAATTTTTACTTGATTTGGTGCAGTACAGTGTAAGGTTCATTTATCAGTATGTAAACAAGGGTTATAAGTTGTCCTAAGTAAAGTAGTTGTTGATGCAAAGCTTGGTTGAAGTATTTGATGAATCTTAAGTAGTTCATGGATTCTATTTGGATTGAGTTCAAGTAAATTATGCTATATGAAACTTTCGGCTTGATCTAAGGAAGCATGTACTTAATGTCTATGGTGTTTTGCATGGTTGTTGGCCAACCTTGTGTTTAGCACTACATGTGAGGCTTGTAGAAGCATGTTGAAGTGTGTTGGGATCTATTTGGGTCCTAATTAAAGATTTATGTAGGTCTCCTTTTGTTCTTATCCACCATGAGAATGTTTTGGTGCCGACCTATTTCAAATTTGAATGTATAATGGCTAAGTGGTTGACATTGGAGAAAGTTTTTGAGATAGAAGTTGATATAAATATGTATGGTGTTGATGCAAGAGGGTGTGTGAAAGACTAAGAAGAAAGATATATGAGAGATTGATGCGAGTGATGTGTGTGATGAGAAATTAAGTAGAGCAGTGTGAACTTCATGTTAGGGTTCTTGAAGGTAGTGAGCTAAAGGCATTTGAAATCTTTCATGTGATACTGCGAAAGTGTGCGAGAAATTGTGGTGGACTCCTTGTTGCATTGAGACGTATTTCTCTATGTAATACTCTTATTCTTTCTTCTTGTTTTCTTTCTGTGTCAGTGAGCCTTAGTTGTGAGCCTTTTGGACAGTGCATCCTATTCTGGTAGTGAGCCCCTTTGTACTAGTTTTTCTATTACTTATATTGTGAGCTAATCCTCACCGTGGTTTTCTCTTATTGGGTTTTCCACGTAAATCTGGTGTTCTCATGTGTATGGTGTTGTGATTTTATTTTTTGTTATCTGCATTTCATGTTTAATCAATCTAACAGAATAAGGACTTAATGAATGCTTATGGGTCTGATTATTGTTGAGGGTTTTTGAAGGTTTAATTTGCTACAAATGATTCACCCCCATCTTAGTTATCTTATTCATTTCAATAATTGGTATCAAAGAGAGGTTCCTTGAAGAAGAGCTTAACCGCTTGAGGTAGATCTAGAATGGTGAACAAGATTCCTTTGGAATATCCTAGATTCGATGTCTTAGATTATGCTTTCTGGAAGATAAAGATGGAAGGATATTTTTCTGCTCAGGGATATGATATTAAGAAGACTTATCAAAATGCATATACTCCACCTTCGAATGGTCCAAGTATAAGTGCAGAAATCAAGGCGCATGAGATCAATGCTAAGGAATGATTTATTATTGTGAATAGTCTTTCAAAAATTGAATTAGTTAAAGTTATGGGTTTGAAGACTACTAAAGAAGTTTGGAATAAGTTAGAAAGAATTGATGAAGGAGATCTGAAGGTCAAACAAGCAAAGTTGCAGAACTTGAAGGAACAGTTTGAAATGATGCATATGTCTGAGGATGAAATAATTAAAGGCTACATTTAGAGAGTTGATGAATTGGTGAGTGATATGAGAGGTATTGGTGCAATAGTTAAAGAATCTAAAGTGGTGAAGAAAGTTATTAGATCTCTTTAGGATTGTTACAGTGAAAAGGTATCTTCTATTAAAGAAATAGTTGATTTTGATAAATATTCTAGAGATCAGTTGATTGGTACTCTAACTACATTTGAAATGAGAAAAATGAAGAAAGGTACAAAAGTAGAGACTACTTTCAAGCCTGATAAATCAAAGAAGGTTGAAGATTCAGGTGAAGAATATATTGATGATCTGGAAGCTAACTTCGCGAGGAAGATGGAAAAGGGCACTGGTAAGTATCAAGGTAAATTACCTTTAAAATGTTTTAGCTGTGGTGGTATAGGTCATTATGCTTCTAGATGTCCAAAAAGAGATTTAAACAATAAGAACAAGGGAAATAAAGGAAAGATGATTAGGAAAGCTTATTGTGTGAAAGAAGCTGCTAGTGTTTCTGATGATGAAGTTGATTATGGAGATTTTGATGATAATGCATGTCTATTTTTGGCTATAAATGAAGAATATGGTTCTGCTAACCCTAAAATTTGTGTGAAGGAAAGTATTCCAGAGATGAAGGATAAGATTGAAGGTAATTTGGTATCTGCTTTTCATGTCAAAGAAGATAAGAATTATCGGGTTGTTAATAGTGGTTGTTCTAATCATATGACCAGAGACAAAATTAGGTTTGTTAAACTTGAAAAATATGATGGGGGATTAGTTAAATTTGGAGATGACCTAGGAGCTAAGATTTGTGGAATAGGTTCAATTAGTTTTGATGGCAAGCATAATATTGACAATGTTTACTATGTTAAGGGATTAAGAGATAATCTCTTTAGTGTTGGACAAATGTGTAGCAAAGTGTATAATCTTTTATTTAAGGATGAAGAATGTGAGATCTGGAAAGGGTCTGAAACTATGATTGTGGCGGGTAAGAGAACATATGGAAACATATATCAGATTAAGGGTGTTGATGGTCATTTCTTTATGTCACATATTAATGATAGTTGGTTATGGCACTGGAGGATGTGTTACATGATTTTTGATAATTTGGAACTTAGAATTAGTTTGGTTCATGCCGTGAGATATTTACCTAAGATCACAAAACTTATCAATGTTATTTGTGAGAGTTGTCAATTTGGAAAACAAACAAGGAGTATCTTTAAGGGAAAGGAACAATATGCTACCAAATTGTTGGAATTAGTGCATACAAATCTTTGTGGTCCTACAAGGGTGAGAAGTCTACAAGGTGATAGGTACTTTATGCTTTTGATTGATGATTACTCTAGAATGACATGGGTTACTTTTCTTATAGAGATATCTAATGCATTAGATAAATTCAAGGCATTTAAAGCTATGTTCGAGAATGAAATGGATTTAAAAATAAGTGTTTGACGTCTAAAAAAGGTGGTGAATTCACCTCCAATGAGTTTAACATGTTTTGTGAATTTCATGGAATAAAGAGGCAATTGTTTTCCCCTAGAACTCCTCAGCAAAATGGAGTTGTTGAAAGGAGAAACATAACTATTCAAGAAGCTACAAGGAATATGATGAAAGAGGAAATATCTACCAGAAGTCTACTAGAGAGAAGTTATTCATACTATTGTTTACATACTTAATAGAGTTCAAGATAAAGCTAACAACAAAAAGACTCCTTATGAGCTATGGTATGGAAAGATTTGTACTGTGAAGTACTTTAGAGTGTTTGTAAGTAAATGTTACATCAAAAGAGAAGAAGAAAACTTAGGAAAGTTTGATACAAGGTCTGATGAAGGTATCTTCCTTGGATATACTATTAAAATCAAAGCTTATAAATGTTACAACAAAAAGGTTGAGAAAGATAGTTGAAAGTGCAAATGTTAAAGTTGGTGAAAACTTGCAGAATTCTATTACAGTAGATGGACATGTGTCAAATGAACGTGATTGCAAAGAAGGAGAAGGAATAATTGATGAAAAATAAGTACAAAATGAAGAGGAAGAAGCTCCAGAGAAGACCCCTAAACTGTTGGAATTTGTTTATAATTTAAGGTAAGACTTACAAGGTTATAATTGACAAAAGGAGTATAAATAATCTAGTATCAAAAGAAGTGGATAATAATATAAAATTGAAGAGGATAAGATATCCTAGTACTTATAGAATACCATGATGAAAGAACATAAGGTTTTGGTAAGTGAATAAAGTTTGGTGAAATTTTAGATATGAAAAAATCAAGATGAAGTTTTTGTGATATTCTAATGGGTGGGTGCAAAAAGATGGGGGCCAAAAAGTGGCCACCCCACTTTCAAAAATAAAAAAGCTATAATGTGCTCATGTTATGGCTTGGAGTGACTGAGCCTTAGAATCAGTCATTATAAAGCAATAACACGACCATGCTATAACACGCTCACAGTATAACCCACTCTCATTATTGCTTTAATGATCAATAACATGAGCACATTATAAGATGCTTTTGTTATTGCTTATATAAGCAAAAAGAAAATAAAAGTTCATATCGTTTGCTTTTTTTTGCTGTTACAAGTGTCCATTGAAAACCCTCAAAGATGTTCTCACATTCCAGAAAGCCAAAAACCACTCTATTTTTTTTCCAAATCTTTATCAAAATGCTGCCACAATGTCAGGGAGGTCAAAGCAGTAAGTTATTGTTGTTTTTTATGTGAATTTGGTATTAAATATGTTAGAATTGGCTATGGATGGCAAGATCTAGAGACCAAATGGAAATCACAAAAAGAGAGAGAGATGAATATGACAAGAATAAACTGTATTCAATGCCAATGATATGAGATGATTGTGATTGATTACAAATGAGAGAAACCCCTTGGTTATATAGCCAAGGTGAGATGCAAGATGTCATAGGATTATGACAAGTGTCTTAATCATATGACATGAGACAACTAATAACACTTACCTAGGTTCACATGTAGTAGTTGTCAAAGGATAAGATAACAACTAATGACAACTAACACCTTCTAGAAATATTCCTTCCTAGGACCTAAGTAAACTTAACATGTGTAAATAAGTCCCCTAGTAATGAATTAACTAGGTACAAGACTTTATTTACACCAACACCCCCCTTAAGTGCAACTTAGGGAGTAGAAAATTATTATGAAAATGACACAAAGATGCAAAGATGGGTCCCAGCTACTAGGCCATGTTAGGTACCCATGTACATATGCAATGCAAATGAAATGCAATCTCTCACAAACGAAGAAAAGGAGAAAACCCAGTGGGACAAAACTCCTCCCCAAAAGAGAGATGAAATACAAAATAGAAATGCTCTCAATGATGAATGAGAAGGTAAAAACCACATGTGAGGAAAAATACCCCTATAAGAGAGAAGTAGAAGAGAGACAAGGTAGCCCCTCCTCAATGTTGACTCTCCTGCAGTGATGGTAGAAGCTCGACATTGAATGTTGAAGATGATCCAATCTCGCCGAACAACATTCCTCCCCTTAGGAAGAAACAAAACCATGGATGTATGCAGGATATCAGGAATATGGATGATGTATGGTGATGTCTTTGAATGATGCTCAAGTGTCTCCATGTCGATGCCAAAATCTACCACACTCCAAACATGCGCTCTAGGCCACACTGCTAAAGAGGACAATCCAACATCTAGTAGAGATGAATGTAGAACATGATCCAAAGACAAAAATATCCCCTCTGAAGACAAAGAATCCTCCTCCAAATGTTGTCCAAAAGTATCCACACTCACGCCAATCTGCAAAGAATGATCATGTAGAGAATGAAAAAGAGGGTCAAGGTGTTCCCTCACAACAACTGAAGAAGGAACATCTTCATCAAAGAGAAGATGAATGCTATCAATTATGTCTCCCAAATCTACAAGATGAGACTCCACAAACAAGTCTGAAATACCTGTCAAGAAGTCATCCAAAGTAGCCATATCTAGAAGACTATGTATGTCCTGCTACACTAAATTACAAGGAGCCAAAACTGTTGAATCGCAAGTATCATCAACTGCAATAGTATATGGAGGAGATGAAATGCAAGGCTCAAGTACTAGATTTGATGTGAGAACTCCCAAGTTCAAGAAGCCAAATGTCTCCTCTGAATCATGGTTCATATGATCAACAGTTGTAGAAACAAGGTCATCATCAGAAGCAAACTGTGCAAAGGTATACAATCAAGATGAATGATCTACCACCCCAGTAGCAATGATCTCTTGACTATCCAAGTCTCGAATGATGATTGAATCAGGTGTGAACTCCACAGTTCTCCCACTTCCACCATGTGTAATATGATAAATGGAAAGAAGATTGTTCATCAAATGAGGAACACACAAGACATCCTGAAAAGTGTTGTCCCCAAAACTAATAGATCCATTCCCTATTACACTCATGTATGTATTGCTTCCCATCAAGATAGGAGACATAGTACAAGGCTGAAATGAAGAGAAGATAGTCTATGAAGATGCTATATGATGAGATGCTCTTGAATATAGAAGCCATCTCCTTGATCCTGGACCTGAAAGAGCACAAAGAGCTTGTCCTTTATTTCCTGATGTAGATGCTTGATCTTTGTCCTTTTTAGACTGTTTTGAAGAAGGAGGAGGAGATTCAGACATTCTAGAAGGAAAATCAATGTGATTCTTTTTGAGAAGATGTTTCAACTCATCAATGTCCTTCTTGTAACAATAATGTTCATCATGTCCATCCTTCTTGCAATATGCACAAGTAGGCCTCTCCTTCTTAGATGATTCCCCTTTAGAAGAGCATTTTTTCTTTGATTGATCTGAATGTGGATTTACTTGATCTCAATGTTGATTATTCTTTGCTTTCTTCTATTTCTTATCTGATTATGATTCTTTCACCTAACTAACCAACAATGCCTGAGATTTAGAAGTCTTGATGAGACCCATTGAGATAAGCTTTTGTTGCTCATGTATCAACATCTCAAAAAATGATGCAAATGAAGGTGTAGTATATGCAGACCCCATAGTCAATTTATGAGTATGAAAGCTAGAAACAAAAGAAGCATAATCAGGACCAAGTTTTTTCATTGTATTGTAGACCAACTGAATGTCCTTCTTATCAATTCCACATGCTTTACATTGCTCTCTTAGATCATTAACCTTAGTGATGTAGTCTTGGATGTTGTCAAAGTTCTTAGGATAAAGATTCATTAATTCATTATCAATTTGATAGCCTTTTACTTCATCAGTAGTACCATACAATGTTTTCAATTTGTTCCAAGCTTCATGAGAATTTTTACATGATTCAATTTGGAACAACAAATCTTGAGAAACAAGTCTACGAAGACACCCAAGAGCTTTGGTATGTTTGATCATCCATTTTAACTTTTTATCTGCATCTATAGGTTTAGGTACCTTATTTTCAACATATAGAGAGTGACCTTTTGTCATTAGAATACTCCATGCATTTTGATGCCATGTTGAATAATTATATGATGTGAGCAAATGAACCTTAGAATGATCCATGAAAATGAGAGAGCAAAAGCAAATAGATCAGAGAAATGCATCAAGAGACCCCCCCAAATCACTCAATCAAGAAACCCCCCAAGCAATATCTGATTTGGCACTTTATATTTAGTATGTTTACAGTTGCTAGATGCCAAAAATAGCAAGCTATACTTGATCTTAGTGCTTACAGATGCCAAAATAGGTCACAAAATCAAGTTTAATTTTTTGTACAAAATGAAATCAATCAGATCATACCATTGAGAAGTACACAAAAAATCATGCACTTTAAAAAAAAATGCACTAAAAAATGTTACTGTAGGAGCAAGATATGAGCTCCTGAAGTTCTCAAAATGAGGACAAAGTAGCAACACCTGTGAAAATATGAAATTTCTAGAAAATCTAGATGCCAAAACTATAAAATAATTGCACCATTGCGTAGAGCACAAAAAATTAGCCCAAATAAAAAAAAATTGCTTGAAAAAAGGAGCCAAAATGACTGAGTTATGACCGTTTGTAGTTCACCTTCCAAAACCAGAATGCAAATGGTGAGGGGGGAAAATTCTTTTTAGAAACTGATGACGTGGTGCTGATGTCATCCGAACAGGAGCATAATTTTGATGGTCAAATTCCCATCACGAAGGAATATACTCGGCCGTGGAATATTCTTCAACTTTATCTGCATAAAAATGATGGCTATATGACCATCGCAGGTCCAATTGCTAGAATGTTTAGTAGGTCACCGAAATCTTTGAAATGCCGGTAGATTAATGCAGTTGACCGCTGGATGATCAAAGCATGTGCCAAATTTTTTGATTGAATTCCCACCGATTAGAAGAAAAGCTGCTAATTTTATTAGAGACCCCGTCGGTAGGGAGAGGAGCCTGCCTGACAGCCACGTGGCGAGGATGGTGGGCTCGGTACCTGCGGCGGGTACTGGTGTGGTACGTGGGTACAGTCTATGGACTGTACTCCGTAGAAACTTTAAATTTTTCTTTTTATTTTTACAATAAAATTCTTCCAGCGATTTAATAAAAGATTTTTCAAAAATATTTTATAAAAATTTTCAAAATATTTTTTTCTGAAAAAATCGTACCGACGCAATAATGATGACCTGGAGGGCCGTATGGCTCTCTGGGAAATTTTTTTTTCCTCACCGGATGACTTGTTCCAAAATGGATGAATTGAGAATTGATCTTAGGGTTTTTGGCCCTTCTGGATGAGATAGCAAGTTCGAATTTGACCCAAAATGCTCCAAAATTGTAGCTACCTTCTAGATTTAGCAACCACATTTCAACTTCAAACCCTCATAGATTTTTCCTTGTATGTACGATTTGTATGAAACAAAAGGAAAAATCGACTTTCTCAAACCTTCTGAATGCAATGGTGAGCTTAGATTTCCACCAACAAGCTCTGATATAAACCTGCAACAAAGAGCCAAAGATGGAACTCCCCCAAATCTGGTATCTCTCTTCAGAAAAAAAAAACTCTCCAATGGCACCCAACCCGCTTTGATAGCGTGTTAGAATTGGTTATGGATGCCAAGATCTAGTGACCAAATGGAAAGCACAAAAAGAGAGAGAGATGAATATGACAAGAATAAACTATATTCAATGTCAATGATATGAGATGATTGTGATTGATTACAAATGTGAGAAACCCCTTGCTTATATAGCCAAGGTGAGATGCAAGATTTCATAGGATTATGACAAGTTTCTTAATCATATGACATGAGACAACTAATCACACTTACCTAGGTTCATATGTAGTAGTTGTCAAAGGATAAGATAACAACTAATGACAACTAACTCCTAGAAAAATTCCTTCCTAGGACCTAAGTAAACTTAACATGTGTAAATAAGTCCCCTAGTAATGAATTAACTAGGTACAAGACTTTATTTACACCAACAAAATAGGTAGATTGAATATGTTTTTTGATGTAAATTTATTTAATTTTCTAGAATTTTTAATGCACCCCAAATCCTCCTCAAAATCTTCTTGAAAATCGTAATTCACCTCATGCTCAAATCCTTGCTGGAGAAAAACCTCAAAAAATACCTCAAAAAATTCCTCATCATGTTGGGTACACAGACTAATCATCACGCAGAGGCAAAGGTTGCGTTCATGAGTGTTAGATATGCAATTAGTAAGGGTTTCTCCAAAGTATGGTTAGAAGGCAATTCTATGAATATCATAAATTATCTGCGTGGTACACATCCCCCAAGTTGGAATGTGGATCAATTAATAAAGGATATAGTAATTATGTTAGAATCTTGTGATGAGACCTGCGTCTCTCACGTTTATCAAGAAGGAAACTCTCTTGCTGATTATTTTTGCCAATTTGGCTAACAACCTTAGTGAATTTCACTCATGGGAGGAGGGATCGATCATTCCCGAGAATGCTAGAAACATATTAAGAATTGATGGCGTTGGATAAGGTGATGCAACTTTTATGGCCTTGTACTTCTCCCCATTTGGCACGATTTGTGGGTGTCTTATGGTTATTTCACTTTCTTCTGGGTATCTTTTTCCAGGGTTTTATGTGTTCTGTTTGGGCTACCATGGGTGGAGACATATGCCAAGTTGAGGCAGACTCCTGTGATGATATTCAAAGAAAAAAGAAGCTCTAGAACATTCTTCATCATGGAAATTTCACTCCATTTTTGGAGAGATTGCATGGGCATGACCCTAATTCCTCGACCAAGTTTGTCTCTTTCTGGCATAATCACAAGCTTGTGATGAAAGGGCTGGAGGTGGAAGTGAATGAAGACCTTATTGCCACTATTATAGGGATGCTGACTGTGAGAAGGAATTTTTTCAAAGACAAAAAGAGCAATGAGGAGGCGATGACCCAATTTTTTAAGGATGATGAGTGAAAGAATTTGGTCAAGTTGGAGAGTTCGGGTTATGATAAAACCTCTCTCAAGAAGATCTAGGCTAGGGTTGCAGAGGTGATGATGTGGTATGTGACGCTGGAAGGAAGATTTAAGGCTCTTCTTTGTCACCATTTCACTCTTCTTAATCATTTCAAGCATGGATTATTTATTTCCTTTCCCTTTTTTCTTTTATCTTCATTGGAATCCTCGGTGTATGCTCATTTGAAGAATAAGAGGGCCCCTATTCTCCATGAAGGGCTTATTTTGCTTATAATGGAGCATGTCCAATCTCTTACCCCATCTCCGACCATCAAAGACAAAGAAGAGATTTTAAGTGCTTTATCTGGTTTGTCAGATTCAGATTCCTCTTCAAATGAGGAATGGAGTGAGGATGAGGATGATGTCTCCCCTATGGGCGTGGCTTCAAATTTGAAGAAAAGGAAGGTGGCGGGTTCTAAGAGTAACAAGGCTCCTACGAGGTTGGCCATTTCTGGGAGTGATGATATAGAGGTAGGATCGGATGGGTCCTCTCCTAAGGCTGTGGAAGTGGTTGTTGATAAAGGTGTTGTTTGTGGGGCTCTTGAGGTTGGGACCCAGGGTAATGTTGGTTCAGTTGAAACACTAAGAAGACTATCAAAGAGGTTGGCCAATTTGAAGAAAAAGGATTTTGTAGTTGCGACCAAGTACTCCAAAGAGGTTGAGGAAGGTAATATTCCTATTGACAAAACAGTGACTGTTGACAATTCTCCAGTTCATGACATGCCTAAGGTGTCTCTGGACAAGGAGGTTGGGGATCTGAATGTGGAGGATGAGCAAGAGAAAAATGTTAATCCGCCCTTGAAGACTGATCCTCTTTCATAGGATTTTTTGTACCTGGATGAAGATGATACTTCTATGTTTGGTTTGCTGGATATGAATAGGGATGGGTCTATGGATACCTTCAAATTGGCCAAATGGACTTTGCAAGAATTCAATAAAATCAATATCAAGATAAGAGGCTTAAAGGAGAATATGTAGAATGTTCAGAAGGCCTCTATGTCTAACATCCTCATTGATAGAATGGTGGAACTGGAAGGTTCATTTAGTAACTTTAAGTCACTATGTGAGGAAATACTGGAGGCCCTTGAGGCCAAGGTTGTTGGTATAAATGGTGATATTAAAAAATTGTTGTAGGTGAGCCACACCTCGATCAAGAATAGTGTAGAAGCTTTGGGAATTCTCTTTAAGAAAATTGGTCAGGTCAAAGAAGATCAGGTTCTCTTCTCAGAGATCATGGAGAAAGAGAAAATGGCTAAGGGAAAGGGTAAAAAAGTTGTGAAGGATGATGATAAGGTACCTGTTGGCAGAGGTTTGGCTGAATGGAAGAAATCTTTTGATGCTAAGAAAAAGGAATTGCTGGATATGGTTGAAAAACATAAGAACCAATAGATTGAGGCGGCCAAAAATTTGAGTGGCCTTAACTAGTTTCTTGTTTCTTTCTATTTTTGTTGGGTTTTAGTCTCTTGTAGGTTGTTTTGTTGTTGTTTTGCGGGTGGGTGTTGTTGGTTGTTGTTTGTCTTTTTTTTAGTTTGGCACCCATGGTGGCTGGTTTTTTGGTTGTTGGGTTGTTGTTGGTAGGCTATTGATTACTTGTTTGAGCAA
This sequence comes from Sequoia sempervirens, assembly GCA_007258455.2. NCBI lineage: Eukaryota > Viridiplantae > Streptophyta > Pinopsida > Cupressales > Cupressaceae > Sequoia > Sequoia sempervirens. The sequence continues at coordinate 682,274,575 of VDFB02270651.1, read as the reverse complement.
CATTTTGTTGTAAAGGGTTTTGGGTCCCTTCAAAACCTATTTTTCCCATATATTAAAAACAATTCCTCATCATGCTCCAAGAACATGAGAAAACTTAATGGGGTAAATTGAAAATAACAAAAAAATAATTGAGGATTTAATTTCAAGGTTGGGAGATCCTTCAAGCACAACCTCACATAGAACCATGCTTGCACAATCACTTAAATCCATAATATCTCATGTATATTCAATTTTCAAGAAAATAAATAGTTGGTCCGAGAAGAGACGAGAGCTTATACAATTTTATGCAGAAAAATTATCATATAAACAAGTTAAAAATGAAAAAAATACAAAATATGACTTGTGTGCACTATTCACGAACCCTAAAATGAATCAATCCTTATAGCTTGCATGCAAGAGGTTCCATATCCATTGGTGCAACCCCCAAGGGATAATAAACTATTTTGGGAAAGGTGGTGGATGTTTTTTGACCATCCTCCATGCAACAACAGTGAGGTACCACAATATTTTTTGAGGAAACTCTATTGTGAGTTTGTCCTCAATAAAATCACAAATTATTTTGAAATGCGGGAGTTCCAAGGAAGAGGTGGGGGTTCCAAACAAGACAAAGTGGGGGCATGTATTGACACACAACAACTAACAAGACCACTTGCTAGACCATCGTATGAGCATGTGACTATTCATTCCATTGTGAAGGAGAGTGTTGAGGTGGATACATTGTAATCAATTAGTTTTGTCACTCAGAGCCTTATACAACATACCAGTCGTCTAGCATAGGGTGAGGTAGGCGAATCTTCGAGGATTCAAGTTCCACCTCTTTTATGTCAAGTTTGTGGGTCACTCTATATTTATGATTCTAAGGATATTCAGGATGCATGTGCTCAGGGTACATCTATAGCTAATGAGATGGTAATGACATATGCCCTCCTAAATGACACATTCATCCTTGATAGTCAGGTAAATGTTAGCAAGTTCATTTAATTTAATTTATTAAATTTCATTTTTGAAATGCTAGATTAACTAAATTAGTTGAAAGATTATAATGAAATTTTAGGGTCATAGTGTTCACTCTATTTTCAACAATCCTCCACCTCCCTATTACATGACGACATCTATTGCAAAAGTATGTAACTAGTAAAGAATTATAAATATTGCATATGAGTAATTGAACATTATATGAATGGTATTCTTATGTCTCATTTTGGATGTTGAATAGGTTGATCTTGGACCTTCAATGGTAACACCTGGTAGTGGAGGTGGTCATCGAAGTTTCACTTAGGTAATACAGAGTATTTTTAATTTTAAAATAAAAAAATTGCATTTCATAAAATTGAATAATGTTTAATGACTTGAAGGTTCTAGATAGTTTGTAAGTATGCTTTGTACTTTTTAATTAATTTGATTTCAGGTTGCTATGTACTTCATAATCTATGAATTTCATTTGTTCATGTTGTTGACCTCTAAAAATATAGGCTAGTGGTGTCAATTAATTATCCACCTTCTATAGACCTCTTTATTATATTACCTAGATTGGGACCTCTATCAACGAAACCTAGATGTTCTATATGATTATGTTATTTGCACAACTCTTCTTCAAAACTTGTAATCAATTGTCTAGGAAACAAATGAATACCTAGGGCTATTTTTTATGATTTTGACCATTCATTGAATCCAATCCTATATGACATTGATCCACATACATGACTATGTAGAACATATATTCATCATGAGACATGAAAAATTCACTATCTTCATTAAAGTCAACATTCATCCCTTTTAATAATGCTAAACTATCCTACATCCATTAACTTTTATTTTTAACATGACTCTCCATTCCTTGATATAGTTTAATTTGATAAATTTATTTACCTCATCATCCCAATGAACTTTATTTATTTTTTACAACAATACATTGTATATATATATATATTATGGCTAAGTATTTCTAAAAACTCTTTATTTACTCTCAACCACTATTAAATAGTGAAGATACATTGTGAAGTTTTCATTCAATCAAAACATGGTGCATAATATTTCATGTTTACGATCACACAATTATACCCCAAAACATACACTACTTCTCACACTAAATATTACATAATCCTATATTGCTCATAAATTTTAAGCTGTGATACTGAAATGGTATTCATATGAAAATATATTAGGTTCAAAATATTTTAGTGTTTCTTTTTCTCTAGTAAACATCACTCTATACAAACCCAAATCATATTCTCAAGTAAGTATTCACTATGCATTGGTAAAATATTAAAATTTTGAAAATGGTGGAAAGAGACCCTAAGCTTAGTTTCCAAAACCTAAGGTTAATTCCTATATTTCCAGGATTTCATTAGGATGCAAATCACCAAGGTATATAGATTGACTTTCAACCTCCAAGGTGAGTCAATCGAATCTAAATTTCATCCTTTAGAGTCTTAGGAATGAATTGGAAATGATTTAGAATGAATAAACTAATGAAATTATATGAACTATATGACATAATATGTAAATTATAGATTCTAAAAGGTGTACAGACTGTAACAACACTTTGAAGGAAGATTTGGAAGATGTCTGAGGGTATGTACCTATCACTAAAAGTTGATTCAGATGTGTGCAAAGAGACTGGTTTTCCCTAGGGTGAATGGGTCTTTGTGATCCTTTCTGAAACTTCAAAATTTGATGTTGTAGCCTTTTGCCTAATCTTTGTTCCTATACCTGCAATCATAAATCTACAAAATATATTGTTTGTTTGTTTGCATGGGGGTTTACCCTAGTCAAACCCTAGTTTGGTAATTAAGCCTTGATAAAAAGATAATGATCTAATAAAAGATAGTGTGTGAGACCTAACCTTGAGTGTGTCTAAGGTTGTCAAGAGATAAGATGAAAAGAAACCCTACTCAAGTTCATTAGAGTATGATTCTTATATGATAATGACAAGATCCACTTAGGGAGAAGTGAAAACACCCTAAATAATCTGAAGCACAATAATACCTGATGTAGGTTGCTAGTAGAATGAAGCTTGAATATGAGAACAATCAAAAACAAGTCATTAGGTAGAAGGAAATAGACAAATGCATCTCCCAATCCTAGAATTCATCATGTTCTTCTATAGGCATCAACCTTCAATCATGTGACAAAGCTTGCTCAAATTTGAAAATGGGCTTGAAGACCTACAATATCAAATAATGCTGCTCCAAGACTCTAAATTTTGCTTGCTTGAATGCTTTCTTTCTTCTTCTTTCTTCTCTCCTTTTCATCTCTAGTTTGAAATGGTGAAAAGACTAGGCTTTTATAGGCATTTATGTAATTTCTTAAAAAAATAGATCTCGATAGCCGACAATTGCAAGTTGAATTTTGAATGTTAAAATGCCACCAAGATGTTAAAATTTGGGTCCTGGATAATGAAGGGGACCCATTCACCCATGGGTGAATGGGTCTTGGCCCAAATTTCTAGGACACACTTGTTTCGGGGAAATTTAATGATAGCTTGCATTTGTTTAATGATTGTTTCAATGCCAAAAAATGATAAAAATAGGCCTTGGGATGCATAATAAAGGGAATTAGGGCCTATTTAAGAAGGGTTAAAATGAATAAATGTAAGGTCACTAAAATAGGTCCAAATTAAGTTTGAAATTGTACTATCACCTATAAGGGAGTATAATTTTCTACACTACATTTAGCCCCCACTTAAGCGGCCATATAATGTTACATGCATATGCAAACTAAAGTATTGAAAGTAAATCATACTTCATAAAAGGATACTCATATGGATATTATAATTCATTTATGAATGGGAGAATGAAGCCCCTAGTGTAACTTTATCTGCAAAACCACAATGTTAGGAACCACATGATGAGCCCAATTAATGGCTCAATTTTGATAGGGTTCATTATATATTTGTTGTTGCTATCATAAACTTTGACACTTGGTTGTTGTTAATGCTTAGTGCAGATGTTGATTTATGTTTAGTGTTTAAGTTTATTTCCTTCCAGCACTTTATTTCCAACATTGTTTCTTTCTTAGTTTATGGATGACTGCGGTAGAGTCCTAGTGCATATACAGTGCTGACCCATGTCAAGTTTATGTCCCTATGTTGACAAGTGAAATGCACCTTCATGATGAGTGAGATAGATACTTAGTGCATATGTTCAATCTATAAATCACAAACCTAAAGGCTTAGTTATTAAAACATTAAAGGAGGCCAACATTTTTGGCGCCGTTGTCGGGGATGGTGTCAAACTAGGAAGTTCTTTGGAGTTACTGATAGTTTGTTTCTTGCTATAGTATTTCTAAAAGTTTTCTCTTAGTATACCTCTCATTTAGGAAAGTAATGACCCACTATTCTTTCACCAATTCTTTGTGTGAGCTGGCTGATATTGATTCCAACTAGTTGAGCATAAAAATATACCAAGAGATGAAGAAGGAGAAGAAGCACACCCTTTTGTTGATGCGTTTCCCAATCTAACTAGTTCTAACACTTCCTTTGAAGACCAAAATCAGATTGAGAATCCCTTTTCTTTTGAACTTCATCAAGCAGCCATGGGTGATGAGAATAATGAGAGTAGACATAGAAATAAACCCAACCAACCATCTTTTCCATTTCCTATTACTCATTATAATGAAGTTGACAACCTCAAGAACATACCTTCTTCAGTCCTTCCTATGTTCTATGGACTTGTCACAAAAGACCTTGACACTTTCCTGTTTGAGTTCGATATCCTTTGTAGAAGCTATGACTACACCACTGATGCTCATAGGCTTAAGTTGTTTCCTACCACCTTGAAAGAAGCTGCATTAAGAAGGTTTATGAGATTGGGTAGGAATACTATGAAAACTTGGAATGATATGAAAACATAGTTTCTTGAGAAGTACAAAGAATAGTGTAGGGGTAGTGACATGAGAGGAGATGACATCTTTAGGATGCAACAAAAGGAAGATGAGAGTTTGGAGGATTACATTTCAAGGTTTTTATTTTGTCTGCATAAATTTCTACATGATACACTCAATGAGGAGTCTCAAAAGCTCCTCTTCCTTAGAGGGATCACTGAGAGCTGCAATAATTCTTTGGACTTGATGGGAGGAGGAGATATCACCCAAGTTCCTAGGGATGATATTAAGAAGATATGTCAAAACTATTCTAGGGCAGCTTCAAAAAAGGGATGAGGCTACCAATCCTCTATGGGTAAATCATCCACCACTGAAGATTCAAGGATGGAGATTACTCAGTTGTTGGCAGAATTCAAGAAAGACATCATTAACAATCTCGCTACTCAACTGGATACACTTTAAGCAAAGAAGAAACATGAGGAGGTTGAGGCAATGTTGGCAGAATACTACCCTCATTGCAGAGAAAAGAAGGATTGCAGATACAAAATGGTAGCTAATATTGACAACAAGTAGATTCCACCCGAGTTCAAGCCAATCCAGGGTGATGATGATAAAGTCTACTACATTGTACAAAGGAGGCTATGGAATCCAAGAAAAGGCATGCCATCATATCTATTATCTTTTGTTGGGCCATATTTCAATTCTTATGCATCTGGAAACCAATCGCAACCCCCATATCCATCCAACTATGGAGGATATCCACCTCAGCCTTGAAATAACCCTCCAAATACCTGGCCCAATCACCAAAAATCTCCACCCCAGTGGCAACAAACTCAGGGGAATTGGAAGCAGTTTCAGGGAATTGGTAGCCACCTCCAGAAAATTGGCAACAAACATCCTAATGGAGGGGAGGACAACAATGGCCAAACTAGACAACTAGTTACATGTAGCCACCTTCACAACCCCAATAGCCTGCTATAATGCCTCCTCCTACTAGCTCAAGTTCAAGCACACCTAGAACTACTCAATTACCAGCCCAACCCACACCTAACCCAAATAACAAACCACAACAACAATAGCTAGTATACTCTGCAGATCCTAATCAATTTCCTGTATATGTTGTGAGTGTGAGTGGCATCCACCTATGTTCAGGAACTACTTTGCTAGCTCCTTCCACTCCTATTATCACCGAGCTTCCTATGGAAGAAGAGGAGCCTCTAAATGTCCCCATTCAACCTTGTTTTCCCAAAAATCCTGAACCAGTTCAACAGACTGATCAAGATCCACCATTTCCACAAAGGTTAGAGGTTGTTAAACAAAAGGAAGAGAAGGAAGAAACAACCTTTGACATATTTGATCAGTTGAAACACATATGTGTCAAGATACCTTTGTTTCAAGCCATAAAATATGTCCCTATATATGGAAAATCAATCAAAGAAGCATGCCTCAAAAATCCAGGGAGGAGAAAGGAAAACCCCACCACGGTTCATGTAGTAGGACAATTAGTAGATATCATGCTTGGAAAAGTTACAGTTCCTAAGTACACTAACCTAGGTAGTCTTGTGGTAGTAGTTGTTATAAACGAAATTCAAATATAGAATGCTTTGATTGACTTGGGAGCAACAATAAATGTGATGACCAAGGAAATCATGCAAAAACTAAATGTTGCAAACATGAGACCTACTCCTACTATCTTGCATCTTGCTAATAGTTCCACTATCAAACCTGATGGTATAGTAGAGGACCTTGTGGTAACTCTAGATTCTTGGGAGTACCCAACATATTTTATGATTATTTCTCCTAAAGCTACACTAGGTGGGTATCCCATTATTCTAGGAAGGCCATGGTGAGCCACAAAAAATGCCTAAATTGGATGTCGGTTAGGGGACATGACTATTTCTGATGGGAAGAGCACCAAAAATATTGTTCTCTACCCTCCTCCTCAACCATCCCATGACATGGATAACCCCATATGGCCACATGTTGGAGAAGAGGCCGAGGAATTCAATTCAATGGCACAACTTATGATGTTAGGAAAAAGTTCTTTCATGCAACTTTAGGAAGAAGATGAAGTGTTGTCCCACATAATTCAGAACCGTTGTGAGGTGCATGAAGAGTCATCTACTCATGAATCTAGTTCTGCCAATTCAGTGAAGACACTTTTGCTCACTCTTCTTGCAACAACTGATATGCTCCATACATTTCTGTCACATGAACTAAAAATGTCAAGTATTAGTGAAGTAGATATGATAGAGTTAACCACACAAGTGCAAGTGTCAGAAGGAAAACATCTAAATATTAACAGCAAGCTAAGTCAAGAGTAGAAATTGTCTTTGAAAAACCTATTGAAGACCCACCAAAATGCATTTGCATGGGACTACCATGAAATGAAGGGATTGGACCCTAAGCTCTATACTCATAGGATATATATCAGGGATGATTGCACACCAGTAAGGTAGCCACAAAGGAGAATCGACCCTGGATTGAGGGAGATTGTCAAAGGGGAACTTTGAAAATTATTGGATGCAAGATTTATCTACCCCATCTCAGACAACTAGTGGGTGTCCCCATTGGTGATTGTGCCTAAAAAGGGAGGTAAATGGAGAGTTTTTGTTGACTACAAGGAACTCAATGCTGCCACCAAAAAGGATCATTTTCCCCTTCCTTTTATAGACCAAGTACTGGATTCCCTTGTAGGAAAGCAATAATTTTCTTTTCTAGATGGATTCAATGGCTATAATCAAATACAAATTGCCCCTAAGGATCAAGAGAAGACCACCTTTACCTATCCATGGGGGACATATTCCTACTCAGTGCTTCCATTTGGTTTGTGTAATGCACCTGCAACTTTTTAGAGGGCAATCATTAGTATATTTTCAGACATCTCACATGATTGCATGAAGATTTATATGGATGATTTTACTACCTATGGTGCCAATTTTGCAGAAGCTCTAGAGAATCTAAGGAAGGTCTTACAGAGATGTGAAGACCATAACCTATCCTTGAACAATGAGAAGTGTTTCATGATGATGCAAGGAGTAGTCCTTGGACATTACATCTCTCAAAATGGAATTCAAGTAGACCTAGCCAAGATTGAAGTGATTACCAATCTGCCTATTCCTACAAAGCAAAAAGATGTTAGAAGTTTCTTGAGTCATGCAGGGTACTGTAGGAATTTCATCAAAGATTTCAGAAAAATGGCAATACCACTATACAATCTTCTCACTAAAGATGTTGAATTCCAGTGGAAAAAGGACTGTGACAAGGCATTCTTTGATCTCAAAGCAACTTTAACCCATGCTCTTGTACTCAAAGGTCCTAATTGGGAGCTTCCTTCTCACATTCATACAAATACATCAAACTATGTTGTAGGAGCTGTATTAGGACAAAAAGAAGGAACCATTGAGAATGCAATCTATTTTGTTAGCAAAAACCTACAAGGGGTTGTATTCAATTACATGGTGACATAAAAAGAGATGTTGGGAGTTATCTATGCCCTTAACAAATTTAGGCACTACATAACAGGGTATCAGATTTTTATTCATATAGACAATGCATCAATAAGATACCTCATGGATAAACCCCTCATTCTAGGAAGGCTAGCAAGATGGTTGTTGCTGATGCAGGAGTTGGACATTACCATTGTTGATTAACTAGGAAAGGAAAATGTTGTAGCAGACTTTCTTTCTAGATTGACTACATCAGAAGATAATCAAGTCATTGATGACTCTTTCCCCAATGAACATTTGTTTTCCATCAATGTGCATACCTCTTGGTATGTTGACATAGCCAATTACCTGGTTACAAGGAGAGTTCATCCTAATTTCTCTCTAAAAGAGAAAAGGGTACTCATTGAGAAAACCTTTCCTTTTTCATGGATTGCAAGTTGTTTATTCTTCACTAGACCAAACCATGTCATGAGAAGATGTGTAAGGGAAAATGAGACATTTGATATATTGCATGCATGTCACAATGAACCCTGTGGAGGGAATGTTACTGCCAAAAGGACAATAATGAAGATTCTTAATGCATGATACTACTAGCCCACAATTCATAAGGATGTAGGCAGGTATACTAGGAAGTGTGATAGATGCTAGAGAATGGGCAAGCGAACTAAATATGATGAAATGACCTTTTATCCACAAGTAGTAATTACTCCATTTGATAAATGGGGATTGGATTTTGTAGGACCCATTGATCCTCCATCAAATGGTAAATATTACATCTTGGTTTGCACTGACTATGTGACCAGTGGGTTACAGTTAAAGCAATGAAGCATGCTAGAGATAATAAGGTTGCCGAATTTCTGTATGAGGAAATTTTCACTCGTTATGGGGTTCCAAGGGAGATAGTGACTGATCAAGGGGCTCAATTTACATCAACCCTTGTCACAACACTAGTTAATGACTATAATGTGAGGCATAGGACGTTTACTCCCTATCACCCTTAGGCCAATGGCCAATTTGAGGTGACCAACAAGGAAATTGAGGCAATTCTGACCAAAATAGTGGCTATTCATAGGAGAGACTGGGAAAATAGGTTGCCAGAAGCTGTCTAGGCCTATAGGACTACTTGGGAAACAACCACAGGTTTCACTCCTTTTGAATTACTGTATGGGAAGACAACTATGATGCCCATTGAATTTGAGCATAAGACTTTTAGGACTGCACTAGACTTAGGGATGGACATCTCTGAGGCACAAAAGGATAGAATCATGCAACTAAATTCTTTGGATGAGATGAGAAAGAAAACCTTGCATCATACTGAGGTAGTGCAAAATCAAAGGATCAAATGGCATGATAAGTACATAAAGGACAAGAAGTTCTAGCTTGGTGACTAGGCACTCCTTTATGACTCTAGGTATCAAGACAATACAGGTAAATTGCAGACTAGATGGTTAGGACCGTATGAAGTTGCAGAAGTCTTTCCCAATGAAGTTGTACAACTCACCACCATTTATCCTATCATATTCAAACTTCTGGTCAACAGTCATTTTCTAAGTTTGTATCACAAGCTGGCATCCAAGGAAGAATTCATGCAACAATTTAATCAACACCCAACCTCCAAACTTCCTTCAGCCGAAGGAAGTAGACCTAGTGTCCCTCCTTTTGAATGATCCAAGTACACATGCAACAAATTCATAATAAAGACTTCCACTTTTGTGGGAATCCACTTCTTCATTAATCCACCCATCTGCCCATCCATCTCCATCTTCTCTTTCTTCCATAACTCCACCATCACTCCACTCCGCCATCATTCCATTTCATCACCATTGCATTAAGTTATCAACCATACTTCTTAAAGGTAATCAATACTTTCTCCACATTTTTTTTTCAAAGATACTCCAACTTTTCAGGTACGTGCAAAAAAAATTGTTATATCTTTATTATCTTTGGTGCATTTCTTTAATTACTATAATTAAATGTAGATATTTCACATAGCATGAAATGGTACTCCGCCTTGTCCAATCATGATTATCATCTAGCCTGTGTGGAAAAATGTTGTAATTTAGGTTGGGGGGAGTGTCTACTAACAAGTCCACATGTCATCCACATCAAAAAATTTGAAATAAGCCAATTCGAGTGATAAATTGAAATGATGGATTGCATGTGTGAAATGTCATTGAACCGCTGCCATTTTTCTTGATGATACCCTTCATTAATGAATCTTTATTTCCTAGTCATAATCTCAAATGTCACCCAAAAAAAAAAGTAATTTGGTGAGTTACATGACATTAGTGTCAGCACTATAGAAGAAAGAATTGTGGGAAGAAGAAGTTAGGGTTTTCAGAAAGAGATTACAAGAAAAGGAAATTTAGCAGAGTGCTTGTTTGATTGTGGGAAATTGAAACAATGGGAGGTCAGCTAATTAGGAATGAACCCACAGTTCATGGTGTGATAATGCAAGATGCACCTTCTTTGGAAAAGTTTAGAAATTGTGGATGGCTAGACTATTTCTTGAAACTCGATAGCTACAATGAGGACATTGCGCAAGAATTTACACAGACAGTCTCTGAGGGGAAGACAATGGTAAAAGGGTTGGAGGTGATCGTTACTGAGGTAACGAGTTTACCTACTAATGGTGAGCCATACCTTGCTACCAAAGATGCAAGGTTAGCCATGGCCTAATTTATTGAACCCAGTGACCCTCCGTTGGTGGTGGATAAATAAGGTACAAAGAGAAATTCTCTACCAAAGCCATGTAAACAAGTAGTTGTCCACATTGTCAAGTATATAAATTGTGAGGGCTTCTAGTCATGCCTCCATTTTGTACACTTCAATCTCCTAAACCATATGAGGCCTAGATGAAGAATGAACGTACCCAATGTGCTATATCACCTCCTTTCCATCATGGCGGATGAAAAGAAGAAAGGTAGGGATAATTTTATCTCTCACCATTGTTTAATCAAATTTTTAGTGGAAAAATCTCTGCAAGAAGTATTTGATATGACGTGGGAGGATTTTATAAACATTGATCAATTTAGACCATAACATGTACGTCCTAGAGGTCAGTATTAACCTCGTAGGGATAGTAGGGAAGAGAGGGTTGTTGAAACTACTCCTAGAGCATCAACCTCTGGTGCAAACCCTAGTTTAAACCCTCTTGTAGCGGAGCAAGCTATTGAAATTGGTTCTTCCGAGTCAAAATATTTAGATGAGGAAAGGTCATCCTAAGATTCTGATGATAATGTCACTTCCAAAATCCCAATTCGAACTAGGACTTCCCTTAGGAGAGAAGATGAACAAATGAAAGAAGTAGAAATGAGAAAAGGGAAGGCCAAGAAGCAAACATGATAAAAAGCAACACCAAGCCCTAGGACACAAAAGGCTAGTAACACTGTTCTTCCTACAACCGAAGAAAAAGTTAAAAACACTCCTAAGAGATCAAAACCACTTGGGCTAGCCAGTGGTGTACCTCCAAAGAGAAGCACTAGGCTCAAAAAAACATCTAGGGAGGATACAGAAGCCCCAATGGGGCAGGTGAATGTTATATAAAAAGATATTTTTGAGGAACATGAAAATATCAGATTGGTAGAGCTTGCTGCCATTGCAGAACAAGTTGAGAACAAAGAGCAAGATGAAAGTCAAGAATCCTTGCAACAAGAACAAGATGAGCATCCAGAGTTCCTGCAGCCAGAGCAAGATGAACAACCAAAATCACTGCAATTGGTGCCATTTGAATCGCATAAATTAATGCCAGGGAAGATTTTGGTAGGAACACATAAGCCTCATGTATTTTCATGGAATGATGTAGCTCTAAAATTATGGAGTGAGATGCAAAGAAAAGAAGAGGAATGGAAAAAGGAAAAGTCCAAGCTGCAGAATAAGATTAAAAAGAAAAATGCAGAGATTGAAGAAAAGAATACAAAAATTGTTACCTTGAAGGAAAGGATAAACAATGTGGTAGATTTAATACCCAAAATGCTAGCATGTAGAACTACTCCTAGAGTGTATTCCCTGCACTTGAAGGAGTGAAATCTTTCCTTTAAGCTATCAAGGATTATTTCAGGTTTGAGTCCTACTCTTGACACTCCACATGAATTTTTCCAGGCAAGTATAAGTTTGCCTCTCCTGATGTTAAAAATTTATTATCTGAAATATACCTGCACAATTATGTTTTGTCTGATGATCATGATTGGAATCCCTTACTGTATATTGGAGACCTCAATTTAAGGTAATTTATGTCTTGGATTCAAAATGAAATTAGTTGGGGACAATAGTATAAAACTTATAGGGAAGGGGAATTTCATACTCCCTTGCCTCTCAGGGTTGAATCTAGTAACCTTGGAGATATTTTCATGACATGGCACAAAATTCTTTACCGCCATCGCTACAAGAATATGATTATGCCTATTAGAGAAGAGACCTACAAATAATATGAAAAGGTAGCTAAAACCATAGGAAAATCAGTAATGGGATATTTAGCATAGAGGTGGAATAGTTTACCAGAAGAATTGAAACAACTTGAACCCCACTCTTTACAGAACTATGCTACAACATGCAAAAGAGTTGGCATGTACATACTGTTATCAATCAGATATGCACCCTTTTTCAGATTTGCAAAAAATCAGACTATCTGTTCAAACATGGAAACTCTTTTCAGATGTGGGTGATCTATGCGAAAAGAGAATCTCTAGAGTGAGCTGGTTCTCGGAAAGATGAATCCTATTCTAAATGACCTTCTTGGAAAAGGGATATAGAATAACTGAAATTAAAACCTATGACTTATAATGATCCTCAAACTTAATAATGACTTTGATATTTCACCCACAACAGTCTTTAGAAAAACAACAATGAATTCATAATCTCTCATGAATACCAGTGCAAAATTGATTTGCATGAAGGTTTAGATTTAAACATAGCATGCAACCAGCAACAAATGAACTTTCTACATCGATGATATGCAATAATATGACATAAAGAGGATCTGTAAATAGAATCACAATATAAACATCATAATAAAACTGCAAGTTGAGACATAACTTGGAGATAAGAATGATGCTTTTTATTAGATGAAGGAGTGAAACTCTCAAAACCTGAGTACAAAGAAGTTTACAAGCTCAAAAATGTGTAAGAGCAAGAAACTAGAATCTGAACTAAGAAGAAGAAATCTAAGTCTTCTTCAAGATAAATCCCTCCAAAAACCCTAATCCAAGCTCACCAAGAAAGCTCAAGGAAAAGGTATCAAAACTATCTCAAAAGTTTGCACAAAAGCAGAAAAAACTCACTTTTTCCATGTTCACATTGTCCAACCCCTAAAAATAGACTAAATCTTCTTTTAAAGCAAATAAAACACCTTATCCATCCAGCAGGAAACTCAAATCCGACCCAAGAAAACTCAACCCCAATCTGCTAAAAATAGCAAAGAGATTAAAGCAATTTGCTTTATCTTTGCTTTACATGATATGCAAACTACACAATTTGACTAATTTTTGCAATTAAATATTTTTTTGAAAATATTTTGCAAAATTAAAACTTATATCTCCATTTACAATGCTTGATTTTCCTCAAAAATCATAAAACATATGAATATCTCCTATCATATCCCCTAATTGATTTCTCTAAAATCAATTAAAAAATGAGATAAACCCTAAATCATAGGTGAAAACATTTACAATCCTTTATTGATTTTCTCACAAAATCAATTAAAATCATGGACTCCAATCTTTGTCCATTTTACTAAGGCATAATTAAATCTTAAGTCTCTATAGCCTATAGCCCCCTCATATTGTCAAAAATTTATCAAAGAAACCTAAGGACTTAGACAAATAACACCACCATTTTTACAAGGCTCGACCTAGGCATTGAATAAGACATAAAAGTATAAGCCTAAAGATTATAATCTTAAATGAAAGGCCCATTTTCGAATTAGGGTATGAAGGTGGACAAAAAAAAAACAAAACCCTAAATTTGGGTCATTTTCATTTGGTGACTTTTGGGGAAATTTCTATGCAAGCAGCGTGGAAAAGTATGGGCTAGGGTTTCAACCGAGCATGCTTGATTTTCATGATTCTTTCTCTGCAAATCATGGGTGAGTCTTTTTCAAGTTCTTTTGAGCTCTCTTAATTTATGAGCCATTTATTAGCCTTGTGGCCATGGTTGTAACATAGTTTCTGATGTATTTTCTACTTCCTGTGCCTATTTTGTCATCTCTGTGTTTCTTGAGGGAGTTCGAGCTTTGAGCTTGGAGTTCCTTGTGAATGCTCTGGCCGCCATGATGAGAGCTTGTATCTTAGTTCTTGAAAGATCTGTAGAGTTCTAGCAGCGGCTTATATGCTCTCCTACAGGCATTAAGTGGTAAGCTCTTGTTAGTCTATTTGCTTTCTATTCCTCACAAAGCTTACAAAAGCTTGAAAATATGACAGGCCACGAGCATGATATGCTTCCTTCCTGACATTTATTACACATAAGACTTTGAATTTTAAGCATTGTTGCTTGCATTTGATATTTAAATAGAAAATCCCACATTTTGATAATAAACCCCAGATGGGTTTCAACTTTTATGATTATTATGGGCCAACAGGCCGCGACTAGGGTATTTGAGATGATTATCGAACCCTTGTATCTCTATTGTTGTATCTTTCTTTGTCTGTATAAGCCACCATGTATTTTCTCAATATGAGCTTTCAAGACACTATTAGACTCGACCCACATGATTTCTTCTATTTTATGTTGTTTCTTATAAAACCCTTTCATGGGTGGCTTTGAAAATAATAGGAAGCACCTATTTTGTTTATATGTAGAAATCTCCATATGGGTAACCTAGAAATGGTATTAAATCTGTCTTTAAATATGAAACCCCAATGTGGGTATTCAGAAAAATGATGAAAAATCTGTAAATTTGATTATTATGTAAAAACTGGGCTCGACCCAACATGGTTTTCTGTTTTCTCAATTTTCACCATATGGGTATTTGATATCTTAAAGAAATCTATGTGTTTTGACTGGAACCCTCATATGTGTATTCATTCTGGGAGCCAAAAGCTCGAAATTGTGCACTGCATTTAAGTTTATTTTAACAAAACCCCATTGTGAGTTTTCAGAAAAATGAAGAAAAACATAACCCCGCCCCTTTTTGTAGAAAACCCAATTGAGTATTCAGAATCTTGAAGAAATCTGTGTTATTCCTTAACCTAGGTACACCATAACATGATGAAAACTGAATATTAACTGAAGCCTTCATATAGATATTTTGATTGAGATTATGCACTTTGATTACATTCTGCATTTAAGTAGAAACCTCCTCCATATATTTGTACTTGCTTGCATTTTCAAGTGTCATTTCCATGTTGTTTTGAACCATCCTTTCACACAAAAATATTTGTGTAATCTATCAATTATTCTTTGAAAAGTATACTTTGAATGACTAAACAATCGAAAGATAGAACAAAAATCCAAAACAGTGTATTTGATTGTCTCCCTTTCAAAACAATGATGCATAACTTCTACTTAAAGCAACATTTACACTTTCAGCCACAATGAAACTGGCTGTTTTATTGAATCATTCACCTTCCTTTATCAAGTATAGCAGTCACTGAATTGATCTTG
The DNA here is from genome assembly GCA_007258455.2 of Sequoia sempervirens. Taxonomy (NCBI): domain Eukaryota; kingdom Viridiplantae; phylum Streptophyta; class Pinopsida; order Cupressales; family Cupressaceae; genus Sequoia; species Sequoia sempervirens. The sequence continues at coordinate 682,258,703 of VDFB02270651.1, read as the reverse complement.
TCACCTTATTCTGATTGAAATCTGAAACTCCTTCACATGTCCACATGCTTGACTATCCTTTAAAAGTATGCTCTTCTACCTGGCACTCTTCATGCATTTTTATGCTCCATTTAATAAAACTGTTCCATGCACTTACTCTCCTTTGAAATGAAAATCTGTAACATTTCTCTTCATTGAGGCATTATGTATGCCTGTTCACTATCCTTGATTGTGAGAAAGAACACTATTGAACCTTGCATAATATCATGAACATGATGAACAAATAATACTATAGGAGAAGAATATAACCATACAATAGTGTTTGAGATGAATGTACTCAATTGAATTGATTGAACTGATTAAACCCACTATTCACCTGTAACTTTTAGAAACATATTTGACTCTTATGAGTGAACAGTCGGCTTAATAAACTCAAATGGATGAATTCTGTTTTACTCCTTCAATTTTATATTTCCCTTCTTGATGAACATGATGATTGCAATCTCCTTTTCGATCCACTTGTAATGAATAACGGGCAGCATGCCGAGGTCTACCCTTGTGGGAGCCCATTTTTCTCCACATGCTTGATCTTCAAATGATAATCAGCTTCATGATTTTCCCTATACCTGCACAAAGAAACAAACGATGTTAGCATAAAACAATAAATCATGATGTTGATGTCTCTCTTCCAACTCATGTTTCTGCACTTTTCTTGATTGTTTCAGTGCATGATTAGTAGCATACTACATTATCATTGATGGTTCATGTAGGTATATTTATAGTCAAAGCTTCTATCATCTCTCTTTTCCTTCCTACAGGTTAATGGAGCTCGAAGAAGACAAATGGTGCACCACTTATGCGTCGGTCGTCAACCAACAGATAGTGATGATTATGTTTATACATATGTGACTTCTCCTTTTATGCATCTTTTATAGTATAGTATGTTGTTTATGATGCATAGAAACAATTACATCCATGGCTTGTGTGGATATTTAATTTCAATCTTCTGCTTTTCACTTTGAAAAGAAAATGCATTTATAATGCAATGTTATATTATCATTTGAATGTATGACCATTTGAATTCTTGTAATCAAATGAAATGTTGTAAATATGAATCACTTTATGAAATAAATGAAAGCATTCAGTCATGCTTTGTTGTTTGATGCTCAATCCTATACTCCATTTGATTGTGAAACACTAAAAATAAATTTCTCGAAACTCAGTTTCCTCATTTCAATGCATAACTATCACTTATAAAATGATAAATAAGATGCAATTAACACTTAGCATATGCAAAAATAATTGTATTTTCCACTTTTGAATATAACAGTATTTAGTCAGCTCCACCAATTGAGCTGTAGCGAGAAATTTGTAACATTTTGGCAATTTTCGCTAAATGGTTGCATGCTAAGCATAGATCAGTTGTCTTAAAACACTCCATTGGGCGTGGATTCAAATCTGCCCCTTCATGAAACTCAGAAACTTGAGCAACAACACTCCAAACAACAACAAAACAAAATGAAATAGAACCTAAAGCATACTAACAGGCCCTGATGGCCAACAGAATATGCACAACAATGCTTAGGGAAAAGAAAACTACTGAAAGTAAATGTAAGTAACACATTTATTTGCAATACTATTCTACTTATCTAGAAGATAGAACTTATCTTAGAGGCAATGCTTTAGGTGGATCCCATTAACTGGGATAGACAACACCTCTCCAGTCAACTTAGAAATTTGGAACGCATTGTGTTCCTTGCACTCCGTGATCACATAAGGCCTATCCCAAATAGCAGCAAACTTAGAATTTCGTCCAGGCCTACTTTTAAATTCATTCCATTTGAAAACCAGATCTCCAACAATGAAACCACGTGGTCTTGCTCTTTTGTCAAAATAATTCTTCATCTGATCTTGATGTATCTCAAGTTGCCTGAGGGCAGAGGCTGTTCATCCAACAATTCCAGTTCTTTAACATAACTTAAAGTTGAAAACTCAATGGAAACAGGTAACTTAGCTTCCTTTCCATAAGTTAAAACAAAGGAAGAACAACCAGTGGCTCTTTTAGGAGTTATCCTGTTAGCCCATAGAGCTAACTTAAGCTTTTCATGCCATGTCCGCTGATTATCCTCAACAGTCTTCTTGATTATCTGAATATGATTCTTGTTTATAGATTATGCTTGACCATTGCCCTGCAGATAATAATTAGAAGACGTGTTCAAATAAATATTATTTCTAACTGACTAATCAAAAATCCTCAAACCAATAAAAGCCAAACCATTGTCAGAAATGATTGAATCTGGAATTCCAAATCTCGAGACTAGATCCTGATAAAAGTTAAGTACAAAAGTCTCGTTTGCTTCTTTCAAAGCAACAACTTCAGTCCATTTGGTAAAATAATTTGTGGTAGTAAGTATTCACTTATGACCCGCGCTTGAAGGCGGATTGATAGGACCAATAAAATCTAAGCCCCACTTAGCAAAGGGTTGTTCCACCTGAATCGGATGCAGGGGCAAGGCTGCAAGCCTCTGCTTTCCAGAAAATAAAGCACATTTCTCACATTTTCTGACCCAAGCAATAGCATCTTTGAACAAATCTGGCCAATAATAACCATCCCACATAATTTTCAGGGTTGTTGTTCTTGTGGAAAAATGGCCTCCTAAAGGCCCATCATGAAACTCTGCTAAAAGCTTGTCAACTTGATCAGGCTGAATACATCTCAATAAAATACCTTGGAAATCTCTCCTATAAAGAATGCCATCAATAATTGCATAAAGAATGGCTTGTAATCTGTAATACCTTCTTTTTGCTCTGTCTAAGCCTTCGAGGCACTCACCAGTTTGCAAATAATGCATCATTTGCTGCAACCAAGTAGCAGGAGACGTTGGAACAACACCTGCAACATCATTATTTAGCACCATATCTATATTTTCAGCTTCTTTTAAGTTGCTATCTTCATTTCCAGCAATCTGTTCACACAAACCTTTGCCTCTAATGAGCTTGGTTACCTTAATATCAACATCAAATTCCATTACTTTAATTATCCAACCAACACGTTTATCATTAATATCTTTGTTAAGTAAGAAATCCTTAACAATTGAATGAGCAACCAACAAATGGATCTTGCTGTTGGACAACATATGCCTAAATTTTTTAAGGCTTCTAACAATAGCAAAGACATGCTTCTCGAAAAAAGAATACTTCACCTCATAATCATGTAATACTTGGCTGAAAAATGCTACAGGCTGCTCCAAGCCTTCATCGTTTTGCTGGCATAACATAGTCAAAACTGTGTCTACTCCTCCAAAGGCATACAAAATGAAGTCTTTGTCAAAATTTGGATTAATGAGAGTAGGAGTAGTTGCAAGGGCTTTCTTTATCTGCTCAAATCTCCTCTTACCTTCCTTGGTCCAACTGAAAGGCATATTATTTTTAAGCAGAGAAGTGAGAGGTTGTAGCAAAGCTGCAATATTCGATATGAACCTCCTCACAAAATTTATTCTTCCAAGAAAGCTTTTCAAGCCTTTCTTGTGAGCTGGTAATGGTAATTCAAGAATTGCAGAGACTCTTTCAGGATCTATAGAAATACCTTGCTTTGAAACAATATGTCTGAGGAGTTTACCTTCATGTACAAAAAATATACAGTTCTTTGGATTGAGAGACACTCCAGACTCTCTGCACCTCTGAAAAATCTGCTCTAAATGATCAAGATGTTCACTAGCATTTCTGGAAAAAACAATAATATCATCTAAATATACCAGAACGAACTTGTTCATAAGGCCGTGAAAGGTCATATCCATTGCTCGCTGGAATGTTGCTCTAGCATTGGATAAGCCGAAAGGCATCTTTTTGTAGGCCATCGTGCCCCACTTAGTTGTAAATGTTGTTTTGAACTGATCCTCTTGCTTAACCAAAATCTGGTTGTAACCTGAGTAACCATCTAGCAAAGAAAATATGTCAGAACCATAAACTACTTGCAAAATTTGCTCCATGGAAGGTAGTGGCGTTTCAATGAAGCCCTATTTAAATCTCAGAAATTGACACATAATCTGATTTCCCTACTTTTCTTCCTAACTGACACTAAATTTGACACCCAAGAGGTGTGTTTGATAGGAAAAATAATACCACTCTCAACTAATTTATTCAGTTCAACCTTCATAAGGTGTTCTAAGTTGGGGTTAAGAGGTCTTTGTTTCTGCCTTACTGGTTTTGCACCAGGCTCTAATTCAATAGTATGCTGGGCTAGTTTTGGGTTAAAACCTCTCAAATCCTTGTACTCCCAAGCAAAAACATCACTAAATTTCTGACATAACAGAATAAATACTTGTTGTTCCTCTTTACTACATACCTTTCCCAGCTTGAGAAGCTTTCCTTTGAAGATTTCAATCGTTGCATAATGTTCTTCCTTAATGGTCAGGCCACACTTGTCTTTCTGTGCTTGGTCATCCGAGTTAAACATAGATTCCAAGGTTACCAATCCTTTTGGAAGCTTGTTTGTCTTCAACTACACAATCTGATCATCATACTGCTGCTGCCATTTTTGTTGGTTTCCATCCGCAAACTTAGTTTCAACAATTAAAAAATTTACAATTTTCTCATCGCTGTCAAAAACCTACCAGCTCACATTATTGTTAGGCACAAAAGGTTGGACCACTATTTTTACATATTGACGTGCCTCTACTTTATGAATCTCATTGGGAATATCAAACTGGGCTCCTATGGCAGCGAGCCTATCAACATGCTTATTTTTGTTTCTAGGAATCAAAACAATATTAAAAGCATCAAAATCTTCCATCAAATCCCATACATGATGCTTATATTTCTTAAGCAAATCATTCTTGGCAGCATTTAAATTTTTGATTTGATTTACAATTAGTTTTGAATCACCATAAACTCGCAAGCATTTAATACCTCTTTTGTGGTCTCATTCAAGGCCATGCACCAACGCTTCATACTCAGCTATATTATTCGAACAGCTGAAAGCAAATCTGCAGGCTGAAAAGTATTTATCTCCCTATGGTGAAATCAACATAGCCCCACCTCCAGCACCAATGCTACTTCTCGAACCATCGAAATAAAGCTTCCAAAGCTCATTTTCTATTTATGTAGACTGTTCCTCCTCTTTACAAAGATTAGGCATATCAAAATCAGGTTCTTGAATCATATAGAAGCCTAATCCTATCTCATCCGTGTGCTGGAATGGATCAAGCTCGCGATCTTTGGCTGCCCATTCATCTAGATTGATATTTTCTATATGGGTGTTGTAGTATGAGGTCATGGTTTGCTCCTCCAGTGCAGAGGTGGCGTAGAGGTTAGCGTTTATAGGATTTGGTGAATATGGTTCGATATGGTCTTTGGCGAGAGGCTCAAACTTTATGGTCACTTTTGTACCATACCTTGTTCTAAAGAAGAGATGAGACCAATCTAAAGATAGAAACCCACCCAACTTGGCTGTAAAATCCCTCGAGAGACAAATGGAAAAGTGTGGTGGCAAGTCAATGACATGTATATCCTGATGAATAGCAAAACTCGGGGATGCGTGCAAATTGTTATCACTAAAGTTTGCACCCTTACTGAGTTATAAGAACTCAATCACCTAGTGAAACATGTGAAGACCTCTAACGTTATGGGACTGCGAATAATCAGAGGTCAACCTCTGGAGAAGGTCGACTTCCTATTAGTTACCACCTAAAACTACTGATTCTTGAGAGGAAAAGGGAGAAAGATTGCATAAAATGAAAACTACCTCCTAAGGTGATACACCAGAATAACGGGACTATGAAACCCAACCTGTAAACACTGACTTGCAATAACAGAAGAAAAACTGCACAACCTATTGTTGCATGTTTTTGCATCAATACTTCACAAAAAGGTTTTGAAGCTTCATAACTTCAAGGAGGGAGGTATCTCCACTGCTAAAAGTCATTTTTTGCATTCTATGACACAATCTGCAACCTGCAATAACACACTTTTGCATGAAGGCATCAAATTTATGAGACAAAGCTAAGAAGAAATGAGTGCACTCTCATTGATAACTTGATCAAAAGACACACAATAATGCAATAATAAAGAAGGTAAAAATTCCATGTCAATTTCACCCAAGGCTTTCACTGGAATTCATATCCAAACTGAGTTACAAAGTATTGTCTTTTCTTCAAAGGACTCCAAAATCACAGAGCAGAAAAAGAACAAGTAAGAACTGCCCAATAATGGGTTACAAATGAGAATATATCCATCAGTCCAAGCAGCTCCACAAAAAGGGGCTCTAGAAGTTTCAAATTCGTATGCTTCCATAAAGCCCAAAATATAACAACTGATTCTTCTCCAAAGAGGCTCCAAATGAGTGGAAAAAGTCACATTTGACCAAGTCTATCAAGATGACACATAAAATCACCCTCAAAAAGCTCACAAAGGCAATAAAACCTCCCTAAATACCCTCCTAATGTTTGCAAACTAATTCTTAACTCCCTATATGCTAGCAAAAGCATAAAGTTCAATTACAACTCCCCCTTTCCACCATTAGTCATATGAGCACATGCTTCTATTTGCATCTAAAGGATGATGACCCAATTTAAATGATTTATAAAATATCATTTAAACAAAGCATTTACAATATAGAGCAATGCAAGGAAAACTCTCCATGTATTTGGTATAGACAAAAGTGAAAGGAAATATTAAGTCAAATTTGACTTAGTCATACCTAAGTCATCCTTCATATTTCATGCCTAAAATACAAGGTCAAAACCATAGGGGTATTAGTTATAAAAAATGTCATTTTAAAACATAGGAAAAAATGCCTAAGTGCTCACAGGCCATCTAGGGTAAACAAAAAACCCTAAACACAACCACAGCTCCACATTTTAATCATTTCATTCATTTTTCTCCACTGTGCTAGTGTGCTGCCATGAGTAAGCAAGGTCAAGGGTTTTGAAGCTGAAGGTGAAGGTTTTACTTGTAGATTCAAGGTGGCATCTCTTGCAATACAAAGGATTTTTATACTATCTTGCATTTTCAGCTCCAAGAGCGTTGCCTAGGGTTTTTGGAAACTCTGTTGAAGCTTCGAGTTGGGTAAGTTGAAATTTGCATCTCCCCTATATTTTACTTATGTTTGCAAACAAAGAGTGTGAAGTTGTTTTATGGCTGCGGGTTTCGTTCTCTGTAGAGATAATGTTGTGGTCGCCATGGTCATTCTGTGCATATCCTTTTATTGCAAGCCACATACTTTATCTTCTTTGTTGATTTCTGTTATTCACAATAATCACCTTTTCTGTAATGATATTGTGCAATATTATATCATGAATAATATTCCATGAGAAGGTAGTTGAAACACGAGCTGCCTCAGTTGAATGCTCTATAATGAAAATGCTGCCTTATGCTTTCTCTATATTTTTTTTAAGAAAAATGTTTCATTTGAACTCCACCATACAAAAAGGATTGCAAACGTTTTGATTTTATGTTCTTTTTTCTGTAGACTATTTTTTGTGCCCTATGAAGAAAATGGATCGATACAATGATTCAATACCATTGCACAACATGGGTATAAACTGCATATTATTTATATTCTTCATGAACACCACATTTTCACTTTTATCTTCTGTCATTCCTTTCCCTCAATAACTTAGTCAATTGTTTAAATAATATGATTAAATATATGTGTCCTCTCAGCTACAAAAGCATTCCAATGAAGACGACACTTGCATATAATACATGCAACAACAGGGGCATCATTGCTAAATCCTACACCCTGCTTGATACACTTGGTAAGAGCGAGCTTCTTGATTATCCTGCTGCCTATATTGATGGACTTTGATTGCCATGGTTCTGACAGGACATTATTCTATTCTCTCATAATTCAAGAGCCAATAGGTGAATCAGAAATAGATTTTCTGATTTCCATTAGAGAGCCAGTGAACTTCAGGAAAATTTTGAATACTAATAGGACTTGCACTATTCCTTCTTTAAGAGAATATGTCTTTGTATTTCCAAATGCAGCTTTTATTACAATACCAAGAGATTCAATACCTTTGAAACCTTTTATGCACTCTGCTATGTACATAGCTCTTTATTTTGTAAATAAGGTTGTTGTTTACTATATTGTGAAGCTATCAACACAATGTATGACTCTCAAAGGGATTTAAAACAGTAATCAACTGACTCCTCATAGTAATTGTCCTTTGCATTACTATAGCACTGTGATGAACAAATCTTATGTATAATCATGCTATCTTGAATGCTTTCATTTATGTGATGACTTTCATTTGATATGAACATCTGGATGCCCTGAAGTGTACTTAAAATTTGTGTATAAATAATGAGCTAAGCTCAACCCTCGTGGGAGCCACATTTATCCCCACTCATATTTAATTTAAGTCATATCTGCACCTATAGCTGCACATGAAACAAATAGATTAGAAAAACATATGTGCATTTCAAGTTTGTTTTACAATTTTAATGGTTTTTTGGGACACTTGTAATGCACATGTTTATTGAATGCGAATCAAAACTAACTTATACATGTATGGGTAATTGAACATGTATGGTGTGTAACTTGTCATTTCTTAGAGCGCTACTCTAACACATTTTTTGATTAATTGTAGGAAACAGGAACCCTAAAGAGCTAGGAACAGACCAAGACAACTGAACGACAGCCAGCCAAGAAGACTCAAAAAATAACCAGTCATTCACAGGAAATGACTAGTTATCCTCCCTATATGCACTTTATTTATATTCATTTACTTATTCATGTACAGGTTAATTTTGATTTGCATTGAATAAGCTAGTAACAGTTAAACTCATGGCTTGTGTGAGTTATCTTCTTATGTTTCATGCATCTATATAAATGCGATGATCTATAGTTGTAGTCCCTCAAGTTATTTCATTTGTGTATATGAATGCAATGTAAGAGGAATAGCAAATGTACAGTTTTCTTTCTTCTTTTTATCAATGGGCTCTATCAGATTGAGCCATGGGTGAAAATATGGTAACGCAAAGTAAGAGCCAAATTTTTTATAATACCAACAGTTTTAACAACAGACCCATCTAATTGAACTATGCCCTTCTGGGGGTTAGGCTCATAAACAAGACCCAACTTATCAACTAAGCTTTTAGGCATAACGAAGCTACTGGCACCAGAGTCTACCATACAGTTATGAACAATTTTATCGCCAATAATTAGACTTAAGTAAAATGGAGGAGGCTTTACCTCTTTATCTTTTTGCTCATTCTTAACCTCAAGATCATTTACAAGCACGACTTTTGAAACTCCTTGATTAGCATTGTCAGAAATCGACAACTCAGCTAAAGCTTCTTGCAGTAAACCTTTCTGCCTTGGGAGGTGCAAAGCGTCTAATACCGACATACTGACAGTAGCTTTTCTGAGGTGCTCAACAATATTGAATGATGTAGAATTTACCTTCTGCTGGTTTTTAATGACAACAACATCGTTTTTCCTCTATGAAGGCTGCGAATGCATCTTAGATTACTATTTTCCATGTATCTCTTGGCCTCTTTACAAAATCTGCACTTTAGGCTGTGCTGCAGCACTAACATTTGACAAAGGAATGGGTTGCTTTTCTCTTGAAGGTTGCTGCTATGAATTTCTAGTTTGCTTCCCTGAATCCATAGCTCTATTTTTTGATCTAGTATTGGCTGAAAAAAAAGAATTTTTCTGATCTTGACCATTCACACCATAGAATTCAGAGCTCTGCTAGTTTGGCAAGGCAACTTCCACGTTATCTTGCTGTTCTTGATTCTGATCTGTAATATTTTCTAAGCCAACATGGTTATTTTAAACCATCAAAGCCTGATTTCTCATTCCATTAGCACGCACTGATTGGTTATGGGGCTAATTGCATGGATAACACCAATTGTAATCCTGGGCGACATTATTTTGGGGCACAAGTTCTTTTGACGAACTAGCTGCGTTTGGATTGTATGGCTGGAATGGCCTAGAGTTAAAATTCCTTCTTTGGGCTTGAAAATCATTTTGAAAAGCAGGAATATTTGGATGGTTTTGCTAATAGGGGGCTTGATAAGGCTTATGTTCATGACCTACTTGCTTCTTAATGCTCACAAGATCATTTTCAAAAGTCTTGAGTATACTTTTAATCTCTTGAAATTCTTAGTTTTGGGCTGGAGCAGCAGTTTCTTGGGCTGCGTTATGATAACCTTTTGTTGGAACAAGTGGTACAACAGCTAAGGAAGGTACAACAATAGGGGTAGGTGGCTTTATTTATAGAAACAAAGGCATAGGAGGTCGAGGGGTTATGTCCCCAGCTTGGATGAGATGGTTCTCAGCTCTAATGGCTATGTCATAAGCGTTAGGGAGTGTATGCCCACCCATAGATTGAGTCATGACTGGAATCTTACTATTCAAAGCTTTTAAGTAAAACATAAAAGCATGTGCTGGTAAAGGTTTTACTGTTGTAGGAATCTTGTCCCAGGTTCTCTAAAATCAGTAGTTGAAATCAGCCAAGTGCTCGTGTGGCACCCTCTGAATGGTTCTCAATTGCTCTAACAAAGACATATTATCAGATTTATCAGCAAAATATTGGTATAAGATGTTACCTAACGCATCCCATGTCGCGATTGAGTTGGCTGCGATACCTCTAAACCATTGCAATTCCTTCCCTTTGAGCGATGTAGCCAAGAGTCTTAACGTGACATTTTCTTGCGTGATGTTGTGAACCGAGCATAAGGTGGCTACGTCAAGAATATGCTCAACCGGTGTAGTGAGGTCCTCCCCAGTGAAGTATGGCAGACTTCTAAGGGCTGCAACTGGGATGTCATCATGTTGAGCGATGTCTAATGGGCTGCCTCCATTAAAAGGCGCGAACGGGTGCTTCCTTGGCACTGCTTGTGATATTGGAACCGGTACTCCTAGTGATAAAACCAAAGAGCTGAAAACAAGAAGTGTTGATTTCAATCTTGCAGGTGTTTCAAAGAGCCTCCTTGCTATTCTGCCTCTTCTTCATGGTGGGGAAAACTCTCGATATTTGAAAGGTACAGTACTTGATCTAGTCTATATTTTTCTCATGCACAGGATGCACTAAGTGTGCATGCAAAATCAGGATAAGAGTCACCAGGTATATTGAAATGAGCCTCCAAAAGGCTAAAAAAATTTGCTGCATACACCAAACAGCAAATTAAAACACTAAAATTTCTCTGAAATGGCTTTTAGAGTCCCACCGGGCATGCCAAAAACTGTTATCAATCAGATATGCACCCTTTGTCAGATTTGCAAAAAACCAGACTATCTGTTGAAACATGGAAACTCTTTTCAGATGTGGGTGATCTATGCGAAAAGAGAATCTCCAGAGTGAGCTGGTTCTTTGAAAGGTGAATCCTATTCTAAATGACCTTCTTGGAAAAGGGATAGAGAATAACTGAAATTAAAACCTATGACTTATAATGATCCTCAAACTTAATAATGAATTTGATATTTCACCCACAACAGTCTTCAGAAAAACAATAATGAATTCACAATCTCTCATGAACACCAGTGCAAAATTGATTTGCATGAAGGTTTAGATTTAAACACAGCATGAAACCTACAACAAATGAATTTTCTGCATCGATGATCTGCGATAATAGGACATAAAGAGGATCTGTAATAAAAATCACAATATAAACATTATACTAAAACTGCAAGTTGAGACATAAATTGGAGATAGGAATGATGCTTTTTATTAGATGGAGTGAAACTCTCAAAACCTGAGTACAAAGAAGTTTACAAGCTCAAAAATGTGTAAGAGCAAGAAACTAGAATCTGAACCTAGAAGAAGAAGAAATCTAAGCCTTCTTCAAGATAAATCCCTCCAAAAACCCTAATCCGAGCTCACCAAGAAAGCTCAAGCAAAAGGTATCAAAATTGTCTCAAAAGTCTCCACAAAAGTAGAAAAAACTCACTTTTTCCATGATCACATTGTCCAACCCCTAAAAATAGACTAAATCTACTTTTAAAGCAAATAAAACACCTTATCCATCCAGCAGGAAACTCAAATCTGACCCAAGAAAACTCAACCCCAATCTGCTAAAAATAGCAAAGAGATTAAAACAATTTGCTTTATCTTTGCTTTACATGATATGCAAACTTCACAATTTGACTAATTTTTGCAATTAAATATTTTTTTGAAAATATTTTGCAAAATTAAAACTTATATCTCCATTTACAATGCTTGATTTTCCTCAAAAATCATAAAACATATGAATATCTCCTATCATATCCCCTAATTGATTTCTCTAAAATCAATTAAAAAATGAGATAAACCAAAAAATCATAGGTGAAAACATTTACAATCCTTTATTGATTTTCTCACAAAATCAATTAAAATCATGGACTCCAATCTTTGTCCATTTTACTAAGGCATAATTAAATCTTAAGTCTCTATAGCCTATAGCCCCCTCATATTGTCAAAAATTTATCAAAGAAACCTAAGGACTTAGACAAATAACACCACCATTTTTACAAGGCTCGACCTAGGCATTGAATAGGACATAAAAGAATAAGCCTAAAGATTATAATCTTAAATGAAAGGCCCATTTTCGAATTAGGGTATGAAGGTGGACAAAAAAAAAACAAAACCCTAAATTTGGGTCATTTTCATTTGGTGACTTTTGGGGAAATTGCTATGCAAGCAGCGCGGCCAAGTATGGGCTAGGGTTTCAGCTGAGCATGCTTGATTTTCATGATTCTTCCTCTGCAAATCATGGGTGAGTCTATTTCAAGTTCTTCTGAGTTCTCTTGCTTAATTTCTGAGCCATTTATTGGCCTTGTGGCCGCGGTTGTAACACAGTTTCTGATGTATTTTCTACTTACTATGCCTATTTTGTCATCTCTGTGTTTCTTGAGGGAGTTCGAGCTTTGAGCTTGGAGTTCCTTGTGAATGCTCTGGCCGCCATGATGAGAGCTTGTCTCTTAGTTCTTGAAAGCTCTGTAGAGCTCTAGTAGCGGCTTATATTCTCTCCTACAGGCATTAAGTGGTAAGCTCTTGTTATTCTATTTGCTTTCTATTCCTCACAAAGCTTACAAAAGCTTGAAAATATGACAGGCCACGAGCATGATATGCTTCCTTGCTGACATTTATTACACATAAGACTTTGAATTTTAAGCATTGTTGCTTGCATTTGATATTTAAATAGAAAATCCCACATTTTGATAATAAACCCTAGAAGGGTTTCAACTTTTATGATGATTATGGGCCAACAGGCTGCGGCTAGGGTATTTAAGATGATTATCGAACCCTTGTATCTCTATTGTTGTATCTTTCTCTGTCTATATAAGCTGCCATGTATTTTCTCAATATGAGCTTTCAAGACACTATTAGACTCGACCCACATGATTTCTTCTACTTTCTGTTGTTTCTTATAAAACCCTTTCATGGGCGACTTTGAAAATAATAGGAAGCACCTATTTTTTTTATATGTAGAAATCTCCATATGGGTAACCTAGAAATGGTATTAAATATGTCTTTAAATATGAAACCCCAATGTGGGTATTCAGAAAAATGATGAAAAATCTGTACATTTGATTATTGTGTAAAAACTGGGTTCGACCCAACATGGTTTTCTGTTTTCTCAATTTTCACCATATGGGTATTTGATATCTTAAAGAAATCTGTGTGTTTTGACTGGAACCCTCATATGTGTATTCATTCTGGGAGCCAAAAGCTTGAAATTGTGCACTACATTTAAGTTTATTTTAACAAAACCCCATTGTGAGTTTTGAAAAAAATGAAGAAAAACATAACCCCGCCCCTTTTTGTAGAAAACCCAACTGAGTATTCAGAATCTTGAAGAAATCTGTGTTATTCCTTAACCTAGGTACACCATAACATGATGAAAATTGAATATTAATTGAAGCCTTCATATAGATATTTTGATTGAGATTATGCACTTTGATTACATTCTACATTTAAGTAGAAACCTCCTCCATATATTTGTACTTGCTTGCATTTTCAAGTGTCATTTCCATGTTGTTTTGAACCATCCTTTCACACAAAAATCTTTGTGTAATCTATCAATTATTCTTTGAAAAGTATACTTTGAATGACTAAACAATCGAAAGATAGAACAAAAATCCAAAACAGTGTATTTGATTGTCTCCCTTTCAAAACAATGATGCATAACTTCTACTTAAAGCAACATTTACACTTTCAGCCACAATGAAACTGGCTATTTTATTGAATCATTCACCTTCCTTTATCAAGTATAGCAGTCACTAAATTGATCTTGTCACCTTATTCTGATTGAAATCTGAAACTCCTTCACATGTCCCCATGCTTGACTGTCCTTTAAAAGTATGCTCTTCTACCTAGCACTCTTCATGCATTTTTATGCTCCATTTAATAAAACTGTTCCATGCAGTTACTCTCCTCTGAAATGAAAATCTGTAACATTTCTCTTCGTTGAGGAATTATGTATGCCTGTTCATGATCCATGATTTTTAGAAAGAGCACTATTGAACCTTGCATAATATCATGAACATGATGAACAAATAATACTATAGCAGAAGAATATAACCATACAACAGTGTTTGAGATGAATGTACTTAGTTGAATTGATTGAACTGATTAAACCCACTGTTCACCTGTAGCTTTCAGAAACGTATTTGACTCTTATGAGTGAAGAGTCGGCTTAATAAACTCAAATGGATGAATTTTCTTTTACTCCTTCAGTTTTATATTTCCCTTCTTGATGAACATGATGATTGCAATCTGCTTCTCAGCCCACTTGTAATGAATAAGGGGCAGCATGCCAAGGTCTACCCTTGTGGAGCCCGTTTTTCTCCACATGCTTGATCTTCAAATGATAATCAAATTTATGATTTTCCCTATACCTGCACAAAGAAACAAATGATGCTAGCATAAAACAATCTATCATGATGTTGATGTCTCTCTTCCAGCTCATGTTTTTGCACTTTTCTTGATTGTTTTAGTGCATGAGTAGTAGCATACTACATTATCATTGATGGTTCATGTAGGTATATTCATAGTCGGAGCTTCTATCATCTCTCTTTTCCTTCCTACAGGTCAATGAAGCTCGAAGAAGAAAAATGGTGAACCACTTCTGTGTCGGTCGTCAACCAATAGGCAATGATGATTATGTTTATACATATGTGACTTTTCCTTTTATGCATATTTTATAGTATAGTATGATGTTTATGATGCATCGAAACAGTCACATCCACGGCTTGTGTGGTTATTTAATTTCAATCTTCTACTTTTTACTTTGAAAAGAAAATGCATTTACAATGCAATGTTGTATTATCATTTCAATGTATCACCATTTGAATTCTTGTAATCAAATGAAATGTTGTAAATATGAATCACTTTATAAAATAAATAAAAGCATTTAGTCATTCTTTGTTGTTTGATGCTTAATCCTATACTCCATTTGATTGTGAAACACTGAAAAGCAATTTCTCTAAACTCAGTTTCCTCATTTCAATGCATAACTGTCACTTATAAAATGATAAATAAGATGCAATCAACACTTAGCATATGCAAAAATAACTGTATTTTCCACTTTTAAATATAACAATATTTAGTCAGCTCCACCAATTTAGCTGTAGAGAAAAATTGGTAACACATACAAATTGGTAGAAGGAAGCAACAGTTTTGGCTTCCATTAACATTTCAGCCACCTACACTATTGTGTCCTTTGCCAGATTACAAGTTTTACTAGTATGACATAGCTGCAGAAAGAGAAAGATTGATAAGATTGGAGAACAAACAAGGATTCTACTTGGATCCTAATTCAGACACTATAGAGATTGATGTGGGACAACTGGCAGTTGGTGAATTTAGGGCACTGATTAGGCAAAAGAATAGTTCTCCTTCTGCTGGAGGACCAACAAAATGTTAGGTTGGGGGGAATGATGAGCCCAATTAATGGCTCAATTTTGATAGGGATCATTATATATTTGTTGTTGCTATCATAGAATTTGACACTTGGTTGCTGATATTTTCCGTAAAACCATAGACCTTGGGCATATAAGTTTATCTTTGTGATTTAATGACATTATCATGCTATGAGAATTATGTATGTTGAATTTACAAGTGGTTGAATGAATGTTACTAAGGTAATTATAGATATACATTTTTTTGTGTATGCTAATGCTATTGTGTAGGTTTCCACTAAAATGTTGATGTCAACAAAGTCTACTACGTGGGAGAAATTCTTGTTAGTTGGTTGGTTGCCAAGACATCAAGAAGCTGATCATTAAGAAGTCAAAGCGGGAAAATTCTCATGGAGGGAAATTCCTAATTCAAATAAAAGAATGTAACTACCTTTTTAATGGTCATATTTGTTGTTGAGAAAATCTAGGGAGTGCGTTGTGCTAGATTCCCGTTGAAGCAAGTCTTCGTTGACCAATTTAGTGCATGCATAACTTCCTCCATCTTTTTCTATGCTTTCAATAAATGGCATCCTCCTATTTTGATGGATTCGATTGCCTAAGTAGTTAGGGTTAGTTAGTAGTGTTCTCTCTATAAATAATGGGAAGATGCAACTTTCGATAAGGCTAGATATTCTGAGTTTGTATTTGTATTTTCAAATTTTAGTAATACAGTTCCATTGCTGAGATGTTGTACTTATGCTTTCAAGAAATAATATGATATTATGAGTTGCTACATTTGAGTTAGTCTAAGGGAGACTCACCCAAGGGGTCCCACTTTGTGAGAACTCCACCTATTAGTTTAAAAGTTATTTTTTGTTTAGTAGTTAGTTTCAATTTCAACAATTGTCTGTTCTTGCAGCCACTAAAATTCCATTCTGTGACTATTCCTGTAGCCAAGGTAGACAAAGTAGTTTCCTATCTGTTTCCTGAGATTTTCATTCCCATCTTTAATTTCTAGACCAATTATTAATGCTTAGTGCAGATGTTGATTTATGTTTAGTGTTTAGGTTGATTTCCTTCCAACACTTTATTTCCAACATTGCTTCTTTCCTAGTTTATGGATGACTGCAATTGAGTCCTAGTGCACATATAGTGCTAACCCATTTCAAGTTTACATCCCTAGGTTGACAAGTGAAATGCACTCTCATGATGAGTGAGATAGCTACTTAGTGCAGATGTTAACTATCTAAGTCACATCCCTAAAGGATTAGTTATTAAACCATTAAAGGAGGCCAACACCACATCTTACAAAACTGATTCACTAGCTATTCAAAATCATCTTATTCTTTGAAATAGACATGTAAAACTTCTACAAAAAAATAAAATTCAAGGGTAGATGTATGCCCTCTCAATTCCACTTGATTTATGGAGGTGAAATTGGGGTAGCAATCTAACCACATCAAATTGCTATGTTTTTTTGATGGAAATTCTTACGATAGGGTTATGATATCACAACACCATCTATCAATAAACATTGGATAAGGTCAAGGATGGAACTACTATTGTTTGGGGTGAAATAGACACTTCACGAAGCTATCAGAGTCAGGTATACTATTGTTTTAAAGAAATTGTTAAAAGATAAAGTTTTAAGATTTCCAGAACCTCAACCTTTGATGGATCCCTATCCTAATTGGTATGACGGGCACCAATTCTGCCAAATCCATCGAGTACACATACATGATAATGAGCGGTGCATGCACCTGTGTCATGAGATCTAGGAACACATCAATGACGAGACTATCCATCTTGATGGAAATAAGTAGAATTCCAATAAATTTATGGAAAAGGATAACAACGAATTACAAATCTACATTGATCCATTTCTTTCTCATTCTGCAAACTTGGTAATTCAATCTTCTGCATCATCTGAAGTAGTCCCATCTAAGTACATGAATATGGTTTCATTCATGCGTAATCCTCCCACCAAAAATATGAGTGATACACCTGATATAATATTTACCTTGCATGATGAGCCTATCAATAAATAACTCTCCCTTTTATATGTCCCCACTCGAATCAATGGAAATGTCATAACTAGCATTTTAGTTGATCTGACAAGTTGGGTTAATGTGGTAATAGAGGAGATGATTTTCATAAATGGTTGGCATAGAGAGAAGTATGAAGAGTTAGATTCCACCCTCTGTATACATGATGGAATCTCAGTTACTCCTTTAGGTTCTATTTATTTGTCAGTCTTGGTAGGACACAAGGTTTTGGATGCTTCTTTTGTTATCATTCTAGAGTTTGACCTGTTCTGAGTTATGTTGGGTATCCCCTGGCTTGCCTTTGTGAATGGTGTCACCTCCATGGCTCATAAATGTTTAAAATTCATTCATGAAGGATCTTTGCATGTAGTACATGACATCGGTTATAAAACACTAGTGTCACATAGGGTTTTGCTCTAGATCACTTTTGGCTTGCCCTGGTTGGACCTCTCCCTCTTAGGGAATATTTTCTATATAAGGATTATATTAAGTATAAGATCTGGTGATCAAGGCCAAAGGTTAATTATCTGGTGTCCCCCTACGCAATCTTTGTGAAGGCCTACATGATTATGCAGCAAAAAGCTACTTCTTTTGCTTGACAAAATGGGAAGAAGAAGCTTTCCCATGCTCAAGGGCCTTCTTCTTCTTCTATATCATCTACTCTTGCTTCTACTTCTCACCCTATTGTGGCATCTTCGACACCTACTCCCATGCCCCACATGGGAAGTGTGATGATTCCTGCATGGAGAAAAGATCAACACCAAGTCTTTGAACTTCCTATTTTTCCCATGGTTCCTAGGCCCGTTGTCTATGGAAAGGGGAAAGGTCCTCTTGGTGCTTCTCCTATGTCTCAGCCTCCGTGGCCTCCTACTGCTTCTCTACCTACCCTTAAGGTAGAGAATGGGAAGAGGCCCATTGCCGAGGCACTAGTTTTTGTTTCTCTTCTTGTAGTTGCTTCTGCCTCTGTGCTTCCTCCTCCCACTTCTATCAAGGAGCCTTCTCTTCTACCAACCATAGTTGTGAAGGATACTCTTGTGGTTGAGAAGCAACCTCCAACCTCTTCTTAGGCCACATCTTCTAGTGCCTATAGCTGATGTAACTAGCTTATGTATGAGTGCAAGTGCAGGTGAAAGGATTTGATTGATGAATATGCAACCTTGCAAAAGACAGAGGGGGAGCCAGGGGCCCCTATTTCTTTGTCTTTTGTTTTTGTCTCCTTCTGTTGTGCCTGCTTTAGTTCCAATAACCTCTGTTTTACTTTTGGCTCCCCCAATAGGTGCTGATGATCCTCACCCCAAAAGGGTGCATGTCTTCATCACTCCTTTTGTGGAGCCTCCTCTTTTGATATCCCTCTAGGACATCCCTCCCTTTTCTTAGCCCATTGACATGTTGAACACCATAGTGGTGCTTGCTATGGCTCTGTCCTCTTCCCCCTCATCTTTGCTTCTTCTATGGGGATTATGCATCCTCCATTGAAGCCCAAGTTGGAGGATGACCTCACTTTAAGTAGAGGTTGAAAGAAGGTGTCACCTTCCTTGAAAGGGGGTTTTGTCTTGTCCTACATCGTCCTTATGATGGAGGTGTCCCCTACATCCCTTGAGTTTGTCACTGTCCCTCTTAATGAGGTTGGCAGTGGATCTCAAGTTCCACCTTCTCCCATGTAGTTAATACATGGCACTTTAGTGAAGTGCATGTTCAAATTGGTGGATGATATCCTGGCTTTGTCCTTAATTTTGCAAGATCGATGACCTTTACCTCACAAGAGCTTAGTGAAGAAGACCTCGAGGGGACTTCTTCCTTGGCCCTTATTTGTAGGGGATTCAAAAGGTATTTCCCTCACTATCTCACCCTTGTAGGACTTTCCTCCTTCCCCTTATAATGACCTATATTGGGAGTAAGATGACTTGCTTGTTGATGAGGAGTAGGGTGGCACCTCTTCTTTATCTGTAGATTAAATTGCTTGTGTGTTCGTTTTCCCCCATGCTTGTTTATATGTGTTTTTTTTCCTACTTGGAGGACCCTTTCTACCATTGTAGGTTCTTGGATACAGGCCTAGAAAATTTATCATGAACTTCTTCTATGTGTATCATCATTCTTATATGTGTTGTAAATTTTCTTTTCAAAAATTGGGGATGATGCAAAGTGTTGGGGCATTTAGGCCCCTTCCATGTTGACCAAATTTTTTAGAACTTTTTCTTCATGTGCTATTCTTCATGATTTGAGTACTTTAGGGATTGATGACCATTCATCATACAATGCATTATATCTATTTGTATTTATGGACATATCTGACCCAAAATCTAAATACCCAAGTCTCTCTTGATATCTTTATCTCTATTTTCTTCTTGATATATGGTTCTTATGTGTTTTCCCTCGTGTGTGTGACAACACACCAGGAAATACATCTCATCATGTGTTGCATGCCACAACGTCTATGCCTCTCCTTTCTCTCCTTGGGATGTTATGTGCTCCTCTATGTAGCACACACCATCCTAAGGGGGGGCTACCATGATGTTCTAATTTTCAATTTTGGTTAGTTATTTCAAAAAGGATTCTTTTGTGTTAAATTTTTTCTTTTCAATGAATTCCTTGACAAAAGAATCCCTTATTGAAACTAAAACAATGAAAAAATATCATGTACCATCAAAATGTGGAATTGATGAATAATGAGGGACCCATTTCTTACTATTTCATTAGGGGAAATGAGATCCCACAAAATTGACTAACCCTTAGGTGAATCAAGGCAATGTGGAATTCTTAGATTTTATTATGCTTGAAGGACGTGGGTCAAGGTCAAACAACACTTTTGGGAGAAAAAATAAAAATAGAAAATAAATTCCAAAATGCAATCTAACACTTGAAACAACATATTAAACTCAATATTAGTAGAACTAAAAACAAATTTCAGATTTGAGAAGGGTAGAAAGCGTTTACTAGTTCACCAAAAGTCAATTTTTGAAGATGAGTGGGACTCATTCACCCATGGGAAAATGGGTCTTTTGTTAGGGTTTTTATGCAACTTTCAGGAGTCTTTGATGCTGATCTATCATTGCTTATTTTTCTAGGTTTAAGTGTTGGAAAGTTGGAAATCATATTTGTAGGTTAGATTCTGTGATTTGACAACTTTGACAACTTTTCCAATCATTCACTTCTAAAAAGGTCTTCAATCCTTCAACCTAAATCTGCAATCACACACACAAGAGAGAAAAAAATGTTTTTGGGTGAATGGGGGTTTTCTTTTGGTCAAACCCCCATTTTGGTAATCAAACCTTGAATTGAAATAATAAAACAGAAAGAGGGATCAAGAATAAAACAAGGCTATACAATTTCACCAACAAACCCTTGAATAAACCTTTGTAAATATGAAATTTTGATGTTGATCTTGCATGAAATGGCTTCAATGGATGTGGATCTCGATGCTTGAATTGATGCTTTGAATGCTTGACTTGATCTTGAAACCTACATCACAATGTTAGCTCCAAAAACATGTGTGATTCTTGAAAACTTTGACATGATGAATAAATCTTGATTGCTGCAATAAATCTCTAATATATTTTCTCTTTAATTCTCTTGATCATCAAATTTACTATATGAATACTCTCATCAAAATGTTAGGTTGCTTCTCTTGAAATTTTAGGTGAAACTTAGTGAAATAACCTTGTATTTATAGGTATGTATCCTTAATTTCTTGAAATTCAAATATTACAAGCTGACATTGAAATATGGATTTGGGGACATTAAAATACCACCAAAAATGTATTTTAAATTTAGGTGCAAAGGCCTAGGGAGGACCCATTCTCCCATGGGAGAATGGGTCCCAAGTCCCTATTCCTAGAAAACACATTGCTCAAGGTAAAATGTTATGTATTGGCATTAATTATTGTTGAGTTTCCCCTTTAGGAAATGTAATTTATTAGGATTGTAAATGAATTAAAGGGCTTATTAAGGCATAATTAAGCCCATTTTAATTAGGAGGTCCCAAGCAAGTGTGAAAATGTAAAGGGATACATTTTACAACACTAAATTAAGGAATTATTAAGTCCAATTTAATTAGGGAGGGCCCAAACAAGTGTGAAAAATGTAAAAGGATACATTTTTCACACAACAAAACCCATCATTTCCAAATGTTGAATTCCTCTCACAAGACCTTTTCTGTGATGAAATTTTCTTCAAAAAGGGTCTTGCATGAAAGATCTAAAAAATTTCCTTTCTTTGAAAAAATGAGTACTTTTCTAAAACGAAGAGTTTGGAAAAATTCTCCTTTGAAAGGAGCACTTTTCCAACTGGATTCCTTAATGAAAGGCCCACCCAGACTGACACCACTGGCCTGACTGAGCGAAACCATGTATCCTTGTGTCTAGCTTAGGGGAAACTTAACTAGACCTACTTTTATGTGATTATCCTACAATAGAGCTTGCAACAGTCACAACCTTACTTGACCAGTTTATTTGATCAAGTCATTTTTTATCATGTTGGCTTGTGTGTCTTATGATTTTTTTCCTAACATGTTTTGTCTACAGCCTAACATGTTTTTGGTGAGATTGTAGTTTTTTTTGTAGGAATGACAACGTATGGAGCCCCCTTTTTTTTCCATAGCATTGTAGGACTGAGAACCTATGGAGCCATCTCTCTCTTTCATGTCCAGGTGTGAAAGATTGAAGATATGATTCCTCAACACTATTGGTATATTCTCTTCAATCTCTTTCTACTTTAGCTCACATTCACATTGACATGTATGCTCACTAAAGTGGAGGAAAAATGTAATGCATGATTTTTTACCCTTGGAAAATTCTATATTTTTTTCCTCTACTTTAGAATCTATAATTTCATTGATGGGAGCCCTGCCACCATTGGATTCTTCCATATGCATGGTCTTTCCTTTTACATTGGTGGAGGAATCTCTATCAGGAACACTCGCATGCCACATGAACGTCCACACGCTGCGCTAGCATCCTGACAGGATTCATGCCCCTGGAATCTATAGAATCATTGTCTTTGTTGGCTGTGAAGGTAATGGCTTATGTAGCTTCTTTGACCAGCAAAAAATGACCCTTTTGCCTCCATTTCATGCATCCAAGCTCTAATTCTTTCACTTCTTCACTCTCTATTCACTCTCTCTTCATTCTTTCATGCTTTACACACTTCATACTTCATTCTTCACACTTGAATCTTGTTACAACACCATTTCCATTGCTATAATATCAAGCTTCATCTATCACTCTCTTCCTTTCACTATTGGCCTTGAGTGCTTGTGGTTGGGAAGGTAATATTGAATCTTGGTGTTTGGTTGCATCATCATTATTTTAGAGTAGCATTATTTTTTTTTATGCTCTTTATTTGGTTGTATTATTCTATTTCTATTCTCTATCACTTTCTCTATCTCGTGGAATTATGGTTGTCCATGGAGGTGGGAACACTAAAACAGGGGTTAGACTGAGGCAGACTTGATGCAAGAGCATCCTGGGTTGTGAGAGCAATATTGCATCAACCAAAAGAATGCATTTTAATTTTTATATTTTCCTAAGGTTTGGTGGGTGATTTATTTAATATGGTAATTTGAAAGGTTGGAATAAAATAAATATTAAATTATTACCCTTTTATTATTACAAATTTCGGGAGTGGAGATAATCTAGGAGGGAACTTTGAGAATTTGTCAATTTTAAAAATTAGAAAAAGTGGACTTGGACATGGTTTGGGAGGGAGTTATAAGTTTTAATGATGCATTTTTATTTTTTTTTAAATTATGTATGCAAAAGTGGGTGCTCGAGGTGAGTTGGTAGGAGTTACATTGGAAACTGCCCTAAAATCTAGGAATGGACTCCCATTTTGGCAATTTTGGTGGGAGTGGGTTGAGAAAATCATTTTTAATATTATGGAAGTTTTTTGGAATTTATTTTTGGAGGTTTCTTCCCAACTTGGTCATGGATTTTTGCTGGAGAATATTTGGGAGCCTACTTTTGAAGATTATAGACAATTTGGACTTGGTTTTGGTAGCCATTCTTGGCTAGATTGTGTAGGTTGTTGTTGTAGGTGTGAATTTTCTTGGAGAAGGTGGAAAGGATGTTTTGTTGCAGGTATGATGGTTTGACGAAATCAATTTGAGGTTATGATATTTTTGTGCAAGACATGAACAATTGCAAGTTGAAGATTGCCACTATAGGTTGTGGGTTGAGATTGTATGTGAAGGGAAAGAGTTGTTTTTGATGTAATTTTTTTAATTTCTTGTCATAGATCAGCTTGAGACTCATTTATTTTTTTGTACATCAGTCCATGAGACTGATTTATTTGTTTTAATCAGATTTCAAAGGGTTTTGTATGCATTTCTAAAGTTTGTAAAAACTATGTTGAAGAAGTTGAATATAAAAGCTATGATCTTGTTGCAAATTTTTGCACATTAGTTTTTATTCTTGTTGAAGTGTTTTAATTTCAGATTTGAAGGGAGAGTATCCCTTTTTCATTATTGGTATTAGAGTAGGAGTTCTTGAGTGTGCAGGTAGAGTGTCGAATGTGAGGCAGTTTGCACTAGGACTTGTGGTGTGTTTGTGATTTACATGTAGATAGATCGTTGGACGTGAGGAAGTCTATACCAGAGATGATGGGATGGGTCATGAGGAGGTCCGTAAGAATTTCAATTTGGGAAAATTATTGGGAAGAAGTGGAAAATAGGAAGTGCCATGAAGAATTTGAAAATATCAATGCTGAAGTAAATGTATTGAAAAAGATGGTTGAGGACATGAGAGCATGAGATAAGTAGTGATAACTTTAAGAAACCCCCCTCAAAAAAGATGTAAAATCCTATCGAATCTTTTATTTTTTTTGGAAAAAATATTAATTTGTATTGGGGAATCTTTCCTTTTTTTGAAAAAATATTAATTTTTTTGGTGATTTTTTTTACATTGCTAAAATTTTGTAGAAAATTTTGGTGAATCTTGAAAAATAATAGGAAAATGCATTAATTATGATGCTAAATCCACATAATCTAAAAATAATTCTCATGGAAAATTAGGGGCCCAAGGGTGGAAGTTATTGATGGGTTTAAGGGGTAAACTATAATATTAACTTGCCACCATTGTTTTAAAATATAATATAATGGCCCTCATTGTATTCTTTAAGGTAAAATGTACCCACAATTTTTAATTCTTGTGGGGATCAAAATATATTTTAGACCATTGATCTAATGACACTTGTTGTACTCTATGAGGTGAAATATAGCCATAGTTTATAATGCTCATGAGACCCAAAATTATGGGCCCCATGAGCTTTACATATCATGGGTACATGTTACCTCATGGAATACAACAAGGGCCATTAGATTATATTATAAATAAATGGTGGAAAATAAAGATTGGAAATATGGTCCTAAAGAAACTAATAATTATGATATACTATGGGTGAATTAATATAGATTTCTACTATAATTTATAAAATTTAGGCGAATTTGATCTAATCATGTATTGAATATTGTGGAAAATTTTTTAGTTAATTTTTTTAATAAAATAAATTCTTTGGAAATTTAAATAAGGCTATAATAAAATTTTGTAAAGATGTGGTGATTCAAGTCACATTATAGCTTAAACTATTAGCCAATTTTGGATTCCCAAATTTCAACTATTAGCCAATTGGTGAATATTAGCCACTAAAAAAATCATTGGGGATAAGAGATACAAGAAGAAGAATATTTTTATAAAAGAAGACAATGAAGAGAAGATTATAAAGAAAGAATGTCGCATCCCTTTGGTAGGGGTTGAATGCAAGGAAGAATATGTGGGGGCAGCCCACACAAATGGAGAAGATAAAGAGGTACAAGTTTCAACGATAGCATGTGAATGGAGTGCATTATGTGAAGTGGATGAAGGAGGTTTGCAATAAAAAATTGTGAACATGGATGGTCCTAAGTTTGATGAGTAGGTTGGTGAAGATGAGGATGATTTATTGCCAAAAGAAGAGATCGAAAGAATCAACAAGTTGTTTGAAGGGGAATTGATGGACAAACATGAAGAGGAGTTTACAAAAATTTTCATTGGAGATGAGAAGATGGATGTTGCAGCGAAGGATGAGGAGAAAGATGTTGGGGCAGCGGACAAGAATGAGGTAAATTTTCATTTTGAATTTAGTTTTAATGATTCTATACATTCTTTGGTGAGTGTAGAAGAGGATTTCAAGAAAGAAGAGAGTATGCAAATGGAAATTTCTAATTTCCATGGAGTAGTAATTGCATATTTGTATAAGGATATAGTGGATTTTGATTGTTATTTGGATAATACATACTTGGATGTAGAATTTGTAGAGGATGTTATAAGTGAAACTTGGTGGAGGTGGTTGGTTTATGGTGGGTTGAATCCCACAAAAGAAGAGAGGATAAGTTGTCAGAGAAGGAGGTTGCTTGTTCCAACTAAGTGTTGGAAGAAGAGAAAGAGGAAATTTTAGAATAATAAGGAAGAACAGTGGATCCAAAGAAAACACATGGTCTTCAAATATTCATGAGTTTTCAACTCATGAAACATCTCACTTACCTTGGGTGTCTAATGTAGGAGCATCTTGGGTTGTGAGAGCAATCTTGCATCAACCAAAATAATGCATTTTAATTTTTATATTTTCCTAAGGTTTGGTGGGTGATTTATTTAATATGGTAATTTGAAATGTTGGAATAAAATAAATATTAAATTATTACTCTTTTATTATTGCAAATTTTAGGAGTGGAGATAATTTAGGAGGAAACTTTGAGAAATTGTCAATTTTAAAAATTAGCAAAAATGGACTTGGAAATGGTTTTGGAGGGAGTTATAAGTTTTAATGATGCATTTAGTTTTTTTCTAAAATTATGTATGCAAAAGTGGATGCTCAAGGTGAGTTGGCAGGAGTTACATTGGAAACTACCCTAAAATCTCGGAATAGACTCCCATTTTGGCAATTTTAGTGGGAGTGGGTTGAGAAAATCATTTTGAATATTATGGAAGTTTTTTGGAATTTATTTTTGGAGGTCTCTTCCCAAATTGGTCATGCATTTTTTTTGGAGAAGCTTTGGGAGCCTGTTTTTGAAGATTACAAACAATTTGGACTTGGTTTTGGTAGCCATTCTTGGCTAGATTGTGTAGGTTGTTGTTGCAGGTGTGAATTTTCTTGGAGAAGGTGGAAAGGATGTTTTGTTTCAGGTATGATGGTTTGAAGACATAAATTTGAGGTTATGATATTTTTGTGCAAGACAGGAACAATTGCAGGTTGAAGATTGCCACTATAGGTTGTGGGTTGAGGTTGTATGTGAAGGGAAATAGTTGTTTTTGATGCAGTTTTTTCATTTCCTATCATAGGTCAGTTTGAAACTCATTTATATTAATTTACATAAGTCCATGAGAATGATTTATTTGTTGTAATCAGATTTCAAAGGGTTTTGTATGCATTTCTAAAGTTTGGAAAAACTATGTTGAAGAAGTTGAATATAAAAGCTATGATCTTGTTGCAGATTTTTGCACATTAGTTTTTATTCTTGTTAAAGTGTTTTGATTTCATACTTGAAGGGAGAGTATCCATTTTCATTAAGACCTCAAACAAAACACCAACATTTTCTCATTCTTTTATGTGTACGTGCAGACTCGTTACTTGGAATCAACTAGAAGATTTTATTACATGTGAAAGGTATAATTTCTAACTCTTCTCTATCATTTTTCCCTTAGAACAACTTAAATTATTCTTGTTGTTGTACTATTTTGTTTCTATATTTTCTTTGTAAAACTGTGAAAACTTCATTATTCAGGCCGTTAATAGGCCCTTAACATTTTCTATCTTCTTGATAAACCCTTATCTGTATAGGATACTAGTGCATCCCTGGGATGCTAGTGCGTCACGCCAGAGTCCAGATCCCGTGCTACTGTCCTCAGATAGTGTGTTGTCTAGTCAATAGTCTGAAACCTTTGAGGCTGGATCACCTAGTTTTTGAAACACCTATCTTTAGCAGAAGGAAAGTAGTGTGCTTCTTGTCCTTCCTTTTCAACCCCTGTCTGTCTATCTCTCTCCTAACTTGTTAAACCATCTAAGGTAGTTTAGGGTAGTTGATTCCTTGGGATTCTACCGTGACCTAGAGTCTTGGGGGTGAAAAATCCCCCTACTCTACACTTACAAAAATCTGAAATTAGTCATGAAATTATAATGTACAATATATGATAGTCCAAAGAGGCATTTAACTATCAAAGGGCAGTCAAATGCAATGAGTTGTAGGTTTGATAGTAAGTGAGGGGCTCTATGTTCAAACATTAAAAAAAAAAGGGAAACAAAAGGCATGAAGAGGGAATGCATGCTTTCCCCCAAATGTGAGAAGAATATATGCAATGACATTAGTTCCATAATTGTACGATAGAGCAAAGAAATCTCATACACAAATCTCAAACTAATCCTAAAACTATCATTATAGCCTTGAAAACTAATTTTGACACCTTTTCAAAATCATTGAAATCAATTACACTAAAGACTATCATAAAGATTGAAATCTCTAAACACTTTCATAAATTTATTAGTATTATTATAGATCTTAAGTTTTTTACTACATTTAATCATCTCTCCTTATCCCACATCTCTCCTTTCTACATCTCTACAAACCCAAGGGTAGCAAAGGGCATGAAGAGGGAATGCATGAAGAGGATCTATAAGATGATAGTGACAAGGTCTAAGTTAAAAAATGACAAAAAAAAGGGCATCAAAGGGAATTTATCATGTGTTCAAAGGGTATTAATGGATTTCTCGTTGAAATGAGTAGGTATGTGAAGAAGACCATGTGAAGAAATATGAATTAATGGATTTCTCGTTCAAATGAATAGGTAGTGGATTTGATGTGCAATCAAATGGAGCCTAAGAAATAAGAGGTGCCAAAGGATCTTCCATAGAAATTAGAATATAAACCACTAGGAGTAGCTACCATGTCCATGGTTGTAGTAGTCACCAAGTGCATGGTATGTCCTAGCATCAACATACAAATTTGTGTGCCAATAACATTGGAATGAGAATCTAATATTTTTTTTTTATAGATGGAGGTATAAGAAAAGACATTTTTTAGATAATGTGTGTCATTCCTTTAAGAAAATCAAGATATTGTACAAATAGCATCAACCAAGACATAAGAAAATACATTATTTTGATAATGGGTGTTGTGGAAATGGTAGCAAAGGGAAGAGATGAATGAGTAGAAATTCATTAAAATCCATTAATTCCCTTTGCACACATGTGATAAATATGACGAACAAAGGGAAGCAAAGAGAAAAAATGAATGGGAAGGATAAACAAAGGGCAACGAAGTGCATTTATGTACACGGGCATGTGTGAATAGAGCACACACAATCCTACAACTATGCACTTGGTTTGGTAAGAATTATGCACTCTAAAACTAGTTTAAGAAGGATGGTCTTAGCTATATATAACTAGTTATGACCATGATAGAGATGTAAGAAATTGATACTTGTATACTTCTAAATATTTAGCTAATGATATAACTAAAATAGTTAATAAAGTGTGAAGGATTGGTTATGCGATACAAAGGAGTGATATACCTATTGGTAGAAGATATAGGATATATTCTTTGATGTATATTTATAATATAATTTCATGGAATATCAATATCTGAAAGAATCCATTATTTTCCAACATTCCAATTTCCTCAATGAGTTATATAGAGTTAAAATACAATAAAATATAATATACATTGAGTTTCTTTTGTCTAAATTTGTTTTATTTGAATTTAAAAATTCCCTTAATAAACAAGGATGAAAATTTATCTTCCAAGGAAGGTTATGTTGAGTATTACAAAGACAAGAATGATTAATATGATGCATTTGATTATGATTGCATGGAAGAATAAACTCAATCTGATGATTCAAGATGTAATTTATTGAACTTTTTAACTTAAGAAAATAGTTATAGTCTAAATGAGTATGATTTTCACAATCATAATTTTGAGTACTTAGTAAAATCTAATCCCAAAATCAACATGATAACAAAATCAAAGCATTATATTGAGCATGCATGATAAGAATTGATAATAAAACATAAGTAAATGAAGGAAAATGTAAAGCACATGTATAAATACTTGATATACCTTAAAATTAAAGATTCAATTTGAGAAACTACCCAATTATGTGTAGTTTGTTTTTCTTCTTGCATCAAACTCCTCAAGAATTTGAGATTTTCATGAAGTTGCTTCATTTTCAATGTTCAATTCTATATAACTCTAATAGAGTTACTAAAAACTATAAAATTAAGCAATCTATAATATAAAATTATAACA
>VDFB02270651.1:682111987-682228476 GCA_007258455.2 Sequoia sempervirens | reverse complement strand
TGACAAAAAGGGTATCCAAAAATGTAAAAACATCTAAAAACTGAGAAACTTGAAATTTAACTATTTTTGGGTGATGCAAAATTGCCCTTACACCACTGGATGCTCCTGCATCAATAGATGCAGTATGAGATCAATGAGAGCACCAAATAAATCAAAACATGTGCTAGAACAATTTATTTAGAACATCCATGTAAAACAATGTAAAATGAAAGTAAAAAGTGCAAGGGATGCACTTTTCACCCTTACAAATATAATCTCATTAATACAAAATTATATATTTAATAAGGTGTGTGATATCGTATCATCCAATTTACATTCAATTTAAAGTATCTTAAGAAATTAAGAGATTTACATTCCACATTTAGATTCAACTAAGTTGTTGGGTATCATTTTATTAAAATCACACAAGACTTGCACCTCACCTCATCCAACCCTAAATAATTAATACACTAATAGATATACTTTTAATACCTTAACCCCACCATACATGTTAATTAAACTATATCTTTTGGAAAAATAATTTAATTCAATTTGTTATCCTTCTAATATTATTTATTTATTATAGCTCTACAAACATAGGCATGGGAAAACATTAACTTTTTCCTTATCAAAATGTTTTTTTTAAATAATGTAAATATTTAATTTAATTTTTAAACATCTAATGTAAAAGCAATTAAATATAATTTACACAAATATTTAAAATATATTTTTAAAATGAGCTCAAAGGTTGGTGACAAGACAAACAATCATCCTCTATTGTTAACTTGTGAGATGCAACTTTGGCTTAAATTAACTCTAGTTAGTGTTCTTCACCACTCTTGGTATTACCTATCTAATTTCCTCCAGTAGAGCTATTTTGGTCACATTTACATTTAAGGATAAATTTGGGAAGTTATCATATTTTTTACATTGAGATTCCTTTCTCTATTTGAATTAGTTGTTTTGGTTTGAATTATCCCCTTTTATTAATTGTTGAATAACCACCTTGTTTGCATTCAATATCTAGTACTTATTATGTGTGGACAAGTAGCAAGGTACCTCTTGGGTTATGTGGGTGCCTTGTAGCCAAATGGAGATTCAATTCATAAAATTAAAAATGGAGCATATCACAAAGCATAGGGTAGAAAACATGTGGAAGGAGCTAGAAAATATTACAAGGATACCCTAAATTCCAAAGTTGTAGAAGAAGCACCGGTTCAAGCAAGGTTTGAAGTCAAATTGAAAGGAAATAGTGGAGAGAATAGATAGTTTGGAGATAAAGAGATCATAGAAATGAAAAAAAATGGTAAGGAACTTCTTTTGCCTAATATATACCCCATCTTGACCCTAATAGTGAAATGATTGAGGTAGTCAAAAAGGAAGAGAGTAGATTAAAGAGTGTTGCAATAATATTGACCTACATGAATATTGATAAACTTCCCTCAAGATTTTTTTATGAATAGTTAATGTGTGGAGCAAGAATTAAGAAACTTGGAATTTACATATCATTTTGTAAAATGATACAAAAGAGGTTTTTTGAAAATTTCTTTGAAAATTATCATATGCAAAAGAGGGTCCTGAGTAAATAATTTTGGAACATTGGGAAATCTATTTTCAAAATAGTTCCCTAGTCTCCAAAGGCCTCAAATGAAAAAAATTGTTACCCGTTTTGTCCCCATACAAGTGACCGTTAAGAATGTTCCACCTCAAATATGAACATTATTTCTTACATTTTCTTAATAATCTTGGGAGTGTTTATATGTGAAAGAAACTAGGGCTACCCATCTACATATGAATGTAAGAATCTTTTTTTCTATTAAAAATGGAATAAAAATTCCTAATTGCATCGAGTTTCAATTAAGTGACTCTTTATGCAAATGTGAAATAGAATGTCTTGGGGGGTTAATGCATGTTTCTTGTGTAAAAAAGTATGGGCATAAAAAAAATATTGACCAATAATTGTTAATATTTTAAAGAATAATAAGCCTATTTTGAAAGAAAAAATTAATGGCATAGTCAAGAGAACTAGTTATTGATAGAAGACATACAAGATAATGTTAATCTAGAAGGCGATGTTGTGATGGAAAACATAGATGATAAGGAAATGAGCATCTTTGATAAGGTAAAATTTATTAAAATGAATGAAGATTGTAATAACAATGAATAGCCTCATGAGTTTAATGAGTCAATTGATAATTTGAGG
This sequence comes from Sequoia sempervirens, assembly GCA_007258455.2. Classification (NCBI taxonomy): domain Eukaryota; kingdom Viridiplantae; phylum Streptophyta; class Pinopsida; order Cupressales; family Cupressaceae; genus Sequoia; species Sequoia sempervirens. Next base: position 682,226,294 of record VDFB02270651.1, on the reverse strand, counting down.
AATAATAAATAAACGTTGGTGATCCCCCAAAAAAGAAAAATGCTCTAGACCTTGTTCTTGACAAGTTAAAAGAAAAGATTTAGACTAACAAAGTGGCATAGACCTCTAGTGACCAAGGACCCTCCAATGTTGTTGAAATTATTGAACTCAAACATGTTAATAAAACTTTTCTTAACAATGATAATGCACTTGATAGTCTAAGAAAAGTATGAATTGTAGAAACCCTCTATTTTAGGAGGAAATATTAGTTAAAGCTATTAACATGAAAAATAACAAAAAAGAAAATGATGAAAAGGAGAAGAAGCAAATTAGTAGAGGGGACAATGCTCAAAAACCTATGAAAAGAGTTAAAGAAAACTTAAAATGTTTTGATAGATTGTATAAGAGTTAGAGGTCTCCCAACCCTCCTTAATCAATAATGAATATCAATTGTACAAGCTATAATATTAGGGGTCTTGAATCCCCTAACAAATAAGTACATTATGAGATACTTTTTCACTAAGAAGAAGAAATTTGATTTATTTATCCTTCAAGAAAATAAATCTATTATTTTCTATCTTGAGAATATGATGAAATTCATTTCCAAGAAATTTTAATTTTATACTTCTAACCTCAAAAAGGGTAAAGGTGGGACAACCATCCTTGCTAGTAAAAAATGGCCTAAATTTTTGGTTAAATCAGGGTGCTCCCCATGCAATAAGGGGTATGGATCATTATTGAAAGGGACTGTAAGATTTCGTATTTGTTCTATTTATGCTACTAATGACTATAGAGATAGGATTAACCTATGGAATTGGTTGGTTTTTTCTCTAGCTAAGGTTCATTGAATAACTAGAGGGAACTTTAATATGAATGAACATAGAGAGGATAATATTGGGGGTAACCCTTTGATGCAATGATAGAGGTCAAAAAACTCAACTTACCATCCTACTAAACTGAAAACTCCCTTTGAGGCAACCAACTTTCAATACAACCCATCCTTACAAGGCAATTTCCTTCACAAAACTCTTTGTTCCAAGTAACCAAACCGAGAACAAGCATAGAAAACTACTTGTGTATCCACAAACCACCTTGAAACATTAAAATTACTATCTCAAACACTTTCTCCAACAAAAATATCCCTAACATGTGTATTTACAATGTTGACTGTCCAAAACAACATTTAGGCCTATTTAGTCCACATAGTCATGCAACCACACATTTTCAAGCCCATTTCACCTTTCTAACATTACAAACACATGTAAATAGGTCTGAATAAAAATATTAGACCACCCTCAAATATTTATTCATGATATTTCAAGAAACTCTTGCTTTGAACCATCCCTTTTCCTCCAAAAGATGACTGTCAACAAACTGTATTAACAGGATCAGTAAACAAATGTACACAAAGACCTTTAACCCACCAAATCCTATCTAGAGAGGGATCAAAATACATCAATACAATATTTTAAAATAGTTTCCTAGCCTTCATCAACCCATTTACAACAAACTTCAACCTTTAGTCATGACTGTCCTAACTCTGTATTCACATGACAGTAAACACAGTCATTCAAATCCTCATAATTTTCATCAATCCCAATTTGAAATATGGTTACAAAAAATTATGACAACCTTTTACAACCAATACAAGCAAAAGGACCCATACACCACAACCAAAACTCTTGGAAATTCCACTTTACTCTGTCATTTTCCAGATTTCCATACAAATACAGACCTAGGGCTTCATAATTTTATATGCTAATCTTCATCCTTTGATCTGAAAACTTGAAATATGAAATAATATATTGAAATAAGCCTACTCACCAAAAATTAGGCTTTTTCACTAGATAGTTTTGAAGAAACACAATTTTCTTTGCTCACTACTACCCTAGAACAGGGTTTCAACCCACTTGAAGAGTTTTCTCAATAAATTTTACAATTATAAATGGTTTTGAATAAAATAAAGTGAATTGTAAACTAGATTCATAGGGCTATTATCAACAATGGAGGAGGAGAGGATTAATGCTCCATATATGGTTGTACAATGGTGTGAGAATCAAAAATTGCAGAGAAATAACAAAAAAATTGAACTTCGCATTAATTTCCACACTCGTACATCACACCTTAACCTTCCTCAAAGTTTATGAGGCTACATCATGCCTTTATAAAGCCTGTCCAATGCCTAAAACTGACTTTTTAACTGCCTTGACTCTTCACCTTCCTTTATTTGGCATTTTCACATTTTTGCAATTACATCTTTTGACAATATTTTTAATTTTCTAACTTTTTTAACACTTAATGCCTAATGACCCTAAAATGATGAACTATGACCTATTACAACCTCAAAATGGTCCATTTTACCTTCTTACAACATTAGATCAACATTTTTAATTCAAATATTTGAAGTCGCCTCTTGGAGGCATATCCTTGCTTGGGTGCAACTGCACCACCCTTTGAATTGGAAAGGTAATGAATGGTATTTTTGGTCAAGGGATAAGAAGATCTGTTGAATATTTTTTATCTAGTAGAGAAAAAAAGAAAATAAATTATTTGGTTCATCACATGGTGCAAATACAAAAAGGATGGAAAGAGAATTCATTCAAAACTCGATAGGTTTTATGTTCATGAGAATTATTTTGTTTTGAGAATGATCTTAAGGAGAATTATATTAGGTGTTTACATCTATTATATCAAACCACTACCCTATTGAAACTAATATTGTGATAAAAGGAGCTAAGAATAGGGTGAATTTTATAAATGAGAATTTTTATAAATTAAATGTTGAGTTATTGAAAATTAAAGACTATAGTGAGGATATTAAAACTCTAAGAATGATAAAGATACAGTTTTCCCCCAATAAATTTATTATCAATTTTTTGGAAAAAAATGGTGGATGGTTGTAATTCTCTCTTCCAATTGGAAATAAATATGCCCTTGATAGAAGGAGATCTAAAGATTATTTATAAGATATTCTATTGATAAAATAATCTATGTCAAGTAAAAGGAGTTTGATAACCTATAGTTAATTGTTGATCTTGGGGAGATCAAACATAACTTGAGATGCCTTGAGAACATGAAAGTCAATGTGGGAGAATTAGATCCAAGATGAATTAGCTTAGAGAGGAAGATAAAGAATCTAATTTTTTTTTTAGCATTATTGAAGCTAAAAGCAATAAGAAGTTAATTGGCCCTATTGTGGTTTATGATTTCCATTTTATTAAAAATTATGATACTAAAGATGCTTTTAGAACTTTTTATAAAAACATGTTTACTACAAAGGATCATGCAAATCATTGTGAGCAACACAAAATATTTGTAAGTTAATTATACCAAAGAAAAATAATGAGGAGAATGTGTTTATTCTTAAACAACAAATGAATAAAGTGGAATTTAATTATGCTATTCAGTATTTTAAAAATGGTAAATCCTTAGGTGCTAATGAGTTCTAAAAATTAAATATTGATTAGGTAGTTGATGACTTATTTCTATTATATAAATAAGCTATTAAAATAGGCTCCTTGGGAGAAAAAATAGAGGAATTATTAAGCTACTTCCTAAAGAGGGAGGCAAAGGCCAATTACCTTAGTAAATGTCTCCTATACAATATATGCTAGATTCCTTACCAAGAAACTAGTGTATATTCTCACAAGGATCATTAACAGTGCTCAAAAGGGTAGATACATCCTTGAAAACCTCATTACTAGCTTGGAAGCTCTAGATTGGGCAAAAATGAATAACCAAAATTTATGAATGTTGTTTCTTGAATTTGAAAAAGCTTATGATAGGATGGAGTGGTCATCCATCTTACTTGTTATGGATGTTATTGGTTTTCCCAAAAATATGTAATATGGTAAAATTAATGAACTTCAAGATGTATACACTCAAATGGGAATTAATGAGTTAGTAAATAAGCCCTTTATCCTTCAAAGATCTATCACAAAAGGTTGTATTCTTGCACCTACCGTATTTTTCATTATATATTAAGATCTTATAAATTTAGTAATATGGTTCAAGGTATATCCTTTCCCAATAAGGATATACTGTTAGATATTCAATTTTTAAGGATATATTGTTAGATATTCAATTTTTGGATGGCATGGCTTTGTTATCTAAAATGGAAGAATAAATTTTGGTAATTTAATTAATAATCAATATATATCATCAAGAATAAAAAGCTAAAATCTCTTAAACTAAATCTAATGTATTAAGTTGGCATGACTTCTCTAGACTAGTTTAATAGATACAATCGACAATGGGGTGGTCCTGGTAGAAAAGTCAAATATTTGGGTATTCCTTTTTCTATGAACCCATCCTTTTAAGAATATGTGGAACTAGATTTACTATATAAATGAAAATAAGTTTAGTAAGTGGAATATACATTCATTTTTTAGCCAACAAGTTTCAAATTTGTTAAAAAAATATATTTTATTATACTATATATCATGCCTATGTTTGGTTATTTGATAGTTCTTAAATTAAGAGCATCCAAAAATTAATCAAAAGTTTTCTCAAGTCTAATGGTAAATGCATAAGGAAAATACATGCAATGAGCTAGAATTGGTGTTGTTTGAGAAAAAGATAAATTGAGCTTTGGCCTTAGAATATTAAAGATCCAAGGTGTGGCTTTGGCCACAAAATGGATAGCTAGAGCTTTGAAGGATAATGATCCTTGGAAGATTTTAATTGTTCTTAAGTTGAGAGCATCCAAAACTTAATAAAAAAAATCTCTAGTTTGATGGTAAAGGCATAAGGAAAAGGTATGCAATGCACTAGAATTGGTGTTGTTTGAGTAGATAAAAGGGGCTTTGGCCTTATAAGCTTGAAGATCCAAAGTGTGGATTTGGCCAAAAAAATGGATAGTTAGATATTTGAAGAGTAATCCTTGTAAAATTTTAATTAGAGTTAATATTCAACATGTTGTTTCTAAAAATTTCAAGTAGTGGAGAGGCCTTCATCCCCATGATTTCTTGTTTGGGAACTTCATGGTTTTGATTAAGGGGGGAAAAAAGTTTTGAAGGGACCCAAAACCCTTTACAAACAGGTTTTGAAGGGACCTGAAACCCTTTTAAAGAACGTTTTGAAGGGACCCGAAACCTATTTTGGGAACGTCATGGTTAATCTTGTAATTCTTAAGGTTTTTAGTACAATTTGAAGGGCTAGAAAACTATGAGACACTTAATTGTTGGTAGTGAGGATTTTAAAAGAAAGGAGAATAAAATTATCAACTTCATATCTATTTGGTGGAGTTTACAATGGAACAATAAGCTTCTTGTTGTTCTATAAGGTTGCTCAATAAAGACTTGGGATAGCAAAAGGATTTCTAATTTCAGTAGCATTTTTTAGTCTAGCTATATAAAGAATTGGATCTATCTTAAAACTAAATACATGCTACCTGGTCCTCTTATATAAGAACATTCATTGTTCTTAAGAAATATTTGACCAATACATAAATATATGTGTGTGTATATGACCAATTCATTGTGCTTGTGTATATATATATATATTATGCATATGTGTGTATATGTGTGTGTATGTGTATGCATATATATGTGTATATATATGTGTGTATGTATATATGCATATCTATACATACATATATATGTTTGTGTATATGTATGCATGTATGTATGTATGTATGTATATGTATGTATGTATGTATGTATGTATGTATAAATTTATGCACTTTTACATGCATATATATAAGTGCATACACTTATACATACATAGATATACATATGCATATATACATATATACACATACATAAATATACACACAAACATATATATATATATACATATATACATACTACATATATATATACACACATATATGCATGCATATATACATATAAACATATACACATACATGCACACATGCATACATATATACATACATACATATATATAAATGCATACATACATACATACATGCATGCATGCATATGCATGTAAGGAATGTTTTATGGAGAGTTAAAGCAAAGATCTTAGAATAATTTGTTTTTGTTTGAAAATAATTATAATAAATATTTTAAAATTTTCTAATATATTTATTTTTAGTATTAGTTTTTTATATAAATTTTAAGGGGTTGTGGGGGTGGTGTTTTTCATGGTTGCCCCTCTCATGGGAAGGAATCACATGGCCCCAACATGACACAACCTAAGCTATGGTTGTGAGGGGTGGGAACTCTCACCCCATAATCCTTTCATGGGTGGGCCGCACAACCCACTTTGAGTAGGTCATTCAACCCATCCATGGATGGGTCATTCAATTTCTACAAAAATATGACTAATTTTTTATATTTTTATATGTATTTATTTTAATTTTTATTAACAAATATTAAAAATTAAATTATATATATTATATAGTACAACAAATAATGCTTTTAAATATTTTTGAAGCAATAACATAAATATATATACATCATTCATTCTCTCTCTACAAGAAAAAATAATTATGTACATCTATTAATGTTATTTGTTTTTGATAAAGTAAGTTGCATTTACAGGGTGCAGTGCCATTTACACCAAGAACCTAGAGGTCCAAAAAGAAACAAAGTTAAAAAACCATCATTTAACATTCTAGTAGTAGGAACAACAGAAAAACACCAAAAACTTACAGTAATAGCTAACTGACAACAAACATAAAACCCACCCACACACCCAAACCTTTACTCTGCTAAGCCCTCCCATTCCTAGAAAAGGAGATCCAAAATCTCATCACCCACCCATTTGTTGCTAGGTCCTTCATCAACATTATTTTTGTCCACCTCCTCATGCAACACATTCAATAGAGTGACAGCGGACCTGTGGATGATCCAAACTTTGAATCGAGTGAGTCTAGTGAATTTTCTCTCCAGCTTTTCCACACCAGACCATAACATGTCGAGCTCCTCCTTCTTCTCAGTCTTTGCCTTCCCCTCATCCTTGCTCCTAGCCTGGTGTTCAGAATATTTCGGAGTGGAGTCTTCATGGAACATTTTGTTTAGCTCCATAAAATGGCTCAACCCTTCAACATAATCTCTATTTTCTTCAATGGTGTCATGTTTTCTATCCTCCTTACCCTCCTTCTACTCAGATTTGTTTGATACCTCATCAATAGGGTCCTCCTTTTTTGTTTTTTTCCAATATGTTGGACTTTCTGATGCTAGTCAACTCTGCCCCCATGTATACACTAGTAGCAACAATAGTGCCCCCCCAGGAATCTCTGTTAGCAGAGTCCCCTTCCTCAGTGTCTGTGTTCGACTCCACCACATGGCACGGGGTGCCATTTTTCTCTTTTTAGGTTCAAGTTTATTCTTGCCAACTAGTTTACACTCCTTTTTGGTGGGATTGTTATTCAATTCACAAATCCTAACCGTCGCTTTTGACTGGGCTAGGCCCACACCCCATTTTTTCTTCATAGCCAATGGTTTAGTTTTAGGGTCTTCGAGGGTTTCATAAGGAACAAGGGGATTTTTCCTTTTGGGACCAACCAAAGTGACCGAGGACAGTTTCTCAAGAGGATGGTCAGGGGTATCCTGTTCCACAATTCTGACAACCGAAATGGGCTTAGGGGGGCAAAGGGCCAAATGAAAGTGATATAATTGAAAGATTAGGCCATGGTGTAGGGGTAGAGGAGGCGGTTTGTTGGGATTCTTGGTGGCTAGTTCAAAAGTTTCCTTCACAAAACTTTTGAGAGACGAAAGAAGGAAGAAAGGAAAACATATAATGATTTTGTGATGAAGATGGTTCAACAAGGGCAGATGGTAAAAACAAAACACTTTAAACCTCCCCTCCAACGTAATATACTTCATAGTGGCCAGACATACCTGATTCTAAGGCTTTGGAAAAACTCCCTTTCAAACCCTGCATGCAACTTTGTTGGTTTCTCATTCCCTCGGCAGAAAGTATGGAGGCTATCTAGGTCCTGCACTTTGGTGTGCTTTTTCAGCTTCTGCCCTGTGCAAGACAAGTCGGTGGCCTTGGAAATTACATCCTCATTAATTTCAAAGGATATATCCCTAGTAGGGACTCTCCTCTCATTCCACGAGCTTTCAAACTGCATGGAGAGTCGCTCATCATGCCTCATAAGGCATTCCATTAGAGGTGCAATGCCTCCCTCAATGCAAATGTGCCAAACAAGGGGTCTTTGTGAAACTCATCACGAGAACCTAGCTCCATTTGAACTCTATTGCCACCATTTTTTTTACTGAGCTCGTAATTTTTCAGACAAAATAGCAGAGCTAGAGGTCATTCAAAATGCCAACGGGAATACCATACTCCCCAAATATCAACACCACCATACCATAACGAAAAATCTTGCCTAATTAAGGAAATTAATTTTTTGCACATACCAGTGGTCATTCCCAAAGGAATTAGGGTCACGAGGTCGAGAAATTTTTTGCTTAAGTACCACAAATATAAACCAAAAGCCATCATGATATTAATTGGATCATTAACGACCAAAAATTTTAAGATAGTTTTGGCCTTATGCATGTTTTCATAAATGTGAGTCTGAAATTGGTACATTTGACAAGACACCTCATGAATACTTTGAAAAGACCGTCTAATCCTCACGATCTTTTCAGACCCCCCTCCATTTATTCCCTCACACCCCTCCACCTCATTATACCAATACCACATAACCATGAGCCTGAAGGGGTAGTACCAAGATCCTAACACACAATCAAACTTTCATTTGCACCCCTCCAACTTATCATGCACTAGCCGCCACATCACGAGCCAAATGGACTAGTACCAAAAGTAACCTACAATAAAATAAATGTTATATTTCATCATTCTTAGTAGTGATTTTTTGTTTTTTTGCAAGGATAATTCCTTGTATATTCCCAAGGAGGACCCCTAATTTTCTTTAGCATTTAGTTAGCATCCATGAAGAGCCCAAGTTGGATAAAGACTCAGCCACCTAGTTTCCCTCATGAAAAATTTGAGTCAACTTATTTCTATCAAGTTTGGTGAGAAAAAAGATAATATCCAACATAATGTCTCTAATGTTCCAACCATGGCAATGATTAAGATTGATGGATTCAATCACTACCATAGAGTCTCCCTCAATGTGAATTTTTTTTATGCCAAGACTGATAGCAATGTTAGCACCCTTTAGTAGTGCTCTGGCCTCAGCTATCATGGAAGTCTGATTTTTGATTCCGCTAGCATATACTGCCACCAAGTTTCCCTTTGGGTCTCTAATAATGCCACCTATGCTTGCCAGCCCAAGGTTCCATTTCACTACACCATCGAAGTTAAGTTTGTACTAGCCAAATCTTTAGAATTCTCAAAGGCGTTGCTCTCTAATTTCTTGTTCCAAGAATTAGCCATGTTGAACTCCCACTCAGTAGGAGCCCTTTTTGAGGGTTTCCAAAAAAATAAGGAGACTTTCTCAGAGATGATTTTGAGACCAATATTGAATACCTCCTTATGGTTTTTTTCCAAACTTCTAAAGATCTGATTGTTTCTTTCTTGTTAGGGTTTAGGTAGATTGGAGCAATAAACATTAACAATTATATGCAAATTAAATAACCTAGAAATAACAATGAAGAATAACACAAAAGAAATCAACACAAAATTTAGTGTCGTTCACCCAATATGGGCTACATCCACAGAAACTCAACCACCCAATGATTTTATTATCCAGTGCAAGACAGATTACAACCTTGTGAACACCATGTTGCAACATACATCCCAACCGCTTATAACAATCTTTTTGGAGCCTTCTATAATTAGGGTTTTACAAGGTCATTTTTCATTTCACGTGTTAACAGGAAAACCTTGATGTGTCAATGGGAAAAAACCTTGACGTGTCAGCGGGAAAAAAACCTTGACATGTTAATGAAAAAAAAAATTGGGGTGATGCCCTAAACCCCATTTCTTGTTGTACGAGTGTACAGTATTTGCATGATCAGTCGCCACATACCAACATTTCTTTCCACAAACACCAATATAAAATAGGGGGATCTATCTCCAAATTTCTTTGGCTAGAAGGTGATGAAAAGGGTCAACCCAATTCTTGATGAAACCCTAATTTAGGTTAGCATTCATGGTCCAATGAATCCCTAATATTTCAAAATCCAAATCCCAGACTTTGGTAGCATATGATCAGTGGAGTAACAGATGAGGGAAAGACTCTTCCCCATTGTCACAAAGCATTCATCTATTAGGGAATTGAAATCCCCTTTTCCTTAAGTTGTCCTGGGTGAGAATCCTATTGTGACAAGTTGTCCACCAAAATAAATAAATTTTTGGAGTTAGCTTCCTATTCCAAACTTGTTTCCATAATCTAATGTTATTTTTTGTCTATATTTATGAATATATATTTACAATTATAAATATACATTTGCATATACATACATATATATAATTTGTATATATATATGTATATATGTATGTATATATATGTATATATATATGCATATATATATATATATGTATGTATATATATGTATATATATGTATGCATATATATGTATGTAATGTATATATGTATGTATATGTATATGTGTGTATGTGTATATGTATATGTGTGTATGTGTATATGTATATATATATATATGTATGTGTGTGTGTATATATAAATATAAGAGACTAACTATATTAGTAACAAAGTGGGATTTAAGACTACATTTATAATATATATATATATATATATATTAAACATGTTTTAATTTTTTTAATGGGATTATTTTTTTATTTTATTTTTCTTCTTTATAAGATAAAGTAGGAAGAAAAAAGGCAGAGTAAAGAAGATATATCAATCCATATTTTTCGGACATATTTTTAAATGGAATTTGTACTCTCACACACTATAAAAGCCCTAGACTTTAAAAAAACATAATAATATTAGATGAGAGCGTAGATGTTGTTGTTGCATCCTCTTTAGTAAAATATTGCACATTTCACTCAAGTAGTGTGGTTGTGGCATCTCTTGGTTGTGTTTTTGTTGCTCAATTTGGTGGTACAAGGCCAGGTCATGGATCTTATGTTATTGTTATCATTTTAGGGGTTTTTGTTAGAAATCTAAAATAGATTGAATAACCCAAGAACTTTATAAGAGAAAATCAGAGCTACATAAACTTGAAAAGTATAAAGAATGCACACCAGAACTCTGAGAGATTATGCAATGCAAATATGACAAAATTGCATTAAGAGCTTCCAAGCTAAACAGATACAATGCAAATATACATAAATGGATGCAAGAGTATTGCAAAAATGAATGCAAATACAACCTAGCTAGTGAGTTTATATAGGACTTAGGAGAGGAGGCAAGTGGCAAATCCAACCAATAGGAATCAACCAAAAAAGTGGAGATGGACCACCAAAAGTGGAGATGCCCACCAAAAGTGGAAAGTAGTTCCACTCTTTAAGGAAGGGGACACCTCATCACTTATCTCCTAGTTATTAAATAATAAACTCACTTTATTATTCTAAGTAAGCTTAACTAAGTGTAGGAAAAACCTAGGACTAAGGGAAAATAAAAACCTACACCAACACCCCCCCTTAAGCACAACTTAGGAGGATGTAAAAGATGATGGGTCCTAGAAAATGAAGCTATGTTAGGTACCCATGTACATATCAATTCCCCCCCTAAGAAGAAGAAGCCCCGCCACAAATAGAGAGAGAAGAAAAGAAGGACTAAGTAGCCTCCCCCGAAGAAATCCAATGGTAGATGCTCGAAACTAGATGGAGAAGATGGTCCACGATCATTGAACAACATTCCTCCCCTTAGGAAGAAACACAACCAAAGGTGTATGCACATTATCTTCCAAGTCTTGAAAGGAATATGTAGGAAGAAAGTGCAAGATGTATGAAGTCTTTGAAGCTTGATCAAGTATCCCCATGTCGATGTTGAAAGCTGCCACAATCAAATCACGCATTCTAGGCCACACTGTTGAAGATGACAAATCAGAATCTCCTAGAGACTAATGTAGAGCATAAGCTAAAGACTCAACTATCTCCTCTAAAGAAGTCTCCTCCAAATGTTGATCCAAATTATCCACACTCATACCAAACTGAGATGAATGAGCAAGAGGGTCAAAGTGTCCCCTCACAACAACTGAAGAAGAGTCATCTTCATCAAAGAGAAGATGAATATCATCAATAGTGTCTCCCAAATATGCAATATGTGTCTCCATAAAAATTTCTGAAATACCTGAGACAAAATCTGGAAAATTAGCCTTATGGATGTGTAGTGCTCTTCAAGACCTTTCCAACACCTATTTGTTTCTCTATGCATAGAAAGTTCTTATCTCCAGCTTTCCAATGATATCTTATTTGTTGAAATCCAACGCCTGAAGCAAAAGATATGAATTTTAAAAAAATTGGCTAAATTTAGCCTTTAGCTAGGAGAAAAATGATGTGTAGCGCATTTTGTACAGAAATTTTCTTCAGATATGTGTAAGATATGGAAAATATAAATGATTCCCAGTTGATATTTCGACCCTCGCTACAAAACCCAGAAATTGTTTTTCTCATAAATGAGTGGAAGTTAGATTTTTTGAAGCAAAAAGCAAAACGACTCTAATGAAAAATGAATTTTCTTCAAACCCCTGCATGCAACTATGCCAAATGATCTCCAATTTGGATGAAATAAAAGCCAAATCTAACTTTCTCAAGCCTTCTGGACGTGTTGGAACAGTCAAAAAATGTTGCTAGTATAACCAGAAATGCTATAATCACCCGGATCTCACAAAACACATATGCAAAATAAAGAGGTAATTAAATATTTGCAAATCCTTTCTGATTCTCCAGATCATTCAAGAATGCAAGAGAATAGCATACAAGAATTTACAAGATTTTTACAAGAAACTCAATCTCTCAATCAGGAATCTAAGAACTTAGATTTCTCAAAACAAAAGCTCTGATACCATGTTAGAAATTTGAAATAGATTGAATAACCCAAAAACTTTATAAGAGAAAATCAAAGCTACATAAACTGGAAAAACATAAAGAATGCACACTAGAACTCTGAGAGATTATGCAATGTTAATATGACAAAATTGCATTAAGAGCTTCCAAGCTAAAAAGATACAATGCAAATATGCATGAATGGATGCAAGAGTATTGCCAGAATGAATGCAAATACAAGCTAGGTAGTGAGTTTATAGAGAACTTAGGAGAGGAGGTAGGTGGAAAATACAACCAATAGGAATCAACCACAAAAAGTGGAGATGGACCACCAAAAGTGGAGATGCCCACCAAAAGTGGAAAGTAGTTCCACCCTTTAAGGAAGGGGACACCTCATCACTTATCTCCTAGTTATTAAATAATAAACTCACTTTATTATCCTAAGCAAGCTTAACTAAGTGTAGGAAAAACCTAGGACTAAGGGAAAATAAATTAACCCACTAGGAAAATAAAAACCGACATCAAAAATTCCTACCCACCCACCTCTACAAGAAAAAAGTATATCTCCTCCCCTATTTATAATCCTCTCTTTTTACGGTTTTTGGATAGGTCATGATTGAAAATGAAGACTTTTACCTTCATCGGGCCTTGTTCTATAGATTTAAAAATTTATGCCCTTCTCTTCTTGACTTACACATAGATTCTAGAATCTTGGAAGACTCTCATTAATGGCAAGATCAAGCTTTATCATTGTTCCAGAGGCTTTTTCATTGCATCTTTTGAATCTTCAAAGGAAAAGGATTTAGTGCTTGATGGAAGGCTTTGTATGTGGGGAGAGCACTCCCTCTTCATCTAGACTTGGTTCATCTCCTTCAACCCCTCTTCGAACCTCTCAATATAAAAAAAAAGTAGGTGAGGCTACTAAATCTTCATCTCTAGTTTTGGGAAGACTCATACTATGAGGCCATTGGAAATACTATTGGTTGCTTCTTAAAGATTGATTCTACTACTTCCTTCATCTGTCACTCTACATTTGTTCATATTTTTATGGACATAGATATCTCCATAGATCTTCATAGGGATATTGTTTTGATGGCAGGGGATATGCCTTGGACTCAACTACTTGAGAACGAGGGCCTCCTATTTAGATGTAGATGATTTTTTTTCCATTGGCCACCTTTCTTTAGATTGTTCACTCTCTCAATACAAGTGTGCACCTATGTGGTGGTCGAATACCCACAAAAATCACATGACTCTAAATGCTTCTAATGAAAATACTTCTCAAGATGTCTAGTCTTCTCCTCTTGTTCCCTCTTTGGAGCATGCTTCTAAGGGTGTTTCTCAAGGATGTGGTGTAGTAATGGAGATACCTACTATTATGGATATTTTGGATCTTTTTGGTGGCTCCCAACCAAGTTTTGATTCAGTTGTTTATCCTCCTATTACTTCTACACCTATTATTCCATTAGCTTTGGTGTGGCACATGTTTTCTTTTAAGGATGTTAATTGGAAATTATCATCCCTTACTAGACATTCCTTTGTTGGTGTTATTCTCATAGATGGGCCCTCTGAGGGGACATCCTCCTAAATTTGAGGATTTAGATGATAACATTTCTTAGATAAATTTTCAAAGGAAAAAGAAAGGTCTTCCCAAATTTTATCCCAATTACATACTAGAGTTCAGGGTTTGAGATTGGATAGGGAAGGTTTGAAGTTGTTTAGTCCAAGTCCTTAAGTTATGTTGTGCCTGACAACTTGGTTGTATTGGTTTTTATTTTCTCTTGATAGATTTGCTACAATTGTTTTATTTTTGTCCCACCTAGAATCTTGTTGCATTGGTCTTGAGTTGCTTTATCTATTGGATTGGGTTTATGGCCCCATCAAAACCAACTTACCTTAAACAAAACAATCTTTTTTTTATTTTTTTAATTGTTTACAAAAGTACAACTATTTTTAAAATACCTACATGTAAAATTACTCAATTAGTTTATATTACTTAAATATTTTGTAAGAAAATATAAATTTTAATAGAATACAAGAAGCATGTAAATATAATCATCTTACAAGACTTGTAACTTTTCTTCAAGAAATATAATTTTTAATTGTATTTTTTTCAATCATAACAATAAGACAAAAAAAACTCTTTTAAAAATAAATAAAACATTTGTAGAAATAACATTTACAACAAACTAAGAAGATCTAAGTGCCCAAAAACACAAATAAGATACAACACACTTTTATTGAGGGTTTTACTTGAGCTCTCTTTTATTTTTTTCTCAAAGATAAGGGATCTCAAATCCATGCATAACCTCATCCAATACAAAGTAGTCATTATTCAAAATTCTAACCTACAAAAAATAATGTTTTATACCTAATCCAATTGAGGTTTTTTTGCCTCCCAACCATAGGGATTTCTCACAAGTCTACCCTTGAGCTAGGAGGTCCTCTAGATAACTAGGTTTCACAACACACAAAAATAGGGGAAAATAACCATAACTCCACACACCTATGGATAGAAATAACAAAAATATTGACAAAATTAATGGAAATAGAGGAAAATGAGGGGAATTTCTCTCCATGTGATAAAATAAATAGAAAAATAGTTCAAAAATACCTTGCCATCGACTAATAATATTTCATCTAACCTCTTAGCATCGACGTCTTCTTTTGGTGACCTTGTGCCTATGGGAGATGTCATAAAATCAACATAGCATACCACTCTATATCCTAGACCAACTCTAGACCAATAGACACTCTTTCTTGTATATGATCCCAACACAATGGTTTCTTGCAAGGTTTAACATACAATGCCTAAAACAATTTCATACCCAAATAACTATGATGACTATTGTTGTAGGAAAACTCCACTAGTTAGAAGTACTCCTACGATATAGAGTGTTGATCCATCATATATATCTACAAAATTTCCTCAAACACTTGATTCAACCTATCTATATGGTTGTGTGTCTCAAGGTGGTAAGATAAACTAAAATTTATTCAAGTGCCCAATCCCTATTTTAGTGTTATTGATGCAGGAGCATCCTTTGATGCAGCTTTGTTGCACTTTGTTGTCATGTTGCAACACTTTGAATTTTGGGTTTTTTTTGGGTCAATAAGGTCATTTAAGAACATTTGGGGTAATTTAAGTCTATTTTGGGATGTCTGGGTCCCATGTCAAATTTGTAAAAGTTACAAAATGTTGTCATTCTTGTCAAAAAACTTGTAGAAGTTGTCATTATTATTAACCAAGGAGTTAGTGGTTGTTTTTACAGTTGGGAATGATTGTGATGGGATAAATATGCAATGTAATCTTGAGCACAAAGGTTGGAGAGGAGTTTGAATGAGAAACAATTCATTTTGAATGTCCATTCTTGCATTTTTGTGTAAAATGAGTGCAATTTGCATTGTATGGAATGGTACAAAAATTATGCAGTCCTAAAACCAATTGGAGAAGTTGGAGAAGGGTCTTATCTTTCAAATTATTTTTATTTGGTAGAATTTCATTCAGTTTTGTGCAAGATATTGCAATTTTGGTGAGTGCGGTTCTAAACCCTACCTAGGGTTTCCAAGGAGCATAATTTAATCATGGGCAGAGTTTCCTCCATCCAAAAATCATGAAATTTTGTGGAAAGATCTATCCCATGCCCATCCACATTCTTGTAAGAGGACAATTTAATTTTTGAACGTGTGAAGAAGATATGCTTGACAATGTATGCAAAATTGTAGGGAGACAGTCCTAAAACCCTAGTTAATTATTGTTTTGACAAATCTAGGAACTATTTTTTATTGGTAGGATGGAGAACCATTATGGCATGTTGTAAGGAGTCTACACAAGGCAGGGATTCATATGACAAGTTTTCTTTCCCTTTTTTTAAGCCAATACCTAGAATACACCTAGTGGCAGCAAATCCTACTTTGCATGAGTCATTGTGTTAATCACTTGGTTGGGGTTATGAATGGTTGGGAACCCTTAGAAGGTGTTGAAACAAGCCTGCAAAAACCAATAATTCCATGTTCCATGTTATCTTCAATGATTTAATGTCATTAGGGTGTTGTTCCCATCTTTCAATGTGCATTAGGAAATCCTTTAGGCATTGTTTGAGATGAGCCATTGTGTGAAAGGTGTAAAAGCAGTCAAGTTGTGTTAGAAAAAGTCCTTCCTCTACATCAACTATTCAAAATGATGAGTGAACACTAGGTCCCCATCTAAATTAATCCTACGAGGAACCTCATGTAACTTGACTATGTATCTATAAAAACTATTGTCACTACTAAAGCATTGTGTGTATTCTACACAAGAGAAGATTTTGGCACCTTGGTCAACTTTTCAACCATCCCCATGATGGCATCATGGCATTGAGAGGACAAGGGTAGAAAAACTATAAATTCCATGGAAATGGTGTCTTATTATCACTCAAATATGTCATGAAGGTACATTAGAGTCATATTAGATGTTGGTTCTTGAACTTGACCCTCTAGCATTCAAGAAATTGAGGTACAAACTCTATAATATCACATCTCATACCTACCCAATAATATGACTATCAAACATCCACATGCATTTTATTCACCCTATATGTGTTGCATAAGGTGCATGTGATCTTGTATCAAAACCATTGTCCAAATATCTCTTGAAAGAGGTACATAAATTCAACCTTAATGTTGTAACAACCCATTTGCACCCAAAGTATATCTTGTAAAATTTCCATTAAGGGCCCTCTATGACTATAAATTTAATTGAACCTGTCTAAACCACCTATCCTCTAGAAGCTATTAGAGAATATTTCCTCTCAAATTCATGCCCAAAGCTAAATCCATAAACTTATGTCACCTCCTACTTGAGGCATCTACAAACACATTATCCTTTCCCTTGATATAATATACATAAAATTCACACTCGTATAATAACTCGATCCAATTTCATTAGTAAGTGTTTAGGTTCAACTACATGAAGATATACTAGAGGCTATTATGATCTATGTGAACCTCAAATCGATGCCCCAAAAGAAAATGTTTGCATTTGAATAAGGTGTTGGCCACTACTACTAATTCTAGATCATGTGTAGGATAATCCATCCAATGGGTATTCGTTTTTCACAACTCATACACAATCACTCAACCCTCCTACATAAGCACTATGTCCAACCCCTCTATAGATGCATTTGTACAAATCATAAATTCTACCAAAGAATGGAGTATTTCTAGAATTGGTGCATTGGTAAGGCACTTCCTAAGGGTTTAAAATGCCTCCTCACACTACTTTTTCCACTCAAAATAATTCTCTTTCCATTAAATGAAAGTGACGGTACATGCAATCTTGGAGAATCCCTCAACAAACCCGCGATCCATATCCATCCAAGCCCATGAAGCTCTTAGAATTTTTCACACTATTGGGTGCTAACCAATCCAAGATAGTTGTAATGTTTCATGGATATATTGAGGTACCATCATCAAATATGATGTGTCCAAGGTATTGCACCTCTAATCAAAATAATGCACACTTCACCAAGTTATCATAAATTTGGTTATCTTTCAAACACTACAAAACCTAATGCAAGTTCTCATGCTCCTCCTCTATCTATGAATATATATCAAAATTTTATCCAAAAATTCCAAGATAAGGCATCCTAGGAATGTGTGGAATACCCCATTCATGAGAATCATCAACACTATTATGTTATTCATCAAACCAAATGGCGCCACTATGAACTCATAGTGAGCATACCAAGTCCAAAAAAATGTTGTGTGAAAATCCACCTCTATAATCCTCAAGATGATTTCTAAACTTCAAATATATCTTAGAATCACCCTAACAACCTATATCTATTCAAACAAGTCATAAATCATTGGCAATGGGTATATGTCATTTACCATTACCTTATTGAGTTGTCTATAGTCCACGGAAAGGTGAAGGAACCAATAATTCTTCTTCATAAAAATAACTTATGCACCCCAAGGAGATATGATAGGATGGATGTAACCCTTATTCAGCTACAACTTGAGCTCACTAAGCTCCTATGTGGTCATCTTATAATGTGTTCATAAAAACCTACCCAACAATTAACACAAGGTCTATGTGAAAATATATCTCTTAATGGGGTGGAATCCCTAGTAACTCTAACAAAAAGATGTCACCAAAATATCTAAGAATAGGGTAATCATAAAAATTAGTCTTCAGTCCTAGATCCTCTAATATGTCACTAATTGAAATGGAAAACAAATAACGCCCCTTCCATATACACCACTTAAGTTACATAGTAGTAATCATGCAAAGAGAAATAGGTCTTTGCACTCCTAAAAATTCAGCTCCAACACCATGATAATCCACACACTCAATTATCTTTTAGAAATAATCTATCTTATCTCAATGAGTGGCAAGCCAATCCATACCCAAAACCACTCCATAAGATCCCAAATAAATCACTTGAAATTACACTAATATAATGAAGGCTCTAAGTCTCAAGTCACAATATCTAATCATTGAATCTACTACCACCTTAGCCCTCAAAGCTAATTGAATCTCCCACCTATCATCTTGTTAGGAATCCACTAGCCTACAATGCTCCCCTAAACATGGGGCACTAAAAACATTTGATACCACATAGTGAAATAAATAGTAACTATAGTACCACTAATAGTACCTAGTGCCTCAATAATAGTGGCCTAATGCTCATCCTAGTAGTTCTTTATTGTTATAAAAATCTTGTTAGAATTTCCCACATATCCTATAGTATTCTTTGAATCTATTGCATGCTAAGGTCATGTACTGATATAAATCCCCATGGGCACTCCCTAACTAATTTTTCTACACTACCACATACAAAGAAAGGTCCTCTAGCCTATACCTAAGTTTCATATGTCATATTAGGTTGTTGTGTGCTAGGTGTACTAGAGCTAACATGTCCACATTGTTAGGGTTAGAAAGGCAGATATCTAACAATTAAATGCATATTTAAGTAATAAACAAAGAAACCAAAAACACACAGAATAAATTATAACACAGAGAATTTAACGTGGTTCACCCAATCCGGGCTACATCCACCAAACTACAACCATCCAATGATTTTATTATCCAGTGCAAAAACCTATTACAATCTTGTGAATAATCGCGTTTTTCATTTTTCTGTAACACCCATCTGAACCCCTTTTTATCAAGCTTAGAAGCTTCTAGATTTTGGGTTCTACAAAATCGGATTTTTCTTTTTTTTCATTGATTTTTCCCTTTTTCAGTGATGACACAAAAAATTAGGAGGAAAATTTTTCTCAGGGGCTGCCGCCCCCGAACCCCCGCCAAGGGCCCGGCCCGGCCCCGAACCTCAGCAAGGATACATGTTGAGGTGTACACTATACCATGGGCTATACAGTATAGCATGATCAGTCACCACATACCAACACACATCTAAAAGATTATGTATCAAATATACTAGAGCTAACTCTAAAAGGTTGTGTGTAAGTTGGCCTTCCACTATGTGTTTGTGGTCACTAATCTTTATGATCCCATATTTTTGACATGCCCTAGAATTCCCTTAATGTGTCCCCTACTAGGGTCTAGGTTTCTAACCCTATTTCTGTTATTAAGGATAGATCTAGAAGGTATCAAAGTGAATCTAAATTCTCTCTTCTGTGGGAGTAGAGCCATATGAAAACCATGATCCTACTAGTATTGGCTACACTTTCATGCATGATCATGGGCCTCGTGATTCTTACCTCAAATATCCTCTGCTAAATAGGCATTCTCTATAGCAACTAGTAGGGTCTCATGACCAATCATTTGAACAAGACCCACAATATCCAACTTGAGGCCCCTAAAAAAATTATTCACACCAAGATTCTCATCTTGTAGATAATCCACATACTATAAATTCTCTAAAAAGTGGCTCTCATAATGTGCCACTATAAGCATCCTCTATTATAAATCATGAAACTCATCTATCTAATGTTGATGAAGATGCTTTGATGAATATATAGCTCTAAATTTCTCTAGGAAAGTCTTAGATTTCAAAGTGTCCAATACTAAATGATACTTCCACTCTTGTTGATGCTACCGAGTAGAATCTAGAATCTATACCCCTCATAAGATAAATTATAAAATTTTCATTAAGGTTGCTCTCATAAGAACACAACCCAAAGCAACTATTGAGACTAATAAGCCGTGAATTTACCTCTACTCCATCTATAGTTATGTGGTTGTAAATTCCATAACTCCTTAATTTGATCCCATGTATCACAAGAAACCCTCACTATATCATGTTACTGAATTTGAGGTGGGGATCAATTTGAACTAACACCACTCCAACCTCATCTACATACTCAAATTGATTTCAAAAAGGACTTCTATTACGCTCCCTATGCTCTAGAATGTGTGCCTCCATAGAAGATTGTGAATGATCCACAAGAACATCCTCTCTTAGATTTAGGTAGCATTCTTCATTTAGTATAATGCCAATTTAAAAAAAAAATGAATTCAAGTTCCCAATGGTGAAACCATTCTTTGATACCAAGTGTCATACCCACATTTTCACATGGACATAAATGCAAACACGTCAATTTTTTGAAATGATCAATCGTAAATACTTTTTTCACACTACGCAAAGTAGTACAACATACACACTCAACAATCATTACACATGCAACACATTGAAGGGAACATCACAATATGCAAGGGAAAAAATTCAAGTGAGCGAGAGATGTGGAACTCATTTCCATTCACCCTACGAAGATGAAGGCATCCTAATTAGGGTGTGGCATCACTTTGTGTGACACCTCAAGGGAGAACCCTCATGGTTATGCCCCTCTTGGATTCCTAGGTGAAGACGAATTGTTTGTGCCATCATAACTCAAGCTAATATTTTTACCATTATTTTAACTACATAAACATAATAATACTTTCAAGAGGCTACATGCAATGATTTTATTAAGCACGCACATATTTAATTACAATTTTGTTGAAGTAAAAATTGAAATCAAGATACATTGCAATTTCTTAAAAATTAAATACATTTTCACTCATTTCTCAATTTAGAATTTTATCAAATAAGTGCAATTTTTAATCTAACTAGTCATAAATGACATGTCAAATTAAAACTTTAACTCTTGTTTAAATTAATAACTAAAAACTCGAAGAAAAAAATCAAATATTAAATAGAGATAAAGTACAAATGTATGCTTTAAATAATGTCTTTTTACTTATTCATTCAATTTTTTTATTTATTCTAAATTTAAATTCAAGTTGATTAGCTATTACTATTATTTTAATTATCTCCACTTTTAATTATAGACAAGTCACATTTCTAAATTAATTAAATAGTTTTGAATAATAATAATTAAATTATTAACACAATGCTATTTTTTATAAATATTATTTACTAAACCTTAAATACTTTAATAAGCTAAATTAATTTATAATATTAATTTCCCTTGTACTAGAGGCTACATTATATATATATATATATATATATATATATATATATATATATATATATATATATATATATATATATTCTCCTTTATACTTAATTATAATAAAAAATCATTTAGTCCAATAAACTAATTAAATATCTTAAATGAATCTTAGCAATTATAAAAATCCCTTAAATTTCCCTATTTAAAGGGGAAAATAACTTTCCCTCTTCCTTTGCTTACACCACTAAGTATCATTTCTTTTTCGTCTTATTTTTTCCCTTCTTGTTTGCACGACTAGGAGGAGAGAAGAATTACATTCTAAGTGATGTTTTGACCTCAAGCTCAGTTTGCAAATCTTCCTCTCACAATTTTTTATTATATATGTGTGTGTCTATGTATACATACATATACATATATGTATGTGTATATATGTATATATACACACATATATATACACATACATATATATGTGTATACGTGTGTGTATGTATGTATGTATGTATGTATGTATGTATGTATGTATGTATGTGTATGTGTATGTGCATGTGTATGTGCATGTGTATGTGTATG
This sequence comes from Sequoia sempervirens, assembly GCA_007258455.2. Taxonomy (NCBI): domain Eukaryota; kingdom Viridiplantae; phylum Streptophyta; class Pinopsida; order Cupressales; family Cupressaceae; genus Sequoia; species Sequoia sempervirens. The sequence continues at coordinate 682,203,503 of VDFB02270651.1, read as the reverse complement.
TGCATGTGTATGTGCATGTGTATGTGCATGTGTATGTGTATGTGTATGTGTATGTAAGTATGTATATGTACATGTATACGTATATATATATATATATGAATGTGTACATGTAGACACCTAAATATTTCCCTAGTGTACGTAGTCCTAATCGAGTAAACCCATAACCTAGATAAGTCTCATTCACCTAAAGTATCCCACACTTAAGTATTTAACTATCCCCTTTTCCATCTCATCTCGCATAAATAAATAAATAATTACCATCTTACACCTATTTTCTACCTCACACATGGCTAAAATAATTAAATATTATTGTTTAATTATGGCTATATTCCCTTAACCTATTCCAAGAATAAAGGAGACATAAGAACACTTGTCCTTATGGTCCCAGTATTCTCTCCACCAAACCCAAAAATATAGGCCTCATAGATGCACATGTCCCTTATCTCTCTCATGGTTACAACTACTTGCCAAATTTTGTTAGTGCATCCACTAGTAGAGTTTGACAAATACATGACTACGTGACAAACTTTTAGTCACGACAACTAAAAATGACTAAATTCTAGTCATTTTTTGCAAAACAGCTATAAATGACTAATTTGACCATCGAGTAAATAATTAGTCATTTATATAGCCACACAAGTAAAAATGACTAAATAATTAGTCATTTATTTATTCGCAATCCATTTGAATAGGTCATTTAAGGAATCAAGAATTAATAGTGTTATTCACATAGTCCACCATAATGGGGTCAAAGAGGAAGCATGTTAGGGAACCCTAACTTCAACACACACTTTCTAACATATTAACATACATATAGTTTTTTATCAGCACAATCCTTGAACCTCCTTTAGGTGCAAGTGTTAGTATATATTCCTCTCTCTATATAGAATTGTCTCCCCCTCTATCTCTCTTTCTTTTTCCTAATCTCTCCAAAGATCAATTAAACTATCAAATTTTTTATATATTAATTTAATTTATTCTATATAAGAATATATTAATTATTAATTATAATAATTTTATATTTATATTTAATATTTTTATTATAAAATATAATATATAATAATAATATATCCTATATATACTATTAAATATAATAATATTAATTATATTTTAATCTGGATTACTATTATATTAAATATATATAATATATTATTTATATTTTGTATTATATTTATATATTATTTTTTGTATTATATAAAAAAATATTTGGTAAATAAATGATATTTTATAATAAAACATTATAAAAAGAAGATTGGCGGTGCTTTGCAATTTAGGGTTTGAAAGTGAAATTTGACTCATGCGAGTGGGGGAGGCTTGGTCCTCCTCCACGCGAGACCCTGTGTGGCGGCGTAAGGCAGTGTACGGAGGGGATTTTTCTTGTGTGCAACTTGATTTCTCCCTATTCTCACCCATGCGAAATAGGTGGCCACTCTAAGGAAGCATGAGTGGGGATACAGATCCCCCTGATGGCAGTTTGGAAAGGTCGAACCCTGATGATGGAAAGCATTTGCAACCAAATTCATTCAACGACATTGTGGCTAGCGAAGAGGTGGCTTTTCCTATTGGCGTGGGCTTCTCTATGCAAGAAGGCGGGTGTGAGGAGGATGGGGGATGCAGAAGAGTTATGTGCCCTCCTGGCCCCCCTAAAATCGACACCATGGTCCCAAATGACAAGCTCTTAGATGCTTTGTGTGAACAAGATTGTAAATTAAAAAGCATTGCTATTTTTTTGGCCATCGTGGACATAAACAAGGTCTCAACGAGGAAATATATGGATGAATGGTTGGCCAATGTGTAGGGAAAAAATCTTGGAATTTCGTTTTCTTACTGTTGAATGATTCAAAAGGGGCTCTATGTGATTTTTCTTAGGAACCATGAAATACAGTGTAAAACCCTAAATAAGCAATTTTGGAATATTGGTAACAATATCATCCGGGTCTTGGCTTGGTTGCTAGAGGCCCTGAATGATGAAATCTTGGCTTTGTCAAGACCTAGGTGGCTTCATTAAAAATGTGTCGCCAAGATTGTGGGATTTTGTCCCTCTCCTGCTCGAAATGTATGGCAAAGTTCTAAGGGTTGATAATACTAAATCTGCACTACCTCACACAAACGCTAGGGTTCTGGTATCCATCATGCATGGGGTGGATCTACCAGATGCCTTGCTCTTAAAACTCAACAATGGTGATACAATGTGTGGCCTCAAAATTTTGGGTGGCTTAAATTCATGCTATTTTTGCAGGAGAGAAGGGTACATAAGGAGGAATTATCCTCTGATTGGAAAAAGAACAAACAATGAAAAGGTTCAGCCAAAAGACAAGGAAAAAACCCCTGGCCAGAGAGGAGGCCACAATCCCTAGCACATCGAACGGTGTTGCAAAAATTCATGAATCCAACCAACCCCCTGCCATGAAAGGCCTACCGAAAACTAATAATGACTATGGAAAAAGCACCTTCGGGTTTTCTAAATTTGAAAGTGTTATGGGGGAAGAGGGAAACCCAACACAATAATTTCAGTATCAATGGGGTGGTTGAAATTCCAAAAGACCTGTCAGAGCCATGGTCTGGAGATTCGAAGGATGGCTCCTAGGAAAGCGACGAATTCTCTAATACCTCAAGCCAAGACTTAGATTTTGACATGGAAAGAAACCTTGAGAGTATGGATATGGAGACTCAAGAAATAAACCATGGTCCTATGGCATCCATTGAGCCCTTGACGGATGGAATTTTGGAGATGAGGTGTCATAGGATATGCAATGTGGAGGATCAACTAACTACCCTGCATGAAGACACAAATGTTGGCTCTCAAAATCTAAACAGTATTGATACATATCTAAACAAGGAAACTAGTGTAACAATCGAGGATAACACTATCCCATGTACAAAATTCAACAAGGAGAGGAAGAATTCCCAACAACTGGCTTTGGATAAATTAAGGAATAGGCCCAATGGGGGGGAAGGAAGGGACTTTGTCCCTAAAAATGAGGCATATTACTTGAAGGATTTCAGGATCTTCAAGAAAGAACCTAGAAAAAGTAGAGTACCAGAAATATTAGAAGCTAAGCCTGGAAAAGTGAAAAACTTATTTAATGCTTTGGAGACCAACCTGATGCCCACTTGAAACCATCCTGAAATCATTGATGGACTGGTTGCAAACCAGCCTAGGGTGGGTGATGGCCTAAATGATCTCCACAATGGGGAATGTAAGTAGTGCACCAATGGTGAAGTGAATGGTGTAAGTGGGGGTGAGGTTGACCTCCCCAGAAAGGGCATAACTCAAGTAGATGATTTTTCTCTTCCTTTCTAGGATGGTAGCAAAGATAAAATCCTGACCAGCAGTGCTCATCCAAATAAGCATTATATGACCATTGAGCCTTCAATGGATATTGGGGAACAAACTTCTAAGGGAGCCCCTGAGGGAGAGGGTAAGGAAGAAGTTCCATGCAAGTGAAGGGGGAGGCCAAGGAAAGGAAAAAATACTTTAATCTCTGAGGGGGAGGTAACCTTAAACTCCTTTCCAAATGAAAAAGAAAAAAACTCAGTGCATTCATTGCAAGTCCAATACCCAAAAGAATGGAAGTTGACCAAAAGGTCCCTAAATGCTTTGAAATTTTTAGACCTGATAAAGAGAAAGCTCTAAATCCTATCCCTAATGACCCTTAATTCCATTTCATGGAATGTAATGGGCCAAGAGTCTCTAGATACGAAGCAATTTTTTAGGAGATTCCTAGCAGATGCAAAGAGAAAGATGTGATCTTGCTTTAGGAAATTAAAGCTACTAGGTTCATGCTGGAAACTAATCTCAATTTTACCTCAAGAGAATCAATCCACTTTTTCACTCATCATGAGAAGGGCAGGGGGCTACAATCATCCTCTTCAAGGATTGGGGGCAACATGTGATAAAGCAAGGGATCTCCCCTTGTAACCGAGTTGTCTAGGTAATACTGAAAAAGAGGTGACTTCTCATTTGGCATTTGCTCTGTCTATGCTCCAAATGAGTATGGAGAGAGAATCAATGTCTAGAAATGGCTAAGTGAGTTGGATAGCCTCCCCTGGATCCTCGGTGGGTACTTTAACATGATTGAAAACCAAGAAGATAAACTAGGATGGATTGATATGGAATGGAAAGGCAATGAAAAGTACTTCTAGTCGAAAATGAAAAACAAACTCAGATTGTTAGATCCACTGGAAGGACAGAAAAATGACTTCCCTAGCATTTGGTACACCTGGTGCAATGCATAGAAGGCTAACAAAAGGATTTATTGCAGACCGAATAGTTTTTACATAAACAAAGATTACTTCCTCCCTGAACCTCTTAGGGATGGGTGCAAAGTGGAGGTTCGCCCATATACTCTCTCTGGTCACCACCCGATAAAAATAAGGATCCTTTTAAGCAAGGGTCCTGGGGGCTGTGAAGAGGAAGGGTGGGGGATTTCTCCTAAACACCAAACTGCTTCAAGATAATGACTGCTCTAATTCCATTACAACCCTCAGAATGTTAAATAATGGCTTATACAAGAACACAAGTGCCATAGGAAGGTGGAATCTGAATCTCAAAGGGTGGAAAGCATTGTTTCAGATCATTGGTAAGAAGAAAGCTATGGATAGCAGGAGGGTGGAAGGTATTTTGCAAGAGAATTTATTACAGGCTGAATTTGGGCTCTAAAAAGACCCCAAGAATGAGGAACTAAACAATAAGATGGTCTTAGCCAAGGAATCCTTGAGAAGGTTACAAAAAAAAAGAATCCAGTGTATGAAGGTCAGATCTAGAATTAACTGGCTTGAAAATGGTGATAAAGGATCCAAATTTTTCTTCAAACTGCTAAGAGAGAAGAGCTTCAAAGAGCATATAGAACAGATTCAGTTAGGAGAAGGAGCAACTAGTGACCAGGAGGTAATCAAGAACCAATTCTACCTTTTTTATAAGAACTTTTTCTCATCTGAAAATGGTGAGAGTGGTTGGGCCAATGCAAGGAAGCTAATCAATGATTTCATTCCAAAGAAACTTGAAGGGAAAGAGGTGGAAAATCTAGGTTGTGAGGTGTCCAAAGAGGAAATAAAAAAGGCAATTGATTCCATGCAGAATGATAAGTCCCCAGGTGTCAATGGTCTCCCGACATAGTTCTATAAGACCTTCAAAGAGTGGATTGTGGATGATCTTTCTAGTATACAAGGAGGCCTTGGAGATGGTCTCCCTGGGGAGGGACATCAATAAAGGCATTATTAAATTTCTCCCGAAGGAAGGTGACAAGAACCAATTAAAAAATTGGAGACTAATAACACTGCTAAATGTCTCATACAAGATTCTTACCAAAATTTTGGCAAGAATATTGCCAATGTGCTACCCAAACTCATCAGCATAACCCAAACAGGTTTCATCAAGGGAAGATACATCCTGGAAAATATCCTTACCAGTTGGGAAGCTTTAGAATGTGCCAAAAGCACTAAACAAGAGGTTGCTATCCTTTTATTGGACTTTGAAAAAGCATATGACAGGGTTGAATGGTCCTTCATCAAACTCACTCTTGAGGCATTTGGGTTTCCGCAAAACTTCTGCAACATGGTTGTCACCTTGTTCAAAGATGTAGTGGCTCAAGTAGATGTCAATGGGTCCCTTACAGAGGAATTTACTCTTGAAAGATCAATTAGGAAAGGTTTCCTACTTGCCCCTACACTATTTTGATTGCCTTGAATGCTCTATACTATGTTCTCAAGACAAACATGCTCTCTCCAAAGGTTAGAGGCATAGTATTGCCAAAAAATGATGAACTATTGAATGTTCAATTTATAGTTGACACTGCCCTTTTCCCCCTATTGGAAGAAGAGAATGTCTCTAATCTAATGAGAAAACTGAGCATCTTTTGTACTGCCTTAGGCGCAAAAATATCTCTTGCAAAATCAATCTTCTTAGGATGGCAAGATAGGCCCCCGGATTGGATAAACAAATTTGGTATTCAATGTGGGGGGCCTCACAAGCAAGTAAGATATTTGGGCATACCATTTGCAGTGAGCCTGAACCTAAAAGATATGTGGGAATGGATAAAAAAAATAGAGAAAAAGCTAGAAAAATGGAACAAGAACTATCTTACATTGGCAGGAAGAGTGCAAATCTGTCAAAAGGTTCTCTCCTCTTATAGCTTGTACTTCGCCTTGGTATGGTTGTTTAGCAGTTACCAAGTGGAAGAGATCCAAAAAATAATCTGAGGGTTCCTTTGGTCAAATGGAAGAGGTAGCAAAAAGAGGCATGAAATTAAGTGGAGTTGGTGCTATGTAAGCAAATCAGAGGGTGGGCTTGGGCTAAAGGACTTGAAGATCCAAGGCATTGCACTAGCTACTAAGTGGATCTTCAAAGCTTTGGAAGGAAATCAGCTATGGAAAGTTTTAGTCAAAAATAATATTCAAAGGGCATCCCCAAAGCATGGAAAAAGTTAAAAAAACCTCCCCCTCAGTGACCTTCTTAGTTGTCTCCACCCTATAACCACAGAAGGCTCAATGGTGTTTAGAAGCATTTGGAAAGCATGGGAAGTGGTCAAAGGGTTCATATGTAACTCTTAGTTCCTACAGGGAAAATTGGTATATTCACAAAGATATATTTGGTGGAACCTCAAACATAAAGAAAAGCCTCTAGCTCTCCTACAGGGGTGCTCAATCAAGGCTTGGAATAGTAAAGGTATAAAATGCTTCACTGACATTTTGAATGATGGTCAGCTAAAAGATTGGGACCAATTGAGATCTGAATTTCACATACCTGTTACTCAGTGGAGACCATATACAACGGTAAGAGAAGCCTATAGTGGCTTGGAATGGTCGGTCATCAATAAAGACAATCTTAAACAGTACAAAGAGTTTCAATGGACCTCCAACATTGGGAAGCTCAATGCAAAAACTATCTACAGTACTCTTTCCAAACAATAGGAAATATATGATTATCTAAATAATAAGTGGAATATGAACTTTGACAACATTGAATGGTCTAAAATTCTCTCTAATAACTGGTCTAAAACAATTGAGCCAAAAAAGGCATGTTTCAGGTGGCTTTTGATCTTCCATAGTTTACTATACAAAATCAATGCTAATAATATTGAAATTTGCAGACTGTGCAGGGTTCCTAAATCAATAGTTCATATTTTCTTTGAATGTATATATGCAAAAGAAGTATGGAATTTGTTTTGTAATAAACTAGATGTTTGGAATAACAATGGCACACTTAGAATGGATAGAGTTATTTTATTCAAAAGTAAAAAATTTGGCAAAGAGAAAACTTTGTTTTGGTCTTGTGTTTTTAGAGAAATTCTTTAGCACATTTGAAAATCAAGAAATGATGAATGGTTTAAAGGGGATTTGAGGGCACTTACTGAGTCTTCACAAAGACTCACCATTCATAAAATTTCCTTGCAAGTCACTTTAATAGTAAAAGTATCAAAGTTCAAGTTCCTCAAACTATTGGAGGATGGTACATCATACAAGTAAGCCTACAGGAGGTCAGATTTGGGCATACTTGGCAAACCGAGCAACCAAGTACAAAGATTTTTCTCCAAGCCTTAGAGATCTTTCAAAAATAATTCAATGAAAAGGTGGCTAATGAGGCACAAATGGAAAACCCCCAACCCATGCTAAGGCCTAAGGATTTCAAGAAGGGGGAGATAGAGGCAGCAGAGGCCCTGTTAGGCATGAAAAATCCAGCAGGCGGTGAGGAATTGACAACCTAATGTGATGTAGATGCTTATTTTTTGTGAATTGGAACTTTTTTCTAGGGCAAGTGGATACCTTATAGGAGGACAAGGATAGCAAGTGTTTTTTGACAATCTAAAAATGGATCCTTTATGTTCATTAAATAGGCTACAACAGTGTGTTCAGCAGGGCTATATGATATCAGTCCGGGAAGGTAACAATATGGACCCTTTTTAATAGTGGCTAATGGTGATCACCTGGTAAACAATGTTTTGGGGTAGTATTTAGGTGATAGCAGGTGGAAGATACAACTACATGCGGATTGGAACACTCCCAATAAAGATCCTTTTTGGCTTGCATATTATATAGGATATATCTCTGTTCATTGACATTATAAAATCCTGATATAGTTTTAATTATGTGAAGGAAGCTTGGAACTATTGGCAGTAATGTAATGGGGTTGGAAAATCAGTAGTACTACTAATCTTCTCTATGCAATCTTGTTGTTAAAACTATCTATAATACAAAGAAAAACATTATAAAAAGGCATTTTTATCCGTTAATGGCCTTTTCATCAAATGAGCAAGTGATAAAGTTATTTTTTTTATTTTTACGAGGGAAATTTGTGTGGGAATTTTTCTTTTGGAAAGAGGACTAAAACAACACAGGCTCATGAGGAAAGTTTCAATTTTGATAGGAAAACCCTTACTTGCTACTTTTACCATTCCAAGATGGATGCCTTCTCTGTTGTTTACTACTTTGAAGAGGAAAGTTGTAGTGTTTCTATCTGAGTTTCATTCAACTAAGATCATGGGGCAGCTTCATGGTGAGCATTTCCAATCTTCATTTGCATGGTTGGTTGTTTCCTTTGCCTCTTTTCTGCATTTTTCCATTTTCTCGGGGTTACTTTATTTCATTACTGAGTTGCAGAGGGAAAATAAGGGAGTGTTCCCTCTTCATGTTCTTGCATATCAATGTCTTCTTCGTCCATTTGAAGGCTCTTTCCCTTATTCCCATGGGTTAGGGTTTTCTTTTGTGTTTGATATGCATTTTCAGGTTAAAATGATGCTTTGTAGAGCTTTGTTTTATGTATTATGGAGGCATCATTATGCAATAGAAGTTTTCAAATTCAAAACCCTTAAAATCTATCCTTTGGATAGTGTTTCAAATCATTATTCTTTGGGATCTAGGGTTTCAAGAGTGCAACAAAGAGATGATGGTTTTGTTTCAAGGATATTTCCTTGTTGCATTGCCATTAAAGCCATTGTGTTAGGTTCATTAAGGAGAGAGTAGTCATCAAAAATGGAGATCAATCTAACTACGCATCAAAATGAGGATCTAGTCTCTTTGACAAGGAATGGGAATCAAGTTGTTGTGAGGGTTAGTGATTTTGTAGTGGTTGTGTGCATTAATGAGGTTATTTTGTCTGAGAATATATATGTGAATGTCATTGTGAACTTTGATGATATTCAAGTGACAATAGCCATTCAGATTTTAAATGATCTTTCACTATCCATGAGGACAAGATACAGTTACTTTACACTAATGATGCAAGGATTTCATCATATTAAGTATGAGGATGTTCTAAAAAGGATGCATGATGATCATCATTTCAAGGGTTTAATGTATGAAAATAGTGATAAAATAGCCTTCAAGGAGATTAAAGACAGTGAATATGGGTATCCTTGGAGTCCCCTTATGCATTTAAACCCTTAACAGTGTATTAAGGTGTTCCTTGATTCATAGCTATTAAGAATATGGGATTAAGATATCATTCAAAGGGTAAAAGGGAAACGGCATATATCCCATTGGAAGCTATGCTTAGAATAGGTATTTGCTTGAGGGTTATGACACTCAAAGGATGGTATTTCTAATAACTTTGTAAAGGTTCAATGTGTTGGTACAGTCAAATGTCAAGGACACCTAATGGGTCTTCACCTTATAAGGGTTATGACAGTGCTATGTTTTCAAGGAAATAAGTGCATCTATCTCTTCATAGTTTTGGTTCACATATTGTTGGTTGTTGGTGATTCTTGTTATGTATCAGTATGTTTCTTATTATCTTGATCTCCTTTGTGTTCAAAAGAACAATGAAGTCCATTGCATAACTCATGACCATTTTGTAGAGTTATGATCTGGTGCTCTTTTACTTATTACTCATTGTGTTCTCAATCACCATGGTCAAATGACTTAGAGGATAGATCTTTGTCACCATTTGATAGTAACTTTCATTGTTTTTGGATTGTTTGTTATGATTCAATCACTGTTTGACAGTGTTCTTCCTTTCTCAGTCCTATAGGACAAAGGACAATTCATAGTTTGCAACTCTCTAACAATGATATTCCTTTTGGTTATCTCAATCACCTAATTCAATGTATTATCTTCTTCATTTATCAGTGCTAACAATGCCTACACAATGTTTTCTCAATCACAGTTACAGTGCTCCTTTATTTGAAGATATTATGTTTCTTAGACAGTAATGTTTTATTGAATTCATATTTTGTCTTGCAAACGTATTGTTGCATTTGTAGAGTTTTGTCGTGCATAATATGTATTCAAGATTCCTTCAAATGGAGATCTTTTGTAGAGGTAGTAGGATAATGGTGTCAATAAAATAACAGTGTTAGTGAGAGGTATGACAGTATTCTACATCTTTTCCAATGTTTTGATGATGATGATATGACAATATACCTTGGGTTGATAGGACACTTTGATGTGTTAATCTTTGATGTACACTTTGATATGACAACAATACAGTGTCATTTTTTATAGTACACCTTGATGAACTAGATAGTACAATTACCTTACAGTACAACTTAGTCCTCTTTCAATGGCTACTAACATCTTGTATAGTCTCTATGCTACAAACAATTTGTATCTATAGTGGTTGCTTGATAACTCAACAAATTTCTTAAGCTTGTGACAGTGGTATACTTCTTTCTTGTGATGCTTCTGACAGTGACTTCTTTCAATGCCATATAGTTCTCTCGCATCATGACTCTACTGTAGAGTGAAGTTTTCTCATGTAATTAGCCAATGGATGTGGGCAGTGGTTCCTTAATTTCTTGGACACATGCCAGTGGTATGTATCATTAGTTTCTTTCCAATGTAGTGTGAAGTGTGGGGTCTGATCACAAAGTTCATGTTGCTTTCTAGTGAATAATGTATAATTGCTCAGTGAATATCTTCTCTTGCATAATGACTACAAAGTGGAGTATAGCTTTGCTTCCTCTTATGCTCAGTGCAGTATACGGTGCTAGTTTTTTGTTTACAAATCTTAACTAATGACAGTACTTCTATGTTTTGCAACACTCTGAGATGTTTACAAATCTTAACTAATGACAGTAATTCTAGGTATGTGTTTATAAATCTTAACTAATGATATGTTGCTTATGTCAGTCAGTGGTCCAAGAAATAGATAGGCAGTTGATTGATATCAGCATAGTCTCTTTCTCATTTTGACAGTGTATCTGCCTTCAATGCCTCTTGAGAGTGCTATGTATAATCCCTTATTGATAGGTGGAGTAAGTAGCCCTTTGTCATTTTTGTCAAAGGGGGAGAACAATAATCAATGGCTTTGATGATGGAGAACAAGGATGCAAAGTTTTGTATGTTGACATCAATTCCAAAGGGGGAGTTTGATGGCATTGGCTTTGTTTGTCATTGATATCAAAAGTTGATGGTGAACTTGCATGAAGTTGGTAATGCATTGTTGATGTTTGTCATTGATGTCAAAAGACTTGGATTCATCATCTCCCTCTTGATGTAGTTTGTCATGATGTTTTTTTTGGGATAAGATCTTAGAAATTGCTCTGGTTGGCATTGATTGAGGAGAAACATGTGCTTGTTAGTTTGGTTGCTTCAAATGGTTAGAAGGTTCATTTCTTTCAAGAAAAACCTTTATGCCAACACTCCAAAACTTGGTGATTGTCAACCTTGACAATTTTCCTTTAAACAATGCCATGACTTTCCATCATTCATCATTAACATCCTTTGACACCTTAGGTTAATAGCTTTGAAAACCCTACTACAAAAACTTAATGAAGTAATTGCATTAAAGGGGTAACAAAGTTTTTTGCACTCCATAGTGTTGACCATATGTAATTCAATGGAGGGCATTTTGATTTCTCATGTAGAGTGTACTTCAATAGAGTCACCATAGATAATTGTTGATTATTGAGGAAAAAATATCAAACTGTGAGATAATTAGAATAATTTAGTTCTTTTCTGAAGGTGTCTCTTGGTTCTAACATGTGTGTTGATGAGATGTGCATTAATACATATTACAATGAGGTATGTTGATTTCTTGTCGTCCCTATAATGAGTATAATTGATTATGGTTTTTTTCTTCATGGAAAATACAAAAATTTTGATGTTAGGGATGATGAGGTGTCTGAGCTTGAATATTTCACTTGGGCGCAACATATAGTTCACAATAATATTGAGAAAAAACACATTTTTCAAAAGGAAGATCAACATGTTGTTTAGTTTGATGATGTTCAAGAGCTCTAATCCTTTGTTTTGGTTTGTAGGAGGGCATTGATGAAAGAGAAGAGCAGAAGAAAAGGCTTTAATGCATCACAACTGGCATGACTTGAAGATTTTGCAAGAGAGTTGGTGACTCAACATGCTTTTCCTGCATCATCACAACTGCCCAAAAACAAACTATGCAGTGTTATGGTGGAGGTGGTGTTGCGGTGAAGTTTTTGTGAAGGATTTGGTGATCCGAAGTGGAACTTGAAACTACAATATCTAATAAAATTCCACTTCCAAATATGCTTTTGAAGGATGTTCATATCCTCATCCAAAGCTCCAATTCACACGCAGGCAGGAAGGATGCTTGCAAAGGTTGAGGAGTTGGGCTTTACACCCACTGGTTGCACTTTCTTAAAATTTTGTAAGGACTTTTCAAAAAAAACCCATTTTGAACATATCCTTTAATCACGGCATTCCATGATATCACATTTCTTTGAGGCATTTTTTGAAACAGTTTGCTTGCCTTGTCTATGCTTCCACATTTTCATGTATGTCTAGCAGGGCACTTGTAACTACAACATATGACAAAAAAATCCCTGTTGTTATGCTTTGATGGATGTCCCTTCATTATTACTGGATATCTCATGTAGTTCACATTATTATAGTGCAAGCCTATTTTTCAGATTTTTTCATTTAGCATCACCAATATTCTCCACAAGAACATTGTCTTTGTTTAAAATGATGGAAATGGTTCACAACTCTCAAAATAATTTCTCTTGCAACAATCTTGGAGATGAATTTAGATGCAGTGTGAAAATCAGAACATACTTGAAGGTTCTTAAAAACTCTAATAGCTATACCAGGTGCCATGTTTAACAAACCAAATGCAATTGCTAACTTTTCACTATGGTGGCAGATAAATGATTCTTTTTTCTTCTATTCCACAACATTAAGTAAAAGTATTAAATCTGGAAATACCTTGATGCCTTCATTTTCCAAGCCAATTTCTCCAATTTTGCATAGCTCTCCCATGTATGTGGATGTAATTTGTCTCCTACACAAAAAAGCATGTACTATTTTATGCCCTTCAATCCAACTACATGTAGGTATCTTTTTAATTCATCTATCTTTCATCAATCTCCTTACTATTTGAACCTCTTCACACCTACTTGCTTCTGCGAAAATGTTTTAGAGAAGAACATAAGTTGTAGCATTTTTAGGATCCAACTAAAAAATTGTTGTTGTTGGAATACTCAACCTATATTCATATATGATCCACAGGCACCAAAGGTTTAACTGGCATCTTAGTAATAATGTTTAGAGTGTCCTCAAGATAGACAACACTGGCACGAAGTTCAACCATGCACACCTAATGATCAACTATATATGTAATGCAATAAGGGTTACTAACGTGTGAAGTATGTGCAGCCCTCATCCACTAAACCTATATGACTACATGCATCTAGAACACAAGCAAAGCTTACAACGTTGGTGTTCCAGAGTGCTTCATTAATTCAAATATTTTGAGAGCTTCCTTGCAAAATCCATTTTGTGTACATTCTACAATCATTTCATTCCATGAGATGACATCTCTTTGAGGCATTTTGTCAAATAATTCATTTTTTACTACATTTTGGTGTCAAATCTTTGGTAATTATGTTTAGTTTAATTGCATTTAAATTTTAAATTCTGGGAAATTATATATAGTAAATAGATTGATGGTTGTTTGGATAGTGAAATTAGGTCTCTTAGAAATTTCTTGAAATATCTTGTCTTGAAATATCTAGAAGGATTATTTTAATTAAAGAGGATTTTGTGGTTATTTTTGTAACAATGATTTTACAGTGCAGCTAGATTGCTATTTTCATTCAAGATACAAGTCATCAAATTCAAGCACATACGAAAAAGATGGTACTCTACTTCAAACCCTCAACCTCACTTAGTTTAGTCTGCTTACATGGGAATATTAAGGAAGTTGCTAAACAATTAATATATATCATTTATTGTTTGTGAAGGAGAATCCTGTGAGATCCAATATGGTAGTGGATCAATATCTAGTCTCTTAAGTAAAGATGATGTCACAGTTGGGAAACTTGTGAAACATCAGGTTAGTAATTTTTGGATGTTAAGGATTCCCAGTTGGATATCAAAGATCTTTTCTCATCAACTTAATTTGGAATTTATGTACAAATGGATTATTTTATGGTGCATGTCTTTACTAAGACAACACATGAATCAGAGTTGACATTTTTTTTTTTGAGTGCCTTGAATCCTCCTTATTAGATAACAGTCCTCCACATTTGGTTGTCCCTTTATGCATGTTTAGTCCTCACTTCATGGTGATGTATCTGTCTTTGAGTCATTTCTTAATGGCATTTGAAACTACCTTGTCACTATTTTGAATGCACAAAAACCCTAAGGGTGTTGCAAGTATGAGCTAGATTGGTAGTGTTGTCACTAATGTTGTCATTGATGTCAACACAGTTTAGTATGTTGTAGATTGTACATGTATAGCTGAGATGTTGTTGAGATGTTGTGAGTACATGGAGCTATCATTTTAGTGTTACAAATGTGTTGTATTGATGAGTTTCCAAGTGCTTTTGAGAAAATTAAATAAAGAAAAGAAGTCAGTGTTCAGAATGTGCTCTGGTATGTGCTACGCATTTTTCTTGTGTTGATCCTATGCTTGTGTAGATCTGAAGGTTTGTTAATGAGGATTTCACGGTGCTATATTCTAAGTTTTAGTTTCTAGTATGATGGTGTGTAAAAGTTATGTTCACCGATGTGTGAACTATTCTAGCAGAATTGGTCTTTTGTGGACTGGGAGAAATAGTTTTTCTCTGCAGTTCTCTTATGTTTTGTTTTAGATCTGGCAGATCTGGGATATGTCTTGTGAAGTTATTTTCTATGCTCTGGCAAAGAGTTCTAAATATTGGTGACCTAGAAGTCATGTTTCAGTAATTCAGTGTGAGTTTATACAGTCTAGATGGACTGGTGAAAGGTGTTCAATGATTGAAGTTAGTTGTTTTTTTGTGGATGTATCTGGAAGTTTCTGAGGTGTATTCTTGTGCTTAATGAAGCGTGTTGTGGAGTCCACATGTCAGCTTTTGATTGGGAAGCATGTACATCAATTTTTATTTTTATTTTCATTAGGTTTGGCCGACCTAGTGTTTACACTTCATTCGAAGAATAAAATTTAACTAAGGAAGCATGTGGTTGTTTCGAGATATTATTTTTGTTATCTTGAAAAATGTTTCTATTGGTCCACTCCTACTCCTTTCCACTATGGGAATTTTGAGTTGCCGGCCTATTTTGAATTTATGAAACAAGGTTTTTGTGGCTGACCTTGGAGAAAGTTTCTAAGGTTGAGGATGGTATAAAAGCAAGTCGAATTGAGAAGAGGATAGTGTGATGCAAAGTAACAAAAGTGAGGCACAAATCATAAGAGCAGAAGTGTGTGTGAGAGTTGTGATAGCAGTTCTCCATTAATTTGAAGGCAGTGAGAAAAGTGTTTCTGCAATCTTGTGAATTTTCATTAATTGTTGTGGTGGATCTTTTTGTTCTCTTTTGTATCTGTAGGTAGTGATCCTCCCTGTTGGACAGTGATTACTTTTTGTAGGTTGTGAGCCTTTGTACTTGGACAGTGAGTCCTCTTCTGGGCAGTGAGCCCTTAGTAGTGAGCCTTTGTTTTATAATCTTTATATTGTGAGTTAACCCTCACCGTGGTTTTTCCCTCATTGGGTTTTCCACATAAAAATCTGGTGTTCATTGTGTTGATTTTCTTTCTGTTATTTGTGTTTCATGCTCTTGCTTAATAACAAAACAGTGTGCTTGTGAAATTAATAAGTATTGAGGTTTAAGTTTGAAATTGTGTGACAACTGATTCACCCCCCCTCTCAATTGTCCTACACATGTTTAACAATTGGTATCAGAGCTTTGGTTCCTTCTTGTTGAGCTTAACCGCTTAAGGAAGATTTGATGGCACATAAGTTGGAAATCCCTATGTTCAATGGAACTGACTACAATGATTGGAAGGGATAGATGAAAGGATATATTATCTCCTTTAGTTTTAAGACTTGAAAGGTTGTTGAGATAAAATATACACCCCCTACTGGTGGTCTTTCTACAACAAATGAGATCTCTGCTTATGAAGAAAATGAGGAGAAGTATGCTATTTGCAGTGGTTTATCTAAGAATGATTGAGTGAAGGTTTCTTCTTTGGAAACTACATATGAAGTCCGGAGAAAGTTGGAAGATATGTATGAAGGAAATGAAAGAGTGAAGTTGACAAAGAAGTTGGCGGTGAAGCACAGATTCTTGAATCTGAAGATGGAAGAAGGTGAAGAATTTAAAAGTTTCTTTCAGAGAGTTGAACTGACTACAAATGAAGTTATAAATCAAGGAGGAAAACTATCAGATGAAGATATAATTGAGAAGATCTTGATAACCCTATTGGAGTGCTACAGTGATAAGATCTCGGTTATTGAAGGAGTATATAATCCTAAGACTTACACTTTGAAACAGTTGTTCGGCACCTTGCAAGTATTTGATGAGGAAGTTCCAGAAAGAAGACAAGATAGAAGAAAAGAAAGAAACGGCATTCAAGGCATTGAATAGTGAAGAGGAACCGTATAGTGATGGTGTTGATGAGTTGGAAGCAAATCTTACCAGGAAGCTGAAGAAAGGAACTGGAAAGTATAAAGGTATGATTCCCTTTAAATGTTTCAGTTGTGGTAATATTGGCCATTATGCTTCGAGATGTTTGAATAGAGTTGTGCATAAGAAAAACAAGGATTATAAGGATAAAGATAGGAAGGATAAGAGATATAAGAAGTTGTACTATGTTAAAGAAGAAGCGGGAATTTCTGATGATGAATTTGAGAATGAAGCTGATGATAGTAAATTCTTATTCTTAGCTTTGGAAAGTAAATTTGTACCCACTAACCCTAGAAAATGTACAAGCAAGAAAGGTCCAGAGAGTAAGAGGAATAGGATGGAAGGTACTTTGCTTACCACATTTCATGCAAGACAAGATGAAGACTATTGGGTGATTGATAGTGGATGTTTTAATCACATGACCGAAGATAAGAGTAAGTTCACTAAACTTGAGAAAAATGATGTTGGTTTAGTTATGTTTGGAAATGATTCAGGAGAAAAGATCTATGGGAAAGATTCAATTAGTTTTGATGGAGTGCATAATATTGATGATGTATATTATGTGAAGGGTTTGAGGCATAACCTTGTGAGTGTTGGTCAGATGTGTAGCAATGGTTTTAAAATTGTGTTTCAGAATAACACCTGTGAAATCAGAAAAGGATATGGAAGTGGAGATATGATTGTTGTTGGAAGAAGAACTCATGGAAACATCCATCAATTGAAATGAGTTGATGGTCATTGCCTTATATCTCAAATCAGTGAAAGTTAGTTATGGCACCAAAGAATGGGACTTGTAAATTTTGATAACTTGGTCAAGATCAGTGCAAAAGAGATTGTTTGAGGACTACCTAGAATCACAAGACCTAGTAATGCTACTTGCAGAATTTTTCAATTGGGGAAATAGACAAGATGCAACGTTAAGGGAAAAGAGTACTCTTCTACTAGAATGTTGGAGTTGATTCATACTAATCTTTGTGGTCTAACTAGGACTGGAAGCCTAAACGATGATAGGTATTTCATGTTGCTTATTGATGATTATACTTGAATGACATGGGTTGCTTTTCTCAGGGAAAAGACTTAGGCTCTGGATAGGTTTAAGGTATTCAAAGCAAGAGTTGAAAATGAATTAAATTTTAAAATCAAGTGTTTGAGATCTGATAGAGGTGGAGAATTCACTTCTAGTGAATTTAATGCATTTTATGAACATGGTATAAAAAGATAGTTTTCTACTCCGAGAATCCATCAGCAAAATGGTGTAGCTGAAAGGAAAAACTAGACAGTACAAGAAGCAACTAGAACTATGATGAAATAATCAAATGTACTGGATGTCTACTGGAGAGAAGCGATACATACTACTGTTTATGTTCTAAATAGAGTTCAGGTCAGATACAATAGCACTAAGACACCTTTTGAGTTATGGACTAGTAAGACTCCTACTATGAAGTATTTTAAGGTATTTGGAAGCAGATTCTATAATAAAATAGATGATGAAAATCTTGGAAATTTTGATGCTAAATGTGATGAAGGAATTTTTCTTGGATATTCTACTACTAGTAAAGCATACATATGCTTCAATAAAAGGCTGAGAAAGATCATTGAAAGTGCAAATGTGAAATTTGATGAAAACATAGGCATACCTATTGAAATAAGTGAGATTGAACCTAATGATCCTATCTGTAGACATGTACCTGAGGAGAGTAAGGTGAACGTAGAGGAAGAGAAAGAAGAGAAAGTGGAAGAAGAAGAAGAAGAAGAAGAAGGAGAAGAAGAAAATGAATAGGAACCTGCTGTCAGAACTCCTAAGTATGTTCACAAAAATCATCTAGAGGATCAGATAATTGGAAGTAAAAGTGAAGGTGTGAAGAGAAGAAGCAAAGTTGCAGTTGAGGTAAATATGTGTTTTCTTTCTAAAATTGAACCCGGCTGTGAGTGAAGCATGTGAAGATGAGAGTTGGATGAAGGCTATGAAAGAAGAATTGCAACAGATAGAAAAGAATCAGACATGGGAACTAGTCCCTAGGCCTATGAATAAGAATGTGATTAGCTCGAAATGGGTGTTCAGGAATAAGTTGAATGAAAATGGAGAAGTTGTAAGGAATAAGGCAAGACTGGTATGCAAAGGATATTCACAAGTTGAAGGTATAGATTTTGAAGAGATATTTTCCCATGTGGCTAGAATGGAAGCTATTAGGATGTTTCTGGCTTTTTATGCTAATAAGAACTTCAAAGTGTATCAGATGGATGTTAAGTCAGCATTTTTGAATGGTGAGTTGGAGGAAGAGGTGTACATGGAGCAACCTTAAGGGTTTCAATTGTCTGACAAAGCAGACATGGTTTGTAAGTTGAAGAAGGCATTGTATGGATTGAAGCAAGCTCCCAGAGCTTGGTATGCAAGACTGGACATATATCTAACAAAGCAAGGATTCAGCAAAGGTTCTATTGAAAACAATCTTTACTTCAAAGTGCAAGGTAACAAGATGTTGATAGTAGTTGTTTATGTTGATGACATCATCTTTGGTGGAAATGAAGGAATGTGTAAGAAGTTTTTTTAAGAGATACAGAAAGAATTTGAGATGTCTATGATCGGTGAATTAAATTTCTTCCTTGGCCTACAAGCGAATCAAACTAACAAAGGGATATTAATTTCACAATCTAAGTATGTAAAAGAGTTGTTAAAGAATTTTGGGATGGATGACTCCAAACTGATTTGTACTCCTATGATAACCAGATGTAAGCTGAGCAAAGATGATGAATCTGTTAAGACTAATCAAAGAAAATACAGATCTATGATTGGTGGACTGTTGTATCTTATTGCTACCAGACCGGACATTATGCATGTGGTGTGTTTAGTTGACAGATTCCAAGCATATCCTAAAGAGGCACATGTTGTAGATGTAAAGAGGATATTTAGATACCTTAAAGGTACACCGGATTATGGATTATGGTATCCTAAGAGTGATGGTTTCATCTTGAGTGCTTATAAAGATGTTGATTGGGATAGAAATGTAGATGAATGGAAGAGTACCAGTGGTGGTGCTTTCTTTCTTGGTGGAAGATTGGTTTCATGGTTGAGTAAGAAGCAAAACTCGGTTTCTTTATCCACTGCAGAGGCATAATATATTGTTGCAGCACCTGCTGCACACAAGTTTTGTGGATGAAGTAAACTCTGAAGGACATTGGTGTGATATGTGATGAGCCTATCTCTATTTTATATGACAATACAAGTGCAATAAGCATTTCAAAGAACCCGATTATGCATTTAAGAAAAAAGCATATATCTATCAAGTATCATTTCCTGAGAGAGAAAGTGTTGGAGAATGAGGTCAGATTGGAGTATGTGACCACAAAGGAACAAATTGCAGACATATTTACCAAGGCTCTTCTGAAGGATACTTTTGAGCATCTTAGGGAGATGTTTGGGGTCGTTGGCCCTCCTAACTAAGTGCACATGAAGGTGCATCAATCCAGTGAATTCATAGATTCTCCATTTATCTGTATTGATAAATGGGTCTACTCCGCAGGGGGAGTAGAAGTGGTTTCATTGTTGCAGTATGGGTGTACTCCTAAGGGGGAGCAATCAGTGTTGTTGATCTTTTCCATTAATGTCAAAGGGGGAGAGATTGGAATAAGGGGGAGAGAAAGTCATGTGAAAAATAGTTGTTGAAGAAGAGAAGGTGTTCTCCCGGTATTGTGAAGGATGATGTTGTCTTTGATGTTTTTTCACATCATGTGTTGCCATCAATGACAAAGGGGGGTATTGTTGCAAGTATGAGCAAGATTGGTAGTGTTTTCATTAATGTTGCCATTGATGTCAACACATTTTGGTATGTTGCAGATTGTACATGTATAGCTGAGATGTTGTTGAGATGTTGTGAGCACATGGAGCTATCATTTTAGTATTATAGATGTGTTGTATTGATGATTTTCCAAGTGCTTTTGAGAACATTAAATAAAGAAAAGAAGTCAGTGTTCAGAATGTACTTTGTATGTGCTCTGCATTTCTCTTGTGTTGATCCTATGCTTGTGCAAATCTGAAGGCTTGTTAATGAGGATTTAGTGGTGATATATTCTAAGTTTCAGTTTCTGGTATGATGGTGTGTAAAAGTTATGTTCATCGGTGTGTGAACTGTTTTGGCAGAATTGGTCTTCTGTGGACTGGGAGAAATAGTTTTTCTCCACAGTTCTTTTTTGTTTCGTTTCAAATCTAGCGGATCTAGGATATTTCTTGTGAAGTTCTTTTCTATGCTCTAGAAAAGAGGTCTGAAGATTGGTGATCCGAAAGTCATGTTTCAGTAATTCAGTGTGAGTTTATACAGTCTGGATGGACTGGTGACATGTTTTCAATGATTGAAGTTTGTTGTTTTGCTGTGGATGTATCTGGAAGTTTTTGAGGTGTATTTTTATTCTTAATGAAGCGTGTTGTGGAGTTCGTGTGTCATCTTCTGATTCAGAAGTGGCTGATCTGGTGTTTACACTTCATTTGGAGAATAAAATTTAACTAAGGAAGCATGTGGTTGTTTTGAGATATTATTTTTGTTATCTTGAAAAGTGTTTCTATTTGTCCACTCTTATTCCTTTCCACCACGGGAATTTTGAGTTTCTGACCTATTTTGAATTTATGAAACAAGGTTTTTGTGGCTAACCTTGGAGAAAGTTTCTAAGGTTAAGGATGGTATAAAATCAAGTCAAATTGTGAAGATTTGTATGACAGTGTGATGCAAAGTGACGAAAGTGAGCCACAAATCATAAGAGCAGAAGTGTGTGTGTGAGTTGTGATAGCAATTCTCCATTAAGTTGAAGGCAGTGAGATAAGCGTTTCTGCAATCCTGTGAATGTGCATTAATTATTGTGGTGGATCTTTTTGTTCTATTTTTTATTTGTAGGTAGTGAGCCTTCTTGTTGGACAGTGAGTCCTTTCTGTAGGAAGTGAGCCTTTTTACTTGGAAAATGAGTCCTCTTCTGGGCAGTGAGCCTTTGTTTTATAATCTTTATATTGTGAGTTAACCCTCACTGTGGTTTTTCCCTCATTGGGTTTTCCACATAAAAATATGGTGTTCATTGTGTTGATTTTCTTTCTGTTATTTGTGTTTCATGCTCTTACTTAATAACATAACAGTGTGGTTTTGAAATTAATAAGTATTAAGGTTTAAGTTTGAAATTGTGTGACAACTGATTCACCCCCCCTCTCAGTTGTCATGCGCCTATTTAACAAAGGGTTTGATCATATATGGCTTCATTTTCCTTTGACAAAACTACACGCTTCCTCTTCTAAGCACAATAAAAATGATGCTAAAACTACCCCCATCTGTATGATGCATTTCATCACCATGAAGAATTGCACTCCCTTTCATTGTTACTACATTTTGACAAAGCCTTTATTCCTTCCTTTTATTGATTATTTCAAAGACCTATGCTAAGTTTGAAAGTATCACCATTGAAAAAAAACAATCATATTTCCCCTAAATGATCTCCTTTTGTCACTTCAGATTGGCAAGGCTTCTGTGGGATTAAGACCTCTCAAGATGCTTCAAATTTGTAGATGACTCCCCAAATGCAAAATACCTTTTTTCTCCATAAAACAATGCACTTAAGCATGGAACATTACGATTTCCAAGGTGTTATCAGTGAAAGGAAATCTTCCCAACTCAAACATAAGCAAGCAATTTTAAAGGATCAAATACAGTGATGATTCATCCTAGGTTTAGATTGTCATCAACACTTTGGTCTCATAGATATTCACGGCTTCTAACTTGAAATGAAATCATGTCCTCATTTGACCTGACAGTACTTGAAATCATGCAACATGAATGCTTTAATATTAATGTTTGCAGAGACATAATCTCATTGCCATCTCTTCAATGGTGCAAAAATCTCCTCATTATAGTCACATTCTTTCACTGAAACTTTCAAACTCAATCTACTATGGTTTCAATATTAATGAAACCTGAATATCATTATGGTTGTCCTTGAAGTTTCCCTCCTTTGTAAAGTTGTAGTTTCCTTCTTGAATCTAACCTTTTCTCCTTTGTTTTGCTCAGAAATCAATTGAACCATCTTGCCAATATGGAAACTCACGTGAATTTTCCCTCCCATCCTCAAAAATCAAAGTTGAACTTTATCATTTCCATTTGCACGTGGACTTCATGAAAAAATTCCATTAAAGGATTAAAATTCCCTTTTGTAAAGATATGTGTATGAAATAAAAACCATTTTTGACTTGAATCTTTGACCTTTGATATTATCATTAACAAAACTGATAATATTTAAAAGGGGGTCTTCTTTAAAATATGCTTTCAAACCTGACAATTGTTTTTGTTTGTTTCAATTTTCTTTTATTGTATTGGAGATGCACTAGGCACTCTTAATGTTACATACTTTTTGGATTATGTGCTTTCTTTAGTTCCATTGGTCATTCTTGGCCTCTAGTCAACATGGATGTCTATGTAGCTATTTCAATTAAAATTGGGGTCTACAAATGGGATATTTGCTAGGGAATTCAACTGGGAGTAGGGTGAATCAGTAGGGTTTTGGACTTTTGACATTATTGGAGGGTTAATGTCTTCATTTGCAGGGGTCACGAGAGGAAGTGAAGTGGTACTTTTCTATGGTCGAGCAAGGGATGACCTTCCAACTCCTAATGAAGTAGCCCAGTTGGTGAAGTTAGTGTTTGTCAAGAAGATAAGGATTTATGACTCTAATGTGCAGGTTGTTACTTGAAACACATCAAACATTTTCTATAGTAGTTTAATGCAAATCAAAAGAGCATTTCTTGGAAAGTTATGGTTTTGAATCCTAATTTCCTTATGTTTAGGTCCTTCGAGCATTTTCCAACACTAGCATTGAGCTCATGATTGGGATACCCAATTCAGATTTGTTAGGTTTATCACAGTACCAAAGCACAACAGATACATGGGTTACTAACAATGTATTATCATACTACCCTGACACAATGACCACTTATGTAACTGAAGGGGTAGAGGTGGCTGAGAGTGTTGGAAGAATGAAGAAGAATGATCATCTCTACAGTTTTCTGTTGTCATGGATGTCACCATGTTATTCGAGTTGTGACTGCAAGTCTAATTCAGTACTTGATCTGATATTTTGGTATGGTATATGAACCAATATTCAAGCTACACCCTCTAGTATTTTAGTCTACAATCCTCCGCGGTTGATAGTTACTTCTTGCGGTTTTGGGAAACTATTTATGATTGTTGAAAGCATGTATGTTCAGAATCTCTTGTGCTCTGGTGCTCGTACGACATATTGACATTATCTTGTTGATTACCTTTTGCAATTAAGTTTATTTTTGGCCGACTTCATGGATAAGTTGTGATATGGTGAATCAATTTTTGTTATGCAGATATATGTGCAACATATCTTAGGTCTATGCTGACATGATGTATTTTGTTGAGCACTTTGAATTGTTTTTGGGAAGATTTTGTGAAAGCTTGTAGCCAACAGTTGGTATTTTTTATGAATAAGAAATGCATCTAATTAGGTCGACCTAATTGATGCTTGCAGATAGATCGAGTATATATATGTTGAATAGTTTTTGAAGATGGTGAGATTTTGATGAGGTAGCTGTGAATGTGAAGGTGAAGAAGAGAAAAAATGATGAAGTGTGTTAAGTTTGTTTATTAAGCATCACCGGAACTACATCAACACTTGTTAGGTGCACTGTTTTCAGTTCATTTTGGCTGTGAAGCCCAATTTTGTTTTGTAAATCCTTTTTTTAGGCAATAAGCCTCCTTGTAAGCAGTGAGCTTTTGTATCTAGACAGTGAGTCTTATTCAGGGTAGTGAGCCCTTGGTAGTGAGCCTTATATATTTTCTTTTGGAACTACTTTATATTGTGATTTAATCCTCACCGTGGTTTTTCCCTCATTGGGTTTTCCACATAAAATCTAGTGTACATTGTGTTGATTTTACTTTTTGTTATCTGCATTTCATGTTCATACTTAATAACAAAACAGTGTGGTTGTGAAATTGATAAGTGTTGAAGTTTTGAGTTTAAATTTGGTGACAACTGATTCACCCTTCCCCCCCCTCTCAGTTGTCCTGCACCTTTTAGCAGAGAGCACCATCAATGTCTCATCTATCTCCTAGCAAGAAGACCTCTTGGGTGTGTAAAATAGGATTCCCTATTTTTAAGCATGAAAACTTAGTCAATTTGAGTTCCTATATGCTCTCCCATGCTTGGGATGAAATATAGGACCCTTAGGCTTCATTTTTCAAGTAGTTCTTTCATGTTTTGGAGTTGTATAAGCAAAAAATAGAGCATTGTAACTTAGTTTTCTGTCACAACACTGAGAAACACACTTTGTAACACATTTTTCAAAGCAAAGACACATATTTAAGTCTTGTATCTATTGTAAGAACACCTTTTCTCAATAAAATTTTAGTGTTTTGTCTTCTTAATAGTTGTTTCATTATGTGCAAATGAATGATTGATTATGTTTTTCTATTTTTTATGTTTAAACCTCAAAAGCAATCTTATTTTTAGCACTTTTACATAGAAATCAGTGAATAAAAAAAATTAAATAAACTACCAATTGATAGAAATTGGCGAATAAATATGACTAAATATACTACCAGTTGACAGAAATCAGTGAATAAATATACTACCAATTGATAGAAATCAGTGAATAAATATGACTAAATCAATGACTAAAAATATACTACCAAATTGATCAATCAAAACAACCAATAAATGACTAAAAATGGTTTAGCCATAAATTTGGTTGTGTTATAAATGATCGGAAATAAATTACTAATGGTCACATGACCAAGCTCAGTGAATAAATATGACTAAATATATGGCTAAATCAATGACTAAATTAATGACTAAATATACTACCAAATTGATCAATCAAAATGACCAAATAAATGACTAAAAATGGTTTAGTCATAAATTTTGTCACGTTATAAATGACCGGCAACAAACTATTAATGGTCACATGACCAAGTTTAGTAATTTATATGCAATTTTTAGTAGTTTTTTGTCATTTATTGTTATTTTTCTACAAGTGATCTTAACTCTTCACATTCCAACAACCTCTATCATGACCCTCCATTATCTCCTTGATCCTAGGAAAATCCTCTCAATCATCCTTCACTATTGATCTCATCATTAGATCTCATCCATCCATTACCCCTCCCAAAAATCTATAAATTGAGACACAATCTCACTCATTTTCATCATCCATCAACTTTGAACTAAGTTCATGTTGTCAAATCAAGTAGTCTTCAGGCAAAGGAGCATCCACATACCAATTATCATTGGAATAAACCATTCAACAATGGAGATTATGGTAACATTTGAGTTGATTGTTTGATGTTATGATTTGTTGAATTCTCTTTTGTTGAGCTCTATCTAGAGGTTTGTAGTGGTTTGAAACAAGAATCTAGTATTTTGCATTTGTTTCCATTTTAATTTCAGATTATTGCAATACACTATATATATATATATATATATATATATATATATATATATATATATATATATATAATTCTAAACCCTTATTTTTACTGGTTTTTCCCTAAATCTACATGTTAAACACACATTTCTTTATGTCTACATGTAGGAAAGGGTTTATGGCAAGTCAAATTAGAGATCTTGAAAGATTTATATTATTTATTTTTAATTTATATGTTTTTATTTTTACTATCTATTTTTTTATTTTTTTAGTGGGTTTGTGGGGGGTAGCGCTTTCCATGGCCACCCCCTTGTGGGGAGGAGCCCCATGGACCCCACAAACCATATCCTATGCTTATGGGTGGGTAGGAACTCCCACCCCACAACCCTTCCATGGGTAGGCCACTCGACCGACTTTGAGTAGGTCATTTGGCCCTAAAAAAAATGTTATCCTTTTTATATTTTATTTTATATTTTTTTAATTTTCATGAACAAAAAATTGATATGAAACTATATATAAAGAGACTAACTTTATTAAGAGTTGAGTGGGATTCAAAATAGTGCATACATATAATTTTTTAATTTATAAAATATGTTTTGAATTTTTTGTTGAAATTAATTATAATTTTTATGTTTTTATTTTATGTAGGATAAAGCAAGAAGGAAAATGAGAGAGGAAAGAATAAGAAAGGATTGAACTTTTAATGCAATTGGCTTATAGTAGAAAAATGGTTTCTAATAGAATACAACGAGCACGTGAATACAATCAACTTGTAAGCATTGTAACTTTTCTTCAAGAAATATACTTTATGATTGTATTCTCTTCAATCATAATAGTAATATAGAAAAATATTGTTTCTTTCTTTTTTAACATTTAACATTCATAAATGTTAACAAAAGTACTTTAAATAAAGTCCCATGGCTCCATCAAGCGGGAAACGATATGGAGCGGGCAATTTGAATTTTTTTGAGGGTGTGGATGCTAGGGAGTCCAATGACGATGAGGATCTTGATTAGAGATTGCATATCGATGGATGGGTGGTGGGTGTTCATTGGGGAATGTTTTTTTCTATCCTCAACGACCTCTCTGGTATTATCAATCAACTGCTTGTTGTGGCTCTAATTTATGGTAGTGATGGGGTGTTGTATTCCTTTCAAGCCTGGGCTTTCTCTGGCCTAGGCATCTTTGTGCTTCCTGCCACACAGTTGGTGTGTAGCTTTTTGCACTCTGAGACCCCTCCCTTTGTTGCAGTGTTGGTGTTCTCTGCTTTTCAGGCAGTCAAAGACTTCTCCCTATTTGGAGTCTGTGTTCTATTTTGGTTTGGAGGCCTTTTGGTCTGGTGGTGCTTGGGTGGAGCCTCTCCTGGACTTAGCTATCTTGTGTCTTTGGTTCTTGAGGGCTTTCTAGACTATTATTATCCTTTGTTTTGTCCTTTGGAGCTCCTTTTCCTTAGGGTTTGGGTGTTGGGTTGCCTCTGTGCTAGGGTGACTTTGGTGTTGGAGTATGCTAATTCGTTGTCTTTGCATATTCCTAGTTGGGTTATGGAAGTTGCTATTTTTCTTCTGGTGATGTGGGTGTCTGTGTTTGGCACTGCTTCGTTTCATCTTGGTTATGTGGTATGGATGGGTTGGGGAGGTGCTACTCTTCGGTGGTCTCCTTTGTTGCTTTGGGTGATGAAAATTTTCCATGACTTTTTTAGTTGCATATTTGGCTACTGCAAAGGAGGTGATCTCTCAGACTCTTTGGTGGTCTGGTTATGGTTCATATCTTTTCCTATGTTTGTGAATGGAAATTGGCTTTTTTTGGCTGGCTTGGTTGTTACCTGAACTCGTTGTGTTGTTGGGCCTAAAGGTTTGTCTGGCCTCCTCTTGGTTGTTTCAAGGGAGACAGGGGTTTACTGCTTGTGTGGTGCAATTTGGTTTGTGCTAGTTTTTTTGTACTGGTAGTCTCATGTTGTAGTTTTGTTCGATGGGCGTTGGAATTGGAGCTCCTTTGGAAGTTTTGTTGTGTCACGCAACCCAAGTGGGTTGGTGGTTAGTTAATACAGTTTTTGCTTGTTCAGTTATCACTTTCTTCCTATTTCCTCATTTTGTGACTTCTATTGAGGTGGAGTCATAACCTGTTGAGGTGGAGCTTGTGGATTTGGTTGAAAGTTGTGATCTTCGTCGATTGGCACCCTTTCTAGCTTCTCCTATGGAGGTGGCGCTATCTCTTATTGAGGTAGAGATTGATTTGGCTAGAGGGAGTTGGTGGTGCTATTGTGGGCCTCCGGTTGTCTTATGCTTTACTTTGCTAGTGTAGTCTTCTATTGAGGTGAAGATTTTTGGGAAGTTTGAGTGTTTCTAGGTGCCTTTGTTGCCTGGTTCTTTTCCCCTCTACTGTCTCCTATTGAGGTTGGGTAAGTTTTTGGTGTTGAGAACTTGGTTTGCTTCCGGTGGTTTGTTGTTTAGATCCTTTTGGCTCTTTTTGTCAAAATGATGTTAGTGTGTCGCTCCTGGTTTTCTGGTGATTAGGAGCTGGTTGTGTTTTTGTTGTGTTACGGTGGTACTTCCACTGGTTGTCTTTTACTTTGGTATGTTGTTAGTTCTTGGTGTTTTGTCGCTTGTTTATCTGGTGACTAAGTGTTTTTGGTGTTCCTACTGAGTACTACGGTGTTTCTACTGGTGTCGCTTTTCTGTTGGCAAAGTTTGAGACTTTGCTATTTGAAAGTGTCCTTTTCTTAGCTTTGTAAAAGGTTCTTGGTCCTTTCAAAACCTTGCTTACCTTATCAAAAACATTTAACACTCATACAAAATCATATTTACACCAAACAAAGCAAATATAAGTGCCCAAAATCATAAATAAGATACAACACACTTTCACTTGAGGGTTTTACCCAAGCTCTTTTGTCTTTTTCTCTCATGGATAGGGGATCTCAAATACATGCATAACCTCCTCCAACATTAGGTAGTCACTCTTAAAAATTCTACAATTTGCAAAAATAATACTTTATACCCAAGCCAATGGAGGTTTTCTCACCTCCCAACCATAGGGTTTGCTCACAAGCCCACCCTCAAGCTAGGAGGTCATTTAATTAACTAAATTTCACAACACACACAAACAAGAATAAATAAATATAGCTCCACACACCATGGCTACAAACAACAAATATGAATCTTGACAAGATCTATAGAAATAGGGGGAGATGAGGGGACTCTCTTTTCATATAGGGAAAACACATAAAAATAGCTCAACTTATCCAAGTAGACATACGAATCATACTTCACAAATGATGTTCAACTTCTTCCATACCCAATACATAAACAAATCTAACATAACAACCAACAAATACTCATGAAACTCATAAGACTCTCAAGCCAAATTCCTTTCACCAAATTTTGATTATTTTTCCAAAGGAGGGTCCACACCTCTCTCAACCCAACATATGGGTTGCTCTCATCTATTTGGAAGAACTTAACCCAATACAATTTACTCATTTCCCAGCAAAGTAAAATAAAACATCCAAATACTCAACAAAGAGATCACAAGTAAGCCCAAATCAACATTTGAAATACTAAGAAAAACAACACATACAACTTGAATATTTTAAATAAGAAAACCATAAATCCTAACTCTAATGGTATCCACAAATTGATGAAAAGCGCCTTGTTTAAGATCCTTCAATGAAAATCCTCTTCGAGCCTTTCCAAAATAAAATTTCTAAGTTCTCAAGCTCCAATATTTTACTCTCTCCCCCACACAAGATTGTAAAAATGAATCAAAAAAATCCTCTCCAACTTCTAAAAAAGTGATATAACTAACGGATGGCATACCACTCATCCTCTCAAATGGGGAGGTGACACATAGCCTCCTATCCCTCCTCATCCATTCACGCAACTCTCAATGAGTCACATGACCCCTTATGCTCTCACACATACATGAGACCTCAGAATGCAGAAGTTTCCTAGTACAATTTCCCATGAAAAACTTAGTAAGGGATGACTCGTTGATATTTAAAATAACTTTTCTTCAATCCTGAGCCAAATTTTGCCACTCTTCCCAAGAGACTTGGGAAGGGTAAAATCTTGACCAAACCACAAATTTTATTTTTCAACAAGTCCCAACCCATAGATATCCACTCTAGAGACCTATTTTCATCTAGTTAATGAAAAAATTAATTATACAAGACCCTTTGAAATCCCTCTAAGCTTAATTTTTAAAAAAATCACTTAGGATGATTCTCACATATTACCCTAACACATGCAACCTTAAAACAAACAAAAAAATAATTAAAATAGCAAAAAAATCACTAATCCCACATTACAACATATATCCACATAAAAAGAAGACCACAATCCCCCATGGATTAAATTCAATGTGTAACTAGAGGGAAATACAATTCTAAAGGACCTTTGATATTGTTTTCATTGGTTATGGAACACACCTGCATACTTGCAAAAATTAATATATCCGCAATTTTTGAAGCAAATCATATTTTAAGATATCATGTATTTTTTATTAAAGGGTAAATAGGTTTTAATAGGCTCTTAAAACCTTTATACAATAAAACATCAACATAAAAATAATTGACCAATTTAGTAAAATATCTAATAGCTAAAAGTCTAGGTTTTGAAAGGGCTTGCAATCTTTAACAAATGCAATGCATCAACTACCAAAATATTTATTCAACCACAAAGCCAAAACTAGGCTATCAATGAGAAACAACTCATCCAACCTATACCATTCCTATCCCCTTTCTTGCAATCTATTCACCCTTTACCCATGGGTGAAAAAAATAGGAAGACCTTTATTCCTTCTTTAAACGATCATCCATGACACACCATTTTTTAACTCTTTCAAACATGGAAATAAAAGGGATTCTTCCTTTTCCTCCACATTTAAAGCCACCTAACATGATGAGGAAGAATTTTTAACTAAAGATGTATGCTACATGAAATAAACATGATCAAGAATCCCCCCATATCTCACTTAGTAGGCAATGGGAACATACATTAGAGATGCCAAAACTAGATTAAAATGAGAAGTCATATGAGGGAGAAATGAAATCAGTAGTCATATGAACCCTAGGGGATGCCACCATAGGAGAAGCCTCCAACATCATA
The DNA here is from genome assembly GCA_007258455.2 of Sequoia sempervirens. Taxonomy (NCBI): domain Eukaryota; kingdom Viridiplantae; phylum Streptophyta; class Pinopsida; order Cupressales; family Cupressaceae; genus Sequoia; species Sequoia sempervirens. The sequence continues at coordinate 682,172,186 of VDFB02270651.1, read as the reverse complement.
ATGTGATCCACTATTGGGAGGGACAAGGAGACTCATCAACCAAAGAGTCAAACATAGTTGAAACATCTATAGTCAAGTGATTGAGGAGGGTGTTCCTCCACCAAGTAGTTGAGTCCACAGTCTTGGAACAAGAATGTGGACACTCAAAAACAATATTTCTAATAACAATGCATTTTTTCCACCAAGCAACAAGCTCTCACAATCAAGCAGTTGAATCCATTGCTATTCCTCAACCACCAAGTTAGCATCCTCATGAAGAGCCTTGGAAATTTCAATGTCCACCAAAATATGGGAAAAAGTAGAGTGACTAATATTAGACATGGAAATGGGGTTGGGGCCCTAGCTCGGTTGGCTAAATCTTTCCTATTGCAGGAGGTTGGTCATGAGGTCTAGTCTCCCCCAGCCCCGTGGTACTGGAGGGCATGTCGCGCCAGCGCCGCCGGTCACATTAAAAAGTTTACCAGGCGCACTGCAGTTTATAGGGGGTTGTGCTACCCAATTCCTGCAGTCTATATATATATATATATATTAGACATGGAAAAATCCACCTTCAAAGAAAATGACCAATAGCATTACAAAGTAGGAATCTTTCCATAATTGAAGAGAGAGATAAGGAAAACTCACCCAAACTAACATAATATTAAAAGATTTTATCATAGAGTTGAAAGAAGGAAACCACTATTTAGAGAGAGAGAGAGTGTGTGTGTGTGTGTGTGTGTGTGTGTGTGTGTGAATGCTCACCCCAAATCCACAACCTACCATCCAACACTAACTCCATGTCATGTAGAGTACAAAATCTTGCAATAAAGAAGCCTCTAGCAAAAGGAAAAAGGTCAATTGAACCCTCAATGATAGGCCTCCAGGACTTCAAAACCCACTTATATAAGTCTAAGAAAGAATGTTGAAATTGATTGTATCTATAGATCAAACTTCGCTAAACAAAAAAAAATCATTATCAATTGCATCTTACCCACAAACTATGACAAAGAAAAGAAGTGAACAAGAAAAAGGCCATCCTTTTCCACATAGAGCAGGGCAAGAAAGGGGAGTCCCCACACCACTCATGCCCACATAGGAATTACCACAATCTACCACACCCTCACCAAAAACCATCGAGACTTGAATAGGAGACACTAACCCTCCATTGGCTCAACTAAATGAACCAGAAGCTTGAGATACCAAAGCTCCAACACCCCCATAGCAACATCAGGCATGGGAGTAGAGAGACTAGAAAAGGAGAGTCAACAAAAACCACCCACCTGTCATCAACACTGCCACTAGAATGGTGTCCACAAGAACCAGGATTCGACTCACCACCAAAAATAGTGCCATGAATTAAAACAAAGAGTCCAACCAATGGAGAAGCGTCACCAAAAACCTTCCATTCACCAGAAGCCCTTGACAAAGACACCTTAGTCAAACCCAATCGAAGGGTCTTGCTATTGTTGAAAAAACAATTATCTATAGATAATCATAATCTACATAATTACCACTAATCAACAATAATCATGATTTAAATTTACTCACAATTTATATTTATGATGCAATATAAATATAATCTTTACTTCAAAGTTGAAAAGATCAAATCTTGATTGTGGTTGTAAATGTTGAAATAATTTTTGGAGGAAATGAAGCTATGTGCAATAAATTTACAGAAAAGATGCAAAAAGAGTTTGAGATGTCTATGTTTGGGGAGATGAATTTCTTCCTTGGGTTGCAAATTAATCAAACAGAGAAAGGTATATTCATTTCACAATCAAAGTATGTCAAGGAAATGTTGAAGAAGTTTGGAATGGAATATTCTAAACCGGTATGTACTCCTATTGTTACTAGTTGCAAGCTAAGTAAGAATGATAGAATCTCCAAAGGATGATCAGAGCAAATATAGATCAATGATTTTAGAGGACTGCTATATCTAACTGCTACCAGACCAGATAGCATGCATGTTGTTTGTCTTGTGGATATATTTCAAGAAGATCCTAGAAAGTCACATGTTGTAGCAATGAAGAGGATATTCAAATACTTGAAGGGAACTCCAAAACATGGCTTGTGGTATCCAAAGGATATTGATTTTTCTCTGAGTGCTTATACAGATGCAGATTGGGTAGGTTGTGTGGATGACAAGAAAAGTACAAGTGGAGGTGAATTCTTTCTTGGATGCATATTAGTGTCTTGGCTAAGCAAGAAGAAGGATTCAGTATATTTATCTACTGCAGAGGCAAAATATATTATAGAAACATCTTGGTACACACAGGTGTCGTGGATGAGGCAAACTTTGAAGGATATTAGAGTAGTATATGATAAACCAATTTCTATATTTTGTAATAATACAAGTGCTATTAACATTTCAAAGAATCTAGTGATGCGCTCAAGGACAAAACATAGTTCAATCTGATATCACTTTTTGAGAGAGAAGGTTGTAGAGAATGAAGTGAAGCTTGAATATTTTCCTACAAAGGATTAGGTTGCTGATAATTTACTGAGGCTCTTCCTAAGGATACTTTTGAGTATCTCCAAGAGAAGTTAGGGGTTATTACCCCTCCTTTGAACTAGATGCATAAGGATATGCATCAATTCAGTGGATTTCAAGATTCATTCTTTGTTCTGGACTGATGTTGGAGGCTACCTCTCAGAGGGAGTAGGTAGTGTTTTGTTGGTTGTTGCAATCAAGGGGAGTAAGTGTTGATGCAGGTTGGTGTTGTGCAGTGGTTGCTAGTTGATATGGTTTTTTGTGTGCTCCTAAGGGGGAGTATGTAGGGTATTTTTTGCCTTTGGGAGAGAGAGTATGTATGTTTAATGTCAAAGGTAGAAAGAGATGCATATGTATTGCCCTTTTCCATTGATGTCAAAGGGGGAGAGAGGAATGTGAAAAAGGATTAGATAAGAAAGGGGGAGAGAGGAAGTAATTTGAAAAGATCAGTTATGAGAGAGAGAAAGTTGGTATGGAGTAGTATGTTGGTGATCAGAGTTGTTATGTTTGTTATTGATGGTTTTTTACATCATGTGTTGCCATCAATGACAAAGGGGGAGATTGTTGCAAGTATGAGTAGTTGGTGTTGTCATTGATGTCAACAGGCTTATGTCTATGTTGTCATTAATGACTAGTAATGGTTGAGAAGTTATGATGATGCTTTGATTAGTTTCATTATGTTGTCATCAGTAAGTGCTACTAGTGTCAACCTCTAGTGTTTCTTTGATAATCTTATGCTTATGGATCTATAGCTATGTTACAGTTGGTTTGATGGTAATGAGGAAGTACTAAAGATAATGAGAATGTGTTTTTGTTGCTTGGTTTCTAAGCTCTTTTGAGAAAATTTGAATAAAAGAGAAACAATGTGTTGCAGAGGTGTTCTAGCATACAAAGTGGTGTTCTGGTTTTTGCTCTGCACTTCTTTTGTGTTGAAGATTTGCTTGTGTGGTTCAGATATGTTGATCAGAGGTTTTCATAGGTGTTATATCTAGAATTTCTTGGTCTTGATTGTTGTGCAGAGAAATTTGTGTTCACCAGTGTGTGAACTGTGTTGCAATGTTGTCTAGGAGAAATGGTTTTGCTCTGCATTTCTTCGCAGTTTGGTTTTTGGTCTTGTGGTTATGGAAGCATGCTAAAAAGGTTCATATCTACCTTTAGTTGAAGTTGTTCATGGTTTGGTGCTCTGCCAGGTGGTTTCTTGAATTACAATGTATGGAAGGTTGTCTAAGTGTAATAGGTGTGTACATTCTTCAGGTAAAATTTGTTGTGAAGGAATTTGTTGGATTTCAGAGTGTTTGTGGAATATTCCAAATTGTGTTCAAGTGTTGTGCGTGATCCATGAGTCATCCTTGGATTTTTGAAAGCATATACTTAAATGTCAATGGTGTTTACACAGGTTCGACCAACCTTGGGTGTTTACACTAATTGAGGATTTTCTTCAATGATTGTGGAAGCGTGGTGTGATGCATATGTATGATTTGGGTCCAAGTTAAGATGTGGTGTGGTCCTCTTTCATTCCTTTCCACTGTGGGAATGCTTAGTGTTGACCTAATTTGAATTTGCATGGTTGAGGTGTATAGCCAACCTTGGAGAATGTTTTCAAGGTTGAAGAAGGTATAAATAAGTGTTGTGTTGATGGAGGATTGTGTAGAGAGTGTGTGATGTGAAGTGTGAATTTGTGAAGTGTGAATTTGGAAGTAGTGAGTAGAAGGTGTCTACAATCTTTAGAGAGGCTACGAATGTGTTGGTGATGTTGTGGTGGACTTTTCTGTTGCATTGAGATGGATTTCTCACTATAACATTCTTCTTTCTTTGTTTCTATAATCTTGTAGTGAGCCCTTCTTTCTTTTGGGCAGTGAGCCTATTGTATTCCGTGTTGAAATTACTTTATATTGTTAGCTAATCCTCACTGTGGTTTTTCCCTTCTTGGGTTTTCCACGTAAATCTGGTGTTCTATTGTGCATGGTGTTGATGTGTTTCAGTTTTGTTATTTGATTTCATGCTAAATCATTCTAACAGATCAAGGGTTAATAAAGTTGATGTGGATCTGAATGTTTATGATGGTTTTGGTATTTTAATGTACAACTGATTCACCCCCCCCCCTCTCAGTTGTCTTGTGTGCATTCAATAAAACTTAGTAAGGGATGACTAGTTGAAATTTAAAATAACCTTCCTTCAATCTTGATCCAATTTTTTCCACACTCTTCCCAACAGACTTTGGAAGAGTAAAATCTTGACCAAACCTCAAAATTGGCTTCTCAACAAGTCCCAACCCATAGGTATTCACCCTAGGGACCTATTTTCACCTATTTAATGAAAAATAACTTTACAAGACCTTTTAAAATCCCCTCTAAGCTTAATTTAAAAATTGTCACTAAGGATGACTCTCACCTCATTACCCTAACACATACAACCTTATAAAATACTAAAAAAATAATTTAAATAGAAAAAAACATCACTAATCTCACATTACAACATATATCCACATAAAAAGAAGACCACAATCCCCTCATGGACTAAAATCAAGGTGTCTCAAGGAAATACAATTCTAAAGGACCTCTAATAATGTTTTCATTGGTTATGGAACACACCTGCATACTTGAATAATTAATGTACCAACAATAGCTTAAGAAAATCATATTTTAAGATATCATGTGTTTTTTATTAAAGGGCAAATAGGTTTAAACGGGCTCTTAAAACCCTTATACAATAAAACATCCGTGTAAAAACAGATGATCAATAGTAAATATTTAATAACTAAAAGACCAAGTTTTGAAAGGGCTTGCAACCATTAACAAATGCAATGCATCGACTACTAAAAAATGTGTTCAACAACAAAGGTACACCTAGGCTATCAATGAGAAACAACCCATCCAACCTATTTCATGCTTATCCCCTTTCTTGCAATCCATGAACCCTTCATCCATGGATGGGAAACCAAAAAAAAAAATATGAAGACCTCTCTTCCTTCTTTAAATGATCATCCATTACATACCATTTTCTAACTCCTTCAAATATGGAGTGAAGAGGGAATCTTCCTTCGCCTCCACATCCAAAGTCACCTCACATGATGAGGAAGCATGTCTAACTGAAGATGTATGCTACATAAAATGAACATGATCAAGAATCCCCCCATATCCCACCAACATATGTTGGAGATGCCAAAACTAGATTAAAAAGAGAAGTCATATCAAGGAGCAATGAAATCGCTAGTCATATATAAGCCCTTGAGGATACCACCATAGGAGAAACCTCGAAGGTCATAACGTGATCCAGTAGTGGGGGGACAAGGAAACTCCTCAACCAGAGAGTCGAACATAGTTGAAACATGTATCGTCAAATGATTGAGGGTGCTCCTCCATTAAGTAGTTGAGCCTACGATCTTGCAACAAGAATGTGGACACTCAAAAGCAAGATGTCCAATCGAAAAGCATTGTGTTCACCAGACAACATGCTCCTACAATCAAGCAATTGAATCCATTGTCATTCCTCAACTACCAAGTCAACATTCCCATGAAGAGCCTTGGAAATGTCAATGTCCACCAAAATATGGGCAAAAGTAGACTGACTGATCTTAGACATGAAAAAATCCACCTTCAAAAACTGACCAATTGCATTTTAAAGTAAAACTCTTTCCATAATTGAAGAGGGAGATAAGGCAAACTCACCCAAACTAACATAATATTAAAAGATTTTATCATAGAGTTGAAAGAAGGAAACCACTATTTGAGAGAGTGAACGCTCACCCCATATCCACAACCTACCATCCGACACTAACTCCATGTCCTCTAGCGTACAAAAGCTCGCAGTAAAGAGGCCTCTAGCAAGAAGAAAGAGCTTGATTGAACCCTCAATGATGGGCCTCCACGACATCAAAACCCACTTATACAAGTCTAAGAAAAAATGCTAAAATTGATTATATCTACAGATCAAACTTCGCCAAACAAAACAAATCATTATCAATCACATCTTACCCACAAACTATGACAAAGAAAAGAATGTGACTAAGAAAAAGGCCATGCTTTTCCACATAGAGCAGGGCAAGAAAGGGGAGTCCCCACACCACTCATGCCCACTTAGGAATGCCCACGATCTGCCACACCCTCGCCAACAACCATCGACACTCGAATAGGAGACACTGGCCCTCCATTAGCTCATCTGAATGAACCAGAAGCTTGAGAGACCAAAGCTCCAACACCCCCAGACCCACATCAGGCACAGGAGCAGAGAGACTGGAAAAGGAGAGTCGACAAAAACCACCCACCTGCCATCGAGACGACCACTAGAATGGCATCCACAAGAACCGGGATTCGACGCACCACCAAACATAGTGCCATGAACTAAAACAAAGAGTCCAACCAATGGAAAAGTGCCATCAAAAACCTTCCATTCACCAGTACCCCTTGACGAAGACACCTTAGTCAAACCCAGCCGAAGGGTCTTCTTATCGTTGAGAAAACAATTATCTATAGATAATCCATAATCTACATAATTATCATTAATCAACAATAATCATGATTTAAATTTACTCGTAATTTATGACATAATATTATTTCATAAATTTCTTTTCAAAATTCTATCTTATTCAAACATCTTAGATTATTGGTATCAAATCACAATCGGATTAAATAGATAATCATTTTGACATGACTAAAATTCACACTAAAAAATCTATTCACGGAATAAAAAAATATACAACTTAAATCCATCACATAAATAATATGTCATCATCAGTTAACTAAATCATCACAGTAATCTCATGAAAATCAATGAACTTAACCATATAATATCAATATTCAAACTAATTCATTATCATAATCATAATTATAATTATAATTTAGAACATAATGTACAAATCCATAAACATGGATATTGAAAATAAATCTATCAAATGCAAATGAAAATGATAGACCACACAACTAAGTTGTATCACAATGTCACTTGCAAAAGAGTATATTGTTAAAAATATAGCTTTTAGAAAAAAAACTATAATATGATTGTTTTATACTCTTTATATTATACTATTAGAAGTGTTACATTATTTATATGAAAAATCTTTTTAAACCTAAGATAACCAAACTCACACTAAATCTAATTGATATTTTAATCTACGTTGATGATGTCAATTAAAATAGAGTTTTGGCTTCAAGTTTTATTGCTATATTTAGAGGTTTTTCTTTTCTCATTTTTGAAAAAAAAAAGAGAGAGAGAGAAAATTCAAGGTTATGAGTAGTTTATGCTAAGGAAGACATGTCAACATAAAGGTCTTGAAAATTTTAAGAACAGATCTTATATTAACAAGTTGTACTGTGTCTTTGAAGTTCCTAACTTTAGTGAACTTAAGTCCTTTTTTATTTATCATGATTTATTATCATCTCACATAGTATTATAAGTTAATAGAAGATTAATTTGTTGACAAGTTAATCAAAGTATCTTAATCTTAATATTTTTATTTTGGTATTTTCATTTATTGTGTTTTATGTGGTAGATAACATAGTATTGTTCATTATTTTGTTTATATTTTTATCTTGTCATTATCTATAGTTTTTGCTTGTTGTTTAGTGATATTATAGTCTTTAGAGCTCTTGCTTACCACCTAGTGGCATTCCCTTTACAAATAACTCTTGTGTACAACCTCAAGTTGTTTGATTGGGACCTTGAATTGTGTCATATTTAGAATGGTCCTTAGCATTTTCCTATTTAAAAGGATAATCAATTTATAGAGACCCTTTTTCAACCCAATACCTTTTACGTATTTAGAGTATCACCACATTATATGGTGTCAATCCACTATTATACCTACACATAAAGATATGTCATTAGCACAAGGGATTCACTTTGTAAATGTATCATATAGCACCTTCATTCAAAGAATATAGTAATACCCCTAATTTTCATTTCAACCTCTCAATATTTTAGTATCCCCCTCCTAGTACACCATTCCTATTAAAATGCTCTATTTTTTGTCATATATCCTAAGTATGTATTTTTTAATGGCATGCTAGTGTCTCAATTTATTCATACCCCTCATATGTTCAATCAAACACATCATTTTCACTAATGTCACACCCTTATCCAAATTTTAAAAAATGAATAAATTTTTATACACTTAAAATATTTTTCATATTGTAATAATTTTGCATTGATTGCTAATGAAATATCCAGCTAAAAAATTATGAGGAACTAGTTGATATAAACATGGAGTCATTCTTCACTTCCTCTACACTTTGATATTGAGGAAATGAATTAATACTAATGCATAGATTAAATCTTAAGAAAATGGAATTATAATGTTCACTCATCTCATATCTATTCGTAAATATTAAAAAACGTCTCTTTGATGTTATCATATCAAATTCCCTTTAATAAAGTGTCTACTAAGACTACAATATTTTGATCAAAATATTAAAAATATATATTTAAAAAGGTAGAGTTTGTTTTTCTTAGCATTGACAAGTGAGGCACCAATTTGATGCACAAGACCACATTGGTGATTTCCCACAAATAGATTTAATTTCCATTTACTTTCTATATTGTTTTAAAAGATGTATATAACATATTTTTTTTATCAAACCTATCATTCCTCTGTTGAGTGGAAACGCCTTCATCATTAGGACCACTTAGGACAAACAAATATATTTGCAAGCCCCATATGAATATCATATAAGTCTTATTTGTACCCTTGTGAAAACTAAATAAAGGATAAATTTGACTTTCTATTTTTTCACCCAACTTCCTAGCCCTTAGACCAAATCCCCGTTCCCTTCCACAATACTCCCAATACATAAGAAAAAAACATTAATAAAATTTCCCTTCTACCCTAAATATCTAGCAATAAATTCATCTTTTTTTCAATATACCTCATTATGAATGTATGTATGCTATGGTATTTCCTATCCAATGATACCCCCAATGCCATTAGGCACATCTCATACATTTGTATCATTACACTACTTCATAGCATTTAATTCTTATTGCATCATAAAAAAGTTGAACCACATGTTTCCATATTTGGTCACCATCTTGTTGATCAAGTACAACCACTATATCATATATTCCCCCAAGGACTACATTCTTTCCTAAACATTTATCATTAGGCTCACTCCCATATACGCCTCTGCGAGAACAAATTTGAGCATTGAGAACTTGTCAATAATGCTTGTTCTTTTAGGTCTCAAGTTAAAATATCTATAACTTGCAAGCCCATGGGTCCTAAGTACCCTCCTCTCAAGTTTTGTAGTCTTCACTTTCATCCCCATTGCTAGGGTCCCACCTCTCTTATTCTAGGATCCACTAAGGTATCCTCCTATGTTGCAAGACCCTCATGGATACAACTTTCATCTAAAATTATCAATTGTGCACCCTGTGCCTCAATAAGTTTTGGACCTACTCTTCACCTATGTCTCCTCCCTCAATTATTGAAGAACTCTTTGAGGCCTCAAATCTAGGACTTACAAATGTGGCCTCTCTCCCCTCATCCATAGTGTCTCTTGTGTGTGCATTGCCCTATACCAAACAAGTATATCAATGATTTACATTGTGGTAAGCCCAATTAAGATGGTATCCACCCGCACAAATGTGGCTCCACCCACCATGGAAAAATTCTTGTAAGATCTCACATCCCACACTGGCATGATAGAATTCAAAGAGGGCCATGTGTCCATTGTCCTATGGACAAGGTCTATACTATGTCACCTATCTACACTATATCTAATCTCGAATGCCCCTTTCTGAGATCTACTAAATGGCTCTTAAGTGCAATTTCTATTTTTGGGAAAGCCTACAACTATCTATATATATGTACATGTCAATCTACAAACAAGGAACCTCTCACAAATCAATGTTAACATAAAAATTGTTGACCCAATAGTCATGTGGTCCAATGCCAATATGTTGTATATATGTCATGACATAGTTGGACCCACACAATCACTCTCATACTATATAATGTTATCCACTAATGCAACCTAACTATACATAAATTAGCATTCAAGTTGGTATTCAAGTTTGAATGGACTTAGTTAAGGTCAAATCTTTATTAAACATAAATAATTGTACAAATTTGTCAAATTTGACATAATGAATATCCCTAAATAAACCATATCAACAAAGTAGTATTAAAACTAATTTAAGGCCCACAACAATAGGTGCATAAAGTATAGATACTCTTTTTTAAATTATGTGTTTACAATCCAATAAGACTTGTTTTAGGCTTTAATAAATAAAAATTGATCTAATTACAAGTATTTTGATTTATCTTACATAATTAAATATCCTTGTTTAATACGTACATAGGGATCCACTCCTTTTAAATAAATAAGAAACCTTACAAAAATCTTATTTACGCCAAAGATACAAAATTGACAAAAAAAGGAAGCAAATGCCTAAATATTTAATACATCCAACATCTAACTAACTACTATTTGATACAAATTATGCTCCCATTGGAGTTCTCCCTAGAGCTATCATCTAAAAATGATCACCATCTCTCACTAGAGTATCCCTTAGCAATAAGGAAGTGGCTTTTATAGTGTCTACCTTGTCGCATCATGTCTCTAAGAGGAAGCTCCCATTGTTTTAATTAGAGTATAGAAAGCACCCAATGAGTTCGCCATGAGTCCCTCTATAGCAACCTAGAGTAGCTCTATATTTTTTGCTAAATATACAACCTCCATGATGAAGATGTTTCCCACATCTACCAAGTCTACTTGAAAATCGTAATCAACAATAGCACTTATGAAGTTAGAAAGGTATTCCTCAAAAATATAACATAATGCCAGAACCTTCATCAAACCAACATCCTAGACAATATCCATTGCAATGGTAAGGAAGATGGAAGCAATCTCATTATTGAGTCTCAACCAAGGAAACTCCAAAAATAGTTCTTTGTTAACCACTTTCTTGATAGCACTTTCAACTAATGGTGAGCCAATCACAAAGACCCCTCATAGCCTCCCAAGCTCAAATCGAGTTAGATTCCCTCATTCCAATTTCCTTGGCATCAAATGGATCTGCAAATTCATTTCCCCATTATATGTGAAACATGCTACCTTCACTCCACAATCACATAAAGGCTCATGATAACACTTGCACAAAATCCTAAGGGTAGAGGTATAAAACAATAGAGAAATGCCCCATCTTTGACATCCCCAAGCACCAAAGAAATTTCCTTCACATATCACTAGAATAGGAAGTCAAGATCATCAGACCATCTATTCTTAGCCAATTTATCAAATTTAGAATTCATGTTTTCAAATTCCTATTATTTAACAATTTTCCAATCACGCATTTCCAAACTTACAACTGACAAGTTCAATTACCACCATCAATCTAGTTCAAACCCAAATCCATTTATTATTTTCTTCAAAATTGTATTAAATTCCCTTGCCTGCCTCACAAGGAAATTTTGAGATAAAAACAATCATATGCCTTCCTATGCATTCCAAACAGGATCCCATATTTAGCTCAAACCATCCCAAGAATTGATCTCCTCAGTGATGAATAATTGCTCATTATTGTCAATGGTTGTATTAGTGAGGAAGTCAACCACTCCATTTTCTTTTTTATAGCACTGAAATCATTCAAATATTGTGAAAGAGTCCAAAACTATTGATGCCTCCCTCGAGATGTTTTCCAATTTCTAATTTTGTGTCTTGTTCTTTCGGATGACATTTATAATGATTGTAGTCTTCTTGGATGTTGAGATGAGTGATGCCACACTACTTAGCTAACAATAGCCCTAATACCAATGCTAGGACTTTTGATTCACTCTTTGTTCCCCAATCCAACTTCAAAGAAGTCACTTCGATCAATGAACCCTACAAGTCTCAAATCATGCATCCTACAGCTGACAATTCTAGATTTCTCTAGATGCCTAGATCAAAGTTGAGTTTAAAGTATCCAACAAGAAGAGGTTCCCACTTAACCTAAGTTCTATCTTTTACCATAGTTTTAACATCCACAAACCCATGAATAAGAAATTAAATACTCATGTTATTAATGAATGTGAAATAATTTGAATCTTATGTGGATTATTACTTCTTACATTGAAGCTTTGAAATTAGCACCTCCACACCTAAACCTTCAATAAGCTATATATATGCACACACACACGCACATACGCACACACACATACATACATATACATATATGCATACATATACATACATATACATACATATACACATATATGCATACATATATACATACATATGTGCATACATACATACATATGTGCATACATATACACATACATGTGTATATATACACATATACATATACATATACATACAAACATGTGTATACATATACATATGCATGCATACATGTGTGTGCGCACACACACATATATTTGCATGCATGCATACATGCATACATATATACATTGTATATTTATTTTCATCATCCTCATTATAAAAATGGATTTTATGTTTTAATTAATGTTTTCTAATGTGAAAGTTGATTTATAAGTTGAGTGATAACTTGACTTTATACATGATTTGGGAGCAACAAATCATGAAGGAAACATCAAAAAAATACTAATGATTATGTGAATTAATAAAAAAATTAGAAAAACTAATTTTGATTTTTTTGGCATTTACCTATAATTATTTGACATTGATGTAACTTATTTTGAAGCAACTTTATTTGCTACAATTTTTTAGATGTTTATTTTATAACTACTTGCAACTTTATGTACTTGACATGAATCGATTGTTACTAACTTATTTTTAGGTTTTCTCCATTCATTTGTATATTGCTATCTTGTAAATGAAACTATAAAATATTACTTTAATTGCACTTTTTAAAATGAATGATGATGGGAAAGATTAGAATCATGAGAATGACATCAAGTAATGATGATTCTATGGATAATTTTTTTTATAAAAGTGATATCATTGTTGAGTTTATTTTTAATTGTAAACTATTTGACATTGATGTAATTATTATTATGAAGCAACGTTATTCTCAATAGTTTTTTTTTTTGGTTGCTTTTAAAATTGTTTTTAATTTTATATATTTAATATGAGTAGATTAATGGTAATTTATTTTAGGACTTGTGCATTTGATTGTGTATTAATATCATGTAAATGAAATTGTTAAATATTATACATAAGTTGCACTTTCTTAAATAAAAAAATAATGTAATTGTTTTGAAATATATTTTTTCAAATTATAAAGTATATAAATACTTGCTTGGCACTTGCTTATGTCGGCTTAACAGGAGCCTTAACACTAGATTGATGCTTCCCTAGTGCATGCTTGAAATAACCTCAAATCTTCCCTAATGCTTTCTTGACACAAGCTTGGAATATCTAAACTTGCCTACTCATAAAAATAAAAAATAAAAACAGATTAAATTTTGACTCTTTTCTTTCAACTCGAGATTTTAAAAAAGATTCTCTTATTAATTATAAATCTACTATCTTCCCCAAAATGTTGACGCATTTATGTAAGGACTATCTACATTCCATTAACTTGTAAAAGACGCCAAGAAGTCTCTAGAATTTGCAATATTCTAATATGTGTTCTAGGAATTCTCTAGAAAGAAAAGAGTGAACAACTCTTTATAATATGTAATAGTCTCATTTATTTAAAACAAGAAAGGAGAATAGAGAGTGTCATGATTGTATTAGCAAAGATTAGGAAACTAATGCTAAACTAAGATTCATAATCAAAACCCAAGAAATGTGTCAAATAGAACACACAAGGAATGCAACAACAAAACAAAAATCATAAACCATTACCAAATAAAAACCTCAAATGTGTTGGATGTTCTCTTGGATAAAATGTAGGTTGCTCTTTGAATTAACAATATCTACCTGTAGATCGATCATTCGTGATAGAAAAATGACGGATGAAGGCTATTATATAGATTTTTGGACGATGGCATGAACAATGAGGGTTTGATCTCGAAAGGATGGTTGAGATTGAATGAGAGGAGTAGAAAATCCTCACTAACTAAAATGCACAAGAAGAGTTATGGAGACTCATTATTGGGTGAGGATAAATACTCTTTTATTTTATTTATTTTAGTTAATTAGTTGTGCACGGGTTAAAAATAGAGGAGAATAATGGGGGATTTCAATGGAATATTAATGCATAATTAGATTTTAACTCCTTGTTTGTCTAGAATAAATGAAAATGAATTTAATTTTTATTATAGAAAAAAACATTTATTTATTTATTTAGAATAAATGGATAAGAATTATAGCCTAATTAACTAAATAGCATGAATTATTTAATTAATTAGTGGTGGAAAATATAATTAGAAATGGATTAGGAAATGGTACTAAGATGTAATGTTGGATGTGACATTAGGAGATGGTGAAAAACAAGTGTCTATGTTAAAGCATTTTCAACAATAAAAATCATGTTTTGTGTATATCTTATCTTGTGTGTGGTTTATTATCTTTATGCAACAATATTTCAATTTTTTGTTTGTTCTTGCACACACAATCTAGTATTTATATTTATTCTATTGGAATTGACATAGCTTTAACACTTCCCTAATGCTTGCCTAACATAAGCCCTAGCATAGGGTTGACACATGTCTATGTTAGAAACTTGTTGTCATTGATGTCAAAGATCGTGTGTTGTCATTGAGTTTGTTGAGGAAGGAGTTTGTGGTTGTGGGTGGATATTCTTTGGGCTAACCCTTGATGCCTAGCACTCCATTTTGGGGAATTAAATATAATAAATTAAATTTGTTTTTTTTGTTGAGGCCGACTCTCCCCTTAGAGGCACCCCACTTTAGGGATTTAAATTTTGATAATAAAAATATTATTTGTTGTTTTGGGCTGACCTATGTCTAGCGCCCATATGCTAAAGTTGAGGAATTGTCGACATATAGAGAAATCGCCTCTCTTGCCAAATGACATGTCTTTCTATGTGGTCGCCTCCCTTTTTGAAGATATACAAAGGTTTTGTAAGGAGCATTTGAAAGAAAGATATCGTTCCTATTTAGAGCAGATCTTGAGGAAGAATAAGAGAAGATTTTGTGTGAACAAAATAGAAGATCCATAGCAGATTTTGAAGTGATCTATAGCAAATTTTGAAGCAAACTTAAAGGCAGATTTATAGCAGATCCGAGCAGACCTTTTGA
Source organism: Sequoia sempervirens (assembly GCA_007258455.2). NCBI lineage: Eukaryota > Viridiplantae > Streptophyta > Pinopsida > Cupressales > Cupressaceae > Sequoia > Sequoia sempervirens. Next base: position 682,156,611 of record VDFB02270651.1, on the reverse strand, counting down.
GGTGATTTTATTGCAGATTTAAGGCAGAATTCGGGAAGGAGTTATAACAGATCTAAGAGGAGATTATAGCAGATTTGAGCAAACCTTCTTGTGCTAGAGGTTGGTGCCTCTCATATTGAAGAGATTGGTGTCTCTTGCAGGGTTGGTGCCTAGTTGTTGGGATTGGTGTCTCTAATGGGTTGTTGTCTACAACGATAAGTGGAGATTGGTGTGATTGATATTGTTGTGGTTGTTAAGTTTTGAAAAAGTAAAAGTTTGTCTTATACAGATACACCATCCCCCCCCCCCCTCTTAGTACAAGCATGTGCTCTTCAGTTTAATGCAAGTCTTGACACATAAGCTCTAACATAAATTTAAAATTCAAATTTATAACCCATAAAATCAAAATTTTAAAGTAGAGTTTGTCACAAAATAGGGCATGCATTTCAACAAATATTATAATGTACTCATACAAACCTAATGTAAATCTTAACACAATTTGCTATTCGCATCCCATATAAGCTCTCCTAATTTTTTTCCAAAGAGTTGTTTAGCATCGACTAAGTGATTCAACTACATCACATTAAAGAAACTAGCATAAGGAACCAAATGAACATAGGCATATTTTAACCCAAAGTTGATACTAAATTGAGCTTTTGGCATAGCAATGTTGCAAGCTAAGAGTGTGGAGCATGAACAACAAGCAATTCTAAAGACCAAGCAAAAGTGCAATGTTCAACCTCTTTAGGAGTTTTTAACACCCAAAAATGACTTTTTTTTAATTATATCATTGGGGTTCTATTAAGGAGCCCCATGCCAACTTCAACTTAACACCATATATATATGATAATAGTATCACCACCTTAATATCATTACAAAAATATCACCATTAACCTATCACTTTGTGAACCCAACATACAATAAACTAAACAACTAATAAGACTATATTTTGAAATGGGCTCTCCTGCTCATCTGCTATCTGTTGCAAGGATTCATGCTTCCTTTACGTCTCTTGCATGTGCATCTTTAGGTTATGTTACTTTTTTCGTCGGAGTTTCATCCGTTGTGGATGTGCAATCAATCTCTACATTGGTTGATGTGTTGTTTATTAGTTTCGTCTGTCATGAGTGGACTTTCTGTCTCCAATGTAGCCATAGGTCATCTTGTTACAATTGGTGTGCGGTCTATTGTTGTTGTTGTTGCACCTTCCATGACGACTTCTGCTATTGAGATTATTGGTGTGTTTGTTGTTGGTGTGTCTTTTGTTGGTGCATTGTTAGGCTCTATTGCTTCTGTCACTAGAGTTTCATCCATCGTGGGTGTGCTCCCTATATATGTGTCGACCACTACATCGTTTGGCTCAATTTTGTCTAATATGGGTGGACTTCATGTCTCTGGTGCAGCCATGGGTTCTTTTGTTGATGCAACTAGTGCGCAGTATGTTGCTACCGTTGTTACACCTTTTGTGTTGACTTCTATTGTTAATGGATGTAGCTTCGCTCATGTTGTTGGTTTTGGTGTTGCTCACCCTTTGGGAAGGAAATCTTGTCCTCTTCCCTGTGCCAAATCATCTCCAGTGGTGGTTGTGGCTAGGATGTGGTGGAAAATGAGGATTTCTACCAACATAGGGGTCTAGTGTGCAAATCCTCCAATCTATGGCCTTCTCCTCAGGATCTTTACAAATGGGTGTTGGATTCTTGGAAGCCTCTTATGGCCGGTAAGATTGAACTCTTCCCCTTTGCTAAAGGTTTTTCATTTCATCCTTTGCCTCCTCTAAGGATAGGGATTTGGTGTTGGGCAAGTTGTGGGCTTGGGGGGAGCACTCTCTCTCTATCAAGCCTTGGACAATTTCCTTTAATCCTCTTACTAAGCCACTAAATGTGTGTCTGGTGTAGGGCAGACTTTTAAACCTCCCTCTACAGTTTTGGGAGCCTTCTTGTTATGAGGCCATTAGCAATTCTATTGGATGTTTCTTGAAATTTGATGATACTACTTCCTTCATTGGGCACTCCACATTTGCACACATTCTAGTGGATATTGACATCTCCAAGCCCCTTCATGGAGATGTGGTTTTGATGGTTGGGGACAAGCCTTGGACTCAACCTCTTGATTATGAGGGTCTACCCTTTAGATGTTGACGATGCTTCTCCATCAGTCACTTGGCTATAGATTATGCTATATCGTATTGCAAGGGCTCTGCTATGTGGTGGAAGGATGTTATTGAAGACCACTTAACTATCCATGCTTATGTTGATCCATCGGATGACTCCTCCCAAGATGGCAATGTGTCTCTTGCTTTTGGTGTGGCTCCAATGCCCTTAGACTCTATGGTGGAACCTCTTGCCCTCCCCTTGCAAATCAATTTCCCTTCGGCTTTAGAACCTCCCCACCATTATTCCCATGTTGCTAGACTCCCTATGGGGGAATTCCCTCATGCGTATGTGACTTCGGGTGCTAACGGGCCCTCTGTGGGAGTTTCTCCTCATGCTCCCCCTTATAACAAGCATTTGGATGACAGTATTGCTTGGATTGTTGTTCATAGGAGGAAAGTTCTTCCTTCTTCCTCTTCCCAATCTCATTCTTGTGTTATGGGTGTTAGGTCAACCCCCTCTTGATTTGGGGTTGTCAAAGTGGGATGTTGGTGGTCACTACTCTCTTGTTAAGTAGTTTTGTAAGGCAGCTTGGTTGCAGTTGTTTCTCTTTCTCTTTTGTACTGCTTCTCTGTAGTTGTTGGCATGTTTGGGCTTGTTCCATCCAACCTTTTGGTTGCCTTTGTAAAGGGTTTGAGACCCTTGTTTCCTACTTAACTTAATAAAAAACAATGCAATAAACTATATATTGAAACCCAAACATAGACATCTAGAATAGAGAAAATCATAGCATTTCCATTAAACACTAAAAATTTCATTTAGAAGGCCTACACCAACAATAATCACAAAGAATTCCCTACCCAACGCATAACAATGAGAACCTAATCACCACAACTATCTAGAGGTGTTGTCTTTCATAGCTTGACAAGACAACCATAGACTATATTGTCTAACATAGGGACCACCTCCAACAAGGGCACAAAAGCTCAAGCCATTAGCATTGCACCATGGACCTTTATACCATTAATCACTAACATCTTGCACACCGTCCTTGTCAATAAACCATTTTCCAACAAGCACATGGTAAATCCTCTTGTCAACCCTAATGTTCCATTATGAAACATGATAATCATATGCCTCATTACCATAGGAAGTTCTTGATAGAATTCTTCTAATATCTTATCATCCACCCCTAATTCATGCACTTCTTCATATAGCTACAAACAGATGATTCAAGCTCTATACCCATGGATCGACATCATTTTTGTCTACCATATACATCAACTCACTAGAAAATAAGTCACCTCCCACCACTCCTTCCTCCTTAACCCTAACGAGAAGAACTATGATCAAAGCCCTATTATCTACATCCACTAATGTTTTTGCTAACCTCTTCTTGAACTCTTCCAGAATCATTGCATGAGAATGAAAACACCTTGTTTATTCCAATCCTTCCTTGCCTAAGATATCCTTTATTAGTTGTATATTGGCCTCATCTTCGTAATGAAAAAATTATCTTTAAGTGGTGATCTAAAGCCAAAATCTACCTAAATTACTCTCCCTTTTCCATACAACAAAAATAAACCAAGCTTCCTTACAACACAAGGCTAACACCTATCACCCAAACCACACGAAACACCAACTACACAGTCTAGAGACAGGCCACCAAAAATACCATATGCTAATATGACACCTCCCACCATCAAAACCAAACACTTTACCCAACCTCTCCCTTGTACCAAGGTATATGAGACCACTACCTTCATATTAATCCACCTCAAACCTTGTAACTTCTTAACTAATCATAACAACCATCAGTCATTATATCATCCTAATGTGTCAACTCCTTTTCTATTAAGGAGGTTAAATTAGCCCAATAATTAACATCCTATACTCTCCACTAAGGAAAGTCTTGAAGTAATGCCCCTCGATTAGCTAAGAAGTCGGCCACTTAATTTTAAATTCTATAACAATATGAGATTGAAAAAAGGAAAATTTCAAGCTCTAATCTAACTTTTTTTAAAATCGTCTTTAATTTACAATTCAGACAACACCCATTCAATTATGCACTAACCACAATCTATAAGTCCCTTTCCAATTTCCACAAATGGATGGCCAACCACATGAGTATAGCCTTGAGACCCATAAGCAAAGCTATCCATTCCACATAATTATCCATTTGCTTTCCTAAATAAATGGAGCCACCTAACAGAAAACCTCCTATACTATCTTGTAACACTTAACCCAACCCCATATTCAACCAAATTCTCATTGGAAGCCCCACCAAAATTCAACTTCTCCCCACTACAACCCTACCATTTTGCTTCCTTTCTACACTTGACTTGGACTATACTCCCTTGAATGGAACCCAAATATGACTAGTTTTTTATAAGCAACATTTACATGGTGTTGTACCCTTCACACAAAAGCCCATAGGGCCAAAAAGGAGCTAGTTCAAACCAGAACATGAACTAGGAGAAACACAGAAACAACTGACAGACAGCTGCAGAAACATAGAAACAACTGACAGACAGTTGTAGAAACACAAACAAAGACTAGACAACCTTAGAACCTGAGGGGACCAATCTGACTCCCGTCACCCTAGGTCGTAAAGAAGCAACAGATTTGGGGAGCCCCTTCTTCCTCAGCACAACAGACTAGGAAGACTCAGAATCAAAGTCCTCTGAACGAGGAGAGAGGAGCAGATCTTCAACAGCCACCCGAAGGGAGCCATCACGTTGAGGAGCCGACAGCACAGAGGAGTCGTCATTGGCAATTGAAGGATCAGCAGAATCGATCAAAGAGGGGCGGGCAGTGTTCGCCCGGACAGCGACAGCAAATTGAGTCAGCATAGGTTCCATGGAAGGGATAGCCGGAAGAGGAGCCTAGATAGGATCAGCCACCAAGGGAGGAACCGCCAAAGGAGGGTCGCCCTCCACAGGAGAGACATCTGAAGAGGGACCCACTGTGAGGTGGTCCAAGCAAGCATTCCTCCACCAAGTAGCAATGCCCTTACGATGAGCAAGAGGGCAACTAGAGGCCAAATGACCAGTGGAGAAACACCTCCTACACATAAAGGGAAGGCCCTCATAGTCTAGCAACTGCGACCAAGGTCTGTCCTCCACCATCAAGACCACATCACCAAAAAAGGGTTTGGAGATGTCCAAATCAACTAAGATACGAGCCACTGTTGTATGCCCTAGATCCCGAGACAGAGTCAACCTTCAGAAAGCGTCCAATAGAGTTGCCAATAGCTTCAAAACACAATTCCTCCCAAAATTAGAGGGGGATTCGGCAATCCAACCCAAATAGGTCTGACATTCAATGGTTCAATAAGCGGATTGAAAGAGTGAGACCACGGCCGGATGGACAGCGAATGAATGTCCCACATCCACCCCCTGTCAAGCACATAGTCCCGCTCTGCATGAGTAGAGAATGTAGCCATAAAAAATCCCCTAGCACTGGGATAGAGCTCAATCTCACCTGAAACGACAAGCTTCCAAGAGGTTGAAACCCAAGCATGGAGATCAGGAAGGGAGGGCCACAAGCCATTAAACCTGCAAATCACCCCTTGATGCAAATAGAAATCTTCATTCTCGACAACCTCAGGCCCACAGACCACCACAGGGCAAGGGACGAACCCTAGCCGAAGCAGGAGGAAGTTGGGCACGAGCAGCATCAGAAAAGGTTTTTCGTTTGCAATCACGCACAACTCCAACAAAGGAATCAACAGGAGGAGAGAAAGGGTCGGCCCCCACAACCACATGTTCCACACAGTCCACTAGAGGAGGCATGCTCAAGGGAGGAAACTTGTCCTCCATAGGAGACCCACGATCCACGCAGGGCAGCGCTTGAGAGACGCCCAGAAGAGGGCCCGCATTGATGTAGGGCAGCGCTTGAGGGACGCCCAGAAGAGGGCCCACAATGACGCAGGGCAGCGCATGAGAAATGCCCAAAAGAGGGCCCGCATACCCCTCAACAGACTACAAAGCTGCACCAGGATCCAACAGCACCTCGATGCCATTCAAAATTTTATTTGCCCGTTGGCTCCCGCCTAGGGCATCCGAAGTCGTCGCCATGTTATTCATCTATCCACTTCTTTTTTCAAATATGACTTGTTAGTCACTATGTAGAAGGTAGTTTTCAATTGTTGGTATGTTAGGAGCTATTTAGTAGAAATTTAATGTTCATATGCATTAGGAGGCATAGATGCCATTGATATTTATAAAGATGTTTTTTAAATAGGTCAATTAGTTTTGAATAGCTCATAATTTGTTTGGCATAGAATACCTCTACTTGATGTGCGATTTTAGAAAAATAGCTAAGTTGTTTAATTAGTTCATTGATTCGATTTAAAGGTGAGGAACCTGTAACAGCCCTCTCTTAAACAATTGGGTTAAAAAACAACTTGAATGACCCTCATGAATTCACTCATTATATGTCATACTCAATAATAATATTAGTTATTGAACTAACCATATGTGAAATTGCATTTTAGTTTTTGATTAAGGAAAAAACAGTTTTGAAGGGACCTAAACCCCTTTACAAACAGATTTTGAATGGATCAGGAACCCTCAAACAGAAAGTTGTCCTAACATAGAAACCATGAAAGCACAGACAACGAAGGGTAAAAAGGAAACCAAAGCCAAAGAACCACAACCAAAAACAAAGTTGCAAGAAAAACAGCCAAAAACCAGCCCCCAAACAAGAACCATCAAGATTTACATTTAGAGCTACTCTTGTGGGAGCGGAGAGTCATGTCAAACAAAGACTTAGAGGACTTTGCCTTCTTGCCCTTTATAGTAATCCAGCGCTCTTCCACTTGCGCTACCTTATTGCATTTTAGTTAAACAAGTTGATTACAGAGTTATAATTAATAAGCCTAAAATAATATAGCAAGTGGTAAATTTGTTTAAAATAAATGAAATCAATTACTTAAAATAATAAGCACTAAACATTAACAGAGATATGTAAGACATAAACTAGTCATAATTCATTGATTTCCTTCTAAGTTGTTTGTTTTTAAAGTTTCCAATATTTTTCTATGTTTTGATTGGTTGGAATCCCCTATTTCCACACCAAATTAGCTTATTGTGAGTTCATTTTTCCTAGCAAAATGATAATCCACACCAAGGTGTTACCTATGCCTATAAAAGTACACATTCATACTTCTGGTCAAGTTGAGTTAACATTCAACAAAAAATATATTAATGAGACAACACATTGTCAAAAATTCTTGATAAGTTAAGAATTTTCCTTCTTCCCCAAGTTTTAATCCAACTTTTCCCTTTTGTAAATGATGTGGTCCTATCATCTACATCTCACAAGGGACTATAATAACAATTTCATGCTCCATATTGATTTTGCCAAATTAAATAACTAGTGGTGAATTTATGCTGAATTAGGATCCTGGCATTCCATGATATCATGAAGGTCCATTCTGGGCGAGAAGTGATGATTACAGTAACATCTATTCACTTGGAAATGCAATTCATTGGCCCTTGATCCTAAAGGTTTGCATTCAAATTAAGGGTATGCTTCTTTAGCCATCCCCAAGTCATAAATTCACTTTCATATTTCTAATGTTCTAATTAGAAGAATACTCTATCTTGTATTATCAAGCCCACGATTCTTGATGTTCATTGGTATGGGATCCTATCCTTGGAAATGTATAGTATGCTTTGAATGAAATATTGAAAAACAAACATTTTCAAGCGGAAAATCCAACATGAACAGGCTATTCCTCTCAATATTGCATCCATGATGCTAAGTCCTATTCAAACTCACCATTCGACTCTACAGGTTACTAATGAAAGTATGACACTAGTTTGGGCAAGAGAAACTTCTTTTATTTACTACCATTGTTGTCTCTTTGACAAACAGATTGATTTTTGGGGGTATTTATTTTCTTATTGTTTTGGTTATTGTTTTTTATAAGATAAGTAGCATTTATAGGGTGTTGTACCCTTCACACAGAAGCCCAAAGGGCCAAAAAGGAGCTAGTTCAAAACAAAACGTGAACTAGGAGAAACACAGAAACAGCTAACAGACAGTTGTAGAACAAAAAAAAACTAGACAACCCCAGAACCTGAGGGGACCAATCTGACTCCTGTCACCCTAGGTCGCAAAGAAGCAATGGATTTGGAGAGTCCTTTCTTCTTCCTCAGCACAACAAACCAGGAAGACTCAGAATCTAAGTCCATCGAGTGAGGCGAGAGGAGCGGATCCTCAACAGCCACCCACAAGGAGCCATCACGTAGGGAGGGAGCCGGCAACAAGGAGACATCAGGAGCAATCGAGGGAACAACAGAATTGATCAAAGAGGGACGGGCAAGGTCTATTAGGACATCGGCAACAGATTGAGGCAACATAGGTACCACAGAAGGGAAAATCGGAGGAGCCAAGATAGAATCAACCACCAAGGGAGGAGCCGCCAAAGGAAGGTCATCATCCACAGGTGAAACACCCGAAGAGGGAGAACCCACCATGAGATGGTTCGAGAGAGCATTCCTCCACCAAGTAGCAGTGCCCTTACGACGAGCAAGAGGGCAACGAGAGGCCAAATGACCAGTGGAGAAACACCTCCTACACCGAAAGGGAAGGCCCTCATAGTCAAGCAGCTGTGACCAAGGTTTGTCCTCAACAATCAAGACCACATATTGTTGCCATACTCTATTCATTTATTTATATCATATCTTTATGTGGGATTGTTGTGAACAACTTAAATTGTGTAACTAGATGTAGTCCCATTAACATTTTTTCGTTATTTATAGATATGAATGCATTGTTCCAAATGCATTTTTTGATAGATGCTCATCATTGGAATAACTCGGTGAGATGTCAATATTTCAAAGTATATACGCTCATGCATGTAGTGGGTATCTACATTGATTGTTTATCCATACAAAATTTCTCCAAGCTCCAATAGATGTATTTAATTGTAGCATTAGTGGAGCAACTAAGGGCATCCATAGGGGATTTTATGGACTAGGCGTCCTAGGCATAACATCTCATATACATACATGGGTTTACACCACTTTATTAGTTTTTTATGTCCTTGCCATTTAAGCAAACTACCTCCAATGACATTGATCATGTTGGAGCCTAAAATTTCATGCAATTTTTTGCAAAATTTTAGGTTCTCATGATGAAAATTTTGATTTCAGCACTCAGAAGCATAGTTGAAAAATCTGCTCAAATGGCCCACTTTGAAAAATCATAATTGGAAGCTCGTTCAGTTTCACACAAAATCACTTTGCAGACGTGTTCATCTGCCATATGTGAGTGTCTCTACCAAATTTCAGCTCCTTATAATCTGATTTGCCAAAGTTTCAAAAGGGTGAGTTGAAGGGTTCTGCGAAGGTTTGTTGTCTACACACAATAAAATCTGCCAAGTAGGTCAACTTTGGAAGACAATATTAAGCAACTGAAAGGGTTTCATGACAAACCAATTGGTGTTTTTTATTCTTCCCATCTCAATGTGTATCCATGTCAATTTTCAAAGTTTCAAGACATCATTTGGTATTTTTTCAAAATCAAATCCAAATGGATTTTACCCAGTGTGAAGACTGCATTTCCAGAAATCTTTCGCAGAGGTCAACTTTGATGTTTGATATTTTGTGAATGAAGATGCTTGGTGAAAAATCCTCTTGCACACATGTTTACCATGCCTAAACGAGCTAATATCCAAAGTTATAGCTTCTCAAAATCACATTTGATATTGTTCAAGGAAGGTAAAGTGGTGGGTTTTAGCTAAATTTAACAGTGGCAGTTTTCAGAAAATGCTAAATGAGCAACTTGGAGCGTTGACAATTTTCAATCCTGATTACTTCACACAAATCCGTTCTGCATCTGCACTCCCCTACTATCACTCAACATTCTGGTGCATTTCCATAGCTTTTGGAGGTCGTCTGATCAATTTTCCAAAGCGATTCCGAAGGCTAGCTGGTGTGTTTTAAACACAATACAAAATGTCAAAAAAGTGAATTCTACTAACTGTCCACTTCATATTTTCCACCCCAGTGTATACAAAAGCAGTGTTTGATAGGCAATTGGATGAAATTATCCAGATTTAAGAATACCGATACAAAATCCGCAGTAAGTTTATTGAACAAAACTTGCATTTGAAGTCTTTACCTCATAAAATGAAAGGTGAGAGGGTAGTCCAAGTATGAGGATAATTTCAGACTTAAAAGGATACCATGTTGAGGCCCTAATCTATGCTCATCACAATTGGGGATATATGCCAATACCTCAAGGCAACAATAAGAGTCAATGATACAAAGAATAGATCTGTGAAAGACATATTCATGGGTAAGATATAGCCCATCGAACTCCTTAAGACAATGACTGTGTTCAACATTATCAAGATAGTTATTATAGCATGGCACGCTGAGATCAGATAAATGGGGACAAAGTAATTGGAATGTCTGTTGTTCTTGAGGAGGTTGAATAAACTGTGTTTATAAACAACGAAAGGAACATTGTATCTGTTGATTTGGTTAATGATAAAAGTAATTACCATCAAGACAAAATGCAAGAGAATGATGCCTCGACGTGTGGGGATGCTTATGTCTTGAAAAGTGGTGAAAGTATTCATTTTTATGCTAGAGCGCACACGATGAGTAAGAGTCATGACAACTAAACCGATGGAGAGTTAAATATTGGAGATTTAATCCCTGGATTTGGAGCATCAAACAGAATCCCTAAACCGGCAGAAAAGAAATAAATGACAATAATATGATAGAAAACGCTAACAATTTGAAGGAGGACAACTCTTATATAGTTTGAAGAACAAAGAGAATGGCACTTTGCGAGGAGAACAACTATATTCTCAACCTATGTCCAAGATGAGGATGCCCATGATTTTTTGCATAGCCAAGCCGAAAGAAGTTTTAAGTGTAGAAGATGAGAATGGAAACACTGTTAGAGAGACTATGAGAAATAATGATGTTCTAGTACAAAATAAGGAAGACTCAACGCCGCGCATTGATATCACTATTGGGACCATCAACAAGACGCTTCATAAATATCGACACCAGATGAAACGTTTTGAGAGTAATATACAATGGACAGTGGATGGAACCATAGATGAAGCAAAATAAACTGCCTAATAGAATGCATCAAAGATGTGTCATCTCATCGAAAGGAATGATTTCTGATTGGAGGTTTTAGAGACTTTCAAGAAAAGTGAGACTGTATCATGTCTTTCAATGCGCAATGATGGGAACAAAGGAAATTGTTTCAGATTAACACAATCCAGCTCGAGGAGGCTATTTCGAGAGGATAGGCCATTCGGTAGTTTGAAGGCATGTATATACTTGTTGCGGAAGATAATGTTGTTTTACGACAACTTGCCCAGGCCAAATTTACCCGGTTAAGTGCCACTGTCAAATGTGTTGATAATGGAGAACGGACCGTGCAAATAGTTTCTGAAATGCTTCATAACAGAATTAAGAACAATAATAAGTTTCCTGCACAACCCTATTTCTTTGACAGTTTGCGAGATGTGCATAATGGATGAGGATGAAGCAAGTCTGTAGATATTGAGTAAATCCGATTAAATCCTTCCAGACTCCAAGGTAATCAGTAAAAATGATGAGAAGAATGAACTTCAAGTGCCAAAAAGAGTGTGGCGAGATGAATATCAGGCCTAGACCTGCCATCAAAGAAGACTTCAAGCTCGCTTGGAACGAAAAGCAGGAAACCCTAAACCCATCGAAGTGACATCTATAATTAGCAAGATCCTCAAGTCTCTTCGATTATGAAGGTTACACCGATAAGGATTTCGGGGAAAGTCTCACTGATAGCCCGGCAGCAGAAGCACATATCCCATCGAAAGAGATATTTGTCTATCGGCACAAAATCATTTAAAGTTACTCTAGTACTCCGATACACAAGAAGAAACATTATTGGAGTTTTTTATTCAATAAAATGCAATACGGAATGGGAGAAATAAAACAAAGTGGGAACTATTCAGATAATGATAAAGCTTTACACTCAATAGGGTAAAATACAATTACATTCTCATTTGGAGGTTAAATATTTTGACCCAGAAGATGAAAAAGAAAATAAATGGTAAAATGGGTAATTATATTTTCATCAGAGAGACTCCCACATATCGGAGGGAGTGATTTTCAAGTCTCTCTGATATCCCAATGCTTATGATTAAAATTTACCAGGTAAAAATACAAACACCAATGGAGGCATAAAATATGGAAATATTAATTCGTCATGCTAAAAGATGTTAAGTGAACACTTGAGTGATGGCATAAAATGTGTTATGGAATATTTTCGAGAAATAAAATATTTTCACAGAAGGAGCTATAAAGTGATGATCATTTTTACCTAAGGAAGATACATAAACATCGGTAGGAGATGGCACATCAGTGGGAGTTATTCTGAAACTCCCGATAGAGTAAAGTTACACCGATGGAGACTTTATCAGGAGGAAAAATAGGCATTGGCAGGAGTTAATTTCAAGTCCCTCGGACAAAGCAAAATGCGTAAAAGGGAAGCAAGGGTTAAATAAAAATTTCACCGTGATCATATTGATGTGAAAATTATAAAGTGGTGAAAATACATGTGGGTAAATGCAAGATGAAATATTTTACTCACAGAGAGGTAACTACTTTACCTAGGAAATATTTTAATAAGAGTGAAAATCTTCACCGAGACAATTAAAGGATAATTTAAAACTTTATAATGGGTGATTATTTTTATTCGAAGAGTATTTTACACCTAGTGAAGATGCACAAGTTAAACGCAAGGTAAAATACTTTCACGAGGATGGAAAATATTTTCACCCAAGGAGTTATAAATTGGGTGATTATTTTTAAAATGGATGAAAAGTGAAGTTTTCAGCAACAGAAGATTATTATTAACTCAATTTTCACAAAAAATGAGGATTAAAAATTAAAATATTCAATTTGCCAAGGCAATTAATTAAATATTTTTGTGGAAGAAAAAAATACTGAAGAGATGCAGCGAACAGATACGAAGGGTCATAACCCTAAAAATATAATGTATATATGTAAGATGAAATAAAATCAAAAAAGGGATATAAGCAGTAGGTTAGGAAATCATCAGTAGTTGGATAGGTAGATCAATTGCCTCAACAGAACATCATGTTGTGTATTGCAAAATATTTTGAAGTAATATAATGGACAAGAAGACTTAATTTGGTGATCCAATTATGGTTTCAATTGTTTGTTGAATTAATTGAAAATATTATTTGGTTGTCTCCAAGGTTGGCATTTCCTTATTATTTAAATTGATGTATCAAGGATATATTCAATTTATCAAGGCACACTTCTTGTTCTTGTGTGGTTCAGTTAACTGGCTCCTTCAAGTAAGGATTAAATTCTTTTAATTAATCACAATAATCTAGAAAAGGTCATTTGGATCGATAAGAAGAACTTGATAATTGCATTCTTGCACGTTTATAGAAGGTATAAACAAACATAAGTGCCAAGCAATTAGAACTATAGCCAATAAGTGAGTCACATATCATTCACCTCTTGACTCCATTAACCCAACAGAAGTAGGCACTGGTCATACCAATTCCATTTTAGAATTTTATAAAATATTATCCATACATTCACATTTCAAATTTCAGTAGGAGTAATTAGTAAGCTTTCATCTATCCCACACTATTTGCCATTGTGGATAAATCCATCAATTCGACCAAATCATACATTCTTCTAATCTGCTTCAGTTATCATGGTCTACCCGCCTACATTTTGCAGAGCCTGAAGTGTAGGGAGTCATCAACCATATAGGTTAGCTCCATTTATTGGTTCAAAAACGTTGCAAGTCTTATCATAGAGCCTGGCATCCTCTTAGGATTTGTAACTTGCATTTTTGAGATCCAACAGATCACATGGACTACAATACTCTATTTGTAAAGCTCCAACATGTTAATAGTTGAGAGAGACTATCTGCGACACTCTCCATGGACGAATCATGGGCTTAGCTCTTTACCCTAGTAGAAAACAAAAATCAATTACTCTTCACATGCATGTCCCATTTTATTCTTCAAAAGTTTGTTTTGAAGTGCAAATAACTTTATTAGCACCACTAGCACAATTAGGAGAATGATGTTTATCCTTCATCCTATCTTCACCAAAGGAGGATGGTAACAGCCAACATCTATAGATACTCCTAAACATTATGAATATAGCCTACCATGCACCATTCCTTCAACCTCGACTACCAATAACCAGCTGCATCATGTTAAAAATTCTACAGGAGTCAAAGCTACTGTGTGAAGCAGTTTTCTCTTCTTTCATCTAAAATAAATAACACATGAATTTTTCAATGTCACTATTGGTTGAAGACAATGGTGTATCTTTTTATACTTTCTAAACCTTTTACTTAATTTTATCTATTTCTGGCCATGTGCTTAAAAGGAACATCGATCTCCTTTGGTGATTTGCAGACTACTTTACTTTCAATTTTCTTTAATTTTCTTCTATTATTCTATTTAGATTGATCTATCTGTCTCGGTATTATAAGTTCACACATACAGAATAGTTACAAATATCAAAAAACTTCATATCAGAAAGTGCATTGAAAAAATTCAATTCATCATGCCTAAAAATTAGGGCACCACTATGACAGCTTTCATTGCATATTTAAGGATCAATGCAGAAAAAATAATTTTGAATGGATTCTATGAGTCCCTAAGTCATGTACAGTCAAGATCCAACAATTAGCAAGCAAATGAAAGTTTGCATTTCCTACATACAAGTCAAAGTAGTTATCCTAGGAATCCACTATGACAGCTTTCATTGCATATTTAAGGATCAATGCAGAAAAAATAATTTTGAATGGATTCTATGAGTCCCTAAGTCATGTACAGTCAAGATCCAACAATTAGCAAGCAAATGAAAGTTTGCATTTCCTACATACAAGTCAAAGTAGTTATCCTAGGAATTTTTATTTCTAATTTAGGTTGCTTGAAAGCTAGAAATTCTGAAGTATCCATACTTGTAAGCTTTACATATGCCTTCAGTTTGAGATAGAAAATGCAGCACCTAAAGTAAATAATCAACTTTACATTGCTTTTGCTAAGGCCCAAAACTGCAGATTCAAAGCATGTCTTCTTAAGCTTGTCCAAAGTTCAAACTACAATCATACACTGCAAATACATACACAGTTTACAGAGTATCTTATGCTATCCTTTGGCTTGCGATGATCAATCAGCTCTAGGTAATGTTATCTTCAATCTACACAGTAAGAAAGCAACTTGTAGAATTAAAAACAAAGTTCGAATGTGAATATAATTTAAAAAACACAAAATTGCAATTATCATATGATCTCTTTGAGGCATTAAGAAATTGAAGCCCCTCATAGAAGCAAACACTGAACCCCCCTGCAAATCAAAACTTATTTACTGGATATCATCTAGTCCTACTCTAATTTAGACTCCCATCAATTGATATTCCATTCTCATCCTCTTTCATGTTAAAAGTATTACTAAGGTTGTGAAGGTCTTTGAAGCTTATCAGAATAAAGCACACAGGAGCTAAAATTAGCTAAAGCAACAAATGCCAAGTAGTTTCACAACCTGCATATCTATCCCAAACTTTTTCTCTAACAATTGTCCTATCATACATTGGTATACTTTTGAGCCCCATTGACCTATTTTGTCCATTTGCGGACACCATTATAATTTTTTCTCTCATAGCACAAAGCTACCCATCACTTTATCACGTGGCAATCACATTCTAGCCTATAGTTCTTGGCCACATACACAAACACAAATACAACTCCTGACTAAACAATTTGAGTACCTTATGCAACGCCCAGCAGATGTGTAGGTGTCTCTTACAGTATCTCATCTTCAATATGGAGAAGAAAATAATATTTAGACGGTTAAAAACTCTGGCAATAATCTTCCCAGCTAACAGATAATACAACTTGCATCCTCCGGGCAATGATCAAGCAGTAAGGCAGGAAACTTATGTCCACAATTATACAGGTTCAAAACCAACCAAGTATGCCCTTCCATTGTATACAGATACCTTGTGTAAAATGGTGGAAAAGTTTACTTTCCATGATTAGTGGTATATTATTGTATGAAGTTGGCTCCTCAGCTAAAGAGATTTTTGGTGGGCCCATCCCAAATATAAAGTTAGAAACAGATCCATTTGATTAAGCTAAGACCACAAAGCAATCAAGAACTAAAGATTGCTGTCGCAACTATGGTTCTTCAGATGTCATCACAGAATGTTAAAACTTATGGGCATAAAAAGCCTACTTATTTTTCTTTGGCAGGACACAAAACAATTGATGCCAAAAAGAGGCTTCTTATTGTGAAAATGGGGTCTGCATCACACTTAACAAAAGAGCTCAGGGGTTGATAAGGTCAACAATTTTACATTTTATTCTCATACACTATATTTTAATCTCATTAACAACAGTTCCTCAGAGCTGACTCATGTACCCTGTTAAGCTGCAACTGAGGGGTAACATAAAATTGCTCTTTGAATATTTATTTTAAGTGCCATGTCTATCATTTGGAGCCTTCAAGATGCATTCAAGATGAGAAACCCAAATGGCAGAGTGTATTCGCTGTATCTGATTTGCAAAAACTCCATGAGCAACCTTTTTATCTTTCATTTGTAGTTGCATGGGCTGCATTTTCATTCAGCAGTCAGCCCATTGGCAGCACTAGTTGTGCTTTCCTACCTTAAAGCAACAATTAAGGTGTCTCTTCATTCTTTTAAGTACTGGCAACACAAAAAGCTTGGTTTCTGGTACCTTCTTGCCACCAGCTCTTTCGAAGGTGACTGCCAATAGCATCTTCATACAATCAGTGTCAAAAATGGCTTATGAGAGCAAAGGTCTTGATGTGGTTGATGCCTTCCTTTTTAAGAAACAATAGTACCGTTCAAAAATAACTTGGTTTTGTAGACCCACATGCATCCAACAAGGTTCTCTTACCTGGTGGAAAGGGCATTAACTCCCTTGTTTGGTTCTTCAATGTATTCTTCAGCCATAGCTTTCACTGAATCTTCTTGCCATGGGACTCTTCAATAAGCAAACGAACAACAATAATCCCCCTTCCCTTAAGCTCACAAATAGCCATATGACCATTCTTAGCCCCTTGTGCACAAAATTAAATTGAAAAGCAGGGAGAGAATTTCAAGCTCATAACCCTAATGTACCAACCAAACTTTTACACAAGTCTCTTATTACGTACCTTTCAGAGAACTAATGGTAAAAGGTACCATGGATAATTTCAAGTTACCATTATTTTAAAAAATAATAAGAACCCCACTCATTGGATGCTCCAATGAATCTTCCAACAAATCAAATGCCAAATGAGAAGAGGTGAGGATGCACAAAGTGTGAGGGATCCCTGCACCAAATAATCTTGAATCGATCAAAGGAATGAATCTTTGCAGTTTGAATTACCTCTAAATGGCCAATGACTCTCATGCAGCAACATGCAACACCAAAGAGGTAAGTGCAACTCCAAGGAACTTCAAAAAGATGATGTCTAGCTCCTACGAAGGAAATGCAGGCCTCTAGATGGTGACCAAAACCCAAAACAGGACTATGTTACTCACACCCCTCCCTTACAGATTCAAAGCTGCAAAGAATAGCACAGCCAACATCATTGTAACTGCACCTCATAAGCAAGTGTAGCATGTGTTGCTTATCCAATAGGAGTGGTCCACACAGGCCCAAGAAAAGGTCATTAGGTGTAGGAACATTCTTGTTGCCACTGTTAATGGATTCAATGATGTGTAAAAATGTAGCACATGCAATTACAAATAGGTCCAAGATGGCAGTTGCATCTTTGCAAACCTGCTACAATTTTTAAGGTCACAACCATCTAGAAGGCTCCAAATAATAGACTTTGCACTAGTAAGTATCTAAAAAGCAATGAAATGGTACCTCCATAGTTGCAGACTGACAAGTAACATGAGATTTTTAATTTTAGCAGTGTAGGTGGTTTCTGGCAAGAATGGATATGGTAGCCCCACTAAAACCTTGAGAGACACTACAAAGCCAAAATATTGTAATATGGCCCCAATGTGAAGATATTGGGATGCCAACTCTGGATATAGAGTTTCTAAAGGTTCTGCATAAAGCTATAATTCTGAAGAAAGGCTGCAGGAAAATAGACAGCCAAAATATGTTCACCAAGCTTCATGAATTGGGAAAATAATGTTTGTCTAGGGTTTCTTAAAAGAAATAGTTTTGTAGAATAAAGTATATATAAGTATTTGGTTTTTGACGTATGCACTATGCACAACCTCTAAAAGAAGATGCATGCTTCTTCAAGAATCACAGCTTCCAAGAAACACAATTTTCATGATAATTTTGGAATACAATGAAGAGCTAATCTCTACAAATGAGCTTACACAAGTTATCAAAGTTGAGGAAACTACTCCCTAAGCTTGGATACCATATAGAAATTTCGAAATATGCCATAATAGGTATCAAAGTGATTCCACAGAGCAAGAGATATGAAAGAGGTACAAGATTCAGGTGGGTAACCACAGTTAATTTACCTTCTAACCAATAAAGCTCTCAAAGGTGCTTAGCAAAAGCAACTTGGTTAACCCCTCTTGTTGATAACACATAATGGACGGGATACAGCAAGAGAAAAGAAAGAGGCACAAGATTAATGTAAGCAACCATAGTTAAGATACCTTCCAACCAATAAATCTCTTAAAGGTACTTGGCAAAAGCAACTTGGTTAACCTGTCTTGTTGATAACACATAATGGAGAGGATAAAATTCAAATTGCAGCAACAAGGCTCCTTCACATTCATTGTTACACATACTGTTATTTGAAGGTGGTGTAGCAGAGACGAATTTTTTTGGAGTGATTAAGGTGAAAAATCAGATGATGTTAAGCAAGGCTATGACCATATCTTGAAATCAAACATATATGTTCAACAAAACTAAGTTTGGAAGAGCTCTGCCAAGCCTAAAATGTAGGCTTTTGTGTGGCTCACAGTACAACACAAAATTCTAACTAAAGATACACAAATGATGGCATTGCCCTTCATAACCGTGTTTTGTTGTCAGCATGAAGGGTTCATTTTGCCATATAACTTTTCAGATTCAACATTGAGGCTTTGACCTAAAACCAATAGACTACTGCAATTTTTTCTCAGCGGGCAATAATAACATGATAAGACATGTCAATAATGAACACTGCCACAGCACATAAAACTATGCAAGAATAGCAAGTGATACACAAATGATGGCATAGCGCTTCTTAACCATGTTTGTTGTGAAAATGAAGGATTTATTTTGCCATGGAACCTTTCAGATTAAAAATTCAGACTTTTAACCTAACACCAATAGACTACTGCAAAAAAATTACCTTACCAACTATACTAACATGATAGACATGTCGATAATTAAAACTATCACAGAATATGAAACTACACAAGGGCAGCATGCATCATTAGTTATTCATCGACAAAATGAATCTTTGACTGAGCATCAACACTACTGAGCAATTTGTCATTTGTATTGTCTGGCAGACTAAAATCAAAATTGTAAAATTCTTTGACCAAAGCAATGAAACAATTCTAGATGCTTACTTTGATTTGTTAAGGAGAACAAGGATTTACCTCATCTTAAATCCACTCAACATTCCATTGCATTTACTCTAAACAGATCTTTCTAGTTGAACTCTCAATAGGACTACTATGAACAAGAGTAGAGTTAGAAAGAAAATTTGCACTGTAGATTAAAAAAGGCCATATTTGACCTCTTACATCTGCTTGTGGCTTCCTGTCGTATATTATTCCCTAAGAAAATGACTGGTGGCTATGCAATAATTACATTGCCCTCAGCAAAATAATATAAGGCAGGCATCTCTCCCCCAGGTTTAACTCTTTCTTGACCAACTATAAGTTGGCGAGTATTTCACAAAGATTGACATAGCCTCAAGCTACCATCAAGTTCCCCTGCAATCCACCAATACATTAGAAACGGCCTTCAAATATAATTCAGGTTCTTTGAGTTGCTGGTAATTCCTTTGAGCTCACTAATCCTCTTCCTATGTTGATGCAGATAATAACATCTTGCAGCTTTACCTTTCATTGTTCATTGTCATTTACCTTGGTGACATCAAGCTTTTCAGAACCACCTATGAAGTTCATCTTCAACTTATCCATGATTTACTTGATCTTATTTAGAAGCATCAGCTCAATACAATACTCTCAAGAGATGTTTTATTCAAAGAAAGAGTTTATATTGGCTTTGTAATTGACTCAAAGGAATACGTACATTTCATAAATGGATCCTTGATTCTCACTTGCAGGGTCTGATACCAGCTTATTCCTAACATGGAAACAGGTGAGACTGTTGGAATCTCATGCTGACCGTGGTGTTCAATACAAGTAATTTCCTTCCCACCTTTTCCAGTTTTCTCTTCCTTATTTTCATCCACTTCCAAAATCTCAAACATGTGGATCTTCCAAGAGCCTTGCATTGTGTCCACTAGAACATTCTTCTTTGCAATTAAAACATTGAAATTTTTAGCTGGATCAACATTATAACAGCATCTATCATTCTACCCTTGGATTAACAAAAAATAGTGACAACAGGGGAATTATGTTTTGCAGTACCTTGTGAATAGACCTTTGTTGTTTGAGACGTTTTCAAGGGCATTCCTCCTCTAAAAAGTTTTTGCAATCTCTTAATAAACCTTTGCATGATGGACAGATTCAAGTGTATACCTAATCAAATCTTTCAATCAGTCAATTTTGAGTGAGATATAGCTTGTTTCCCAAAATTTACTGAAATACTATGTCAAAATGCCTTGTTGCTTAATGCTTTTGAGAGCCACTGAGAAGTAATCTGCTTGTGTATAAGCCTCAAAGTTATAATAGAACATGCCACATGAAATGGGATGGCATGAGCATAAAAGAATTTGGCTGCAGCATCATCAGCATCCTCACATGCTTGCAAATCAGCAATCCACGCTATATTTCACCCATCACTGATGGCCTTCCTCTTCCCTCTATTATAACCCTCTCCCCTCACATCCCTTACAATTATAGATGACGCATTGGAATAGGCTGGCATAGACTGTAGAGGTACACTTCTCAATTTTGCCTCACTCTACTTGACCAACCTGGCCATTTCAGCCTTCTCTTCCAAAGCTATGTTCCACAGTGTTTTGGGGACAGGAGGCCCTTTGGGGGGTGAGGGACGGACGATAGGGAGTCGCAATTAATATAAAGAGAAAATTTGAATGTATAGGAAAATTTCAATTATTTGTATGATAAGGCATTCAGCATATTCATTATATAACCATATTATGAGACATTACGGCTGAATTGAGAATTCAAATGAGTTGACACACATATAAATAAAATTTTGATGTCTAAAAATTTGAGTTTTCATTGTCAATGTACTTATACAACAAAATGCTGAAAGGTTACAACTACAATATGACAAAATTTAGAAAAACTGAAACAATATTATGTGTGTGTTTGTGTGCAAATGTACATGCATGGCTGTGTGTATTATTCATATCTATGTCAATGTTTTATTGTTTTTGATCTCAATGATCAAGCTCAATATTAGTTCAACAATTTTCCATCCACATGAAGCAAACAGAAAATGGGGAGATTGGACTCTACCAACTTCACCACTTTTTGCAAGTCTATGAAGGGAAGGAATCAAACGCCGATGGAGGTATTTAATAAAAAAGTTTCCCATCACTTATTTCCATAGTAAAATGGAAGGACGTGAGGCAAATGAACATCAGCATATCATTTCTTGCATGTATTGCAAAATGCAAAATGATTGGATGGTTACACACCTTTGAGGAGCCCAAGCTCTTTACAAAAGATGGGAAAAAAAGAATCCACTTTCCAAGCAAATAAGAAGAGCAAGGCCAAGATACATTCTAAGGAAGTAACATCAAACGTGCCAAGCTAATAGTTTTTCCTGTCATCACAAGGTTAGTGGGTATTGGGATGGAAAGTGTTGGATAATTCATCTAAATATTCACCAAAAGAACAAGGTAGAGGGGAAGAAGAGCGCACATAAGCACAAGACTAAAGAAGGAGAAAACAGCTCTCAAATGTATCCTTAAAACCATGCAAACAAATGGTGGTAAGGGCATGTTATTTCATTCTTGAACTGAGCACTTGCATGACTTGCAAAGAAGAGGAGTTTGAGTTGCATTAACATGCATCAACACCACCTACATGGAGTAGCATTGTACAAGTTATTTAAAATTGCATAATGGTTCCATTTGTTGGTAGAAGCAAATCAAGAGCTAGCTTCACTTGTATGGATAAGCGTGGAAGTATAATGCTCATCAAAGGTGGCATGGAGCGGTAAATCACTTGGGGAGAACATGGACAGTCAATGAACATTAGAAGGATGTATGTTTTAAACCATTATCATTTCGATTTACTCACCACTTGTTGTCTGTGGAAAGGAGGATGGAAAGGGAAGAGGCACTCCAAAAGAGCAAGTGTCTGAAGCATGAGGTTGGCAACAAACTTTTAGCAATAAGAAACATCACAATAGTGGGTAGCAAATTGATTTGTGTTTTCTCTCATCACAGTTGCAGTATGCAAATAGACAAATGACTGTACAGCATGAGGAACCATTTGGTTTCATTCAATTTTTGTAGCATGTATATGGGCAATTCAATAATTATGACATAGATGTATACAACTAACTTCAGCACCATGCAGTTTTTGTATTATGTATATGGGATTGTAGAACACTGTTTTCGACATATTTCTAGTATGACTAGTATGCACATAAGGAGCTGCAGTAGATGTGACTAAATAGAGCATGCATATTTCAATTGTTGTATGCACATAATTGCAGTGTGTTTCAAATCTGATATCTGTATAACAGCAGTGTATTATGAACATGATTTGCAACTAAATGCATGGAGGCAATATGCTTGGTCAATGGTAGCAATGTAAGTAAGCACTCAAGGTGATAAGCGTTATAAAGATTGCTAATGTCACAGATGCACTTGTTATATACACCACCTCCATTGAAGCCATTTTCATAATACCTAACTAGTTGTATTGTGTTAAAGCAAATTTCTGCTTGGCAGATTCAAGTAAGGGTTAACCATGTTCAAAAAGTGATGTGAACTTAAGCTTGACGATGTATCACACGATGTATGTTTCCACTATAGTATTGGATTGTAGAAAGAATGGATATAATTTACACAAGATAGCCACTGTAGCATGTTGATTGACATTACAAGAGTCGGTCGTGTTAAAAAAATTATGTAAAGTTAAGTATGATGATGTATTGCACAATGTATGCTTCCACTATAGCAATGGATTGTAGTAGGAAGAATGGATATAATTTGTACATGATAGCCACTGTAGTATCTTGATTGACATGACAAGGAGGTTATATTTCAACTAACACATGTAGTTGGAACATCTCACTGTTGGTTTTCCTTCCCGTGGGGTAGAGGAGAATCAAAAAGAGAGAACAGCATCTTATCACTCTTTCAATCAGAGGGAGGAAGGTGCGAACATAGTTCCCACTCCATGGGGCATCATTAAAATCAAATGTAGATAAGAGGACCCATAAGAGAGGTTGTAAGTTGTAGCATCTCACCATTCTATAAGCGGAGGATAGATGACATCATGGGACTGTCACTGGAAGACACTGTCTGAGGAAGAAACATGATGGGGCCACAAACCCATCTAATTGTAGGAAAGCATTGGAACAGCATACTCTATAGGAGCTAAGTAAATCCACTCCTCTATCAATGGAAGAATTGGCAACTACTCTTCTATAGAAGGATGAAGGAGTTGCAAATACAAGTATCAGGAATGATTTGGGTATGCACATATATATCATTGGAGCCTTCCATGTTAAATGAGGAGAAAGATTGCATTACTGCCTTCTATCTTGGATATTTTTCCTTTGGTTGAACAAGCAAACTGGAAATCAAAATGGAGGCCCAAACAATTGTCAGTTTAGGGTCAAGGCCAGATTGCCAAACAGCCAAATAAAAGTTCCTAGAGATAGAGGGACACATTCTTCTACATCTCATAAATAATTAAGCTTTTGTGAGGTTAAAAGACACCTAAAAAGGGAAGGTATGATTGATAAGGATCTAAGAAAAGCATCGAACTCCATAAGAATTCAAGAATTTTGCCATTAATAGAGAAGGATAAGAGAGCATTTTGTACATTGATAATTGATAGATACATCAAGAAGCCAGTTTCGAAAGTGGCATGGTGTTATCACTAGAGGTAATGAAGATTTCATATATTCCATGGCAAGTTCATGTTTATCTTGGCAGTTTTACTTGTGCCATGGCAGTTTCGCATGTTGCATGCTGGTTTTAACCTTCTATGAGCTATTTGTGGTCATTTCACATATTTCAAACAAAAAAACTCTATAACAACCAAGATAAGGGGTCTTAGGATCCTTTGGTCCTCAAAAGAATGTCTCTAGCAATGCATAAGAAGAGTCATGAGTTAAGCGAAAAAGATTCAAGAAAGATTGAGGAGGAGTTAACGTATGTATGAGTAATTATAAATAAGTAGTCAGTTGTTCATACAGATGCCTACTCTATGCTCCTTGTAATCTCATTAGTAATATAGGGACTATAAAGCATACTTCAAAAAACTTGGGACTTGGCAAACACTTAGTATATTAAAATAAATAAATGTTATAAAATAAAGTTAGATAATATGCATAGTAGTGTTAAGAACCAAAAGAAGGGGAAATTAAGATTTGTTAAATGATAGTGAATTATGTCGCTGTCGAAATTATTAGGGCCTACGAAGCTGCCGAATGCTAGGGCTTTGGCAGCAATTGAGGCAAGGGTTTTTGGCACTGATGGTGATTCTCAGGGCATTGGAGTCGCATTTGTTCTAGTTTCCTTGGCCGATGGACGCAATGAGGGAGTTTCTAGGCATGACATTGACAGCCAAGGTTCAATCCCTGCTGCCCCATCCTCTGTCAACTCTAGCGCTCAGGCTGGGTATGGGAAAGGCCCACGCTCGGCCGACATTTCTCCACAATCTCTAAAGACTTTTCCCTCGGGAGACAGATCCACCACTACGCCCTCCTTTGCAGAGGCAGTTAAAGGTGGACAGAGCAATGATGTGCGACTTGTGAATGCCTCTGTGTCAGACACTCTTGTGGAAAATCTCAGATCCCGGTCTGGTTCACCTGGGGTCTCTTCAAAGCCATGAAACTTAGGTATAACCATTAGGAGGTCGGTTCAATGCTTAGAAAAACCTTTGGAAGTGAATTTTAGCACCATTTTATTAAAGGAAATGCATGAAAATGAAGAATTTTTTTCTGAGAATGGGTTGATTGGTAGGTTTAGTCATTTTTGGCCCAGCCTCCCTGTATTAAATGAACGGATTTCAAAATCATGTGGTCCTCTAATGGAAAAAAACTTGGAAATTTATCCCAGAGCAAAAGGTTTTTTTACAATGGTTTTTGACAGTAAGCAAGATAAAAATGCCATTCTCAATCACACATGGTTGTGGGTGAAAGCACCCTGCTTCTAAAATCATGGCATCCAAACTTCGATCCGGTCACTAAATCATTTGCTGTTATGCCGATCTGGGTTTGTCTGCCAAATCTTCCCCTGCACTATTAGTTTGAATCATGCTTTGCAGCTATTGGTAATTCTCTTGCTAAATTCATAAGCACAGACGCAAATTCAAAAAATTTCATTCACACAACCTTTGCGAGGATTTTGGTAGAGGTGGACACCTCCAAATCCCTCCCGGCAAAAATCATCGTGAATGCAAACAGTAACAAGTGGTTGCAAACATTGGAGTATGAAGGTTTAATATTTAGATGCAGAAGATGTTACAAAATTGGCCACATTGCAACAGAATGCCCAAAGGTGAAAACTCAAGCAAAATGGGAAGCGTCCTGGTGGAAAGACACCTCCCCCAAGCACTATTCCATCTCGAACTCACCCAAAATTTGTGGCTCATCAAGGAAGGATATCAGCACAAAGAATGAGGATAAGTTTCACGAGCTTTCTCCAACTTCCAAATCTGATCCAAAATTGCCTACTATGATCAAATCTTGTGACCTTGATTGTGATGTGGGTAGTGTTGCTCCATCAGTCAAACAACACACAATCTGCTACTGTGGTTGAGGATGCATTGACCACAGTGGCTGAAATTTCCCTCTCTCAGGCCCCTTCACATGCACTAAAAGATCCTATCGATGGGGATGGGGAAGATAAATGGCAAACAATAAGGAAAAAGAAGCGGATCAATAGTCAAAGAAAGGATGGCTACAATGAATCACAGTTTCGGTCTTCCACCATTTCAGCCCTAGAGAAAAAAATGTTTAGGGGGGATGTTGAACGGCTCAAAGCAGAAAAAAAGGAGAATGCTATCCTCAAGATAATGGAGTTCATAAATAAATTGCTGTCTCAAGGTAATTCTGGCATCAATACTCAGTAAGCAACTATTGCCAGGACTTTATTTTACGTAGCTGCTCTTGGATGGATGCACAAGGCCCAGTGTGCGGTTTGTTTATTGGCAGTTTGTTATTTGTAGCCTTTTATCTTAGGTAGATTTGGTTTCTAATTGTAGTGACACAACCAAGTAGATAGAAAATTTGCATGGGTTTGTATGTCAATGGTTGATTTAATCAGCTGTAACTTTGAATTCATGAGGATGAGATCCCTCTTCTGTGATCTCACTTGGTGCAGGCCAGGCTAAATTTTGACATCAATACAAAACTCACCTCTTACCTATCAAAAAAAAAGAACCAAAAGAAGGGAATGTAATTCCTGCATAGCTAGGATAAATGTTCAGATCCATAGCAATGTAAAACATTTTGAACAAGGAATCAAAATATACGTATATATATGGAAGAAAAAAAGTTTTTTTCTGCTATCCAGAGTGTTTTTGGAGAGAGCCATATAAAAACTTGCCAATAACTCCAACAAATCATTAGGTGATTAACTTGCAGCTGGTTTTCACATGCGAGTACTTGTGAGTTGGCAAGTTACACGCAGTTTTTGAACTATACTGCAAAGAGTGAGATGTAATGCTCCTCAAAGCTCTTTGTAGTGGGCACATTGCTGAAGGAAGAAGAGAAAACGATGCAATTGCCATTTCCAACTTGTTTTTCTTACTCCAAGGTTCCCGGGCTAAGAATTCTATCTTCTGTGGTTGCCTTCTTTCATTTCTTCTAGTTGCTTGTGGTTTGTAAGCTAAATCACATATTCTAATGCGCATTCTATTTTTTTAACACAATTTAAAACTACATCAATTTGAAGCTAAACCAAGTAGTTGCAACATGGATAAAATTGGATCTATGTTATTTTCTCACAAATAGACTTATAGGGGAAATTATCAATCACCAATACATTTCTCCAATCTTGTTGGCATTGACTAGGTCAATGCTAGGTGGCATTGGTGTTTTTCCTTGCCTTGCTCAAACTTGATCAGTTGAGTTATTTATGTTGGACTGAATTGACCCATTTTGGATCACATCTCTCCAATTTGGGATGCTTTTGGCTCCACAAAAGCTTCTAGAAATTGAAAGCATACATAGGCCCTTCACCTTTACCACCATATATTCCTTGACCCCATTCTTGGAGCATGGTGGTCTGCCTTTCCATTATTGCTTTCTTTGCCTTATTTTGCAGCTGTAGAAGAAATCTTGTCCTTCCGTTTGAAAGCCTTAATAAAGAATGCTTGACCATCTTTAATATAGACAATGATTGTTCTTCATCATCATAAAGATTGCATCTCTTATCCACAACATCCAAAGATCACTTCACACACATCTTGTGGAACTACATCACGCTTTACTTCATCAATGAAATCAACTAATTTGTGGATATGACCCTTCATTGACTAGTGACCTGCACACCAAAACCTTTATGCAACCAATTGATAGAAACAATTGTGAATATTCGTGTGCCTCCAAACCAAGCTTATGCATGAGCTCTTTGCAAAATAGATTTCTTTGAAAATTTGAATCAAACGATGGATTTACCCTTATGGTCTTCACTTTGGATCCTCGCATGATAAAGCTAAATTTGTTTCAAATAAATCTAGGCTACAACTTCTACTATTGTTTACATTTGCATTTTGGAGAATACTTATCTTCTCATCCACGTCGGTACTGCACTTAATTTCATTGGTCTTGGATTTTGCACTGTTCTTGTGTTTATGTCACTTACATGAGTTACAACACAATTTGAGATGGAACTTCTAGCATTTCTCATCCATGTGACTATCTATGTTGCAATAATTGCAATGGCCTTTATCTTTTATAATAGCAGCAGCAATTTCCCTCCTTTTGCTTTTGGTAAATTCCATTGTTCCATGGGGATGCATCCCCCCACCAAAATTAGGTGTTTCCAAGACAGGGAGATTTTAGAGACATGGGGGCTTGGGGGAAATGTCCCTCCACCATTCCACCACCACCACCACATACTCAAGGACATTTCCTGGATGTCTCTCTCCTAGGACATCCCCTTGTTTTGGAGATGCCACCAAGACTCCAAGACACAAAGGACTACCAAGCATCTCCCAACCGCACTCAAGACTCCTAGGTGCCCCTTGCAAAAATCAATCAAGAAGTTCATTATTTAAAAATGAAAAAGCTTTTTGGATCTTTGAGCCACAAACCCTGACCCTAATGGTCTATGGCCCACACCCTGAGCAGCCACAAAAAACTTATAAATAGGTATCAAATTCTCATTCCAAATCACTCCCAAGTTTCAACAGCAAGGTACAACCCTGCAAGAAGAGAGAAAGAATGCAAGTGAAGTCATTTGAAAGAGTGAGAGTAAGAGTCAGTGTGAAATCTTCATCAATCAACGGTTGAACCAATGCATTCTTCAAGCCTCAAGGTTGGCCCTTCATAACCATTCTTTTTTTCTTCAATTTAGTAGTTTCAATTTACTAATTTAGTAATTAATTTAGGCCTTAAGAATTTACATTGTTACAATTTAAATTTTAGTTTTACAATCAAATTTTTTTTAAAAAAAATTTATAACAGCAGTATTTAGGTGTTAAAATTTATTTATTAAATTATTATTATTTTTTGCAAATCTGCATAAATATTTGACTAAAAACAAAATTTACAAGTCAAATTAGGATTTCATCTTTTGTGTATCCTCTACTTTTGAGATTCGTACAACCTAAAGTTAAAAAAATAAAAGGCAAAATCCTTGTTTGATGAAGATTGAAGAACAAGGATTCATATTTTGTGTATCCTCTACTTTACCACTTCATGCAACTAAAAGTAAGCAAAACATAAAACAAAATCCTTGTGTCTTGAGCCCATTCACAATTTATTATTTAATGACATTATGACATGTATGGTAACCATAGAAACATAAATCCTCAAAAAATTGCAAAATTCCCAATTTTTAACAAATCTCTTTCCAAAAAGATTTTTTCCCCAAAAAGTCCCAATTTAATCAGCCATGATGTTCAACGATTTTCAAGGGTTTAAATCACCAAAAAATTGCATAAAAATAATGAAAAATCGTCCAACCAACCCATTGTGAAACCCTAACCATGCGATATTGCTATTTAATTGAGTTTTTTCGTTGATTTTTAGCACAGAACTAAGCGTTGGCCGTCAGGACGTGATTCACAATCAAGGATTTGCTAGATTTCATCAATTGCTGAGGCAAATCATAGGTAGGCGACCTTGAATGGATGCATATTTCTAATAGATGTTAAGGACATTAAAATAGACACATTCTTTGGTATGCTTCTACGTTTGATGTTAAAGACACTAACATGGAATGGTTAAGAGATGTGCTGCTTTTTTCTCTATATTCCACACTACTATCATTTGCCTTAGGCTCGTAGTAATGCTTTTCATGTATACAAATCCAAAGACACAATTTAGTGGGAAATGGTAGACAATATCATAGATACTAAGTAAGGCTTCCATCTTATTTTTTAACATTTTTGAACCTTACAAGAGTACGTGCCAAAAGTAAATATAGAAAGCCAAACTAAACTGAAACAAAACTCTATTGGCTTGATAGCAACCTAAAGAGGTTTGTTTTCTTGGAATTCTTGTGATCTTGACTATTCAAAAGAATTTTAAAATTTCAATTGTCAACAATAATACCAAGGTGGTTGTTTAGATTATCAAGGTTAGGTTGGGACAAATTTCCTTTTCAGATGCTAACAAAGTGTGATGATTTGGAGCTTCAATTTGACACTGGCCATCAAGTTTTAATGACAAGCTGGTAGGGTAGTAACAATTGTATAATCAAGTGGGAAGCATAAGTATATACATTATAGTATATAGACATTGTGGAACCAAAAACAAAATGGTTCCTATTGAAAAGATAAAAATCAGCTTGTAGTGCTAAAAAACTGAATTGTAGCAATATTTTATATCAAAATGAAGGATTGTTTTGGTTATATTTAAATTTCCTATATATTTTGCAAGCTCAATGCTTTGTTAATTGGTGAAACTCACTGCTTAAATGCATGCCTTGCACTTGTTAGGGAATTACATTCCATTTAGATTGTCATATACATGGAGGTTCAAAAGGCTTGCAAGGAGTACAATAGCAATACATGAATGCTTTAGACATATACAATGTAGCATTCATGCATGTTAAATGGGTACCACGGAAACTAGTACATGCCTTGAGAGAAGTCATGCCCTAGTCTTGTGGGCTTATCTTAATCCCTCCCAAAGCAGGCCTCATATTTTCTCATTAACGATCCAGATAGATTTCAACAGCAACTATCCCATTGAAAGGGAATGTTCCTCGTGCTTTGATTTTCCATTGAAACGTACCTATAAACTTTCAAATTCTCAACTCAAAGTCCATCAATGTTTTTAACCCCATCCACTTATACGCAAAATCAAGAAAAATTTACTTGAATAATAATAGCTAAAATTGTGGCTCAAATATTTGCTCTCTTCTTTTGTACTAGCAAATCTTTATTATCTAATGGAAAAATATTTAACACTCCCTTTACTCTTTTACAAATATGCTAAAATAGTTATCAATGAGAACATTTCAATATCATTTATGGTCATTGAGATTTAAGATTTTATTTCAAAAACATTTTCTATTACTCTATCTTGAGCTATTTGATTCAAAACCTATTAAGTTGAACTTTGCAATTGCTTCCTTTGTCATATAATTTCCCTTCCACACTCTTCATTTAGTTCTCTTTGACACTGTTCTAGAAATTGCAAGTACTATTAAATCACAAATATGAACCAGATGATTCTCGTTTTGTAATTTATGATGTTTGCTCAACAAAGGAAAATTGTCTTTTTAATGACTTTCTTGAGCTAAGGATTTTGAGATCCTAGCGGCCATATTGCATAGTCATGAGGTTGAACGACTTAGGAAAGGCTTTGAACCAGGAGCTTCATCATTAGGACCTGCAGCCCTCTAGCATAGCTCTATCTGTAGTAGCAAGAGTCATTGGCTACTTTTGATTTTTTGGAACTTTGTACTTAGTTTATAGGTTGATTTTGTACAAACTATATTGTAATTAAAATTTTGTCAACTTAAACCATCTAGTTATTTTTATGCACTCTGAAGTATGCTTTGTGCAATGCAATGAAATCAACGATATGAATAAACAACAAAATCTTATTATCTACAATTCATGGGTTAAACTCTCTATTTTATTTGCTCTCTATATCTCTATGATAAGGAAATGCCCTTAAAATTCAAAATTTAAAAAAAAAAAATTATTTTTCTATAATTTTTTACCTTTTTTTTAAATCCGATTTTTCCCGATTTTCTCAATAAATCTTATACTTTTGGTTTGCCATTTTTTTCCCCAAACAATTTTTGCAGCTATGATGGTAACCATAAATTTTGTTTCCCACTAAGTTGCTAGGTCCCTTAGGGGTCCCAATCCCATACTCGATTGGTCCAAGTACCGGTCTAACGATGGGAGCACATCAAGGTGGCAAGAATGCGCCCTAGCCACTCTCAGGAACTCCAAAGTGCTCCCACGACCTACAGACAATTTTTTTTAAACATCAAAAACGGTAAAAAAAATAACATTAAAAAAACCTCCTAAAATGCACCCATTATGCTTCTTGCTTGACAAAAACAAACCTATTTTCACACAAATTCATTCTTGTTTTGTCATTTTTACATTTTGGAAGACTACTAATATATTTCGAAGGAGAAGAATTGAAAAGTGCTAGACAAATCTAGCTTTCACAAAGGAGATCTATTGATTTAAGGTAAGTAATTTAACAAATTCTTTTAGTCTTTTAATAAAACTTTTTAATTTATTTTTTAAGTTCAATATTTTTTGAAAAAAAAAACAAGTTTTAGGATTTTTCAAAAGGTTCTTTGGTGTTTGTTTTGAACTTTTATTAGTTTATTCATATTGTACGGATGTTTTTTTTTTAATTTAAAAATTTGTAATTATGTACAATATCAATCTATTTGGAGTGGCCACTAGTTCAAGTTTAGTGGGCCTTGAGGCAAATAAACAATTTAAATACGATCAAGCATCTCCTCTATGGAAATATGTTACGATTCTCGAACAACTTCCAAGAGGTGAGGTTTTATTTGGAATTGTAAATAGTGCAAGGTCCAATCGAGTAAAAGCTCATTTATGTGCTATGAGTGGGCATGGAATTAGAATATGTAAAGGGAAAAACAAGGTTTGCCAAAAGAACAAATTATGTCATACATTAGAGAACAAGAAGTTGATGGTGTGAGTGAGAGAAATTAAAATATCATCCTTTAGCAAAGAAAACATCATTGAAGCCACCTACAAATTCTCCTTTAATAATGGACTCCCAACATATTTTCGTGGAGACATCGTCTATCCAAGAAGATCCCTCTCCTCCTCGCAAAAGAGGCCCACTAATTGAAGCATTTCAAAATGAGACAAGAGGCATTGCAAATGAAAAAGTTGCATGTTACATTTATGCCAATGGTCTTCCTTTCAACTTGGTGAGATCACCATATTGGCAAGAAATGGTGGCGACAATCAGTAATGCATTCTCTAGATACATAGGTCCTGGGTATGAAAAGGTGTGCACCACCTTATTGGCAAAAAAAAAAAGAATTGTAGAGACATCACCCAAACCAATTAGGGATTCATGGATTGAAACGGAAATGTCCATTATTTCTAATGGATGGAAAGATTGCAAAAATCGACCTTCAATAAATGTTATTGTAGTGTCCCCCAAAGGGACAATGTTTTTAAGGCAGTTGATTGTGAGGGGAAAATCAAGGATGCGAAATTTATTTCAAAGATCCTAATTGAGTCCATAGAGATGATGGGTCCTAATAACGTTGTCCAAATCATTACGAACAATGTGTGAAATTGAAGGGCAACATGTGCTTTCATTAAGGAAAAGTATGAACACATTTTTCAAACACCATGTATTGTACACTCAACTAACTTGGTGATGCAAGCCATTGGCACTCAAATAGAGTGGGTAAAAAATATACACTAAGGGTGAAGAGATCCAAATGTTTGTGACAAAACATGTCTCAAGGCATCTTTAGGAATTTTTTGAATTTGGAGTTGTTGAAAGTGGATTTAATTTATGCCATATTTACTCATATTTTAATGTATTATTAGTTTATTAACTTATTTTTTACAAAACATTAGGTTGTTGAGACCCAATTTGCATCACACACAATCGTCTTGAGACGACTTGTGAAGGTGCGAGAGGCATTGGGTGCCAAGTGTTGATGTTATTGAGCAGCATCGGGTTGCTACTTCCAGCACAGCACGATCCTTCAAGACAATTCAAATCGTAGCCTAAACGGCTATTTGAATTGTGATATTATATCCAATGAAGAGGCGCTTCATTAACACGTGATTATTCATTACCTTTGTGGCCAACATGAGGAGATGCGATTTCATCTTGAGAGTCACATCTTTTATTAAGAGACATTTAATATTTGTTTATTAATTAAAGCCGACTTCCATTTATGAAAAGACACAATTGCTTGTAGCTGACATCATATATGTTAGAGTCACAACCTTTGAATGGAGGCCGACATGAAGGATTTGAAGGGATGCGTCTCTCCCTTTCATTTTGTATATATACTCCATGGAAAATTCATTGTTGGCAATCAATTCATACTCATCCAGTTCATTGTTCTCAAGTGCGAATTCTATAGAAGAGCAGATCGATATTCTGTGGAAGGCTGAGGTTATTATCAGTGAATTACATTATCTTGTATTTGTGTTGCATCAGATTGTGGTGCCTATAATTGGCCTTCATATCGGCCTCTTGTAAAGGAGTCAATTCTTGTAGACATTCAATATATAAGTGATATATTGTTGTTGGGTTTTTCTCCCTCAAGAGGAGGGTTTTCCCAAGGTATATGTTGTGTTATTGTCTGATTTTGAATTAAATTTCTGTGCTTTACATCTGATCATAAAAACTAACATGGTATCAAAGCGGGTATAAGAAAGATCGTGATCAGATTTATTCAAGCAGCGTTTTCCTCCATTCTTATTCTCATCTTTGATTGCATCTATCTTATCATCAAGATGGTGAACAGGCTCAAGATCAAAGATAGACTTGAGGGCGCATCAAACTTCACATCTTGGAGGTTTAGAGTCATGCTCCCTTTGGAAGAAAATGAGTTAGCTGAGTTCGTGGAGGGCGAAGTTCCCGAACCAACCGATGAGAATGAGAAGCCTCAATGGAAGAGAAATGGTACTAAGGCAAAAAAGAAGTTGGTTGATTCCGTAAAAGACCACATTGTGCCAATCATCTCCAAGTTAAAATTTGCAAGAGAGATGTTCAAGAGTTTGGAGGAGATGTATGAGATCAACAACACAAGTCGAGCTCTTGCATTAAAACAACAACTTCATCATATCAAGATGGCAAAAGGAGAATCCGTCATCTCATACTTCATGAAGATTACCGAATTGAGAGATCAGCTCTCTACTATTGGACATATTGTTGATGACAAGGATTTGACTATGTTGGCTCTTAATGGTCTTCCTTCATCTTGGGAGTCATTCATTCAAGGAATCAATGCGCGATCAAAACTTCCTAAGTTTGATCGATTGAGAGCTGATTGTATTCGAGAAGAATCAAGGTTGGCAGCGAGAGGCATTGGTCAAAGCTCTACTAATGAAGACATTCATGTTCTCGCCACTCAATCCTCGAAGAAGAAAGGGAAAGATGGAAAGAAAGGATATTTCAAGAGGAATAGAGATAAAGGAGTTGATGATGCTCCTGCATTCAAGAAGAAGAAGGATCTCTCCCGAGTCCAATGTTTTAGATGTGACAAGTATGGTCACTATGCAAAGGATTGTCCAACCAGGCCTAAGCAGCAAGCTTCCATTGCTGATGTTGATGAGATCCCTCCGCAAAAGGATTCAGGTGGTTTCCTATTCTATTCAGCTCTTTCAAGCAGCATGCCTACCGACAATAATACTTGGCTGATTGATAGTGGTGCCTCACGCCATATTACCGGATTTAGAGAACATCTAACTGATTTGGTGGAGAGAGATTCTAGTGAACAAGTCATTATTAGAGATGATGCTAGCTATTCTATGAAAGGAGTTGGGACCTCCTCTCTTCACTTGGATTCCAACATTTCCTTGCAATTGAGTGATGTGCTATTTGTTCCGGGCATCAAGCGAAACCTTGTCTCGATTTCAGCCTTGGAGGACAAGGGGTACCAAGTTGCATTTTCAGAAGGAAAAGTTCTTGCATGGACAAAGAACTCAAATATCAAACTGCTCGGGTGATTGGAGTTCGACATGAGAGCCTCTACAGACTTTGCACTTCTCCACTTCAGGCGTTGGTGCATGATTCATCAAGTTCGTGTGAACTATGGCATAGAAGATTGGCTCACCTTCACTTTCGAGCACTTCCTACCATGGAGAAGATGGTTTTAGGCCTTCTGAAACTCAACTAGGAGCATGAAGGTACTTGCAGAGGCTGCGCATTGGGTAAGAATACAAAAGGTCCATTCCATAGTAGTGAAAGTAGATCCAAATGTATTCTAGATCTTATTCATTCTAATTTATGTGGTCCAATGTCTGTTGCTTCTTTGAGTGGTTTCTTGTATTACATTATTTTTATTGATGACTACTCTAGAAAGACTTGGATTTATTTCTTGAAATCTAAAGAATCTAAGGAGGTATTAGAGAGGTTCAAAGAATTCAAAGCTCAGGTAGAGAACTTGTCCAGGAAGAGGATCAAAGTTCTGAGATCCGATAACAGAGGAGAGTACATTTCCGGCAACTTCCGTAACTTTTGCACTGAAGCAGGGATTAAGAGGGAGTTCTGTGTCCCTTATAATCCTCAACAGAACAGTGTTGCTGAAAGGAAGAACAGATCTATTGTGGAAGCAGCCAAAGCCATGATTCATGACCAAGATCTGCAAACCTTCCTTTGGGCTAAAGCATCTAGGACAACCGTTTATGTTCAGAATAGAAGCCCTCACCGAATTTTGGAGAACATGACTCCAAAAGAAGCATTCACAGGGGTGAAGCCGGAAGTAAGCCATTTGAGGATCTTTGGATGTCCAATGTATGTTCATGTACCAAAAGATAAGAGGACAAAGTTGGAACCTTCTGGCAAGAAGGGGATATTTGTAGGTTACAGTGAGACATCAAAAGCCTACAGAATCTACATTCCAGGTCAGAAGTTGATTGAGATCAGAAGGGATGTTACATTTGAAGAGGATGTTGCATTCAGGAGATCCAAGGGCACTCACATGGAGATAGATAATGAAGAGTCTCCTCAGGATATGAAAGTTGACCATGCTCCTGAGATTCAAAGGGAGGCTCCAGAACCTAAAGAAGATGATGATCCAGTCAAGCCCTTGGAACCTACTGATGGGCCTACAAATATTGTGATTAGAAGAAAAAGACCTCTTTGGGCCAGGCAAACAATGCAAGAGGCAAAAAGGTTTGCAGCCCCAAGAGGAACTTTCAGAGAAAGTAAGAGACCTCATAAGTTTTCCAGCTATGTTGCTTTGATGAGTCAAATCATTGAGTCTGAGCCTTCCAGTGTTGAGGAAGCTTCTAGTCAATAGGTTTGGAGAGATGCTATGTCTGAAGAGTATCAATCCATTCTCAAGAATGATGTTTGGGACATCGTACCTAGACCTGAAGGAAAATCTGTTGTTTCTTCTAAGTGGCTCTTCAAGATCAAGCATGCGGCTGATGGGAACATTGAGAAGTACAAGGCTAGGTTCGTGGCTAGAGGATTCTTTCAGAAAGAGGGAGTTGACTATGAGGAAACCTTTGCTCCAGTTGCTCGTTATACATCCGTCGGGACCATCATTGCTATTGCAGCATCTAAAGGATGGAAGATACACCAGATGGACGTAAAGACAGCATTTTTGAATGGTGTAATCGAGGAAGAGGTATATATTGAGCAACCTAATGGCTTTGAGGTTCATGGGAAGGAGTCTCATGTTTGCAAGTTGAAGAAGGCTTTGTACGCCTTAAGCAGGCTCCTCGTGCTTGGTACGAAATAATTGATCGATACCTGATGAGCTTGGGTTTCTCCAAGAATGATGTTGATTCAAACCTATACTTCAAGGTAATTGATGGCGAAGCATTAATCTTGGTTCTCTATGTTGATGATTTAATTCTTACTGGAGAAGATCACCTCATTATCAAATGCAAGAAGGAGTTAACTTTTGAATTTGAAAAGAAGGATCTTGGTCTTATGCACTACTTCCTTGGTTTAGAAGTATGGCAAAAGCCTGATGAGATCATTCTAAGTCAAGGGAAGTATACTATTGACATTCTGAAGAGATTTGGTATGATGGATTGCAAATCCATGTCTACACCTATGGAGGCCAACTTGAAGAAGTTAAAAGAGGCTGCAGCTAGTTCAGATCTAGTGGATCCCATGATGTACAAGCAGTTGATTAGATCATTGATGTATCTAGTCAATACTAGACCAGATATTTGCTATGCAGTGAGTGAACTTAGTCAGTTCATGTGTGAACCAAGGCAAATACATCCAGTTGCAGCAAAGCATATCCTATGATACTTGCGGGGCACAGTTGGGTATGGCTTGAGATATTCTTCTAGTGTGGACTTGAAGCTGCATGGATATACTGATTCTAATTGGGCAAGGTGTGTTACTGATCGGAAGAGCACCTCTGCATGTTGCTTCAGTTTGGGGTCTATGATGATCTCCTGGAGTAGCAGGAAGCAGTCTTCAGTAGCACTAAGCACAGCAGAGGCCGAGTATATTGCAGCTTGTGTGGCAACTCAAGAAGCAATGTGGCTTCGGAAGCTCCTTGTAGGATTGTTTGGACAATCAATGTAGTCTACTGTCATTCATTGTGATAATCAAAGTTGTGTGAAGCTCTCTATCAATCCAGTGTTTCATGAGAGAACTAAACATGTTGAAATCAAATGTAATGTCCCCTTTTAATTAATCTTCCGAGAATCAGAGGATTAGCCTATCACGTCGACCCTCGTAGGCTAATGGTTCTGGATAGAGGGTCACTTGATCAGGCACTTGGTCGTGAATTTGCAGTATTGATATCTGGAGTATGGTGACGGGGTGAATTTGTGCATTTGGTGTGATAATTGTGCTTAAAATTATGATCTTCACCTTTTATGTCACTTTCTCTGGCTTAGGGACCATGTGTCTATTATTTAAAGGGGTCACTTTATATTTTTCAGTTACTATTCATTGATAAAGTGAAAAAAAAACATAATTTAAGTGAATAGTGCCATTTAATGAATAGTGTTTTCAATGACAAATTATAAAGGGCAAAGAGAAAGTTCGACCCTCTCATGTTATGATATGTTTTTGCTGATTGAAGCTTGTGAGTTGGAGTTTGGGAGAGAGGGAAACTAGGGTTCCTGATTTCTATAGTGGGTGAGCTTGGAGGGGGCTTGTTGTTCGAATTTGTGCATCTTGATGGTGTGAAATACCACCTTAAAGTTGCAGATCTGAGCTTGGTTGTTTCATTTGGGAGCTATATATTGCTGATTTCAAGTTGTTAGAGCTATTTCCAAAGGAGGTTATTGCTGCTTGTGACTCCATTTTCAACCACGAAGAAGTTGTTTGCGTTTTTTGAAGGTTTTGTGGACTGTTTTGACACCTACAGCCAGCCGTCATGTCATGAGGGTTTGTGACAGCCAAAGGAAAAGAAACGCCTCCCTTTAGAGGCTGCAATCACTTCAAAAGGGGGCGCCCTTGTTCTAGCAAGCCTTCCAATCCGGATTTCGGTGGGAGAGATTTGTATTTTAGTTTGTGTGAGCAATTTACTAAGGGCGGGTACTGTAGCAAATCACTATTCACTGTGATGAATGGCTGTAAGTAAATCTATGGCATAAGTTGTATCTTGTTTTGAAACGAATGTAAGTTATTCAACTTATGTACTCTCTTATGTAATGAAGAAAGCCTCTTGACTATCAAATTCAGTCTTTACCGAGTTATCTTAGTAGTTTAGTTTTTTTTGAGTTCCTATTGTATGTATATGCTTGTTAAAATCATTAGTATCATTGGCATCAAACGCTAAAACACAAAAAAAAAAAATATCAATTGAAAACAAAAATCAGACCTACCAAAAATCACAGTAAAACCCAATCAGCAGAGTGGTGGTTCACTACATCAAATACCACTATATTAGAGATATGGTATTGAGGAAAGCAATCCAGTTGAAGTATATCAACACTGATGAGCAAACGGCAGACATTCTCACCAAGCCTCTCTCCAGGATAAAGTTTGTGTACTTTCGAGACAAGCTTGGTATGGTGGAGAATGAAGCCTAGCTGAGAAGGAGTCTCAATATCAGTGATCTTCTTTAATGCATTTCTCTTTGAGAGAGATTTGAGGTGCAAGCCCTTGTTAATGCATTTCTCTTTGAGAGAGATTTGAGGTGAAAGCCCTGTTTCCAATTCCTCCGCGGGAGGCTGGTGACACACACGCGGTGACCCATGACAAATATCATCGAGAGAGTCCAAGATGATTCTCTTGTACTTGTGGCTAAATCTCGGGAAAGGTGGCCATGGCGGCTGCCGTCACGCTGAGTGATGAGCACTTTGTACAAATTCTTCATCCATGGAGTAGCTACGATGGCTGGGATGGGACACAATGAGGTGATATTTCTATTTTCCAATATGGGTGTAGCCATTGTGGTTGACATCAATGCATGAAAAGGGTCTTACATGCAAAATGGAAGTATCCTCCCTAGTCGAGTAGGGAGTTGATGTTATTGGAGCGCATTGGGCCAATACTCAACACGATGGAAGCCGCCAAGACAAGCCTCCAAATTGTGCCCAAACGGCTATTTGACCAGGATATTGAGTATCCAATGCCATTAACACGTACCATTACCTTTGTGACCCATTATGCGGAGATGCATTTCATCTTGAGAGAGTCACACTTTTGCTGGCAGACATTTAATATTTGTTTGACACTGGAAGCTTCCACTTCCATTTATGAAAAAGACACATTGCTTGTAGCTCTACATCATATATAAAAGTTAGAAATGAATGAGGCCTACGAAAGATTTTGGAAGTGGATACGCTCTCCCTTTCATTTTGTATATATACTCGATGGACATTTCATTGTTGGCAATCAATTCATACTCATCCAATTCATTGTTCTCAAATGCGAATTCTGTAGAAGAGCAGATCGATATTCTGTGGAAGACTGAGGTTATTATCAGCAAATTACATTATCTTGTATTTGTGTTGCATCAGATTGTGGTGCCTCTAATTGGCCTTCATATCGGCCTCTTGTAAAGGAGTCAATTCTTGTAGACATTCAATATATAAGTGATATATTGTTGCTGGGTTTTTCTCCCTCAAGAGGAGGGTTTTCCTAGGGTATATGCTGTGTTATTGTCTGATTTTGAATTAAATTTCTGTGCTTTACATCTGATCGTAAAAAGTAACACCAAGGTCATTAGCCATCAATGGAGTATTTGGAAGGAATCAAATTCAAAGAGGGCCCAAAAGGTCAAGTCATTGATCTTGGATGATGATCGGTGGGCTCATGTGTACTATGTTTTGAGTTTCACCAAGACAATCATGAGTATGATCAAGTTTGCTAATTAGGACTGGCCATGTTTGAGGGAAATCTATGATGGCATCAACTCCATGATAGAAAAAATAAAGGTCATAATAGCACAAAAGGAGAAAGACCCCAAAGAAACATTTTTTCTAAAGTACAGAAAAAATCATTCATCGTTGTTGGAACAAGATGAACACACCCTTGCATCTCCTTGCATATGCATTATCCCCCAAATATTATAGCATACAGATACTTTCTTTGCTAGGGAGAACTACACCATATAGAGATAGTGAAGTTGCTAATGGATACAAGTTAGCATTCTAAAGAATCTTCTCAAATCCAGAAGTGGTGGATAATGTTAGGAAAGAGTTTGGCAAGTTCATCTTAGGACGAGATCATAGTATTTATGCTCTTCAAGACCAATACAAGATGCTCATACATAGTGGTACCTCCACGAGCAAGATTATTTGTTCCTCCAACCTCTTGAAATCAAAATTCTATCACAAGTAAGCATTTTTTATTTTTTATTTTTTAACATCCTTAGTACTTACCATTCTTTTGCATTTTTTTATTTTTAAGTTGTATTGACTTTCTCTCCAATTTTAATAGGCTGCAAGTTCTTCTTCGACTAAATAGAATTGGAGTACATACTCCTTTATCCACTCAATGAA
This sequence comes from Sequoia sempervirens, assembly GCA_007258455.2. Classification (NCBI taxonomy): domain Eukaryota; kingdom Viridiplantae; phylum Streptophyta; class Pinopsida; order Cupressales; family Cupressaceae; genus Sequoia; species Sequoia sempervirens. The sequence continues at coordinate 682,114,925 of VDFB02270651.1, read as the reverse complement.
GGGTAACCGGTTAGCTGCAAAAAAAGTAGAAGACTTGGTCTATATTCATTCCAACTTGCATCTCTTATCACATAAGGAAGTTGACTAAAAGGAAGGGGCTACAAAGAATTGGTATATAACCCCTAAGTATACCAACTTGGATGCATCTATTGTAGAGCTTGCCAAAGTCAATATAGATGATAACGAGGCACTTACACATGATGTTAAACCAAGTGATGACTTCAATCTAGATGCTTTCGATGAAAATTGAAGACCAAAATACAAATTTTTTATTGTATTATTTTCAAATTTTGTAATTGAAATGATTTTCATTTGAATCTTGACTCTAGACTCCTAGACATATATGATACATGACATAATATTGAAATTTTGAACTATCAATTGACAATTAATATTATCTTCAGCACTATCATTGATCAATGATGAAGTATCAAACTATCAAAGATTTAAATGCCATTATTGTATGATATAATCATTTATCAAATGCATTTCCAATTTTGTATTTTTTTGACATATATGTATATATTAAAAATATTGTTGTACCCAACCATGCTGTATGCAAAAAAAATGCCATACTAGCATACCAGATCCTCGTACCCATACCCAACCCCATACCAAAACTGGCAACTTAGGTTTCTTGCAATGTCACTATGAGTTCGACTTCTCACAACATGAGTGATGAAGAGGATCAAGAAGATCCTATGGGGCTTCAATCAATGACTCCAAATATAGATGTGGGGTTGGATGAAGGGGAGAGGGAGAGGGGAGAGGGGGTGAGACTCGTTTTATTGCCAATGCACATTTTAGTTGCCCTTCCAAATTATTAGTGAACTTTGCCAAGGGTCCCTTTGATAAGAAGTTTCCTTTCAAACAATTTGCAAGTAGATTGCTAGCAAAACTAGGGACACTAGGGAGCACTAGGCTATGGAGATGTCATTTCTATCAACTTGAATTTCAAGGCAACATCACAAGAGTTAATGTATACCTTTTTTATGTCACAAGCAAAGGCATAGGAATATGTAAAGGATTTTCACTTGAAAAAAGAATTGAAATAATCAGATTGCAAGGTAATGCTAATGACCAAAGTCATGTACCTACCGCTTTGCCACTGAGGGCTCCTACTCCTACTAGTACTACCCTAGATCTAGGAGTTTCAACCCGTTCTTTTTTTCCATTTAGTTTAGGGGAAGCCACAACAAAGCCTAATGGGAAACATAGAATGATCACTAGTGATGCTACAAACATAGTGACAAAATTATTTGACATGCAAAATAGGGATGAGGCAAATGATGTCATTGGAAAATTCTTCTTTGCCCATGGCATTCCATTCCATGTGGCTTGCTGTCCTTATCATAAGGAGGTTGTGGCAAAAATAATCAAAGCAATACTAGCATATGTGTCACCAAGGGAGAAAAAATTGACAACAATCTTGGATGAGAACTATTCCAAGATTAATATTCTAATGGAGAAAATGAAAACTACATGGTTCACTAGTGGATGCAGCATAATCATGGATGGACAAACGGATATCAAACACTGTCCACTCATAACAACATAGTCACATGTACAGAGGATCCTTACTTCCTTGGGGCTATTGATTGTTCAAGACACCATAAGGATGATGATTTTTCAATTCCAAATTCTCAGACATGTTATTGAGGAGTTTGGGCTAGAGAATGTTGTGTAAGTAGTAATAGATGCAACATATGTGTACAAAGCTATAAGGAAATTGATTGAGGCAGTCACAAGCATATTTATTGACTCCTTGTGTGCATGCCATCAATAATGCACTCAAAGACATGGGAAAAATCATATGGATCAAAAAGGTGGTTAACGATGCTAGAGATTTGCAAATGTTTATCTGCAACCACCACACTTCACATACACTTTTCAGGACCTTCTCTAAGAAGGATTTTTTGAAGCATGTAGAGACAAGATATGCATCATACTTTATTCTCTTGGAGAGGATGCTTGAGTTGCAAGAAGTGTTGCAACTAATGGTCATGACAACATAATGGAATAGGTGGTTCGATTCTAAGCCAAAGCAAGGGAAAAGGGTGAAGGATGTGGTGAAGCTTGACATTTTTTCGGCTGATGCAAGATACAATGTTGCCATCATTAGTCCAATATCCAAAGTTATTAAATATGGGGATGCAAATTCACCTAGCCTTGGAGAGATGTACTAGTGCATTGACAGTATGCTTGGCCAAACGAAGGCTATTATACAAGAGAAAAACCCCACATTAGAGTTCTACAATGAACACATTCATCACCAATGTGAGAAGCTTAACACTCCCCTGCACATGGCTACCTATGCATTGAACCCAAAGTGGTATATGCAAATGTTTGGCAGAATTACCTGTATACAAGATGCTAAGGTGAAGGTAGGGTTCATAAAGGCCATTCAAAAGATGTATGATTCTACATAAACTGGCATTATTCATAGTACATACTAAGTAGACAAAATTTTGCTCTTAGGGGATATTCAGAAGAGGCCAAGATGGCTAGGGAGACTATTGCATAGGAGGATCCAATTCTATGGTGGACTATGCATAGGCCTAATTATTTGACAACCATACTAGCCATCCATTTGTTATCCCAAGTTTCTAGTTCTACTATTGAGAGGAACTAGTCTACATATAGTTTCATCCACTCTATTAAGAGAAACCGACTTACCTCTAGGAGGGTGATGAAGCTTGTAGTTGTACATAGTGCCTTGCATCTCATTGACTGCAATACCTTATGTTCAAGGAAAATCCAATAACTTGATGGGATGTAGAGCCAAAGGAGCCAACACAAGTTGATAAGGATGTAGCACAAACAAGGTTGGTTGGCATTGCTTTGGAGGAGCTTAACCTTGAGGAGTCTAGCAGTTTGACTGGTGAGGAGTTTTGCATGGACTTTGGGAAGGCATTGGGCCATTGGCCAATTGTATTTT
>VDFB02270651.1:681971386-682111887 GCA_007258455.2 Sequoia sempervirens | reverse complement strand
AAATAATATTTAGACGGTTAAAAACTCTGGCAATAATCTTCCCAGCTAACAGATAATACAACTTGCATCCTCCGGGCAATGATCAAGCAGTAAGGCAGGAAACTTATGTCCACAATTATACAGGTTCAAAACCAACCAAGTATGCCCTTCCATTGTATACAGATACCTTGTGTAAAATGGTGGAAAAGTTTACTTTCCATGATTAGTGGTATATTATTGTATGAAGTTGGCTCCTCAGCTAAAGAGATTTTTGGTGGGACTAGTGTAAAATGGTGGAAAAGTTTACTTTCCATGATTAGTGGTATATTATTGTATGAAGTTGGCTCCTCAGCTAAAGAGATTTTTGGTGGGCCCATCGCAAATATAAAGTTAGAAACAGATCCATTTGATTAAGCTAAGACCACAAAGCAATCAAGAACTAAAGATTGCTGTCGCAACTATGGTTCTTCAGATGTCATCACAGAATGTTAAAACTTATGGGCATAAAAAGCCTACTTATTTTTCTTTGGCAGGACACAAAACAATTGATGCCAAAAAGAGGCTTCTTATTGTGAAAATGGGGTCTGCATCACACTTAACAAAAGAGCTCAGGGGTTGATAAGGTCAACAATTTTACATTTTATTCTCATACACTATATTTTAATCTCATTAACAACAGTTCCTCAGAGCTGACTCATGTACCCTGTTAAGCTGCAACTGAGGGGTAACATAAAATTGCTCTTTGAATATTTATTTTAAGTGCCATGTCTATCATTTGGAGCCTTCAAGATGCATTCAAGATGAGAAACCCAAATGGCAGAGTGTATTCGCTGTATCTGATTTGCAAAAACTCCATGAGCAACCTTTTTATCTTTCATTTGTAGTTGCATGGGCTGCATTTTCATTCAGCAGTCAGCCCATTGGCAGCACTAGTTGTGCTTTCCTACCTTAAAGCAACAATTAAGGTGTCTCTTCATTCTTTTAAGTACTGGCAACACAAAAAGCTTGGTTTCTGGTACCTTCTTGCCACCAGCTCTTTCGAAGGTGACTGCCAATAGCATCTTCATACAATCAGTGTCAAAAATGGCTTATGAGAGCAAAGGTCTTGATGTGGTTGATGCCTTCCTTTTTAAGAAACAATAGTACCGTTCAAAAATAACTTGGTTTTGTAGACCCACATGCATCCAACAAGGTTCTCTTACCTGGTGGAAAGGGCATTAACTCCCTTGTTTGGTTCTTCAATGTATTCTTCAGCCATAGCTTTCACTGAATCTTCTTGCCATGGGACTCTTCAATAAGCAAACGAACAACAATAATCCCCCTTCCCTTAAGCTCACAAATAGCCATATGACCATTCTTAGCCCCTTGTGCACAAAATTAAATTGAAAAGCAGGGAGAGAATTTCAAGCTCATAACCCTAATGTACCAACCAAACTTTTACACAAGTCTCTTATTACGTACCTTTCAGAGAACTAATGGTAAAAGGTACCATGGATAATTTCAAGTTACCATTATTTTAAAAAATAATAAGAACCCCACTCATTGGATGCTCCAATGAATCTTCCAACAAATCAAATGCCAAATGAGAAGAGGTGAGGATGCACAAAGTGTGAGGGATCCCTGCACCAAATAATCTTGAATCGATCAAAGGAATGAATCTTTGCAGTTTGAATTACCTCTAAATGGCCAATGACTCTCATGCAGCAACATGCAACACCAAAGAGGTAAGTGCAACTCCAAGGAACTTCAAAAAGATGATGTCTAGCTCCTACGAAGGAAATGCAGGCCTCTAGATGGTGACCAAAACCCAAAACAGGACTATGTTACTCACACCCCTCCCTTACAGATTCAAAGCTGCAAAGAATAGCACAGCCAACATCATTGTAACTGCACCTCATAAGCAAGTGTAGCATGTGTTGCTTATCCAATAGGAGTGGTCCACACAGGCCCAAGAAAAGGTCATTAGGTGTAGGAACATTCTTGTTGCCACTGTTAATGGATTCAATGATGTGTAAAAATGTAGCACATGCAATTACAAATAGGTCCAAGATGGCAGTTGCATCTTTGCAAACCTGCTACAATTTTTAAGGTCACAACCATCTAGAAGGCTCCAAATAATAGACTTTGCACTAGTAAGTATCTAAAAAGCAATGAAATGGTACCTCCATAGTTGCAGACTGACAAGTAACATGAGATTTTTAATTTTAGCAGTGTAGGTGGTTTCTGGCAAGAATGGATATGGTAGCCCCACTAAAACCTTGAGAGACACTACAAAGCCAAAATATTGTAATATGGCCCCAATGTGAAGATATTGGGATGCCAACTCTGGATATAGAGTTTCTAAAGGTTCTGCATAAAGCTATAATTCTGAAGAAAGGCTGCAGGAAAATAGACAGCCAAAATATGTTCACCAAGCTTCATGAATTGGGAAAATAATGTTTGTCTAGGGTTTCTTAAAAGAAATAGTTTTGTAGAATAAAGTATATATAAGTATTTGGTTTTTGACGTATGCACTATGCACAACCTCTAAAAGAAGATGCATGCTTCTTCAAGAATCACAGCTTCCAAGAAACACAATTTTCATGATAATTTTGGAATACAATGAAGAGCTAATCTCTACAAATGAGCTTACACAAGTTATGAAAGTTGAGGAAACTACTCCCTAAGCTTGGATACCATATAGAAATTTAGAAATATGCCATAATAGGTATCAAAGTGATTCCACAGAGCAAGAGATATGAAAGAGGTACAAGATTCAGGTGGGTAACCACAGTTAATTTACCTTCTAACCAATAAAGCTCTCAAAGGTGCTTAGCAAAAGCAACTTGGTTAACCCCTCTTGTTGATAACACATAATGGACGGGATACAGCAAGAGAAAAGAAAGAGGCACAAGATTAATGTAAGCAACCATAGTTAAGATACCTTCCAACCAATAAATCTCTTAAAGGTACTTGGCAAAAGCAACTTGGTTAACCTGTCTTGTTGATAACACATAATGGAGAGGATAAAATTCAAATTGCAGCAACAAGGCTCCTTCACATTCATTGTTACACATACTGTTATTTGAAGGTGGTGTAGCAGAGACGAATTTTTTTGGAGTGATTAAGGTGAAAAATCAGATGATGTTAAGCAAGGCTATGACCATATCTTGAAATCAAACATATATGTTCAACAAAACTAAGTTTGGAAGAGCTCTGCCAAGCCTAAAATGTAGGCTTTTGTGTGGCTCACAGTACAACACAAAATTCTAACTAAAGATACACAAATGATGGCATTGCCCTTCATAACCGTGTTTTGTTGTCAGCATGAAGGGTTCATTTTGCCATATAACTTTTCAGATTCAACATTGAGGCTTTGACCTAAAACCAATAGACTACTGCAATTTTTTCTCAGCGGGCAATAATAACATGATAAGACATGTCAATAATGAACACTGCCACAGCACATAAAACTATGCAAGAATAGCAAGTGATACACAAATGATGGCATAGCGCTTCTTAACCATGTTTGTTGTGAAAATGAAGGATTTATTTTGCCATGGAACCTTTCAGATTAAAAATTCAGACTTTTAACCTAACACCAATAGACTACTGCAAAAAAATTACCTTACCAACTATACTAACATGATAGACATGTCGATAATTAAAACTATCACAGAATATGAAACTACACAAGGGCAGCATGCATCATTAGTTATTCATCGACAAAATGAATCTTTGACTGAGCATCAACACTACTGAGCAATTTGTCATTTGTATTGTCTGGCAGACTAAAATCAAAATTGTAAAATTCTTTGACCAAAGCAATGAAACAATTCTAGATGCTTACTTTGATTTGTTAAGGAGAACAAGGATTTACCTCATCTTAAATCCACTCAACATTCTATTGCATTTACTCTAAACAGATCTTTCTAGTTGAACTCTCAATAGGACTACTATGAACAAGAGTAGAGTTAGAAAGAAAATTTGCACTGTAGATTAAAAAAGGCCATATTTGACCTCTTACATCTGCTTGTGGCTTCCTGTCGTATATTATTCCCTAAGAAAATGACTGGTGGCTATGCAATAATTACATTGCCCTCAGCAAAATAATATAAGGCAGGCATCTCTCCCCCAGGTTTAACTCTTTCTTGACCAACTATAAGTTGGCGAGTATTTCACAAAGATTGACATAGCCTCAAGCTACCATCAAGTTCCCCTGCAATCCACCAATACATTAGAAACGGCCTTCAAATATAATTCAGGTTCTTTGAGTTGCTGGTAATTCCTTTGAGCTCACTAATCCTCTTCCTATGTTGATGCAGATAATAACATCTTGCAGCTTTACCTTTCATTGTTCATTGTCATTTACCTTGGTGACATCAAGCTTTTCAGAACCACCTATGAAGTTCATCTTCAACTTATCCATGATTTACTTGATCTTATTTAGAAGCATCAGCTCAATACAATACTCTCAAGAGATGTTTTATTCAAAGAAAGAGTTTATATTGGCTTTGTAATTGACTCAAAGGAATACGTACATTTCATAAATGGATCCTTGATTCTCACTTGCAGGGTCTGATACCAGCTTATTCCTAACATGGAAACAGGTGAGACTGTTGGAATCTCATGCTGACCGTGGTGTTCAATACAAGTAATTTCCTTCCCACCTTTTCCAGTTTTCTCTTCCTTATTTTCATCCACTTCCAAAATCTCAAACATGTGGATCTTCCAAGAGCCTTGCATTGTGTCCACTAGAACATTCTTCTTTGCAATTAAAACATTGAAATTTTTAGCTGGATCAACATTATAACAGCATCTATCATTCTACCCTTGGATTAACAAAAAATAGTGACAACAGGGGAATTATGTTTTGCAGTACCTTGTGAATAGACCTTTGTTGTTTGAGACGTTTTCAAGGGCATTCCTCCTCTAAAAAGTTTTTGCAATCTCTTAATAAACCTTTGCATGATGGACAGATTCAAGTGTATACCTAATCAAATCTTTCAATCAGTCAATTTTGAGTGAGATATAGCTTGTTTCCCAAAATTTACTGAAATACTATGTCAAAATGCCTTGTTGCTTAATGCTTTTGAGAGCCACTGAGAAGTAATCTGCTTGTGTATAAGCCTCAAAGTTATAATAGAACATGCCACATGAAATGGGATGGCATGAGCATAAAAGAATTTGGCTGCAGCATCATCAGCATCCTCACATGCTTGCAAATCAGCAATCCACGCTATATTTCACCCATCACTGATGGCCTTCCTCTTCCCTCTATTATAACCCTCTCCCCTCACATCCCTTACAATTATAGATGACGCATTGGAATAGGCTGGCATAGACTGTAGAGGTACACTTCTCAATTTTGCCTCACTCTACTTGACCAACCTGGCCATTTCAGCCTTCTCTTCCAAAGCTATGTTCCACAGTGTTTTGGGGACAGGAGGCCCTTTGGGGGGTGAGGGAGGGACGATAGGGAGTCGCAATTAAAATAAAGAGAAAATTTGAATGTATAGGAAAATTTCAATTATTTGTATGATAAGGCATTCAGCATATTCATTATATAACCATATTATGAGACATTACGGCTGAATTGAGAATTCAAATGAGTTGACACACATATAAATAAAATTTTGATGTCTAAAAATTTGAGTTTTCATTGTCAATGTACTTATACAACAAAATGCTGAAAGGTTACAACTACAATATGACAAAATTTAGAAAAACTGAAACAATATTATGTGTGTGTTTGTGTGCAAATGTACATGCATGGCTGTGTGTATTATTCATATCTATGTCAATGTTTTATTGTTTTTGATCTCAATGATCAAGCTCAATATTAGTTCAACAATTTTCCATCCACATGAAGCAAACAGAAAATGGGGAGATTGGACTCTACCAACTTCACCACTTTTTGCAAGTCTATGAAGGGAAGGAATCAAACGCCGATGGAGGTATTTAATAAAAAAGTTTCCCATCACTTATTTCCATAGTAAAATGGAAGGACGTGAGGCAAATGAACATCAGCATATCATTTCTTGCATGTATTGCAAAATGCAAAATGATTGGATGGTTACACACCTTTGAGGAGCCCAAGCTCTTTACAAAAGATGGGAAAAAAAGAATCCACTTTCCAAGCAAATAAGAAGAGCAAGGCCAAGATACATTCTAAGGAAGTAACATCAAACGTGCCAAGCTAATAGTTTTTCCTGTCATCACAAGGTTAGTGGGTATTGGGATGGAAAGTGTTGGATAATTCATCTAAATATTCACCAAAAGAACAAGGTAGAGGGGAAGAAGAGCGCACATAAGCACAAGACTAAAGAAGGAGAAAACAGCTCTCAAATGTATCCTTAAAACCATGCAAACAAATGGTGGTAAGGGCATGTTATTTCATTCTTGAACTGAGCACTTGCATGACTTGCAAAGAAGAGGAGTTTGAGTTGCATTAACATGCATCAACACCACCTACATGGAGTAGCATTGTACAAGTTATTTAAAATTGCATAATGGTTCCATTTGTTGGTAGAAGCAAATCAAGAGCTAGCTTCACTTGTATGGATAAGCGTGGAAGTATAATGCTCATCAAAGGTGGCATGGAGCGGTAAATCACTTGGGGAGAACATGGACAGTCAATGAACATTAGAAGGATGTATGTTTTAAACCATTATCATTTCGATTTACTCACCACTTGTTGTCTGTGGAAAGGAGGATGGAAAGGGAAGAGGCACTCCAAAAGAGCAAGTGTCTGAAGCATGAGGTTGGCAACAAACTTTTAGCAATAAGAAACATCACAATAGTGGGTAGCAAATTGATTTGTGTTTTCTCTCATCACAGTTGCAGTATGCAAATAGACAAATGACTGTACAGCATGAGGAACCATTTGGTTTCATTCAATTTTTGTAGCATGTATATGGGCAATTCAATAATTATGACATAGATGTATACAACTGACTTCAGCACCATGCAGTTTTTGTATTATGTATATGGGATTGTAGAACACTGTTTTCGACATATTTCTAGTATGACTAGTATGCACATAAGGAGCTGCAGTAGATGTGACTAAATAGAGCATGCATATTTCAATTGTTGTATGCACATAATTGCAGTGTGTTTCAAATCTGATATCTGTATAACAGCAGTGTATTATGAACATGATTTGCAACTAAATGCATGGAGGCAATATGCTTGGTCAATGGTAGCAATGTAAGTAAGCACTCAAGGTGATAAGCGTTATAAAGATTGCTAATGTCACAGATGCACTTGTTATATACACCACCTCCATTGAAGCCATTTTCATAATACCTAACTAGTTGTATTGTGTTAAAGCAAATTTCTGCTTGGCAGATTCAAGTAAGGGTTAACCATGTTCAAAAAGTGATGTGAACTTAAGCTTGACGATGTATCACACGATGTATGTTTCCACTATAGTATTGGATTGTAGAAAGAATGGATATAATTTACACAAGATAGCCACTGTAGCATGTTGATTGACATTACAAGAGTCGGTCGTGTTAAAAAAATTATGTAAAGTTAAGTATGATGATGTATTGCACAATGTATGCTTCCACTATAGCAATGGATTGTAGTAGGAAGAATGGATATAATTTGTACATGATAGCCACTGTAGTATCTTGATTGACATGACAAGGAGGTTATATTTCAACTAACACATGTAGTTGGAACATCTCACTTTTGGTTTTCCTTCCCGTGGGGTAGAGGAGAATCAAAAAGAGAGAACAGCATCTTATCACTCTTTCAATCAGAGGGAGGAAGGTGCGAACATAGTTCCCACTCCATGGGGCATCATTAAAATCAAATGTAGATAAGAGGACCCATAAGAGAGGTTGTAAGTTGTAGCATCTCACCATTCTATAAGCGGAGGATAGATGACATCATGGGACTGTCACTGGAAGACACTGTCTGAGAAAGAAACATGATGGGGCCACAAACCCATCTAATTGTAGGAAAGCATTGGAACAGCATACTCTATAGGAGCTAAGTAAATCCACTCCTCTATCAATGGAAGAATTGGCAACTACTCTTCTATAGAAGGATGAAGGAGTTGCAAATACAAGTATCAGGAATGATTTGGGTATGCACATATATATCATTGGAGCCTTCCATGTTAAATGAGGAGAAAGATTGCATTACTGCCTTCTATCTTGGATATTTTTCCTTTGGTTGAACAAGCAAACTGGAAATCAAAATGGAGGCCCAAACAATTGTCAGTTTAGGGTCAAGGCCAGATTGCCAAACAGCCAAATAAAAGTTCCTAGAGATAGAGGGACACATTCTTCTACATCTCATAAATAATTAAGCTTTTGTGAGGTTAAAAGACACCTAAAAAGGGAAGGTATGATTGATAAGGATCTAAGAAAAGCATCGAACTCCATAAGAATTCAAGAATTTTGCCATTAATAGAGAAGGATAAGAGAGCATTTTGTACATTGATAATTGATAGATACATCAAGAAGCCAGTTTCGAAAATGGCATGGTGTTATCACTAGAGGTAATGAAGATTTCATATATTCCATGGCAAGTTCATGTTTATCTTGGCAGTTTTACTTGTGCCATGGCAGTTTCGCATGTTGCATGCTGGTTTTAACCTTCTATGAGCTATTTGTGGTCATTTCACATATTTCAAACAAAAAAACTCTATAACAACCAAGATAAGGGGTCTTAGGATCCTTTGGTCCTCAAAAGAATGTCTCTAGCAATGCATAAGAAGAGTCATGAGTTGAGCGAAAAAGATTCAAGAAAGATTGAGCAGGAGTTAACGTATGTATGAGTAATTATAAATAAGTAGTCAGTTGTTTATACAGATGCCTACTCTATGCTCCTTGTAATCTCATTAGTAATATAGGGACTATAAAGCATACTTCAAAAAACTTGGGACTTGGCAAACACTTAGTATATTAAAATAAATAAATGTTATAAAATAAAGTTAGATAATATGCATAGTAGTGTTAAGAACCAAAAGAAGGGGAAATTAAGATTTGTTAAATGATAGTGAATTATGTCGCTGTCGAAATTATTAGGGCCTACGAAGCTGCCGAATGCTAGGGCTTTGGCAGCAATTGAGGCAAGGGTTTTTGGCACTGATGGTGATTCTCAGGGCATTGGAGTCGCATTTGTTCTAGTTTCCTTGGCCGATGGATGCAATGAGGGAGTTTCTAGGCATGACATTGACAGCCAAGGTTCAATCCCTGCTGCGCCATCCTCTGTCAACTCTAGCGCTTGGGCTGGGTATGGGAAAGGCCCACGCTCGGCCGACATTTCTCCACAATCTCTAAAGACTTTTCCCTCGGGAGACAGATCCACCACTACGCCCTCCTTTGCAGAGGCAGTTAAAGGTGGACAGAGCAATGATGTGCGACTTGTGAATGCCTCTGTGTCAGACACTCTTGTGGAAAATCTCAGATCCCGGTCTGGTTCACCTGGGGTCTCTTCAAAGCCATGAAACTTAGGTATAACCATTAGGAGGTCGGTTCAATGCTTAGAAAAACCTTTGGAAGTGAATTTTAGCACCATTTTATTAAAGGAAATGCATGAAAATGAAGAATTTTTTTCTGAGAATGGGTTGATTGGTAGGTTTAGTCATTTTTGGCCCAGCCTCCCTGTATTAAATGAACGGATTTCAAAATCATGTGGTCCTCTAATGGAAAAAAACTTGGAAATTTATCCCAGAGCAAAAGGTTTTTTTACAATGGTTTTTGACAGTAAGCAAGATAAAAATGCCATTCTCAATCACACATGGTTGTGGGGTGAAAGCACCCTGCTTCTAAAATCATGGCATCCAAACTTCGATCCGGTCACTAAATCATTTGCTGTTATGCCGATCTGGGTTTGTCTCCCAAATCTTCCCCTGCACTATTAGTTTGAATCATGCTTTGCAGCTATTGGTAATTCTCTTGCTAAATTCATAAGCACAGACACAAATTCAAAAAATTTCATTCACACAACCTTTGCGAGGATTTTGGTAGAGGTGGACACCTCCAAATCCCTCCCGGCAAAAATCATCGTGAATGCAAACAGTAACAAGTGGTTGCAAACATTGGAGTATGAAGGTTTAATATTTAGATGCAGAAGATGTTACAAAATTGGCCACATTGCAACAGAATGCCCAAAGGTGAAAACTCAAGCAAAATGGGAAGCGTCCTGGTGGAAAGACACCTCCCCCAAGCACTATTCCATCTCGAACTCACCCAAAATTTGTGGCTCATCAAGGAAGGATATCAGCACAAAGAATGAGGATAAGTTTCACGAGCTTTCTCCAACTTCCAAATCTGATCCAAAATTGCCTACTATGATCAAATCTTGTGACCTTGATTGTGATGTGGGTAGTGTTGCTCCATCAGTCAAACAACACACAATCTGCTACTGTGGTTGAGGATGCATTGACCACAGTGGCTGAAATTTCCCTCTCTCAGGCCCCTTCACATGCACTAAAAGATCCTATCGATGGGGATGGGGAAGATAAATGGCAAACAATAAGGAAAAAGAAGCGGATCAATAGTCAAAGAAAGGATGGCTACAATGAATCACAGTTTCGGTCTTCCACCATTTCAGCCCTAGAGAAAAAAATGTTTAGGGGGGATGTTGAACGGCTCAAAGCAGAAAAAAAGGAGAATGCTATCCTCAAGATAATGGAGTTCATAAATAAATTGCTGTCTCAAGGTAATTCTGGCATCAATACTCAGTAAGCAACTATTGCCAGGACTTTATTTTACGTAGCTGCTCTTGGATGGATGCACAAGGCCCAGTGTGCGGTTTGTTTATTGGCAGTTTGTTATTTGTAGCCTTTTATCTTAGGTAGATTTGGTTTCTAATTGTAGTGACACAACCAAGTAGATAGAAAATTTGCATGGGTTTGTATGTCAATGGTTGATTTAATCAGCTGTAACTTTGAATTCATGAGGATGAGATCCCTCTTCTGTGATCTCACTTGGTGCAGGCCAGGCTAAATTTTGACATCAATACAAAACTCACCTCTTACCTATCAAAAAAAAAGAACCAAAAGAAGGGAATGTAATTCCTGCATAGCTAGGATAAATGTTCAGATCCATAGCAATGTAAAACATTTTGAACAAGGAATCAAAATATACGTATATATATGGAAGAAAAAAAGTTTTTTTCTGCTATCCAGAGTGTTTTTGGAGAGAGCCATATAAAAACTTGCCAATAACTCCAACAAATCATTAGGTGATTAACTTGCAGCTGGTTTTCACATGCGAGTACTTGTGAGTTGGCAAGTTACACGCAGTTTTTGAACTATACTGCAAAGAGTGAGATGTAATGCTCCTCAAAGCTCTTTGTAGTGGGCACATTGCTGAAGGAAGAAGAGAAAACGATGCAATTGCCATTTCCAACTTGTTTTTCTTACTCCAAGGTTCCCGGGCTAAGAATTCTATCTTCTGTGATTGCCTTCTTTCATTTCTTCTAGTTGCTTGTGGTTTGTAAGCTAAATCACATATTCTAATGCACATTCTATTTTTTTAACACAATTTAAAACTACATCAATTTGAAGCTAAACCAAGTAGTTGCAACATGGATAAAATAGGATCTATGTTATTTTCTCACAAATAGAATTATAGGGGAAATTATCAATCACCAATACATCTCTCCAATCTTGTTGGCATTGACTAGGTCAATGCTAGGTGGCATTGGTGTTTTTCCTTGCCTTGCTCAAACTTGATCAGTTGAGTTATTTATGTTGGACTGAATTGACCCATTTTGGATCACATCTCTCCAATTTGGGATGCTTTTGGCTCCACAAAAGCTTCTAGAAATTGAAAGCATACATAGGCCCTTCACCTTTACCACCATATATTCCTTGACCCCATTCTTGGAGCATGGTGGTCTGCCTTTCCATTATTGCTTTCTTTGCCTTATTTTGCAGCTGTAGAAGAAATCTTGTCCTTCCGTTTGAAAGCCTTAATAAAGAATGCTTGACCATCTTTAATATAGACAATGATTGTTCTTCATCATCATAAAGATTGCATCTCTTATCCACAACATCCAAAGATCACTTCACACACATCTTGTGGAACTACATCACGCTTTACTTCATCAATGAAATCAACTAATTTGTGGATATGACCCTTCATTGACTAGTGACCTGCACACCAAAACCTTTATGCAACCAATTGATAGAAACAATTGTGAATATTCGTGTGCCTCCAAACCAAGCTTATGCATGAGCTCTTTGCAAAATAGATTTCTTTGAAAATTTGAATCAAACGATGGATTTACCCTTATGGTCTTCACTTTGGATCCTCGCATGATAAAGCTAAATTTGTTTCAAATAAATCTAGGCTACAACTTCTACTATTGTTTACATTTGCATTTTGGAGAATACTTATCTTCTCATCCACGTCGGTACTGCACTTAATTTCATTGGTCTTGGATTTTGCACTGTTCTTGTGTTTATGTCACTTACATGAGTTACAACACAATTTGAGATGGAACTTCTAGCATTTCTCATCCATGTGACTATCTATGTTGCAATAATTGCAATGGCCTTTATCTTTTATAATAGCAGCAGCAATTTCCCTCCTTTTGCTTTTGGTAAATTCCATTGTTCCATGGGGATGCATCCCCCCACCAAAATTAGGTGTTTCCAAGACAGGGAGATTTTAGAGACATGGGGGCTTGGGGGAAATGTCCCTCCACCATTCCACCACCACCACCACATACTCAAGGACATTTCCTGGATGTCTCTCTCCTAGGACATCCCCTTGTTTTGGAGATGCCACCAAGACTCCAAGACACAAAGGACTACCAAGCATCTCCCAACCGCACTCAAGACTCCTAGGTGCCCCTTGCAAAAATCAATCAAGAAGTTCATTATTTAAAAATGAAAAAGTTTTTTGGATCTTTGAGCCACAAACCCTGACCCTAATGGTCTATGGCCCACACCCTGAGCAGCCACAAAAAACTTATAAATAGGTATCAAATTCTCATTCCAAATCACTCCCAAGTTTCAACAGCAAGGTACAACCCTGCAAGAAGAGAGAAAGAATGCAAGTGAAGTCATTTGAAAGAGTGAGAGTAAGAGTCAGTGTGAAATCTTCATCAATCAACGGTTGAACCAATGCATTCTTCAAGCCTCAAGGTTGGCCCTTCATAACCATTCTTTTTTTCTTCAATTTAGTAGTTTCAATTTACTAATTTAGTAATTAATTTAGGCCTTAAGAATTTACATTGTTACAATTTAAATTTTAGTTTTACAATCAAATTTTTTTTAAAAAAAATTTATAACAGCAGTATTTAGGTGTTAAAATTTATTTATTAAATTATTATTATTTTTTGCAAATCTGCATAAATATTTGACTAAAAACAAAATTTACAAGTCAAATTAGGATTTCATCTTTTGTGTATCCTCTACTTTTGAGATTCGTACAACCTAAAGTTAAAAAAATAAAAGGCAAAATCCTTGTTTGATGAAGATTGAAGAACAAGGATTCATATTTTGTGTATCCTCTACTTTACCACTTCATGCAACTAAAAGTAAGCAAAACATAAAACAAAATCCTTGTGTCTTGAGCCCATTCACAATTTATTATTTAATGACATTATGACATGTATGGTAACCATAGAAACATAAATCCTCAAAAAATTGCAAAATTCCCAATTTTTAACAATCTCTTTCCAAAAAGATTTTTTCCCCAAAAAGTCCCAATTTAATCAGCCATGATGTTCAACGATTTTCAAGGGTTTAAATCACCAAAAAATTGCATAAAAATAATTAAAAATCGTCCAACCAACCCATTGTGAAACCCTAACCACGCGATATTGCTATTTAATTGAGTTTTTTCGTTGATTTTTAGCATAGAACTAAGTGTTGGCCGTCAGGACGTGATTCACAATCAAGGATTTGCTAGATTTCATCAATTGTTGAGGCAAATCATAGGTAGGCGACCTTGAATGGATGCATATTTCTAATAGATGTTAAGGACATTAAAATAGACACATTCTTTGGTATGCTTCTACGTTTGATGTTAAAGACACTAACATGGAATGGTTAAGAGATGTACTGCTTTTTTCTCTATATTCCACACTACTATCATTTGCCTTAGGCTCGTAGTAATGCTTTTCATGTATATAAATCCAAAGACACAATTTAGTGGGAAATGGTAGACAATATCATAGATACTAAGTAAGGCTTCCATCTTATTTTTTAACATTTTTGAACCTTACAAGAGTACGTGCCAAAAGTAAATATAGAAAGCCAAACTAAACTGAAACAAAACTCTATTGGCTTGATAGCAACCTAAAGAGGTTTGTTTTCTTGGAATTCTTGTGATCTTGACTATTCAAAAGAATTTTAAAATTTCAATTGTCAACAATAATACCAAGGTGGTTGTTTAGATTATCAAGGTTAGGTTGGGACAAATTTCCTTTTCAGATGCTAACAAAGTGTGATGATTTGGAGCTTCAATTTGACACTGGCCATCAAGTTTTAATGACAAGCTGGTAGGGTAGTAACAATTGTATAATCAAGTGGGAAGCATAAGTATATACATTATAGTATATAGACATTGTGGAACCAAAAACAAAATGGTTCCTATTGAAAAGATAAAAATCAGCTTGTAGTGCTAAAAAACTGAATTGTAGCAATATTTTATATCAAAATGAAGGATTGTTTTGGTTATATTTAAATTTCCTATATATTTTGCAAGCTCAATGCTTTGTTAATTGGTGAAACTCACTGCTTAAATGCATGCCTTGCACTTGTTAGGGAATTACATTCCATTTAGATTGTCATATACATGGAGGTTCAAAAGGCTTGCAAGGAGTACAATAGCAATACATGAATGCTTTAGACATATACAATGTAGCATTCATGCATGTTAAATGGGTACCACGGAAACTAGTACATGCCTTGAGAGAAGTCATGCCCTAGTCTTGTGGGCTTATCTTAATCCCTCCCAAAGCAGGCCTCATATTTTCTCATTAACGATCCAGATAGATTTCAACAGCAACTATCCCATTGAAAGGGAATGTTCCTCGTGCTTTGATTTTCCATTGAAACGTACCTATAAACTTTCAAATTCTCAACTCAAAGTCCATCAATGTTTTTAACCCCATCCACTTATACGCAAAATCAAGAAAAATTTACTTGAATAATAATAGCTAAAATTGTGGCTCAAATATTTGCTCTCTTCTTTTGTACTAGCAAATCTTTATTATCTAATGGAAAAATATTTAACACTCCCTTTACTCTTTTACAAATATGCTAAAATAGTTATCAATGAGAACATTTCAATATCATTTATGGTCATTGAGATTTAAGATTTTATTTCAAAAACATTTTCTATTACTCTATCTTGAGCTATTTGATTCAAAACCTATTAAGTTGAACTTTGCAATTGCTTCCTTTGTCATATAATTTCCCTTCCACACTCTTCATTTAGTTCTCTTTGACACTGTTCTAGAAATTGCAAGTACTATTAAATCACAAATATGAACCAGATGATTCTCGTTTTGTAATTTATGATGTTTGCTCAACAAAGGAAAATTGTCTTTTTAATGACTTTCTTGAGCTAAGGATTTTGAGATCCTAGCGGCCATATTGCATAGTCATGAGGTTGAACGACTTAGGAAAGGCTTTGAACCAGGAGCTTCATCATTAGGACCTGCAGCCCTCTAGCATAGCTCTATCTGTAGTAGCAAGAGTCATTGGCTACTTTTGATTTTTTGGAACTTTGTACTTAGTTTATAGGTTGATTTTGTACAAACTATATTGTAATTAAAATTTTGTCAACTTAAACCATCTAGTTATTTTTATGCACTCTGAAGTATGCTTTGTGCAATGCAATGAAATCAACGATATGAATAAACAACAAAATCTTATTATCTACAATTCATGGGTTAAACTCTCTATTTTATTTGCTCTCTATATCTCTATGATAAGGAAATGCCCTTAAAATTCAAAATTTAAAAAAAAAAAATTATTTTTCTATAATTTTTTACCTTTTTTTTAAATCCGATTTTTCCCGATTTTCTCAATAAATCTTATACTTTTGGTTTGCCATTTTTTTCCCCAAACAATTTTTGCAGCTATGATGGTAACCATAAATTTTGTTTCCCACTAAGTTGCTAGGTCCCTTAGGGGTCCCAATCCCATACTCGATTGGTCCAAGTACCGGTCTAACGATGGGAGCACATCAAGGTGGCAAGAATGCGCCCTAGCCACTCTCAGGAACTCCAAAGTGCTCCCACGACCTACAGACAATTTTTTTTAAACATCAAAAACGGTAAAAAAAATAACATTAAAAAAACCTCCTAAAATGCACCCATTATGCTTCTTGCTTGACAAAAACAAACCTATTTTCACACAAATTCATTCTTGTTTTGTCATTTTTACATTTTGGAAGACTACTAATATATTTCGAAGGAGAAGAATTGAAAAGTGCTAGACAAATCTAGCTTTCACAAAGGAGATCTATTGATTTAAGGTAAGTAATTTAACAAATTCTTTTAGTCTTTTAATAAAACTTTTTAATTTATTTTTTAAGTTCAATATTTTTTGAAAAAAAAAACAAGTTTTAGGATTTTTCAAAAGGTTCTTTGGTGTTTGTTTTGAACTTTTATTAGTTTATTCATATTGTACGGATGTTTTTTTTTTAATTTAAAAATTTGTAATTATGTACAATATCAATCTATTTGGAGTGGCCACTAGTTCAAGTTTAGTGGGCCTTGAGGCAAATAAACAATTTAAATACGATCAAGCATCTCCTCTATGGAAATATGTTACGATTCTCGAACAACTTCCAAGAGGTGAGGTTTTATTTGGAATTGTAAATAGTGCAAGGTCCAATCGAGTAAAAGCTCATTTATGTGCTATGAGTGGGCATGGAATTAGAATATGTAAAGGGAAAAACAAGGTTTGCCAAAAGAACAAATTATGTCATACATTAGAGAACAAGAAGTTGATGGTGTGAGTGAGAGAAATTAAAATATCATCCTTTAGCAAAGAAAACATCATTGAAGCCACCTACAAATTCTCCTTTAATAATGGACTCCCAACATATTTTCGTGGAGACATCGTCTATCCAAGAAGATCCCTCTCCTCCTCGCAAAAGAGGCCCACTAATTGAAGCATTTCAAAATGAGACAAGAGGCATTGCAAATGAAAAAGTTGCATGTTACATTTATGCCAATGGTCTTCCTTTCAACTTGGTGAGATCACCATATTGGCAAGAAATGGTGGCGACAATCAGTAATGCATTCTCTAGATACATAGGTCCTGGGTATGAAAAGGTGTGCACCACCTTATTGGCAAAAAAAAAAAGAATTGTAGAGACATCACCCAAACCAATTAGGGATTCATGGATTGAAACGGAAATGTCCATTATTTCTAATGGATGGAAAGATTGCAAAAATCGACCTTCAATAAATGTTATTGTAGTGTCCCCCAAAGGGACAATGTTTTTAAGGCAGTTGATTGTGAGGGGAAAATCAAGGATGCGAAATTTATTTCAAAGATCCTAATTGAGTCCATAGAGATGATGGGTCCTAATAACGTTGTCCAAATCATTACGAACAATGTGTGAAATTGAAGGGCAACATGTGCTTTCATTAAGGAAAAGTATGAACACATTTTTCAAACACCATGTATTGTACACTCAACTAACTTGGTGATGCAAGCCATTGGCACTCAAATAGAGTGGGTAAAAAATATACACTAAGGGTGAAGAGATCCAAATGTTTGTGACAAAACATGTCTCAAGGAATCTTTAGGAATTTTTTGAATTTGGAGTTGTTGAAAGTAGATTTAATTTATGCCATATTTACTCATATTTTAATGTATTATTAGTTTATTAACTTATTTTTTACAAAACATTAGGTTGTTGAGACCCAATTTGCATCACACACAATCGTCTTGAGACGACTTGTGAAGGTGCGAGAGGCATTGGGTGCCAAGTGTTGATGTTATTGAGCAACATCGGGCTGCTACTTCCAGCACAGCACGATCCTTCAAGACAATTCAAATCGTAGCCTAAACGGCTATTTGAATTGTGATATTATATCCAATGAAGAGGCGCTTCATTAACACGTGATTATTCATTACCTTTGTGGCCAACATGAGGAGATGCGATTTCATCTTGAGAGTCACATCTTTTATTAAGAGACATTTAATATTTGTTTATTAATTGAAGCCGACTTCCATTTATGAAAAGACACGATTGCTTGTAGCCGACATCATATATGTTAGAGTCACAACCTTTGAATGGAGGCCGACATGAAGGATTTGGAGGGATGCGTCTCTCCCTTTCATTTTGTATATATACTCGATGGAAAATTCATTGTTGGCAATCAATTCATACCCATCCAGTTCATTGTTCTCAAGTGCGAATTCTGTAGAAGAGCAGATCGATATTCTGTGGAAGGCTAAGGTTATTATCAGTGAATTACATTATCTTGTATTTGTGTTGCATCAGATTGTGGTGCCTCTAATTGGCCTTCATATCAGCCTCTTGTAAAGGAGTCAATTCTTGTAGACATTCAATATATAAGTGATATATTGTTGTTGGGTTTTTCTCCCTCAAGAGGAGGGTTTTCCCAAGGTATATGTTGTGTTATTGTCTGATTTTGAATTAAATTTCTGTGCTTTACATCTGATCATAAAAACTAACATGGTATCAGAGCGGGTATAAGAAAGATCGTGATCAGATTTATTCAAGCAGCGTTTTCCTCCATTCTTATTCTCATCTTTGATTGCATCTATCTTATCATCAAGATGGTGAACGGGCTCAAGATCGAAGATAGACTTGAGGGCGCATCAAACTTCACATCTTGGAGGTTTAGAGTCATGCTCCCTTTGGAAGAAAATGAGTTAGCTGAGTTCGTGGAGGGCGAAGTTCCCGAACCAACCGATGAGAATGAGAAGCCTCAATGGAAGAGAAATGGTACTAAGGCAAAAAAGAAGTTGGTTGATTCCGTAAAAGACCACATTGTGCCAATCATCTCCAAGTTAAAATTTGCAAGAGAGATGTTCAAGAGTTTGGAGGAGATGTATGAGATCAACAACACAAGTCGAGCTCTTGCATTAAAACAGCAACTTCATCATATCAAGATGGCGAAAGGAGAATCCGTCATCTCATACTTCATGAAGATTACCGAATTGAGAGATCAGCTCTCTACTATTGGACATATTGTTGATGACAAGGATTTGACTATGTTGGCTCTTAATGGTCTTCCTTCATCTTGGGAGTCATTCATTCAAGGAATCAGTGCGCGATCAAAACTTCCTAAGTTTGATCGATTGAGAGCTGATTGTATTCAAGAAGAATCAAGGTTGGCGGCGAGAGGTATTGGCCAAAGCTCTACTAATGAAGACATTCATGTTCTCGCCACTCAATCCTCGAAGAAGAAAGGGAAAGATGGAAAGAAAGGATATTTCAAGAGGAATAGAGATAAAGGAGCTGATGATGCTCCTGCATTCAAGAAGAAGAAGGATCTCTCCCGAGTCCAATGTTTTAGATGTGACAAGTATGGTCACTATGCAAAGGATTGTCCAACCAGGCCTAAGCAGCAGGCTTCCATTGTTGATGTTGATGAGATCCCTCCGCAGAAGGATTCAGGTGGTTTCCTATTCTATTCAGCTCTTTCAAGCAGCATGCCTACCGACAACAATACTTGGCTGATTGATAGTGGTGCCTCACGCCATATTACCGGATTTAGAGAACATCTAACAAATTTGGTGGAGAGAGATTCTAGTGAACAAGTCATTATTGGAGATGATGCTAGCTATTCTGTGAAAGGAGTTGGGACCTCCTCTCTTCACTTGGATTCCAGCATTTCCTTGCAATTGAGTGATGTGCTATTTGTTCCGGGCATCAAGCGAAACCTTGTCTCGATTTCAGCCTTGAAGGACAAGGGGTACCAAGTTGCATTTTCAAAAGGCAAAGTTCTTGCATGGACAAAGAACTCAAATATCAAAACTGCTCGGGTGATTGGAGTTCGACATGAGAGCCTCTACAGACTTTGCACTTCTCCACTTCAAGCGTTGGTGCATGATTCATCAAGTTCGTGTGAACTATGGCATAGAAGATTGGCTCACCTTCACTTTCGAGCACTTCCTACCATGGAGAAGATGGTTTTAGGCTTCTGAAACTCAACTAGGAGCATGAAGGTACTTGCAGAGGCTGCGCATTGGTTAAGAATACAAAAGGTCCATTCCATAGTAGTGAAAGTAGATCCAAATGTATTCTAGATCTTATTCATTCTAATTTATGTGGTCCAATGTCTGTTGCTTCTTTGAGTGGTTTCTTGTATTACATTATTTTTATTGATGACTACTCTAGAAAGACTTGGATTTATTTCTTGAAATCTAAAGAATCTAAGGAGGTATTAGAGAGGTTCAAAGAATTCAAAGCTCAGGTAGAGAACTTGTCCAGGAAGAGGATCAAAGTTCTGAGATCCGATAACAGAGGAGAGTACATTTCCGGCAACTTCCGTAACTTTTGCACTGAAGCAGGGATTAAGAGGGAGTTCTGTGTCCCTTATAATCCTCAACAGAACAGTGTTGCTGAAAGGAAGAACAGATCTATTGTGGAAGCAGCCAAAGCCATGATTCATGACCAAGATCTGCAAACCTTCCTTTGGGCTAAAGCATCTAGGACAACCGTTTATGTTCAGAATAGAAGCCCTCACCGAATTTTGGAGAACATGACTCCAAAAGAAGCATTCACAGGGGTGAAGCCGGAAGTAAGCCATTTGAGGATCTTTGGATGTCCAATGTATGTTCATGTACCAAAAGATAAGAGGACAAAGTTGGAACCTTCTGGCAAGAAGGGGATATTTGTAGGTTACAGTGAGACATCAAAAGCCTACAGAATCTACATTCCAGGTCAGAAGTTGATTGAGATCAGAAGGGATGTTACATTTGAAGAGGATGTTGCATTCAGGAGATCCAAGGGCACTCACATGGAGATAGATAATGAAGAGTCTCCTCAGGATATGAAAGTTGACCATGCTCCTGAGATTCAAAGGGAGGCTCCAGAACCTAAAGAAGATGATGATCCAGTCAAGCCCTTGGAACCTACTGATGGGCCTACAAATATTGTGATTAGAAGAAAAAGACCTCTTTGGGCCAGGCAAACAATGCAAGAGGCAAAAAGGTTTGCAGCCCCAAGAGGAACTTTCAGAGAAAGTAAGAGACCTCATAAGTTTTCCAGCTATGTTGCTTTGATGAGTCAAATCATTGAGTCTGAGCCTTCCAGTGTTGAGGAAGCTTCTAGTCAATAGGTTTGGAGAGATGCTATGTCTGAAGAGTATCAATCCATTCTCAAGAATGATGTTTGGGACATCGTACCTAGACCTGAAGGAAAATCTGTTGTTTCTTCTAAGTGGCTCTTCAAGATCAAGCATGCGGCTGATGGGAACATTGAGAAGTACAAGGCTAGGTTCGTGGCTAGAGGATTCTTTCAGAAAGAGGGAGTTGACTATGAGGAAACCTTTGCTCCAGTTGCTCGTTATACATCCGTCGGGACCATCATTGCTATTGCAGCATCTAAAGGATGGAAGATACACCAGATGGACGTAAAGACAGCATTTTTGAATGGTGTAATCGAGGAAGAGGTATATATTGAGCAACCTAATGGCTTTGAGGTTCATGGGAAGGAGTCTCATGTTTGCAAGTTGAAGAAGGCTTTGTACGCCTTAAGCAGGCTCCTCGTGCTTGGTACGAAATAATTGATCGATACCTGATGAGCTTGGGTTTCTCCAAGAATGATGTTGATTCAAACCTATACTTCAAGGTAATTGATGGCGAAGCATTAATCTTGGTTCTCTATGTTGATGATTTAATTCTTACTGGAGAAGATCACCTCATTATCAAATGCAAGAAGGAGTTAACTTTTGAATTTGAAAAGAAGGATCTTGGTCTTATGCACTACTTCCTTGGTTTAGAAGTATGGCAAAAGCCTGATGAGATCATTCTAAGTCAAGGGAAGTATACTATTGACATTCTGAAGAGATTTGGTATGATGGATTGCAAATCCATGTCTACACCTATGGAGGCCAACTTGAAGAAGTTAAAAGAGGCTGCAGCTAGTTCAGATCTAGTGGATCCCATGATGTACAAGCAGTTGATTAGATCATTGATGTATCTAGTCAATACTAGACCAGATATTTGCTATGCAGTGAGTGAACTTAGTCAGTTCATGTGTGAACCAAGGCAAATACATCCAGTTGCAGCAAAGCATATCCTATGATACTTGCGGGGCACAGTTGGGTATGGCTTGAGATATTCTTCTAGTGTGGACTTGAAGCTGCATGGATATACTGATTCTAATTGGGCAAGGTGTGTTACTGATCGGAAGAGCACCTCTGCATGTTGCTTCAGTTTGGGGTCTATGATGATCTCCTGGAGTAGCAGGAAGCAGTCTTCAGTAGCACTAAGCACAGCAGAGGCCGAGTATATTGCAGCTTGTGTGGCAACTCAAGAAGCAATGTGGCTTCGGAAGCTCCTTGTAGGATTGTTTGGACAATCAATGTAGTCTACTGTCATTCATTGTGATAATCAAAGTTGTGTGAAGCTCTCTATCAATCCAGTGTTTCATGAGAGAACTAAACATGTTGAAATCAAATGTAATGTCCCCTTTTAATTAATCTTCCGAGAATCAGAGGATTAGCCTATCACGTCGACCCTCGTAGGCTAATGGTTCTGGATAGAGGGTCACTTGATCAGGCACTTGGTCGTGAATTTGCAGTATTGATATCTGGAGTATGGTGACGGGGTGAATTTGTGCATTTGGTGTGATAATTGTGCTTAAAATTATGATCTTCACCTTTTATGTCACTTTCTCTGGCTTAGGGACCATGTGTCTATTATTTAAAGGGGTCACTTTATATTTTTCAGTTACTATTCATTGATAAAGTGAAAAAAAAACATAATTTAAGTGAATAGTGCCATTTAATGAATAGTGTTTTCAATGACAAATTATAAAGGGCAAAGAGAAAGTTCGACCCTCTCATGTTATGATATGTTTTTGCTGATTGAAGCTTGTGAGTTGGAGTTTGGGAGAGAGGGAAACTAGGGTTCCTGATTTCTATAGTGGGTGAGCTTGGAGGGGGCTTGTTGTTCGAATTTGTGCATCTTGATGGTGTGAAATACCACCTTAAAGTTGCAGATCTGAGCTTGGTTGTTTCATTTGGGAGCTATATATTGCTGATTTCAAGTTGTTAGAGCTATTTCCAAAGGAGGTTATTGCTGCTTGTGACTCCATTTTCAACCACGAAGAAGTTGTTTGCGTTTTTTGAAGGTTTTGTGGACTGTTTTGACACCTACAGCCAGCCGTCATGTCATGAGGGTTTGTGACAGCCAAAGGAAAAGAAACGCCTCCCTTTAGAGGCTGCAATCACTTCAAAAGGGGGCGCCCTTGTTCTAGCAAGCCTTCCAATCCGGATTTCGGTGGGAGAGATTTGTATTTTAGTTTGTGTGAGCAATTTACTAAGGGCGGGTACTGTAGCAAATCACTATTCACTGTGATGAATGGCTGTAAGTAAATCTATGGCATAAGTTGTATCTTGTTTTGAAACGAATGTAAGTTATTCAACTTATGTACTCTCTTATGTAATGAAGAAAGCCTCTTGACTATCAAATTGAGTCTTTACTCGAGTTATCTTAGTAGTTTAGTTTATTTTGAGTTCCTATTGTATGTATATGCTTGTTAAAATCATTAGTATCATTGGCATCAAACGCTAAAACACAAAAAAAAAAAGAATATCAATTGAAAACAAAAATCAGACCTACCAAAAATCATAGTAAAACCCAATCAGCAGAGTGGTGGTTCACTACATCAAATACCACTATATTAGAGATATGGTATTGAGGAAAGCAATCTAGTTGAAGTATATCAACACTAATGAGCAAACGGCAAACATTCTCACCAAGCCTCTCTCCAGGATAAAGTTTGTGTACTTTCGAGACAAGCTTGGTATGGTGGAGAATGAAGCCCTAGCTGAGAAGGAGTCTCAGTATCAGTGATCTTCTTTAATGCATTTCTCTTTGAGAGAGATTTGAGGTGCAAGCCCTTGTTAATGCATTTCTCTTTGAGAGAGATTTGAGGTGAAAGCCCTTGTTTCCACCCTCTGGGAGTAGCCATGGTGGATGTCACGTGTGTGACTCCATGACAACATCACGTGAGAGAGTCCATGATGATTTTCTTGTACTTGTGTTTTCACCCTCTGGGAGTAGCCATGGTGAATGTCACGATGAGGTGACGACATCACGTTGAGTGATGAGCACTTGTACAGATTTGCCATCCATGGGAGTAGCCATGATGGTTGATATCACGATGAGGTGATATTTCTATTTTTCCACATATGGGTGTAGCCATTGTGGTTGACATCACGATGAGGTGATATGTCTTATGCAGCTGGAAGTATCCTCCCTAGCTGAGAGGGAGTGTTGATGTTATTGAGCAGCATTGGGCTACTACTTCCAACACAACACGATCCTTCAAGACAATTCAAATCGTAGCCTAAACGGCTATTTGAATTGTGATATTATATCCAATGAAGAGGCGCTTAATTAACACGTGATTATTCATTACCTTTGCGACCGACATAAGGAGATGCGATTTCATCTTGAGAGTCACATCTTTTATTAAGAGACATTTAATATTTGTTTATTAATTGAAGCCGACTTCCATTTATGAAAAGACGCGATTGCTTGTAGCCGACATCATATATGTTAGAGTCACAACCTTTGAATGGAGGCCGACATGAAGGATTTGAAGGGATACGTCTCTCCCTTTCATTTTGTATATATACTCGATGGACATTTCATTGTTGGCAATCAATTCATACTCATCCAATTCATTGTTCTCAAATGCGAATTCTGTAGAAGAGCAGATCGATATTCTGTGGAAGGCTGAGGTTATTATCAGCAAATTACATTATCTTGTATTTGTGTTGCATCAGATTGTGGTGCCTCTAATTGGCCTTCATATCGGCCTCTTGTAAAGGAGTCAATTCTTGTAGACATTCAATATATAAGTGATATATTGTTGCTGGGTTTTTCTCCCTCAAGAGGAGGGTTTTCCTAGGGTATATGCTGTGTTATTGTCTGATTTTGAATTAAATTTCTGTGCTTTACATCTGATCGTAAAAACTAACACCAAGGTCATTAGCCATCAATGGAGTATTTGGAAGGAATCAAATTCAAAGAGGGCCCAAAAGGTCAAGTCATTGATCTTGGATGATGATCGGTGGGCTCATGTGTACTATGTTTTGAGTTTCACCAAGACAATCATGAGTATGATCAAGTTTGCTAATTAGGACTGGCCATGTTTGAGGGAAATCTATGATGGCATCAACTCCATGATAGAAAAAATAAAGGTCATAATAGCACAAAAGGAGAAAGACCCCAAAGAAACATTTTTTCTAAAGTACAGAAAAAATCATTCATCGTTGTTGGAACAAGATGAACACACCCTTGCATCTCCTTGCATATGCATTATCCCCCAAATATTATAGCATACAGATACTTTCTTTGCTAGGGAGAACTACACCATATAGAGATAGTGAAGTTGCTAATGGATACAAGTTAGCATTCTAAAGAATCTTCTCAAATCCAGAAGTGGTGGATAATGTTAGGAAAGAGTTTGGCAAGTTCATCTTAGGACGAGATCATAGTATTTATGCTCTTCAAGACCAATACAAGATGCTCATACATAGTGGTACCTCCACGAGCAAGATTATTTGTTCCTCCAACCTCTTGAAATCAAAATTCTATCACAAGTAAGCATTTTTTATTTTTTATTTTTTAACATCCTTAGTACTTACCATTCTTTTGCATTTTTTTATTTTTAAGTTGTATTGACTTTCTCTCCAATTTTAATAGGCTGCAAGTTCTTCTTCGACTAAATAGAATTGGAGTACATACTCCTTTATCCACTCAATGAAGGGTAACCAGTTAGCTGCAAAAAAAGTAGAAGACTTGGTCTATATTCATTCCAACTTGCATCTCTTATCACATAAGGAAGTTGACTAAAAGGAAGGGACTACAAAGAATTGGTATATAACCCCTAAGTATACCAACTTGGATGCATCTATTGTAGAGCTTGCCAAAGTCAATATAGATGATAACGAGGCTCTTACACATGATGTTAAACCAAGTGATGACTTCAATCTAGATGCTTTCGATGAAAATTGAAGACCAAAATACAAATTTTTTATTGTATTATTTTCAAATTTTGTAATTGTAATGATTTTCATTTGAATCTTGACTCTAGACTCCTAGACATATATGATACATGACATAATATTGAAATTTTGAACTATCAATTGACAATTAATATTATCTTCAACACTATCATTGATCAATGATGAAGTATCAAACTATCAAAGATTTAAATGCCATTATTATATGATATAATCATTTATCAAATGCATTTCCAATTTTGTATTTTTTTTAAATATATGTATATATTAAAAATATTGTTGTACCCAACCATGTTGTATGCAAAAAAAATGCCATACTAGCATACCAGATCCTCGTACCCATACCCAACCCCATACCAAAACTGGCAACTTAGGTTTCTTGCAATGTCACTATGAGTTCGACTTCTCACAACATGAGTGACGAAGAGGATCAAGAAGATCCTATGGGGCTTCAATCAATGACTCCAAATATAGATGTGGGGTGGATGAAGGGGAGAGGGAGAGGGGAGAGGGGGTGAGACTCGTTTTATTGCCAATGCACATTTTAGTTGCCCTTCCAAATTATTAGTGAACTTTGCCAAGGGTCCCTTTGATAAGAAGTTTCCTTTCAAACAATTTGCAAGTAGATTGCTAGCAAAACTAGGGACACTAGGGAGCACTAGGCTATGGAGATGTCATTTCTATCAACTTGAATTTCAAGGCAACATCACAAGAGTTAATGTATACCTTTTTTATGTCACAAGCAAAGGCATAGGAATATGTAAAGGATTTTCACTTGAAAAAAGAATTGAAATAATCAGATTGCAAGGTAATGCTAATGACCAAAGTCATGTACCTACCGCTTTGCCACTGAGGGCTCCTACTCCTACTAGTACTACCCTAGATCTAGGAGTTTCAACCCGTTCTTTTTTTCCATTTAGTTTAGGGGAAGCCACAACAAAGCCTAATGGGAAACATAGAATGATCACTAGTGATGCTACAAACATAGTGACAAAATTATTTGACATGCAAAATAGGGATGAGGCAAATGATGTCATTGGAAAATTCTTCTTTGCCCATGGCATTCCATTCCATGTGGCTTGCTGTCCTTATCATAAGGAGGTTGTGGCAAAAATAATCAAAGCAATACTAGCATATGTGTCACCAAGGGAGAAAAAATTGACAACAATCTTGGATGAGAACTATTCCAAGATTAATATTCTAATGGAGAAAATGAAAACTACATGGTTCACTAGTGGATGCAGCATAATCATGGATGGACAAACGAATATCAAACACTGTCCACTCATAACAATATAGTCACATGTACAGAGGGTCCTTACTTCCTTGGGGCTATTGATTGTTCAAGACACCATAAGGATGATGATTTTTCAATTCCAAATTCTCAGACATGTTATTGAGGAGTTTGGGCTAGAGAATGTTGTGTAAGTAGTAATAGATGCAACATATGTGTACAAAGCTATAAGGAAATTGATTGAGGCAGTCACAAGCATATTTATTGACTCCTTGTGTGCATGCCATCAATAATGCACTCAAAGACATGGGAAAAATCATATGGATCAAAAAGGTGGTTAACGATGCTAGAGATTTGCAAATGTTTATCTGCAACCACCACACTTCACATACACTTTTCAGGACCTTCTCTAAGAAGGATTTTTTGAAGCTTGTAGAGACAAGATATGCATCATACTTTATTCTCTTGGAGAGGATGCTTGAGTTGCAAGAAGTGTTGCAACTAATGGTCATGACAACATAATGGAATAGGTGGTTCGATTCTAAGCCAAAGCAAGGGAAAAGGGTGAAGGATGTGGTGAAGCTTGACATTTTTTCGGCTGATGCAAGATACAATGTTGCCATCATTACTCCAATATCCAAAGTTATTAAATATGGGGATGCAAATTCACCTAGCCTTGGAGAGATGTACTAGTGCATTGACAGTATGCTTGGCCAAACGAAGGCTATTATACAAGAGAAAAACCCCACATTAGAGTTCTACAATGAACACATTCATCACCAATGTGAGAAGCTCAACACTCCCCTGCACATGGCTACCTATGCATTGAACCCAAAGTGGTATATGCAAATGTTTGGCAGAATTACCTGTATACAAGATGCTAAGGTGAAGGTAGGGTTCATAAAGGCCATTCAAAAGATGTATGATTCTACATAGACTGGCATTATTCATACTAAGTAGACAAAATTTTCCTCTTAGGGGATATTCAGAAGAGGCCAAGATGGCTAGGGAGACTATTGCATAGGAGGATCCAATTCTATGGTGGACTATGCATAGGCCTAATTATTTGACAACCATACTAGCCATCCATTTGTTATCCCAAGTTTCTAGTTCTACTATTGAGAGGAACTAGTCTACATATAGTTTCATCCACTCTATTAAGAGAAACCGACTTACCTCTAGGAGGGTGATGAAGCTTGTAGTTGTACATAGTGCCTTGCATCTCATTGACTACAATAGCTTATGTTCAAGGAAAATCCAATAACTTGATGGGATGTAGAGCCAAAGGAGCCAACACAAGTTGATAAGGATGTAGCACAAACAAGGTTGGTTGGCATTGCTTTGGAGGAGCTTAACCTTGAGGAGTCTAGCAGTTTGATTGGTGAGGAGTTTTGCATGGACTTTGGGAAGGCATTGGGCCATTGGCCAATTATATTTTTCAATGTAATCATTATATTGAATATAATTTAATAGAATATATTGATATTCAACATTTTCATTGTTCATTCAATGCAATATCAAATATGTTTGAGTATTTCAAAGTTTCATATGCTATTCCTTTATATTTTTTTATAACCTATTTTAAGCACTATATATTTGTGCCACGCCCCCAAATCTAGACCTTGGTCCCCCCATCCTCAATTATTGTCCCCACTATTCCCCCTTCTAAAGGCTCTGTGGAACATAGGCAAATTCTTCTTAAGTCTATTCTTCCTTTCATTGTCCCTTCTTCCTATTCAACTCAATGTAGACAACCTTCTTATTTCTTCATCTCTACTCTTCACATTGCGAAGCTGCAATCGCCCTCAAAGATGACTATGAAGCCATTTGAGATATTTTACCATTGCCCTTGGCTCACCAAACAACTTGCCCAACAAGATGGCTTTTCTATAAAACTAGGACATATAGTCTTTCACAATTTGTGCATCCTCTTGCTAGTAATATTATGGCCTCATGAACCACTCTTGCTCATATCCTGAATGGTTGAATTGTGATTTAATCAACTCCATGAAAGTCTCATTTAGTCACCTTTGATTTCTTGCTTAGTCATTAGTTAAGGATCCACATAGCTCACCCATCATATCAAGGCATGGCAGATATCTTCATAGAGACCATAAACATTAATATTTCAAACCCCTCACTCTTTTGGTTCAATTGATAACTACCCACAAAGACTTTGTTCAACTCTGTTTTATAAATTATACCTAAATTGTGGCATTGTCCAAAGGAGCGTCAAGCCATATGCATTTGAACCTAGGCCATCATGGTGGTAAGCCCCTGAAGTCACTAATATACTAAATTCTAGCAAATTTCATAGCAATCACCCTGCACTAATCTAAGGTAATTCATCTTTAACTCTGAAGTTTCATATCCAAGTCTCTTGACAGAACTCCATAACGTACATATGGGCAATGTATTTGTACTAAAATATTCAGCAACTATATGTTCATGTTTTTGGCAACAACTTATAGCAAATACAAACTCCCTAAAAACCATGATCAAGTGCACCCTAAAGCTGAAGGTTGGAGACCTCGGTTTAGTCTTTTTCTTTAAGGACCCATATCCACAAGTATAAAGTTATATGTTCCATTCCTCAAAAAGACCTGACCTAGTAAACATGTTGAACTGGCCATTTCATTGAAATGCCAAAACATAGAGTCCTAGATCCTAAACCTTGAGCACCAAACACTAAACATTAAGCCCTATAATCACCACATTATAGCTATGTTACCCCAAGTTTCAGGGATAGGGACAGGAGGGAGGCCATTTTTAGGGGACGGTTATTAAAAAATACGGAAAATTTAGAAAATATAGAAAATTTCAAATATTCATATGATAAGGCAATCATCATATACATCATAGAACCTTAACACAATATTAGAGTTCAATTGATATTTTCATTTCATATAACGCAACAAAAAAATGAAGTTTTAACAAAATTTAATTATATTCATCAATAATGACCATATATGTTATATAAAAATTACATCAAATTGCCCAAAAGCTGCAAGTTTCAACTACAAAATGACAAAAATATAAACTATGCAGCTGTCCCTAATTAGCATCCCCTAATACTACATCAAAATTGGAGTCTGATTCATTGCCACTATGAGAAGCTATCTCATCTTGATCCAATGTAATCCCAAGCAATGCATCATGTGCCTCCTCATCATCAACCTGTGTAGTATTTTTGGGATCAACATCCCAACATGCAGCTGGAGTCTGATGATACTCAAGTGTTTGTTGATTTTGAAGTCGCAAGGCACTATGCACAACCACTAGCTTCTTCGATCGTCTAGAGGCAAGCCTATTACTCTTGACTAACTAGATCAAACTATATGTAGACTAATTCCTCTGTAGTAGAGGAACTAGCGACCTGTGAAAGGAGACAAGTGGCAAGGATCCTCAACTCTGGTGCATCCTTGCCATGCCATGTCCACCATCCAATGGGGTTAGTTTCAGCTAATGTAGCTCTATCCATCCTCGCCTCTAGTTAACTAAATGTTGGGCCATGAAGACTCACAAAGGCTAACAACTGTGCCCTAAGTTTGTTGGACTCCTCCTCAGTATACATTTTCCCAAGGGCCTTCATGAAGCCATCTTTCACCTCTTCATCATCACATGGAGGCACTCTCTCAAGTCTTGTTGCATACCATTTGGGATTTAGAGTGTAGGAAGTCATATGAAGTGGGGTGTTCGTAATGTCCCACTATCGTGTCATAACGGGCCTAATGCACTCATAAAATCCCAAATTAGGGTCCCTGCTATGAATTGCTTGCTTCATTTGTCCAAACATGCTATCAAATGTCTCATAAATCTCTCCAAGGCTAGGAGAGTCTGTATCAGCATATTTTATCACCCGCACATCAGGTGAGATAATGGAGCAAATATATCTACAAAGATTCAAGAATGAACATAATTTAGTAAATTTACAAGTTAGAAACTTAGAAACAATAGAAATAATAAAACCAAAAATTGAATAATAAAATCTGCAATTTATTAATTTGATATCAATAATAAAATGAAAACCATAAATTTAATACTAAAATCAGCAATGTATTAGTTAAGAATAAAATCAGAAATTTAATACAAAAAATCGACAATTCATTAAAAAATAAAAAACAAAAATCTCTTACGTCATTGTGGACCACCAATCATCATTGAGGATTTTTTGTTTGATACTTTTTCTTTCAGTTGTATTTGCCTCTACCCATCTAGCCCACTTTGAATTAACCACCATCAATTGAAGAGACTCCTACACCTCAATCATCC
The DNA here is from genome assembly GCA_007258455.2 of Sequoia sempervirens. Lineage (NCBI taxonomy): Eukaryota > Viridiplantae > Streptophyta > Pinopsida > Cupressales > Cupressaceae > Sequoia > Sequoia sempervirens. The sequence goes on along the minus strand of VDFB02270651.1, from coordinate 682,080,239 downwards.
TCTCCAACAAAATAAAGTAGCTAACATATCTAGTATCTACAGGATTGAAGAATTCCTTCCTTGAAAAATTCTTAAACAAAGCAAGTGATGTGTGATGATTACAAATAAACATCTAAATGCCTCTAGCTTCTAACATCACTTCCTTCACCCGATCTATTTTCCCAATGTCTTTCAATGCATTGTTCAATGCATGAACACAACATGGGGTCCAAAAAATGTGTTTGTAAGCACCTTCCACCATTAAGCCAGCTAACTTGCATACACAGGTTGAATCAATCACTACTTGTACAATATTAGAGAATCCAACCTCTTCTATAGCATCCTTCAAAATCTGAAATTGAAAGCTTGCATCCTTCCTCTTCCCCAAACAATCAATAGCTCTAAGAAAATAAGTCTGTTGAATATGTGACAATAACATTGATGAGTGGTCGATGTCTAATATCAGTCCACCCATCCATAGTGATAAAGCAACCATCTCTTATCCAAACTTGTCTCATCTCCTCCATCATTATACTCACTTTGGAATACTCCTTATCAAGGAGGGATTGCATAGTTTATGATCTCCAGGGGGAACATATGAAAGACTAGCAGCAAGTGCATCTTTGAACATTTGTTAAAAAAAAGGAGAGCATGCCACATGAAATGGTATAGCATTAGCATAGAAAAATTTGGCAATAAAACTATCAGCTACATCTCGGAATTGCATGTTAAACATGCTGAAAACACTAGTGGACCTTTTCTTTCCTCTTAAATTAGGCACAACACTCCTAGATTTAGTAGTTGTAGCACTAGACATTGGCCCATTAGGCTGCAAAGACTCCATTGGCATTCATATTTTTTTTGGCTTCCCCTCCATTTGCAACCTAGTCACCTCGGCCTTCTCAGCTAATGTTATCGTTTTGCATATTTTTACCCCTTGACAAGTTATGCCTAAAAGATTGGAGTAAACTTTTGTGTAGCTGCCCTATAGTTCTCCTTGCAAATATGACACAACCATACTCTATTCCCCCCTAAATTTTTTTCTTAGTGTCTATGGCTGTTGCAAATTGTAAAGGGTTTTTTTGGATTAAATGGGCCCTTTGCATACTTTGTCAAGAGGTGAGAAGGGCACTGAAAAAGATTTTATGAACTATGTGTCCTTGAAACAGTCACATTCTTTGAAAAACTTCCGTGGTATGTTTGTTCAATTTCAATTTCTTGACCCTCACTACCCTCACTATCCTCACTGCTGCTAGTGCTCATTTTTATTTTCATTTTGTTGCAATGTAAATGATAGTTGCAAGTGCAAACATAGAACACAAACACACAAAAAAACTCTCCTAAATATTTGAAATTTTAACAAAAACAAAAAAAATGCAAAAGAATTTGTAAAACTAAACAAAAAAGAATGAACTTACCTCAAATGATGGAGACTTGGCCTTCTTTTGCCCTTTGCTCACTTCTCTTTCCTTCTCTCACTTGGCTTCCCACAGTTGTGCTCTTCTTCCTTCAGCTCTTCACAATTTGGCAAATGAAACACATGAGCTGTTTTTTTTTAATGTTATATTGTTGTTTTTAAGTTTAGGTTTAAAGCAAAAGAGGTGTGGGGGCCCTTGTGGACCCCCACACCCCTTTATTTTTTAATACTTTTGTGTTGAAAAAATAAAAATGAAAACATATCATGTTGGGCCTTAGGGGATGATTAGCCGCCCTGAGTCGGCCAAGGGACGTCCAAGCATCCCTTGGCCTTCCCAAGGATGAATAGTTGTCTCTTGTCGTTTCCTACTTCTTGCCAAGCATCCTCAGGACATTTCCAGTTTCTCAAGGAGATTTGGGGAAGTTTTCAAGGCATCCTAACGTCCACGAGACGTTTTTCAGCCGAAGACACCCCTAGTTTTGCCGGGTACACGTCCCCGACACAACATTATAGTTAATTAGACCTGCTTTCAGCCTATTAAAAGGTAGTGTATTAATATTTACAAATCTTAAAAAACAAGGTAGGTAGGGCAATTTTAGCATAGTCGCTAGAAACCCAGATTCAAGAACATGTGCCCATCCCCATACCCATGTCTATGGGTGGCAATATTTAAGTGTAATATAGCCATACGCTCACTCAGATACACACCTATTACCTATTTCAAAATGGTGTCCACGTCCCCGTATTCAATGTCTCCTAAAGACTAAAACTTTTTTGTGCATTTGGGAGTTTCTGCAGTACATTATTTACATATTTTTTGGGAATCACCTGCAATTAATATTGAATCATTCTTCATCACCTGTCTTTTATGAATGATGATTGGCAAGAATCCATCTCCAATTAACAAATATTACTACGCCCAAAATTGGCAAATAATCCAACCATTTAACTTCCCAATTGTATATGCACGCTGTATTGAGTTGTTTGAAAAAAACAGTACAAAGTACGTCCTTTAATACATTTTTTTCAAAGAAGCATACAATAATACATCAAACTATTTTGCAATACGTGATTGAAGCCAAGACCCACCTCATTTCTTTTTGGGCGGAGTGCCATCCTCTTCTTCATCACTAGAACTATCAGACTTACGCTCGTACTCAGGCTTGTGGTCGTCTTTAACATCATCTGGATCATAATTGGGGTCGAGGGCTTTTCCCATAACGCTTCTCCCTTTATCAAGATGAGGCTTGAAGGCAATTTCCATTGTGAACCAGGCTAATGCCAGCCCTGCAACTGTTAGCAATGCTGTTTTCAGTGCACCCATTTTTGTCATTCCTTTCTGCTTCTCTGCTGGTTTCGTCTCCTCCTCACCTTTCTTCAACATCATAAAAGAGTCGATCTCGTATCCTATCCAGTGTTTGAGAGCAAAGTAACCCGAGATTAGTGTGTAATTTGTACTATTAGTTCGAACTAAAAGAGCGATAAGGGGTACAATGAAACATCAAGATGGACAGGTAGGTACGTAAGGTAATTACAAACTTTGGGAAAAAACTGTCGGCTTTTGAAGGAAAATAAACGACCCGATAGGAAGGGGTCCAATACTCCTAATAGCTACCTTCGCGCACCTTAACCTTCTAAAGAGTGCATTCACGTTTTTTTAATTTTTTTATATGTGATTTAAGAGCTTATAGTTATTGTTTTGGCTTTTGGCGTGTGACGAATGTGAGAGGGTTCATTATGTGCATAAAGATCAAAAAATGGTTATTTTAAGTTGATGTCCAATGCGAATTCTCTATTGACCCAATTACTGTTCGCTTTGATCACCGAAAATAATTTAAAAATGTCCTATTCCTAATCATATGAACGTGCAATTATATCTTCAAATGAAAATTCCACCGTTCACTTATAAATATATAAATTCACTTTTTAATGTTCAAAGTTAATGAGAGCATTGTTAAATGTTCCTAACACCATGTCCACAACCTACATTTGCTTAGACGTCAAATTGGGAGTTATAGATGATCTTCCAATATAAGTGTTACAACAAGGCATTGATTGCCCTCATGGAGCATCTAGGATTGAAGGTTTGGTCAAAATCGTAGTTATGATAGAATCTATGATGCATAACGCATGTAAGAGGGGTTACTTTATATTCTAAGTTGCTTGATCATTACTATGTGGCATCATATTTTTACATGAGAAATATGGGTGGTTAATTTTTGACATGCCGAGGATTTCTTCTTATTTAGTATTATTAATAATTCCTAAGATTCTCATTGAAGAATTTATCTATTACTTCTAGACATTTGTCAAGAGGACTCCTCCAATTAGAAATACTAAATAGACAAGCCCAACAATTAGAGAAGGCTCTCTCTCCTACACTTTGAGCTCTAAAATGCTTAGAAGAGTATTCCTAAAAGATATCATAGTGATAGTTACAATGAATTTCCTATTATGCAATAGTTGAATCAAGTTATTTTTAGAAGTTATTAGCTAAGATTAAGAAGAAATTAGAATGATTTATGGAATCAAGAAATATTTGCTTAATTTATATATATATATATATGAACCAAGCCTTTATAGACACATTGTGCATTGCATAATTTGTATATCACTCTTAATGCATCAATTCATAGCAAAATTATATAAGAAGATTTGAAATATAGAAAGAGTGGAATGTCCATGGATATATAAGTAGTAGATTCAGAATGAAAATATAGCTCACAAATCTCATGTAGCCTTAAGAAAGTCAAGGATAAATAATAAGATAAATTACACATCAATGATATTTTATTTAAGGTATAGACTGAGTGATTAGAGAAAATCACAAATATATGTCATATCCTATGTAATAGAATTAGAGAGTATAACTCATCAAAGCAAATGCACATAGCTTTCAATTATAAATAAGCATGACATATTGGGCTTTATCTTGTAAAGCTCAAGCTCTCAATTTTACTTCCATTCATCAAATATAAATCATGAGTTTATTTATCCCTTATTCATACCATGTATCCACATATTGCATTTAAAAGGATTTATAATAGTCCTTGATTGTAGACTAATTAAATTCCAACATAAGTACAACAAATGTGCATCTAGAAATCAAAGAAAATTTTTAAGATAACCAACAAAATAATGGACATAACTTACAATGATGATTGTAAAAAATATTATATTGATTTGCTAAGGAAAGAATACATGTGTTGATTTATAATGAATTGAACTCATAAAAAAAAAAATGTTTGTTGCTTGCTTGGATAATGCCTTATGGGTTTCTTGCAATACAACGAAGACATAATTATTATAATATCTACTACATTGTCAGTAAACTTTATTTATAGCTAAACAACAAAACTCATCTCACTTGGATGATTGACACTTGTTATTTAGATTTACAATTAGTTTAAATATGAAGACATTTATAAATACTACTAGGATAAATATGTTTATGGGGGTTGTAGTTAACTAATTATGGGCATTAAAAGAAGAGGATGCAATCCTATAGGAAAATAAGTCATGCAAAGGAGACAGTCCCTCATTGCTAATTTAACCTATGGGATTGCATACATCAATTTTTTCCCATCACTGGCCAAAAAGGGGAACCTCCATGACTATGACCACCTATCTCTGGTTGCAATCTTAGTAGGAAAAGGTTTGATTCAACCCCTCTCAAGACTATGCCTCTTACATTGATCACTATGATTGTATTTAACCTTGAATCAATGAGAAAAAATGAATTAAAACTTTGAAAATCTTTGCAAGTTCTCCCTAGATTAGGATTCATAAAATAACAATTGTAAAATTCATAATACTTTTGATCCATCATCTTCTTCTTACAAGAAGATCTCATCATATTTTGTGAAAAAGTTATGATAATGAGACAATCATATGATTCCTTTAATACCATAAAACCATGTATTTCAACTTTGTTTTGTATGGATTATTTGGTTCTTACCCCATTTGATAGCTTAGAATATTGGCATGTGTTATCTTATCGCTTTATTGTATGATAATCCCTAAACTAGTACCTTATCACCACCAAAATATTTCCCCTTGCAAGTATCCTACTATACTATTTTGTCATGTGTTGTAATATTATTTGATAGTTCACTATACTTGTTAACTACCATTATAGTTGTCAAGTGTTGTCAAATATGCTTTTACTCCCCCGCCATAATTTGGGCATTGTCATCATATCTTTAATAATGTATTCAAATAGGAAGAATGGAGCACATTGCTCGAGGGTGAATCATCTTTATGAATAAAAATAAATAATTCAAGAACTCAATAATTATCCTTGAATTTTTTGACCTAGTCTTCTCACCCTTCATTTATTGGCTAGTCAACATTAATGACAGTATTAGTTATACTTATTCTAGTTTCACACTTGGAATCCAAAATCGTCTTTGTATCCTTGATGAAATTATTTGCACACTTCCAAGGCCATGAGCTTATACACTTCATGACTACACAAAATAGGGTCAACCTCATTAGTAGTGACAAGATCCTTAGTAAAAATGGGAATTCGACTTTGGAATTCTTCTTTGTATCTTTGCATGGCCTCCTTTACTCCATTGACCTCCATAATATCAAGAATACTTGAATCCATCAAATCTTAAAACTCTTGAATCATTTATTTAATTATAAGCTAAATTTATCCATAAACATAGTAGTGAGTGAGAGCAACTTTGTCACAACCCTAGTAGCGACCCGACCTTAAATTTTGTATTGTCATGTTCATATGGATGTTCAACTGAATGTGAAACCTAACTATCATAATGGTTGACCCTAAATTTCTATATTGTTGTCTTGTATGCTGTTTCATCTAGATATAAAAATAGTTGTTTTAGTTAGTTGTTAAAAGGTAACCGTTTTAATGATACAATGAATGAGGTTAATTATGGTATTTTAGAATGTGTTTTCTATAATTTCATGTATATTTATATGATTAAATTTTATATGGAAATGTTAATTTTATGGAAAAATTGTTAATCTTGGATCTCATTATTGTAATGGACTAATGTTATTCCTAATTTTGGAGTGTCACAAGATAGTCACGTACTCTCGCCAAAGAGAGAGAATCATTGGGAAGGGAAGTCTAGCCATCTGGGGGGAAATTTGTGTGAGAGTAGCAAACACGAGCACATAGTGTTATTCTGAGGTTGTGCATAGTTAGGAGAGGTGAAGATCCCTACAAATTCTAATTTCACAGGTATGAAAATACTATTAAAATCCTCCTGATTAAGAATTGGCTCTTCATGTGAAGGATGGTGAGGGCAAGGTCAACATGTATAAGAATTAATAAAAGTGGAGAAATTATTTGAATCTTCTATACCTACATTTTGAGCAGTTTTCTTCCCAATTTTATGCAATGTCATACACGTTGAATGATAGTGATTTTTAGATTTCAAACTTCATAGTCTAAATCTTGTTAATGGGTAATTAATTTTGATTAAATGTAAACAACTTATAGTTGCTCAAAAATTTAGGTGTGGATAAATATAAATGTTCAGATTGCCTAAGGGAGCAAGGAATGGTATTATCTTCTTATTAGGAAAAATTGGGTTGAACCCAAAACTTGGGTTTATAAATACTAGGTGAATTTAAGGGCTAGCAAATATATATTTAAAGAAAATTACTATTTGGGCATAAATTGTTGGTAACCAAATGTTTACTTGGATTATAAAATAATGATGAAAGCAATTCCACATGACTATTGCAGTATTATATAACAGCCATGGGAAAGTGCTTCATCAGCTTCATGTTGTTTATTCACATATCATGATTTGTATTAAGCACATGTTCTATGATTCTATGCTATGGTTAAAACAAAATCTATTATGCAGCTTGCTACTCTTGTCAGCACTGATTTTTGTGATTCTATGCTATGGTTAAGTCAAAATCTATTATACAGCTTGTTGCTCTTACCATCACTAAATTTTACAGTTAAGATGAATTAGCATCAAGATTAAAAATTATGCATTCTATGTTGGTAATTTCCAGCTTAAGGGTTTTGTAGTATAATGATTCTAAATTTCCCCCCCACATTTGAAGTGCTTGTGATCACTGCAATGTTATAGTATATAATTCATCTCAGTACCTTGATGAATTAGTGGAATTCATGCATTCAATAACCTGTATTACCAGTCTTCTCATGCTAGATGGGTCAGTTTGAATCTAAATTTGAATAATATTCCTAGTGACTAATTGATTGTTATAAGATAAAACCATGCTATTTTAGCAAAGCAAACCTTAATGGCATTGTGTTAATGAGATTTATGATTGGAGTTGTTAAATGATATTCAAATTACTTAAACCTTAACAACATCTGTAAAGGTGCTAAGTGACTACCGAGATAGACCTAAGGGATTAAATAATAAATAAATTATTTGGACAAAGCTTTTAATTCAACTTCATGAATTGCTAGATTAAGGCTTAATTAGGCCAAGTGTGTCACCATGGGGAGCACCAGTGCTTTTTTTCAAAAAGAAGGATGGCACACTTTGAATGTGCATAGATTATTGAATGCTCAATAAATTGACTATAAAGAATAGGTATCCTTTAGCTAGAATTAATGACCTTTTTTTAATTAATGAAGGGAGCTACAATATTTTCTAAGATTGAATTAAGATCAAGATTTCATCAATTAAGAATTAAGGAGGAAGACATCCCCAAAACTACCTTTAGAACTTGATATGGACATTATGAGTTCATTGTTCTTCCCTTTGGTCTTACAAATGCTCCAACAACTTTCATGAATTTAATGAATAGTTTATTCAAGGACTGTTTGGATAATTTTTTCATAGTTTTCATTGACAATATCTTGGTCTATTTCAAAAATGAGAAGGACTGTGAAGAACACTTGAGAACCATTTTGCAACACCTGTAGGAACACCAACTTTTTGGAAAATTGTCCAAATGCTCTTTTTATCAAAAGAAAATACATTATCTTGGACATAATATTTTTATTGAAGGAATTTTAGTAGACCCAACTAAAATTAAGGCCATCACGAAATGGCCAACCCTAAGTAATGTTTAGGAAATTCTCAATTTCATGGGCTTGGTAGGGTATTACCGAAGATTCATAGAAGGTTTTTCTAAAATTGCAAATCCCATTACCAATCTCTAGAAAAAGGGAAAAAGGTTTGAAATGGACCAATAAATGTGAGCAAGAATTTTGGATATTGAAGCACAAGCTCACCATTGCACCAATTTTAATTGTACCAGATCCTAATGATAGATTCTCAATTATAACATATGTGTTTGGTGAAGGGTTGGGGGTGTCTTAATGCAAAGAGGTCAAGTGGTTTCCTACGAATCTAGAAAACTAAAGCAATATGAGTTAAACTATGCTCCACATGACTTGGAGTTAGCAAATATTGTGCATGCCTTGCAAATGTGGAGGCATTATCATATAGGAAAGCCCTTTGAACTTAAGATAGATCATTTGGGCCTTAAATATATATTTTACCCAACCTAACCTTAATGTCTGACAATGAAGATGGCTAGAATTTTTGAGCAAGTATGATTTTGAAATTGGTTATATAAAAGGGAAAGAGAATAGAGTGGCTAACACACTCAATAGAAGAAAGCACCTCTTTGTTATAACAAATTTTCAAACCACCTTCAAGCAACAAGTCCTTGACCATTTAAAATATGATGAATACTATAAAAAGATTAAAACAACTTTGCAAGACAACCTTTCAAACTCAAGGTTTGAAGGATATAAGCTTGAACCTAGTGGCCTCTTAAGATTTCAAGGAAGAATGTACATTGAGAACTAAGGTCCTAGAAGAGGCACATAATGCTCCATATTCTAGTCACCCAAGGGTAAATAAACTCACAACTGATCTAAAACCATTATATTTTTTATCAAGACTCAAGAAAGATGTAGTTGAATATGTGGCTAAGTGTTTGGAATGCCAATGAATCAAGGCAAAAACATGTGCATCTTGCAGAAAACTTATACCCACATGACATTCCTGAGTACAAATGGCAAGTCATAAGTATGTATTTTATTCAAGGACTACCAAAATCACAAGCCAAGCATGATGTTATCTTAGTGGTTATGGATAAACTCACCAAGGTAGCACATTCATCACTAGGAATTTAATAGATGGATCAGGTACAAGAAATATTTAGACTACATTAGGTACCTAAAATGGTCATATCTGATCGTGATGCTCATATGACATCAAGGGTTTGGAGGACCTTAAATGCTACCCTAGGAACATGTTTAAACTTTAGTACTACATATCATCCTCAAACTAATGGACAAACGGTGTGGGTCAACCAAATTATTGAAGACTTGCTTATAATGTATTGCATGGATCAACAATACAAGTGGGAGGAGTACTTGCCTTTAGTTGAGTTTTCTTACAATAACTCCTTCCAATCTTCTCTAGGAATGACACCTTTTAAGGCTCTTTACGACAGTAAATGACGTACTCCTATTAGCTAGAACATAATTGAAGATAGAATAATTGTTGGTCCTGATATGTTGAAGGAGATGGAGGAGCAAATAAAGGTAATTAAGAGCAGGCTCAAAGAAGCTTCAAATAGAAAAAAAATTGTGTAGAAAAAAATAGAATCTCCAGGGAATTCTCTATAGGAGACAAAGTATTCTTGAAAGCAAAACCTCAAAAAAGTTCTATTTCTTTCGGAAAATCATCCAAACTTGCTCCTAGATATGTGGGGCTTTTTGACATCCTAAAAGTTATAAATCTAGTTGCCTATAGATTGGCTCTACCTCCAACTCTTTCTTGGATTCATAATATGTTTCATGTTTCTTATCTTAAACCTTATCATCCAGATGCTTCTCATATTCTTGATTGGTGGGCCTTGCAAGTTCAAGATTTGGGGTTGCTTCTGGTAGAACCCCTACGAATTCTTTATGAACGCAAAATTCAGTTACGCAATAGAGAATTGGTCCAATGAAAAGTTCAATGGGACCAATATTTTGAGGACAGTGCTACATGGGAGGATGTTGCAAAAATGCAACTCCTATATCCTCATCTATTTTGATATTTTGTTTTGCTTACATACCTCCATCGTCGAGCGATGACTATATTTAAGTGGGGAGGAATGTCACAACCCTAATTGTGACCCAACCCTAAATTTTGTATTGTCATGATGATATGGATATTCAACTGAATGTGAAACCTAAATGTCATAATGGTTGGCCCTAAATTTATATACTGTTTTCTTGTATGTTGTTTCATCTATATATAAAAATAATTGTTTTACTTAGTTGTTAAAAGGTAATTGTTTTAATGATGCAATGAATGAGGTTAATTATGGTGTTTATGAATGTATTTTTTATAATTTCATTTATAGCTATATGATTGAATTTTATATGGAAATGCTAATTTTATGGATAAATTGTTAAGCTTGAATCTCATTGTTGTAATGGACTGAAGTTATTCCTGATTTTGGAGTGTCACAAGACGGTCATGCATTCTCTCTGAAGAGAGAGAGTATCATCAAGAAGGGAATTCTAGCCATTTGGGGGGAAATTTGTGTGAGAGTGACACACACGAGCACGTGGTGTTATTCTAGGTTGCATATTGCATTAGGAAGGGTAAATTGAAATGTTTTAATAATTTGATTATTGATAAAAACTCAATGAGAAAATAAAAATATTAACTATTAATAATTTTATATTCATAAACTGGCTAAGTAATTGAGAAAATAAAAATATTAACTATTAATAATTTTATATTCATATTTATGTATGTTGAGTAAATTATAATTCAAAATAAATAAGTAAATAGAAAAATAAATATATAAAAAAGAAAAATAAAAAAAAATAATATAACAAAATAAAGCATACTAACCCAATAAATACTCATTCCTTTTAATAAAAAAATATAATTAAATAATGGTGGGACCCAAGCAAAGAAAAGAAAAAATTGTGTTAAAAAGGTACCTTAACAAGGTATGCTAGCCCCATATATTCCCTAAATTGACAAAAGAATAAGAAGGCCAACAAACATGTTTAAACAACCAATTGTTAGCAAAAGGAAAAAGGTTTAAAAAATTAAGGTAACATGTGGCACATAGAAAAGTGCCCCCTTTTCCCACGTAGCAAGGAAGGCTAAATGGGTGGTAATAAAATAAAGAAGAAGATGACCATTAAGGCATTCAATTTTTTGGAAAGAAGGAGAACAAAAGGAAGGGGGAGAGTTGCACATGGTTAGGAGAAGTGAAGACCCCTACAAATCTAATTTCATGGGTATGAAAATACTATTAAAATCCTCTTGATTAAGAATTGGCTCTTGTGAAGGATGGTGAGAGTAAGGTCAACATGTATAAGAATTAATAAAAGTGGAGAAATTGTTTGAATCTTCTATACCTACATTTTGAGCACTATTCTTCCCAATTCTATGCAATGTCATACACATTGAATGATAGTGAATTTAATATTTCAAACTTTATAGTCTAAATTTTGTTAGTGGGTAATTACTTTTGATTAAATGGAAATAATTGCTCAAAAATTTAGGGGTGGATAAATATAAATGTTCAAATTGCCTAAGGGAGCAAGAAATGGGATTATCTTTTTATTAAGCAAAATTAGATTGAACCCAAAACCTGGGTCTATAAATACTAGGTGAATCTAAGGGCCAACAAATATATATTTAAAGAAGTACTATTTGGGCACAAATTGTTGGTAACCTAATGTTTACTTGGATTATAAAATAATGGTGAAATCACTTCCACATGAGTGTTGTAGTGCTATACAATAGCCATGGAAAGTGCTTCATCAACTTCATGTTGTTTATTCACATAGCATGATCTGTATTAAGAACATGTTCTATGATTCTATGCTTTGCTTAAATCAAAATTTATTATGCAGCATGCTACTCTTTCCAGCACTAATTTATGTGATTCTATGCTATGGTTAGGTTGAAATATATTCTACAACTTGCTACTCTTTCCATCACTGAATTTTGAAGTTAAGTTGAATTAACATCAAGATTAAAAATTCTACATTATATGTTGGTAATTTCCAGCTTAAGGGTTTTGTAGTGTAATGATTCTAAATTTACCCCCTCACATTTGAAGTTCTTGTTATCACTATAATGTTTTTGATATTAAAAGTAGCAAAACAAGGGTGTTGTCTCGTTAAAACAAGGCAACCATGGCCATTCGCATTAGACTAACACTAACAACACAATGACAGTAGGTCTAAAAACCAAAACATCACCCTAAGCAGAACATATCAAAAACAATACAAAAAACACACAATCGAGCTAAAGCTATTAGCAAAGTCCATCATGAAAACATGATAAAAATTCACCAGAGATATAAACCACCAAGGGCCATACCAGTCATAGAGGAAATTAAAAATGTCTTTAACAAAACAAAACATGATTGAAGGTTGATACAACCATCCCCAGCCAAAAAACCAAAACTCACCAAAAACTAAATCTACTTCCCACTACATGGCTTAACAAGAGTAATCATAGCCCAGTCCTCAAAGAGGAACTTAAGTAGTTATTTGCTGACAGGGTCTTCCTCCGCATCGTTCGCAACCATATCCTTCTGTAGTAGACAAAGCATAGTGGCGGACCTATGCATAATCTTCAAGGAAAACCGAGTTACATCTTGAAGTCTTTTCTCCAAGTTCTCAATTTTGCTTTTCATTTTAACAATCTCCTCTCAGGTAGCATCCTGTTTGTTATGGCCCTCCTCCATAGGAACTTTACCCTCCGCAATGGTAGAGGTGCAAGGCTTGGCCTCCTTGATTTTAATGTTGGCAGGGCCCTTTTTAAGACTTTCAGAAACATGGGAGGAGCTGCTAGCAGAACCCAAGAAAGCCTCCTCACCCTCTTCCTTCACCTCCTTACTCCTACTCTCACTCTCGTCCCCATTGTTAGAATCTGAAACCTCCTTGAAACTCTTCCCTTTTTCCTGCTTAATAACCAATCTATTAGACCGGTGAGAAGTATTAGTCTCCTCAGTGATCTCAATATCTGAGTCAATTTGGTGGAGCCATAATTTTGTCTTCTTTGAGGCTTTGGCCTTGCCTCTTGGGGTGGGAGTTGTGTGTTTTTTCTCTTTACTTTCCACCATGGGCCCTAGAGAGGGGGAGGTGTCCTATGGTGAAATTTTCAAGGCAGAGTTTTTAATGCATTTCTTCTTACTTGGGCTAGGGGTTTCCATGATGCTAGCCAACAAGGGGCAAAAGAAACTGGAGCTTCTTTGACAGAGGTGGGATGGGACAAATCAACCATAGAAATGGGACGAGGAGGGAAAAGGGCCGAATGAAAATGGTAAAGCCTAGAAATGAGCCCATGGTGAAGGATGGTGAAATTTTTATTCTCATTCATGGCTTCAACAACATCCAGCACGGTACTCTAAAGGGAATGCATGAGAAAAAATGGAAAGGAAATATTATGGTGATTCCTAAGTTGATTGAGGAAATTGAATGGTAGTAGTAATACACACCATACCTTCCTTCAAGGGTGAAGTATTTCATCACCAGCATGCACACTCTATCCCACGACTTAGGCAGCGCTTCAAGATCATACCCTCTGTGAAGTTTAACAAGTTTCTCGTCACCCTGGAAGAAAAGGTTGAGGTTGGTCTGGTCAACAACTTTGGTGGTTTTCTTCCATGTACGCCCATCCAGAGCGAGACCCGTAGCCCTAGCGATGACGCCCTTATTTATATAAAAAGAAATGCTCCCAATTGTGACCCTTCTGTCCTTCCAAGAGGTTACAAAATTCCTTGAAAGACCCTCATCGTGGTTGGTCATAAATTCCATATAATGTGAAATATTTCCTTCCCTACACATATGGAAAACAATGTCGTCTTCCTTCCAGTTGTCACATTTATCAAGCTCCACCCGCACCCAGTCCCCACCCATAGCTCCAACACACTCACTGCAAATATCCAAAACAATACTAGAAAGCAAATTCATCGGCCAGAAATAGAGCAAACCAGGAGTAGAAAAAACCGTGTGGAAATGGCTAGTAAGAGGTAACTTGTAAAGCTAAAAAAGATTAAAATGAATGCTTCTTCCCGTAGCCAGCTCAGAACTATCAATTTCCCCGTGCGAGAATTCCACGACACGAAGGGAAATGATATCAGAGAAAGATTCAAACGACACGAAAAATCAAACCAAATCCACCCGCTTGAAAAGTTTGTCACGAGCTTCAAGGGGGTTAATAAAATAATGACCTCGCTAGTCATTAGGATGGAGATGGAAATGTTATAGTATATAACTCATCTCAGTTCCTTGATGAATTAGTGGAATTCATGCATTCAATAACCTATATTACCAGTCTTCTCATGCTAGATGGGTCAATTTGAATCTAAATTTGAAAAAGATGCCTAGTGACTAATTGATGGTTATAAGGTAAAACCATGCTAATTTAGCAAAGAAAAACTTAATGTCATTTTGTTAATGAGATTTATGATTGAAGTTGTTAAATGATACTGAAAGTACTTAAACCTTTACAACATGTGTAAAGGTGCTATTTGACTACCAAGATAGACTTGAGGGATCAAATAATAAATAAATGTTTTAGCCAAAGATTTTAATTCAAATAATTAGAGAAGATTTTTGAATTAAATTGAGTCACTTCATGGGTAAAGAACATATGCTTAGATATTTTTTCTTTACAAATTAATAGGTTTCATATGTGAGTTATTCCATAGCTGCATAGATTTCACATGTTGGCCATAGATTGCTAGACTCTTCATGATGGGTTGGGCTCCCTTCATGGGGTAGCACAAGGATGCCTATGGCTTCACAGTAGGGTGGAAATCATCACCGTGATGCTCTCTCCTTCTACCCTCTTCTGCTTAGATTAAGGAGAAAGGACATAAGAGGTTTGGCTTAATTGCTATATTTAAATTTGGAACCTATTTTTACTGGTTAAGAAGTAAGTGATTCTTATTTCAATTTATCAACTTTTATAATATCAAGCTCCTAAAACTAAGACTGTGGTAGCTGCTATGATAGAATATTCATATGCAAATCTAGTAGTATGTGTTCTCATTATGAAATTAAATTTTAATTCTTATGGATGCAACCATTAGAGTATTTCTTTAGTCATTATGATGATGGAGTTGTGCAATGATATTCATTGTAAGTGAATCAGTATATTGATACTTGTTGCTTGTTTGTTACTTATTGTTATAAACTTTGTGACCTCATAAGTTTCATTTATTGTCTTGGGGTTGTCATTGACATGTATTTCATTCCTATGGATATCTTTCATTGGGAATACTTGAGGTGTCTATTTAACATTTATATTAGCTAAATATAAATTAAATTATGTAATGCCATTATGATGTTTTCATGAATCTTCAGTAACTCATCAACTTTTCTCATCGAGTTTTATACCCTAACATTGATTAGATTTTTAATATCTTCTTTTCCTTTGCATCCTTTGCTACTAATAACACTTTCAACTTATCCACCTCATCTTGTAGAGCATTATTTTCTTAAGGTGCACTAGAGGGGAAGGCAATTCATTTCTCTATATACTCTTCAATTACTATCTTAATCTATTTATCATCAATTGCTCTTTGCCTAGATTTTATTTTTATTTTATTCTTGGCCTCCTTATATTCCTTGTACATGATTTTTGCAATGGAATCACTGAATTGATGTTTATGTATTATCTAGGATGTGACTTGTGGATTAGTTACCTCCCTATCCTTTTCAAAAATTAACTTGTCTTGCACATCTTGGGGTAGGCAATCCAAATCTGGCTTGTTTTCTATAGGGTCCAATGCCCATATTTCTAATACTTCATTTTGGTATTCAAAAGCTAAACCTTCAAGGAATTTGCATGCTTTTCATGAGAATTGATTCACTCCTCACTTCTTCTAATAGTGTTAAGCACCAACACATATGCAATACACCATCCTAGCTATAGTATACATCCACTTTCTCTAACCATTCTTCTTCCTCATCTTAGAGTCGTATTCACTATACTAAAGCCAAATTATAGGGAAGATTGGAACTCCATGTTGTATCTTGCATATCTTCCCCTAATAGTTCATTCATTTTCCTCTTTTCCTCCAAAAGTACTTTCTCCTTTAACTTGGATGATAATACAAAAGATTTAAATTATCATGTCTTTATAAATGCACCATTAGCAAGAAATTCATCACAAGCTCTTTGTCATATATCTTTTGTATCTATACTTGGAAGACTTATTGCATTAAAGTGGGAGATGGAGGGGGTCTTGATATTTTATTATCATTCTCACGAGGTGGCATGAAAGAATATAAACCCATGTTGTGGGAGAAATTTCTCTAATGCATTTAGTCATTTCATAATCAACCAAATGAACAACCTCTCTGGGGCTTATTTTGCAAACAATTGAAAACATTCCTCAATTGATCTAGGCGTAGCCAAACTCAATTCATCTTGGATTTGATACCTTAAGCCACACATATACCTTGCAATATTTTCATTTTCATCCTCAATATGAATAGACCTTATACTCAACTTGTGAAACTCCTCAATATATGTCATAACATCCTTGTCCTTTTTTTTAAACTCTGCAACTTCTTGGATATTTTTATGGCATGATCACTTGGCAAAAATTGTGCTTTCACCTTCGACACCATCCTATCCCAAGAACTATTTTTTGTCTTTCCCTTCTTCACTCTCTCCTCTTGAATGCAATTCCACCATTTCAATGCAAGACCCTTCAACTTAATCTTAGCAAACTTCACTTTCCGATCATCAACAACCTCCTTAAACTCAAAGAAATTATCTAGTGCATCTATCTAGTCTAATACCTCTTCAACATCCAATTTGATATTATACATTGGCATATATACTTTCACATTAGAAGCATCTCATTTTATAGCCTTGAGCATATTTATCTTCCTTCTCTCATCAAGATCCTAATCAACATCTTGGGTTCTTCCACTTGGAGGGTTTTCTTGCTCACTCTCTTCCTCTTCTTCTTGGTCACTTTCCTCTTTAGTGGCCTTTCCTCTTCTTTGCTCTTTCTCCATTGCTGCAAACCTGGCTAAGATTGCTTCTTGTGACTCTTTCAACATATTAATCTCCCTTGCAAGCACTGCACTACCCTTAGGAGGCATTTTGTCCTTTCAACTTCCCACTTTTCAAACTTCAAACTTTAGCTTTTCACCCTCAAATTATCTAATACCTATGCTCTGATACCACTTGATGTAGAGCAGGGAGGAAATCAACCACTAATCACAATCCCAACTAATTTCAACTACCCTTCAATCACCAAAAACCCTAACTCATTGATTTCTCACACAATCACTCTATATTCCCTATAGGTCTGCAACAACAGTTTCTTGACCATATCTTCCAAATCCAACCTCAATCCCAATTCTCAATTGGCATTCCAAATACCAATTTTCCTTAACTTCAACATATCTCAAAATACCATATGCTTTTTTTGGAACATCACCTCTAAAATTTGATTGGTATGTTGTTCAGGGGCTCAATTAGCCCTATTTTCCAAAGCATCTATCACCCAAACACCTCTCCAACCCCAAAACTCAATTGATAGACCACAAATAGGATAAAAAAGGTCCAAATCCTCAACTTTCATCAAATGTAACAACCAAAAACCCACCAAGACACAAAACCCTCATTTTGGCTTGTTTGAGGAGGGTTTACTGAAACTCCAAATTGCAGGCCTTCTTTCACCAAACCAACTTCTTAGACTCATCAAAAATAGTCTGCACATGCTTTACAAACTCATTCCCACACATTTCCAATGCTATTTCATTAACCTACCCTCTTTAGCCATCAATTTTGACTTAAAACTTACACATTTCACCCTAGGGCATCACACAAAAACCACAAATTGCCTCCCCTGCTCTCAAAACCCAAATTACACAAAATCATAAACCTATTCATGCCATTCCACGAAGTATTTACAATATTCACTAGTGGAATGGCTTAATTCCTCATTTTTAGCCTATCAAACCCTTAGACTTTGTATTTCTGGTCATCTACAGAAGAATGCTTATAAAAACCTTCAATCACACTAAAATTCTATCAAATCACCACAAAAATGGAGTTAACACATGTTTCTACTAATTTCAATAGCTTTTAGAGCATTGTACCTTTGTACGAAACTGTATGGACCTGAAGAATAACAATTTACTAGTTAAAACACACACATAAAACTTAGAGCTTTTGATTGATTTCTTCAAAAAACTGAACAACAAATCCTTACCTCAAATTTTCAAGCATTTTAAAACTTTTCCAATCAAAAACTAACTCAACAAACTGACCTCAACCAACAAAACCAACTTTTGAACTTCAAAAGACCGTTGGTCTTCCATAATGTTGCATTTTTGCATTTTTACAAAATTGCACTTTTTGACAACTTTTGAACACATCGACTTTGGAAAAATGACCCTACTATGATTCAAATTACATAACCAATGGTCTATTATGACCTTATTTTCCATACAAAAGACTCTAGACACCAAAAACTATCAAAAGACCCTATTAGCAAAATGAACCAACATGGTGCCCCTGCACCATATATTTCTCACCCTACCCTTCTATGGCTAACACCTCAAGTAGAATATGGCTACTATGTTATTGATCAACAACCATTAGAGAATAACCTTCAATATATTTTTCATGGGATTCCCCAGTCAATGGCATCTATGTGTTGGTAAAACTAAGTGGAGGGGCAATCTCTTCTTGAGTTACAAATGACATAGGTTTCTGAGAAAGCTTCTCCACTCTTTGTAGCTTCTTATTTGTCCCTTTAAGAGGCTTTTCAATCTCATGGAATTCCCTCTTATATTTAGGTTCCAAATCCTTTCTTTTATTCCATTATTACTTAATATGCATAAACCTTTTCTCAAATACATTCCGCTCCATGTCATTGTTACATTTCCTCATGAATGCTAAAAATCATTTTTTTCTAATTTATCAATAACACCCTCAAAATCCTAGTCTCTATAATATTAATTGTAATATATAGGTATCTCAAGATTTCTATCACCTTTCAAAATCAAATTTACTATCATGTGCCAACTAGAACTTATGAGTACCCAAGGGTCTCCTTTTGTAGCAGTATGGAGATTATGACACCAATTTACCATAAAATGAACACTAATTTGATAATATCTAGAAAATAGAATGGTAGCTCTTTCGATAGAAAAATAAAACCATAACTCATCAAACGATGACATAATTTATATCAACGGCGAATACAGGTATGACATATTAAAGGATGAGTGCTTGGTGGGCAAGGAAAGATGCGTGAAAAAGAATTAAGTCACCGTGGGAAGTTTAGCTACTAGGAAATGTAAATATGCCATCGGTATAAATAGGTCAACAAATTAAAAAAAAGAAGATAAGAATATATACTTACAACATAACACAAGTGTCTTACCGGGGTTCAAGAACCTTAACTCTAGGCCTTAAAATTAACCTTGAAACAACAAAAATCTTTTGAAAACATGCCACTAGGGCCTTTTGACTTGTTTTGGAAATTATTATTGGTTTAGAATTAAGAGATTTTGTTAGAAAATAAATATTTATTATTTTTTGAATGTTTGTTCATATAATTAAGTAGTATATATATCTTAAATATTAATCTATATAATATACGCTGAGATATAAAAAGTTGAAATAGTACTAATGATTACGGTTACCTATTTAATTTTGATAATATTTTGGATAAAGATAAGAAAGTGATGTAGATTTTTTTAAGATATTTTTAATATGTCTCTTATTTTTTGTTTTTTTTAATAAATATATATTATTAACTCTTTTTCTTTTTTTTTGTTTTCATTTGTTTTTGATATGGATAAGATCATGGATTTTTTAAATAATTATTGTGTTGCTTTTTTATTTTTAAAATAAATAAATATTGTTAATGTCTATTGTTTTTTCTTTTTCTTTTATGGATTGTGCTAGCTTCCTATAAGCATTGTGCTGTCATTGTAGGATTACGCGCTTAACACTCAAAGGAATAAGTATATTGTGTTGTATTTTATTGTTTGAGAGTAATACAAGCTTAGGTCTTTTTGGTGGTGGAATTTTTTTCTCCACATATACCTAGTATCATTTGTATACTATTAGTTCATGTGGAAGAGGAATACTAATGTATATATTAGGCTTTATTAATTGGTACTAAAAGAACCAACGAGATGCTAGAATTAAAATAGTTTGACCAAATTTTATAATGTATATTCTTTCTCAATTTTTTTTTAAAATGTCAAAATAAATTTATCTATCATTCTTTTTTTTTAGATTGTAGGAATCAGGTAGCCAATGTGTCTGGTAAATTTTTTTCACATGATCAATGATGTTGGCATGACACGCCCTCCAGTACCATGGGGACAAGGGGAGACTGGACCTCGTGATCTCTTGCTTATAACAGTATGCTCTAGCCAACCAAGCCAAGGCCCCCACCCCTATCATTCTATTGGATATTAGTTGTGAACATTAATATTAGTGTGATGTAAGCTAGATGAAATATTTTAACTATTAAAAAAGTTAATAGTACAAACTTATTTTCATGTCACTTTATTATTCTATTTATTCTACTATTTGATAAATGGCATTATTTTTTATTTAAAAGGTTATGGGTCAATGAGTTTAAAATTTTTATATCATATTTGAGTCAATTTTAATTTATTGAAAAGGTGAAATAAAGAAAATAAGAGAAATGTGATTGAAATAATTAATAATAAAATTTATAGTTTTTTTTTTAATTTAACAATCAAAAAACAATATTTAATAAAAAATAATGAATAATTATATTTTTTAATATATTTTATATCTATTTGCTTTATAGATTACTCAAGAAATGTTATATTTGTAATGTCTAAAATCTTTCATTCATCATTTAAAGTTAAATGCATTCATGTTTAAAAGTAATTATTAAATTGCACCACATATAGAACTTTAATTCTCATTAGACATTACCTTTCCTTAATTAACATTTGTAACATAATTCTAACTTTCATTGAATAAGTTTTTATTTTATTTTAATGTTTAAACATCATTTAAAAGCAAAACTTTGAAAGTAGTTAACAAATTCATCTCTAATATTTCAAGTGATTTAATAAAATTTCATTATATATTTTTATTAGCATTGAAAAATTAATTATTCTAACAACAATACTTAAGTCAACTAACATATTACACATCTTATTCACAAAAAATAGACAAAATACATCACTTGTTTCTTCTTATTTTATTTGAATTTGATAGTTTAATCACATATCTGCAATTGTAATATTTATATCATATCATCTACCCTAATATGCAACATCTCTGCAACTACTAGATTATTATAGAATGATTTGATGGGGGGGACGGGTGCATGAAGTTGGGTACCAATTTTCTGGCCACTTTTGAAAATTTTTTTACAAAACACGCTCGCATTATTTTGTGTTAAAAACAAAGAAAAAAATGAAATTAATTGCCTTGGAATACCAACCCAAAGGCTTGGAGAGCATTCCCAACAAGGCCAAAGACGTGTTTTTGCAAATTCTATAATTTTTGACATAATCGGGTCCGTGCTCACCATCAAGATGGCATCCAGTTCAATATCGACAAAATCGAAAACATGGGTAATGTTAGGTTCTCTCTTAGCTATCCAACAATGTAATTTTTTTCACTTTTTGACAATGTTAAGCCTTCATCCATAATTTATTTTGTTTGTATTTCTATTTTTTGCCAAAAAGCAGTGTTTGGTGTTATTTTTGTTGTAAATTAACCATTCATAAAAATTTCAAATAAATTACATTTTTAGAAAATAGAATCCATTCTACAAATTTTTTTAAAAAAAGAAAAAAAAAATTATTTTCAAAAATTTAGGAACACGGCCAAAATTTTGCTTTTAGGAAGTGCCCACTTAGAAAATTAGTAAAAAATCAAATATTCATTAAAAAATTATCAGAAAAATTGTGCATCAACTAGATGCTGTTAGCTAACTTTTGACCGTAGCGATTTTAAAAATACTACAAAAAAGTTCACCGTGCTCAGGTTGTACAAGAGTTGCTATGTTATGTTTTTCTGATAAAAATAGCACCAATTTGTGTACATCCCTCTTTTGAACCCCTTAATCTCAACCATTTTCAAAATAAATTAGTAGTTTATAAAGTAGACTCGGAGCACTTCGATCCTTGTTTTTGTTCCATTCAAAATTTTGAGTGTAACTATCCTCAATTTCACATCCAAGGTCAGCATTTCCTGATTTCAGAAAAAAAAAAGTGGCCACTTAAGCCCCCTATTTGGGAACCATCTTGGTGCACTTACCCGGAGGTTCATGTCTAAGATTCTACTATATATACCTTGAGATGGTGGAATGAGAGTTTTCTTCTTTTGTTCTTGTGTCATTGAGTGGTAATGGGATGAACAAAAACTTTAGCCCATAATATTGTAATGTTCTTTTTTGGGTTGTTTTCTTTTTTATTTTATTCTATTCTAGGTTGTGCTAGACTATTGTAATGTTATACTTTCCTTTATTTTCTTGGCAGCTCATTGACTGTCTTCTTCCTTGTAATTTTTTTTTTGCTTTGATTCAATACAAGAAAAAATTATCTCATAATATTTAATAAATTTAAAATAAAGATATACACTTGGTTTTCGTATTTATGTTTGTTTATTTATTGAATCAAAACAAAGAATAATTACAAGGAGAAAGCAACCAACAAGCTTTCAAAAGAAAAATAAAAATTACATTACAAAAGTCAAACAAAACATAGCAAAGAAACTAGAACAAACACCTCAAAAGGAAAAAACCTAATCAAATTTGAAACTTCATCATATGTTGTAGTTGTTTAGAACATAGAATATCTTATTTATGCAGCTATAGAATTTTTCATTTGATGTCGTCTAAATGATTACTCATCCTCACCTTTTCTTTAAAAACTCACTATAAGTAATTACATAGAAAAATATTTTGAAAAATGGTGTTGCTTGTTTATCCCTCCTTCATTCCCTAAGATTTAATGCATATAAGTAATTTCTAGCTTTAATGCCTATGCAAATGTTGGTAAGTTAGAGTTGAGTCCCAATTATAACTTGTCAAATTATATCCCTATAGTTTAGTAATGTATAGATTGCATTGCTAGATTTTATTTTGTGTTTCTTTTAGGCCTACTCAACATTCTCTTTATTTTGACTTTTATAACTAGCAATCGTACCTTGGTGTGCAATGGGTATACCAAAGAGGCGTGGAAGGTAAATTAGGGAAAATTTTGGTCAATTTTTTTGTGTACATTTGTGCATTACATGACATCAATTGGTAGGAAATTTGGAAAATGATGTTTTCTATGCAACAAAGGTCTCAATGGAGAAGCGGTAGCTTCAAATGAACTTTCACATTCACTTATAGGGATCCAAACATGACCTTAACAAAACCTTTGAATTATAAAGATAATCATGCTCCATTACCAATGGGCTCATGCTATGTTTGTAATAGGGAGAGAGGAGAGAGAGGGAGAGAGAGGGAGAGAGAGGGAGAGAGAGAGAGAGAGAGGGGGGAAGAGAGAGAGAGAGGCAAAGAGTCAGAGAGACGGGGGAAATACATAGAGTTAGAAATGGAGATGGAGATGGATCTAAGAAGAGGGATCTAGAGAGAAGGAGAGGGAGAGACAAAGAGAGAGGAGAGAGGGATAGATAGAGATGGAAGAGATAAATATATAGAGAGGGGAGAGAGGGAGAGAGAAAGATAGAGATAAAGATAGGAAGTGATATATAAAGAGAGATAGAGAGAGGGATATATAGGGGTAGAGAGAGATGAAGAGATAATGAGATAGAGATAGAGGGAGAGATGGAAGAAATATAGAGAGATAAAGATAGAGAGGCAAAGAAATATAGATATAGAGGTATAGGGAGAGGGAGGGGGAGAGGGAGAGAGAGGGGGGAGAGATATGGATGGATAGATAGAGAAGGAAATATATAGAGATAGAGGGGGAGAGAGGAAGATATCTCGGTAGAGATGAAGATAGAGTGAAAGAGGAACAAAGAAACAAATAGATAAAGAGATAAAGAGAGGTAGAGAAAGAGATAAAGATAGAGAGAGAAAAGAAGATAGATAGGAAGAGATAGAGAGATATAGAGGGAGAGGGAGGGAGAGATATAGAGATAAAGAGATGGAGATATAAGGAGATATAGAGAGGGGGAGAGATACAAAGAGATGGAAAAATATAGAGAAGTAGAGAGAAAAATAGAGATGGAGAGGGGGAGATAGAGAGAGAGATAGAGATATATTTGAAGAGAGAGGGAGAGATATAGGTTGAGGAAGATCAATAGAGGAGGAAGAGAGAGAGAGAGAAGAGGGGGAGAGAGGGAGAGATAGCTCAATGTATAGAGATGGAAATGGAGAGGGATATAGGGAGAGATATAGGTAGAAGGCGATATAGAGAGATAGAGAGGGATAGTGATAAAGATAGAGAGATAGGGAGATATATAGGTAGATAAGGAGAAAAATAGAGATATATATATATATATATATATAGAGAGAGAGAGAGAGAGAGAGAGAGAGAGGAAAGTAATAGAGAGAATGTTGCAGAGAGAGGGAGAGAGATAGAGAGGGAGAAAATAGAGAGATAGAGACATAGATAGAGATAAGGAGGGAGAAACATGGATTTTGTGTATATGAGTGAGAGAGATACATAGAGAGATAGAGAGGGAGATATATATGTATAAATAAGCTCTAGTAAAATTCACCGTCAGCAATTCACCAATGGAAAATTCATCGTGGGAAAATTCACCGCCAAGACAAATTCACCACCAAGTAAAATTCACCACTAGCAATTCATCACAATGGAAAATTAACTGCATTAATATTTTTTAATATATATTTCAAAAAATATATATTTTATTAAAAATATTAATGCGGTTAATTTTTTGCCATGGTGAATTGTTGGCGGTGAATTTTGCCACAGTGAATTGCTGGCAGTGAATTTTTTGTTGGTGAATTGCTAACGGTGAATTTTTTGTACATCATATAAATAGATAAAGGGGGAGGGAGGGAAATAGAGAGAGGAGCGAGGAGAAGTAGAAGGGGGTAAGAGTGAGAGATAAAGGAGGTGATAGAGACAAGTAATAGAAAGAAGAAAGAGAGAGATAAATAAAGAGATAGAGATAGAGATAGGGAGGGAGAAACAAGGAGTGTGTGTGAGTAAGAGAGAGATAGAGAGATAGAGATAGGGAGAGAGAAATAAGGAGTGTGTGTGTGTGTGTGAGTTAGTGAGAGATATGGAAATAGAGATATAGAGGGAGAGATACATATATAAATAGATAGAGAGGGATGGATGGAGAGAAAGGGATAGAAATAGAGAGAGGATAGAGAGGAAAATAAAGATAGAGATGGAGAGAGAGAGATAGAGAGAGAAGGGATAAAAAGATAGAGATAAAAAGTTATATCTATAGAGGTGGAGAAAGGGATATGTATATATAGAGAGATAAATGTGAAGAGAAAGAGAGCTCTTTATCTCTATGTTTCTCATTCTTTCTCATTCTCCCTCTTCTTCTCTCCCCTATTTCTCTTTATATTTGTCTTCCCTTCTCTGTTCCTCTATGTATCTATCTTTTCCTCTCTCTATAACTTTTAATTTAGATTGTTATTAATAATATTATTAAAAATATTATATTTATTTAAACTTATTATCATATAAATGTATTTTAAAGTTAAATAATAATATTTTTTAAATTTCTAAATAATATATGAAAATTAATTAATTTTTATATATTATATATGTTATAGTATATAACTATTAAAATAAATTAAAATTAAAAATTAAAAAGTTTTAAAAATATAATTTACTATTTATATATTATATTTATTATATATTATAATATAGTCATTGTTAAAATCTTTAAAAGAAAATATATAATAAATATAATATATAAATTATATTAAAATAAATTATTATATGTTAAAATGAGTTATATATATTACAATATTATAAATTTTTAAACAATCAAAAATTAAAAATTAAAAATAATTACATATAATTTATTATTACAAAACTATGAAACCCTACCATAGAAAAAAGAAATGAGAAGAACCAATCTCCATTGTTTCAATCTATTCAATTTAATGGAAAATTTAATCTGAATATATTTTATTGGTTGAAATCATAGTATGACAAGAATGAAATTGAAAAGTTGTTCATATGTCAGCCTTTCTAGTTTTGACAAATGTTGCACACAAGATTTTATCACTTATAGTTGTTACCCATGATATTTGGAGATGGAAGTTTTTTTAGGTGAATTTTCGTTTTGAAAGATTTTGCACTAGAATTTTCACTTTTAGTTATCAATGCTTTAGTTTTTCTCCATGGTGCCTTATGGCAAGGTAAATTTTATTTGAAATCACCCCTTTCACTTTATTTTTAATAATTGCAATAAATTTAATAATTTTTTATTTGGAAATCATTATTGTGGAGGATGGATTTTAAAGTGAATCTTTATTAATACTATTGTCTTTTGAATTTTGAAATTGTGATATTTAATGGGTAATTTTGTGATTATTTTTTAAATTTAGAACGATAGTAATTTTAATGAATAATTGTGTGCTATTATAGTTTTGGGGTAATTTTTCTATAAAGAAATTGAAATTAAATTCTAAAACAAATTTTCTTTAAAGATATTATAACTTCAAATATTTTCTAAAAAGTATATTTACAAAGAATTTGTATTTTGATTGGGGAAAGGGTTTGTAAACAATTATTATATTATGCAAAGTATTTCCTTTCTTGCTATTTTGTAACTTGCATTTGGAAGGAGGATCACTACTTTTCTCCTCTTTGTTGGAGACTTCCTATGTGAGCAATAGTTTAATGGATAAAAATGATAGTAGTATTATCTTTAATTTTCTATCATTAATGTTTGAGAGCATAATATACATAAAATAAAAAGGATAAATAGTGGACAAAAATAAAATTTGGAATTAGTAAGAAGGGGAATTTTAAATATGTAAAGTGTATCTAAATAATGGCTAGATAAATAACATGCCTATAATAAGATATAATTTATTCAAATATGATGTTGCAAAACATAACTTGGAACAAAACAACAAATTTAGATGAAACTATTATAAAAAAGATTATTTTATTGAGTTTCAAGATTAAAAAATGATGTAGGGGCATTACAATTTTGGATGTACAAATTTTGGTTTTCCTTCTTAGTTTTTTGTTTCCGTTTGTGCCTTGTTCTTTTGTGTTATGTGGCGGCTTGGGCTTTGTTTTTGTTTTGGAGTGTTGTCTTTGCAATTTGATTGGTAGTTGGGAAAAGGAGGATCACCACCTTTGGGAGAAAGAGAGAGGAAGTTTCGACACTAAGAGGGGAGCAATTAAGGAAGAAACAAAAGAACTCGATTCAAAGATAGAGACAGCGAAACGGTTTTGTGTGCAAGAAATTGATTATGTAGAGAGGGAGAGCAAATAGTTCTTGGAAAGAAAGAAAATGTTGGAATCCATTTAAGAGTTGTTGTTAGGAAAAAGATGAGTTGTAGTCAAAGGAAAGAAGACAATCCAAGCCTTTGGTAACTGTGTGTAGGGAGAGGTTGAATGGGGTTCTTGTTTGAAAGCCGATTGGGAGTCTTGGGGAGAGTGCAAAATATCTGTGGAAGACAAGAATGAACAAAAGGTAGGAATGAAACATTAGGAAAGAATTGATGAAGAGAGTATCGGCCAAGTGGAGGATTGATAATTATGTTCCTAAAGGTTCTTTCCTGGTAAAACAAAGAGGAGAGGCAAGTTGATAGGGAGCATAACTAGTTTACAAGAAGTAAACATGTGGAAGGGACGTTAGCAAAGGACCGATTGGAAAGAAAGATGCTACTTTGAGGAGATATAAACAAATTGATCAACCAAAGGGTGTGTCAAGCTAGGAACATGTCAATCCATTTTAAAATCACTACAATAACATTTGTTGAGGGCACTACATATGTAACCTGGTTCCTGTTTTGTGTATCACTACTTGAAACAAGATAATGTTAAGACTATGCTTTTCTTTCAATTGTCACTCTGTAGTTTTGGGTTCTTGTTCCTTGGGCTAATGAATGCATTTGTGGATGTTTCTTCCATCAATTTATAGGAACTATATTGGTTCATTTTAATGATCGATGTAGGTTTAGTAGTGCTTGATAAAGTAGATTGTTTGGAGCTAAACAAAGCTGCTATCAAAAAATATGTAAGATAACTCCTTGTTAATCTTCAAAAAAAATGTTAAGTTGAAGGCTTACTTTAGGGTAGAGTGGTGGTTGGTATATTTTCCTAAGATTTACTCTTCAACTCTTTTCATGTTGTTTCAATTAACAATATAATTTGTAAGTGGTTGCCTAATTACAAGTAACTAATTCAAGTCTTTATGTATTTTTAATATTAAATATTGTGAGGGTTGTGGTACATTAAGATTGAAATTAAATATCACACTATCCTAACACTCATCTTCTCTTCATAGTAATGGATCACACTACATATATTATCTGTAATTAATTATGATTGTTCATTTTTTGAAAAGAAAAGGGAAAAAACTAATGGAGTTGTGCATCATTTAAAAAAAAAAAAAATCAATCATGTTAAAGCAATTATCTCATCAAAATGAATGATCCAAGAAGAAATAGTGAAAGACTATTAAACCATCAATCACTCCAATTTCTCATTGAAAAAATCTTGTTAATTTTAACAAATAAAAAAAAAACTTAAGCTTAAGACAAAGGAGAGGCCTTGTGAAGAAAACGTACAATAACCACCATCATAGTTGATGGTAGATTATGAAGATTATCCAACTTATTTCTCTTGGAAATGAAACCCAAAGGTCACTTTGACTTGTATATGAGCTACTATGAAAATGTATTTCAAAGTAAAATCAAACAACCAATATAAAAATTCAATATTTTCAAACACTTAAATGATAAGGATTCATGTAAAGTACATAAATCATGGATTTTGATCATGTATACTCTTATCATAATGAGTTCTCTGTCTCAAAATTGCAAATATAGAAGAAAAAGTTTTCAATGAGTAGCATCTATCAAGCATTTATAAATTGACATAATCATGAATTCTTAAAACTATTTACAGTGAGAAATTTGGTTGTTATAGAAAGTGGTAAAGCTCCATCCAAGAAGAAAGCGGATTTGAATTAAAACAAATATAAAAGGACTTTGACCATGTAAAACAAGATATGTTTTTGAAGGTAACATAACAGGGTCTCTGACTAGGTGAAAGTGTGCCCCATATATCTATGATGAGATCTATCTAGTACCATAATATAATCATATATGTCATAATTGCATCAATGCAATGAAACTCAAAAAGGAATGTTAGTGATAATAAATACTTCGTCAAATTAGTTGTGTATAGAGGATGTAGGGAATTGGAGGCAAGAAACAATAATAGTGTGCGATATAGCATGTAATAATTGTCAAAGATGACATCATATAAGGCACTATTAAGACCCTGATGTCCTAACCTTTGTTATGATAATGTAAGGACTCTTTTGTCCTAACCTTTGTAATGATGATGTAAGAAATCTTTTGTCCTAACCTTTTATTATGAACATTGTAATAATTATGGTTAATTAATTAATTTATTTAAAGTAATAATCTCATAGTAGATGTGGATCAATCCCACATTGGTTGTACCTCATAATTCACTCATAGTTAGGCCTTTATATTGTGGATGTAATGAAAGAAGACCATCCTAGATTTTATATTGTATTGGAGCATTACTCTTAAGGAGGTTCCTTATTGAAGAGGTCAAATACTTGTTTCTAATATTTGAATAAAAGAATTATTGTAATAATTCTTCTAGGAGTTGTGTTTATTTTCACAAGTTTTTCTTGTTTGATAAAATTTTATAGTTGATATCCTAACAAGTGGTATTAGAGCTCTTTTTAGAACCAAATTCTATAGTAGTATCAAAAATTTAGTGGCTTACTACAAATACCCATCATATGCTCCCACCTCACCCTTATGTAATATTGGTAATTAGAAAGTGGTGAAAGGAGTGGGGCACTAACCATTTTTTTCTTTTTTTAGTAGTAGTGGTCTAGGATAAAATATTATGTTATGGGTTTCAAAATATCCTTAGATAGTTATCATTTTTTTGTTAAGCATGTTGAATTAATGTGTGAAGTTAAAAGGGATTCAACTCACCAAAACCTATCTTAAATAACATATCCATATGAACTTTTGATCTTCATCATACCTTCAAGCATATCTAAATACCCTTTATAGTTCAGATAAATCTCATCATAGGAATCCATTAACCATCTATATTTTGAAGTGCACTAGTTAGTGGTTAGCACCATGCAGTTACTCTCTTTGTGCCTCAAGTATGATATGGCATACCTACTAGAAGGTGTAATGATCCATAGTTAGAGCTTTGAATATTAGAATAGTTCACTATTTATGAATAGGAAAAGTAAATCAAATATCGTACAAATCAAACATACCTTAGCCTAGTAATTTCCCTTTTAAACCATGATTGTAAATAGATTTAGGCATATTTGGTAATATATTGGTAGATTCAAGTATTACTACATATATCTGAGTAGTACGTGTCTAGGTAAATTTGTATAAAGCTAATCTTATCTACATAAATTTGAACAAATTAATATAGTCATCTAGTGGATCAATGTGCCATAACATATAGAAAGAAGGAATTGTCTCATTTATGTCTCAACTATTGGGCTCTTATAGTCCAACCATCAAAAAATTGTGAGCTAAATTTCTTTCAAATTGAAAGGAAATTGATAGTTCTATTTTAAAAAAATACCAATAGGGTATTATCTATTAAAAGGAGTTTGGGGTGAGTTATTTTTTATCTATTTACAAATTATCTAATTTGATTGTCTCAAATTGTTGATTATTTTGGTATAATTTTATAGTAACCCTTATGGTAGCCCTAGGTTCTTGTAGATCATAGGGCTAGTAAGACATTTCTTTAGAAAATTTGGATAAAGAACTAAAACACCTATCATCCACTCTAAATTAATAATTGTCTAAGTTGGACATGCTAGATCACATTGATGATATTGGCATTCACTTGGTTGGATTTAATGCCAAGACCATGAGCCAACAATTACAACAATGTAGACACTTAGATATTATACAAAATTCTCACACTAGACTAGGTATTTCTCAAAACTAACAAAATCTTGGTAGGACTTAATGCACACCTAAACTAGACTTAAATTTATGATGACGAATCCACCAATTAGGTCTATAGAGCATATCAATATTTTATAGTCCATAAAATCCTTATAGCTCAAAAACTCTCTATTACATCTTTCCACCAAGAACACAAATCTATCAAATGGTATTAATAGTTGGAAAAATACATGGTTATCTCACATGGGGTGAAGTTTGTAAGGAGGTCCTCAATCAATTTGGTCTAAGTGAATATGAAGACTTCTTAGGGGCATTAACTAAATTATGACAAACACATTCAATTTGTGAGTATTAAATGTAGGCTAAAATATTAGCCAATTAGATAGGTGGGCTTGATGATAATACTTTTAAAAGTTTTATCAATAATTTGAAAGATTACATTCATGCAGAAGTCAATATGTCTAAGTCTACCATAATTATGGAAGCTCTTGAGTATGCTAAATTAGTTAAGGATAAATTTGGAGCCCAATTTTTACATATATAACACAATAACCCAATACTTGATAGGCATGTCACGCCACACCACATTAGGGAACTCATCCCACACCATGTGATCACAATGATATTTTTAATCCTTTGAGAATATTGGATGTGCCTTGACATTATTTAGAAATTTTCATATTGAGTGATTCCATAATAGTGCGTCCTACTTTTTGGCCTAATGGGGACCTCATAATTAGTATTTTTTAGCATTTTTTCAAAATGTATCAATTATACTGAACAAATAGTCAAGATTCTAAGGAATATGTAAACTTATGAGTTGTGACATTTTCTATGTGTATTCAAGTTATAATTTTTTGAAAATTTTAAAGAATTATTTGTATCATTTTTTATTTTATTTTTCAATCAATTTTTTTCTATTATTTTTATTGAGTGTCATTTTTGCATATTGCATAGCTTTCACTACATTTTTTTTCATGATTTCTTGAAATTGGATCATTACCGCTAGTGCCTAGTGCATAATTTTTTGGTAGTTTTTTATTAACTATTACTTTTTTAATTAATACTAATAAAAATTTTACACTAATTTTTTCATAACATATTTCCCTTAGCATATATATATATATATAATTTTTATTTTTCCTTGAAACAAGGACATCCATATGGAGTGCAATGTATTTTTTGAGATTTAAATTCTAATATTTTCTTTTTATTTACTTTAATTAAGATAATTATTTTTCATAGTGGACTTGCATTCATTATAAAATTAAAAAAACATAAAAGTAAAAATATATATATAGTGTAATTTTTGGAAAGCTAACACCAAGGCTACATACTTATGAAATGGCATTTCCAAATGACTTCATTTAATTTTCTAAATGAATTTATTTTATCTTCCAAATCACTTCATTTTATCTCCTGAATGGTGAAGCAAAATTGGTTTTTGAGACTCTATTGAGGATTTGATTTAAGACTAGGGGCTCTATTTGAACGGGGGTTTGACCTAACCAAACTTTCCTTAGATGAAAACTCTATAGACTTAAATCATATATTTTCTAAACAATATATCATGATTTCATGCAAAAATTAGGATGTAACACAAATGGGATATACTATTTGTGGATCGTATTTCTCTCCTCCATAAATTCACACCATACATGTTATTGGGACTTGCCCTAATAATACTTTTTTTTTATCTTGTTTCCCTTTTGTGGCATTTTCCCTAGTTTTCCCGTCATTAATATTTGATTAAATAATTCATTCAATGGAATCCCCTTGGTCAGTTTATGCTTGGTGTTGTGGTTTTCTTTCCTTGTATATTTTTCATGTTCCTAAATTATAAAAAAATAAAATAAATCTAGTTGTAGGGGCCTTTGATTCAATTTTTAACCTTAAATAGGTTATTAAGGTTTGCCCTAGCTTGGTACCTTTTCCCTTGTTTCCCTAAACTCCCATTTCCTTTTATTTTAGAATCTTTGGATTTTCCTTCTCAACATGCTTTCCTCTTAGTCCTCAAAACCTCACTTCATGGGTTCATCCTATGCTATTAAAATTTCTCTTGACATTGTGAACTTTCCTCCTCAATAAAATATCAAGAGGCTAGCTAGTATGGTAAGAGTGTTAATAATTTGAGGGAGAAAATACCTAAGGGCCCTAGAGAAAAAATAAGGAAGAAAGTAGAGTAAAAGAGAATCCCTAATAAATAAAAATAAATATGAGGAGCCCACATCTCCAAAAATAAATGTAACTAGGTAAATCAAATAAAATTTCCTATAGAAAAGATATCAAAGAAGAAACATAACATATATTTATTATAGAGTATGTTTGGAGGAGAAATGAAATAAGAGATAATCAAACCAAGCTCTATGAATTTGTTAGGACACTGAGGGATGAAGCACTTAAATGGTGTATAAAGTAATTACCCTTAAGCAACAAGGAATGGACTAATCTAAAAGATGAATTTCTAAAAAAAATATCAATCTCTAGAGGTTACCTCAAAAATTCTAATTAGGATGTGGAAAATAATTAAAAAAAGAAGAAGATGAAACAATAAGGGAATTTGACTAGAGATTTAAGGTAGTGATAAAAAATTTAGAGGAGCCCCTTACTGAGAAGCAATTAATAGAATGGTTTGTCTCTAGACTATTACCGCTGATAATAATGAATGGATTTTTTTTACTTGTATATAGAAGTGGTGGAATTAGATTATAGGATTGAAGAACAATTATGAAGGAGAGAATGATAAAGGTGAGAGTGTGAATTAGAGAAACTAAAGTTTGAATAAGAAGAGTTAAAAATTAAGAAATACTAGTAAAGGGGGAGAGAGGCATATGGAGTCATCACCACTCTAGAAGTATAAAATATGGTGCACTTATAGTTATAATGAAGGTCATATGTGGAATGAGTTCCCTATAATAGAAGGAAATAAAAGAGTTGTTGCATTAAGAGTGGAGATTGCATAATCACCTAGAATATTTGAAAGAGTAAATTATGGTATCTATGATGAGTGGGGAAATTATTATACTAATGACTACCCATCATTATTATTCTATGTAAGAGAATAAAGTGAGCCTAGTATGGAAAAAAATGTGAAGATAAGGCTTGACCATCCACAAAAGTATGT
Organism: Sequoia sempervirens; assembly: GCA_007258455.2. Taxonomy (NCBI): domain Eukaryota; kingdom Viridiplantae; phylum Streptophyta; class Pinopsida; order Cupressales; family Cupressaceae; genus Sequoia; species Sequoia sempervirens. The sequence continues at coordinate 682,045,648 of VDFB02270651.1, read as the reverse complement.
CAAGAGAAAAAGGATTGATAAAAGGCCTTTCCATACTCAAGATCATGGTTATTAATAATCACAAGGGGATAATCATGGTGAAAATATTAAAGGAATCTAAATCTCCTCCAAAATGCCTTAGGTGTCATAGGGTGATACCTTGCTAGAACAATTACTAAAACTAGATTCTCACCCATCCAACTAACTACACCCCAAAATAGGGTAAGCCAATACACACTAGTTGACCTTTTCTATCCATATTCTATCCCAATCTACAACATCAAGTCCCTCCCTAAGACTCCCATTTCTTGGGAAATTTATAATTTGGTGCCAACTATATTATCCAAAAGTCTATTAACTATCCCTCATACTTCTCAAATGAGTTCTTAGAATTGACTCCATATGACAAGACAATATTTTCACCAAAGCTGACAACATAGTTCAAGACCCATTTACATGAGAAGAAAAAGAAAAATAGAAACACCCATAAAATTCTCAAAATATTCCTTAGAACTGATTCCATAGCTCAAGAAAAAACCATCCTTAGAGAAACAAAATAGTTCAAGACTCATTCACATGAGAATAGGAAGCAACACAAAAATACATTTGAAGAATAGATGGGAAAAACCTATAAGATCATTCTTTATTGAGTTATATTGAAATCACATCAAGAACTAGGTGTAGATTCCTTGGTCTTTTTACTAAATGCTTGTCAAGAGTCTTTATTCTAACACTTGATCTTTAAAACTCAAATAACCACCAAAAATCAAAATGTATGACCAATTTAAACTCTATAATCTTATCATGATATCATGATTTACAAGAATGTTATGTCAAAAAACACACTACATAGTCCAAGAGCTTCCCATGGCATAGTACCACATCACTACCAAATATCACACTAAAATTGTTCCCAATATATCATGGCACAATGATAAATACCCATATCATGCAAAAAATTACACTAAAGGTGTTTGATAGCTTCCCATGGACCAATAAAACATCACTACTAAAGATCACACTTAAAGTGTTCTAGAGCTTCTATGGCACCATGATAAACTTCTCTTTAAATCTAAAGATCACCTATGGCCTCAACATAATCAAAGAACTCCAAAAATAAAGTGTTTTGTAGAATCTCCCAAAAGGAAAGTCAAAACCACCATGTCCAAACCAAGAAGATAAGTTGCATCAATAAACCAAGTCCCTACACAAAGCTCCCATTGAACCATGAGCTAAAAAATAGCATGACAACATAGTCCACATCCTCAAAGAACCTTGAAGACCATATGTATTTTCCCAATAGAGACCCATTTGACCATTGTCCCTACTGAAATTATCACTAAAAAGATATAATTTTCCATGGTAGAATGGTTCATGCCCTCAAAAAATAAGAGAACAAATGTTGAAGTAGCATGATGGCGATAGTTTAATTTTTTCTCCAACCAATGCAATTGCCAAAAATTCCATCAAAAATTGATCTGAATCTTCACATGGAAATATGGTTCATGTACCTTATCACCCATGGGATATTCACTAAGGTATTATGGTAGAAAAACTAAAAATATTTTTCTAATCAACTTGAAGAAAGGTTGTGGTAGAACCTCAAAAATTTCCCTCCAAGTCACTTGAAGTGTCACTAAGGTGACACCTTTCTTCCTTGGATTTTTGAGAACCATGAGATATCACCATGATTATAGTTTGGGGTCTTCCTATAATTCTAGGTGTTGCTCGAGTAACAACTATGGGTCTCCCTATTCTTGAAGGTATTGCCTAGATGACAACTAAAACATGCACCTCATACTAAAATTTTTTGAAGACAACTTTCTCATATGGACTCAAAATCACGTTACATTTTTTGAAATTGCATATTTTTCAAGAGGAATCCAAATATTCAATTCAAAACTCTCCATGGGATATTTCCATAATTATATCTTCATTTCTTTATATAAATCATTGATATTCCCTACCCTCCAAGGGGTCATGCTAATGACAGATAAGACAAATATTTGGCACCAACTTTGAATCTCCATGATTTTAGGGGTCAATGGATTGAGATAACCTTAAATAAAATTCTCTTTTCCCAAAACATCATGGAGACAATAGTTTGAGTCCTTCTAAGTATTTCTTTTGGTCTCCTTGTCATGAGAAAATTCTAAACTCCATTCCCTCTAAGATATCATGATAGTGATAGATTGAGACTTAAGCAACATGTAATTCTTCACATGACAAAAATATTAGATCTAAAAAAACCCTTAAATTTAATATATATAAAAAAATTACTAATTGGAACATTCACTCATTTAGAAACCTAGCAAGAACTATAGTAGATCTTAAAATATCTCCATTTATAAAAAAATATCTAAAAAAGTCATCCAAATATCTATAACACATTTTTTGGGTAGAAAAATGCAAAACCCTTAGATACAAATTTGAATCCATTAACACATCTAAAACTCATAGAAATTTGAAAACACTATATTCAAGTTCTAAATGATGGAATATCACAAATCTACAACTAATGGATCCAAAAACACAAATCCTCACCATATATCCAAGTGTTTTGTTGGGACTCAATCTTGTTATGTAAAAATTTGCTTGAGTCCCCTCCCTTTTGTGTGTTTAACCCAATTTGAACCACTATTTATAACAAATATGGGAAAATTTTGTATGGGTCACTTTTTGTCAAATTTTATTTGTGTTGTCCTCTATTATTCCCTATGTTCCTATCTTGTATTTGGAGTTGTAGGAAATCCCATAAAATCTATGTGTTAGGGCATTTTTTAGTAAATCCTCTAAGTATAGTTCATAGTCAAACCTTTGGACTTTTGGGGTTTCCGTTGTTGTCATGCCATTATATCGAACCTTGAAATCTCAATGCTTTATCTTTAAAAAGTTTCTAAGTATAGTTTTGGGTTTCAAACTTATTTATTCCCTAATACCATTCCATTGTCATCATACTTAAGTCTAATTCCTTTTTTTCTTGTCAGCTCATTAGACTTCTCATTCCTGACATACCTTTCCTTCCAACTTTGGTCCCCTAACTCCCAAACCATTTTACTAAGCATTCCTTCAAAGTTGGACCTTCACCCTTCCCTTTCCCTAAGTACCTGTCTTGAGGTATCCCTGATTCTTGATATTCCATAAAAATAAATTCTCATTAAGGTCCCCCATCATTGGACATCTCTCTATCCATGTACCTTAAGGGACGATTTCCTCAATACTCCCAAACCTCAACAAAGCAAAAGGTTGCCTAAAATTTTGACATGAGAGAAAGAAACCGTTATGAAACTAAATTATACTTATAACTTGTCAAGCACAAATTACAAAGTGAATTTCCCATTCCAAGTGGGCACACAATTAATATAGTATAAAGAATGAACATGGGATATTGCAAAGTGAATGAAACATACTCCCAATGTAACACTAAATATGTATGGGTAGTCTACCAATGAGCGACCCCTTTTGAATATTTTCATCAATTACATGTGAGATCTTGGTGATTATCTCTTTAAATCACTACTACTATGCAATAATTTTCATCCTAACTATTGAATATCATTTAGCACAACAATTTTTTGGTAAGTCAAGTTAGTATAGTTGAACTTAACTAAGAATGTGTGAAAATAAGCCCAACAAATATAATAAAATTCCAATTATGATATCTCATGAAATTGTAGGCTAAAAGACGTGTACTTGCATTAAGAATTGAGGTGATATATAGGAGAAATGAATAAATCAAATTCCCAATTTTGGAGGGAATTTTTTGTTCAAATTTATCAACTAAATTTGAGAGATAACTACCTCTCTAACCAACTTGCTACTTAAGCAAGTCACTGCCTAAGAAAGACTAACCTACAAGTGTAAAATACATCTTTTAAATAAGGGTAAAATAGGAATTTTATGCCAACACCTCCCCTTAAGCATTACTTAGGTGGGAAAAAAAGATTGGGTCCCAAAAACAAGGTGTGATAAGGTACTTGAGTATAATGCACCTCATAAATAAGAGGAGAAAACCCTATGGGAAAAAACTCACCCAAAATGAGGGTATAAAATATGCTCTCTAAAAGATGATAAAAACAAAAAAATCCATGTGAGGAAAAATATGACCCCGTAAGAGAGAAGAAGAAGAAAGACCATGTAGTGCCCCTCAATTTAGAATATCCTACAGTACTGATGATAGATTCTCAACAATGAATACTAAAGATGATCCGAGACCGTCAAATAATATTCCTCCCCTTATGAATAAATAGAACCAAAAAAGTATGCAAGTTGTTTTCCCTTTGTTGAAAGGAATATGAGGAAATAAAACTCAATGATGATCCCTCCAAACGTTTTATAAAATTATCCACACCAATTCCAAACTATGACAAATGATGATGTAGAGAAGGTAAAAGAGTGTCTAAAGATGATACAACTCCATAGGAGCTAACATCAAATAGAATATTAATATCCTCTAAGTTTGTAAGTAGGACTCACAAAAAAACATGTAATATTTGTCAAGTACTCATCCCAAGTTGCTATATCTAGAAGACAATGAATAGCCTATTGTACTGAAACATTGGAAGATATTGAAGAAGTGACACTAAAGTTTGTAGATGCAACAATAGATGAAGGAAATGGAGTATAAATGAATGTAAACCAAATAAACTGATCATCCCATGAGGATGTGTCCATACAAGATGAGGCAACATAAGTCTTAGCATCATCTAAAGAAACATCACTATCAGATGAAGATCTAAAGTCTCCATACAACAGTTGGGTGATGGTTCAAGTAGTGAAAGGGAACTCAGTGTGCTCTATGTGATGTAGAAAATCCTCAAAAATAGTAAGACATATTAGTCCATAAATCATGTCATTCTTGTTAAACTATACATTCTTTTGTTCATAGTCACTTGGCTTATGAACAAGTCTAAGAAGATAGGGCAATAGACCCTACTCAAGACAATGATTATTTATCCCTTGTTTCCAAGGAAAATAGTTGTTTAAAGTTAGGTTGATAATAAAAGGATGGAAGTGAAAAGTAAAAGACATGATGAACCTCCCCAAAATGGAACTTTATCTTAGCTCATAATTATAAAATACTTGAATAATCCCCCCAAGAATGATACATAAAATATCACTTTATAAGTTGAGTGCATTAAAAACCTCCCAAATTTTTCTCAATTACTCTCCCCAAATTGAAAGTGTTGAAGGAAGTACAAAATAATACAAAACACAACACAAAGAACACCCTCACATTGATTCAATTTTATACCAACGCTAAATTGTGGCACTTTATATTTTTAATGCATAGATTTTTAACCGATTTGGGATGAAAAATGACACTTTAAAGAAATAGTTTGAAATAATTCACAATGAATTAGACTCAAAAAAACTTACAAAAATGACACTCAATTTTGAGCTACCAATTAAAAGTTACATTTTTTTTAATTTTTTAAGCTTTTTGTAAAATTAGCACATAGAAAATATATATTTTTTAAAAATCCTTCACAAATTTTGGGAGAAAAAATTAGAGGGGAAATTGAAGAGAGAAAATTTAAGAACATGGAGGAGAATTTTAACCCCCCTTTGGTTGGTTGTGACCATACCATATAACCATGGGCTTAACTCCTTTGGAGCCTCTCCTCCTTCCTTTTGTTGACATATGCCCTCGGGTATTTGCTGAGGTAAGAAAATTTGCCTTGTTGAAGATGAATATTGCACCCCTTTGTTGGATGTTGTGGTTCTGTTGCTGATATGTGGTTGTCATTGATGTCAACACTATTAGCATTAATGTATTTGAAGCTATATATGTCGAGGATATTGAGAAAATTGTAATAAATGAGTTGTAAGTTGTCAGTGGTGAAGTGAAGTTCAGTATGTTGGTTATTTATGTACATTGATGATTAGAGGTTGTGGACTAAAGGGCTTGTTGCTGAGTGTATCTAGTTTATCCACATTGAGTTTTAGAGATCCGCGTGAATATTTGATCGAGTTATGAAGATTTTCATTTTGACAGTTTTTCTATTTCTTCAATTGGTGTTCCTGATTGAAGATGATGCTATTTCAGTTAATTCACTTGTTGTGGATGCTTCTCTTGTGATTCATGATGCTTGTGGATGTTTCTAGATCATTCTCTATCTTTTTTGCACGTCTGCATTGATCGTTGTGCTTGTGGTTGGCGATTTTCTCTTGCATGTTCATGTTTTTCTTGTTCTTGGCTGACATAGTGTTTGTAGCGTGTTGTGGATCTTTGATGAGAAATTAATTGAAGTGTCTTCATGCTGGAGATGTTGTTTTGGGTCCTCACTAAGCTATGGCTGACCTTGGTTGATTCACATTAATAATCTTAAATGTTTTGGGCCGACAATTTATATTCATTTTATTATTTCTTTATGGCCAATTTGTAGTGATGAAATTTCTTGTTGCAGATCTATAAGAGTGTTTGTTTATTTGAATTGGAGCATGTAAGAGTGTGTAAGAGGGTGAAAGAAGGTGAGAGTGTATGCCAGAGTGTGCTTCTTTGTGTGTATGTGTGAATATCATTCGAAGGTAGAGCATAGTGTGAAGAGGTGTGTAGAAGAGTAAAGAATTGTTTATGTGCTTAATTGGAACTATAATCAGGCATTAGCAGATGCTATTTTCTTAGTTCAAATTCTAGATGGCTGTAATCCAAATCTCTTTGTAAGATAGTGTGTCTTCCTTTGTAATTGAGCAATGAGCTCTAGGCAGTGTGCCTAAATGCACGTGCATTCCCCATATTTTATTTTCATTATACTTTTAATAGGGTATAATCTTGTGGACTAACCTCGACCGTGGTTTTTCCCCTAACAGGGTTTCCACGTAAAAAATATTGGTGTTATGTGTGTTTTTGATGTATTGATCATTTATGCTTTCATGGTTATTTATTAGATCTAAGAATAAGGTTAATAAGTTGAATAAGTTTTGAATTTATGTGAAAACTGATTCACCCCCCCTCTCAGTTGTCTGCCCTTATGTTACCAACAATTGGTATCAGAGTAGGTTCCTTGGAAGAATTTTAACATCTTAAGGTGATCTGGGATGGCAAGTTACAAGAAGGATAGTCCAAGATTTGATGGAACAAATTATTCTTTGTGGAAGACTCGAATGGAGTGCCATCTGAGATGCATTGGTGAACCCTACTGGAGCATTACAAGTAATATGTATATTATTCCACATAATGGTCCTACTACTTCTGCTAAGATCAAAGATGCTAAGTATAATATCTAGGCTAAAGAAGCCTTGTTGAGTGCTTTGATTGATTCTGAGATGACAAATGTTATGGATTTGAAGACTGCTCATGAGATCTGGAAAAAGTTGGAAACCTTGTATGAAGGTGATGCTAATGTGAAGATTAATAAGTTGTAGAGTTTGAAAGGGAAATATGAAAGGTTGAGAATGGGTGATGATGAGAACATTAATACTTTCATGCAAAGAGTGAATGAACTTGTGTGTGGTATTAGATGTGCTGGTGGAAAGATAGACAAATCTGAGATTGTTGCTAAAGTGCTTAGATCCCTGCCTAATTCTTACAAAGTCAAAGCTAGTGCTATTGAAGAGCTCCAAACTGTAACAAACATAACCATAGATATGTTGGTTGGTAAGCTGACTGCTTTTGAGTTGAGCAAATTTGGTGATGCCCTTCCTAAGGTCGAATTTACATTTAAGGCTACTACTTCTGGAAGAGATAGACAAAGATATGATCCGGGTAAAAGTTCCTCTAGAAAGACATTCAAGTATGAGGATGAAATCAGACAGATTAAAGAAGAAGAAAGAGAGCTAGGAGAGCTGTAAGCACTTATTGTCAAAAGAGTACTGAGAGGAAAAGGTAAGTATGAAGGAAAATTGCCTCTTAAATGTTTTTCTTGCAATAAGATAGGTCATTTTGCATCAAGGTGTCTAGAAAGAGCTGCTAAACCAAGACATAACAAGCCTATATTTCAAAAGAAGTGTTACTATGCTATTGATGAAGGTGTGACAAATGATGAATCTGATAAAGGAAATAGAAGTGATGATGACTAGGTATTTATTGCTATCAAAGAAAATAATCTTGTATCTATTGAATTTGTTGATTGTACAAATGTGGAGAAAGCCCTAGCTGCTCGAGTTGAAGAGAAAGATGAATGGGTGATTGATAGTGGATGTTCACATCATATGGCATGATACAAAAGTAAGTTTTTAAGCTTGGAAAAGTATGATGGTGGTGTTGTGAGATTTGGTGATAATATAGCTGGTGTGATCCATGGAAGATGATGCATTTCTCTTGATGGTAAGCATAATATTGATGATGTTCTATATGTGGAAGGCTTGAAGCATAATCTTTTGAGTGTTGGTCAAATGGTTGATAAGGGATACAATCTTCAGTTCAAGGATGGAAAATGCAGAATATTGAGTTCTAGAAATGAAATTGCATTAGGTACAAAAACAAAAGGTAATATCTTTCACTTGAGTGCTGCCAGTAAATGTTGTTTGATTGCTCAAGTTGATGAAAGTTGGTTACGCCATAGGAGGTTGTGTCATGTTAACTTTGATAATATTGTCAAGATAAGTTCCACTAAGGCTATGAAAGATCTACGTAAGTTGGTGAAACCTACTAATGCAATATGCAAGGAATGCCAATTGGGAAAGCAAACTAGGATTTCATTTCAGAGTAAAAAGCATTGCTCAAATGAATTGTTAGAGCTTGTGCATACTAATCTGTGTGGTCCTTCTAAGGTTAGAAGTTTACAAGGTTACAGGTATTTCATGTTACTCATTGATGACTATTTAGAAAGGTATGGGTTACTTTCTTAAGGGAGAAATCTAAAGCACTGGAAAAGTTCAAGATCTTTAAAGCTATGGTTGAGACAAAGACAAGTTTGAAGGTTAAATGTCTGAGATCAGATAGAGGTGGTGAATTCACCTCCAATGAATTTAATTCTTTTTGTGAAGAACATGGAATAAAGAGATAATTATTTGCACCACGGACCCCTCGGGAAAATGAAGTTGTGAAAGGATGAAAAAAACAATTGAAGATGCTGCTAGAACTATGATTCTGGAAGGAAATGTTCCTCATATCTATTGGAGAGAAGCTGTGAGTACTACTGTGTACACACTCAACTAGGTACAAATCAAAGGTAATACTGGTAAGACCCCTTTTGAGCTATAGACTGGTCAAAATCCTACTGTTAAATACTTCAAGATATTTGGAAGCAAATGTTATATTAAGAGAGATGAAGAAATATGAAAGTTTGATGCTAGGAGTGATGAAGGTATCTTTTTGGGTTATTCTACTAAAAGCAAGGCCTACTGGTGTTACAATAAAAGATTGAAGAAAATGGTTGAAAGTGCAAATGTTAAGGTCGATGAAGACTTAGGTACACTATCCAGAACCTATGGATATTATTTTGATGATCAAGATAACAATACAAACAAAGGAAAGCAAGTTCAAACTACAAATCAAGTGCAAATCAATCTGGTAAATCAAGAAAATGAAGAATGAGAAACTGGTGAAAGAGCACAAGAGAGATTATAAGAACTTGAAGTTGAAGAACATCCTAAGAAGACTCTGAGGTATGTAAGACTTAATCATTTAAAAGATCAGATTATAGGTGATAAGAACAAAGGTGTCTAGACAAGGAGAAAGATTGCAGAAGAGTATTGCTTGATATCAAAGACTGAGCCTACTAGTGTGAATGAAGCATGTAAAGATGAGCATTGGGTTGAAGCAATGAAAGAAGAATTAAAATAGATTGAAAAGAATGATACATGGATTCTTGTTCCCATACCTAAGGACAAGAATGTAATTGGAACCAAATGGGTCTTTAGAAACAAACTGAATGAGCAAGGTGAAGTGGTTAGAAATAAAGCAAGATTGGTATGTAAAGGATATTCATAGATGGGAGGAATTGATTTTGAAGAGACCTTTGCCCTTGTTGCTAGAATTGAAGCTGTAAGATTATTTCTTTCCTATGCTACTCACAAGAACTACAAATTTTATCATATGGATGTAAAATCAACTTTTCTAAATGGTGAATTGGAAGAAGTGTATGTTGAGCAACTTGATGGATTCCAGTTGACTGATAAGGAAGATATGGTGTGTCGGTTAAAGAAAGCATTGTATGGACTCAAGCAAGCCCCTAGAGCATGGTATGCAAGATTGGATAAATATTTGCTGAAGCTTGGATTTAACAAAGGTACTGCTGATAGTAATCTATATTTCAAGATTGATCATAATAAAGATTTTATTGTTGAAATCTTTGTTGATGATATCATTTTTGGAGGAGATGATGGTTTGTGCATGAAGTTTGCTAATGAGATGAAGAATGAATTTGAGATGTCTATGATTGGTGGATTGTTGTATTTAACTCAAACTAGGCTTGATATCATGAATGAGGTATGTATTGTTGCATGATTTCAAGCTAATCCAAAGGAATCTCATGTGACTGTTGTGAAGATAATTTTTAGATACTTGAAGGGAACTATTGATCTTGGCCTATGGTATCCTAAAGATGATGATATTACCTTGAGTTCCTTTACTAATGTTGATTGGGTAGGAGATGTGAATGACATAAAGAGTACTAGTGGTGGAGCATTTTTCTTGGGTAAGAAGCTAATTTCATGGTTAAGCAAGAAGCATAATGCAATTTCCTTGTCTACTGCAGAGGCCGAATACATTGCTATTGCTAACAATTGTACTCAAGTCCTATGGATGAAGTAGATGCTGAAGGATATCAAAATTATATATGATGAGCCTATTGCTATATTTTGTGAAAACTCAAGTGCTATTAACATTTCCAAGAATCCGATGTTGCATTAAAAAAAAAACATATATCTATCAAGTTTCACTTTTTGAGGGAGAAGGTAAGTGAAAAGGAAGTCAGATTGGAGTATGTGCCTACTAAGGAGCGGATTGCATACATATTTACCAAGCCATTGCCTAAGGATACTTTTGAGTATTTCAGAGGGAAGTTAGGGGTGATTACCCCTCCTAATCATAACTAAGGATGCATTGCTTCACATTAGTCTGTGCATTTCATAGTCATATCTTGCTTCAGATTGATGTTGTGGTGACTACTACTTAGGGGGAGTAGTCAAATGATTCAAAAATTCAGATATGTGGTTCAGAGCTTAGAGATCTTTGTCATTGATGTCAAAGGGGGAGAAGAGTCATGTGAAAAATTGGTGATTATCTGGGGAGAATAACCTTATGGGGAGAAAGATTATGTGAAAGTATTGAGGAGAAGATGAGTCAAATCCTAAGGGGGAGTAAGTGTCAAGAGTTAGTTGCGTTGATGGTGTTTTTCACATCATGTGTTGCCATCAATGCCAAAGGGGGAGATTGTTGGATGTTGTGGTTGTGTTGCTGATATGTGGTTGTCATTGACGTCAACACTATTAGAATTAATGTATTTGAAGCTGTATATGTTGAGAATATTGAGAAAATTGTAATAAATGAGTTGTAGATTGTCAGTGGCGAAGTGAAGTTCAGTATGTTGGTTATTTCTATATGTTGATGATCAGAGGTTGTAGACTAAAGGGTTTTTTGTTGAGTGTATCTAGTTTATCCACGTCAATTTTCAGAGATCCGTGTGAATATTTGATCGAGTTATGAAGATTTTCATTCTAACAGTTTTTTTGTTTCTTCAATTGGTGTTCCTGATTGAAGATAATGTTATTTCAGTTAGTTCACTTGTTGCGGATGCTTCTCTTGTGATTCATGATGATTGTGGATGTTTCTATATTGTTCTCTATATTTGTTGCACGTCTTCATTGATTGTTGTGCTTGTGGTTGGTGATTTTCTCTTGCGTGTTCATGTTTTTCTTGTTCTTGGCTGACAGAGTGTTTGTAGCATGTTGTGGATCTTCGAGGAGAAGTTAATTGAAGTGTCTTTGTGCTAGAGATGTTGTTTTGGGTCCTCACTAAGCTGTGGATGACCTTGGTTGTTTCACATTAATAATCTTAAATTATTTGGGCCGATAGTTTATATTCATTTTGTTATTTCTTTATGGCCGACTTGTAGCGATTAAATTTCTTGTTGCAGATATATAAGAGCGATTGTTTATTTGAATTGAAGTGTGTAAGAGTGTGTAAGAGAGTGCAAGAAGGTGATGGTGTATGCCAAAGTGTGCTTCTATGTGTGTATGTGTGAATATCATTCAAAGGTAGAGCAGAGTGTGAAGAAGTGTGTAGAAGAGTGAAGAATTGTTTATGTGCTTAATTAGAACTGTAATCAGGCATTAGCATATGCTATTTTCTTAGTTCAAATTTTGGATTGGAATAATTTGAATCTCTTTGTAAGATAGTGTGTCTTCCTTTTTAATTGAGTAGTGAGCTCTAGTTGGTGTGCCTGAATGCATGTGCATTCCCCATATTTCATTTTCATTATAGTTTCAATAGGGTATAATTTTGTGGACTAACCTCCACTGTAGTTTTTCCCCTAATAGGGTTTCCACGTAAAAAATCTTGGTGTTATTTATGTTTATGATGTATTGATGATTTATGCTTTCATGGTTGTTTATCAGATCTGAGAATAAGGTTAATAAGTTGAATAAGTTTTGAATTTTTGTGACAACTAATTCACCCCCCCTCTTGTGTTGCCAACACCCTTTGCTACAAATAATTTGGCAATCGAAAACCCTTCTCTCTACTGAAGATTGCGTTGAAGCCTAAAACCTGCAAATATTGAATCTTACAAATGAAAATTCCTTTTTGCAAGAAATGTAAATTTAAATGCTACTTTCTACAACATATTTAAATTCCATAGCCAATTTAGAAATCTTTGCAAATAGATTATTTGAACCAACCAAAAATAAAAATGATTAAAATCACCTTTGTAAAGTAATCCATTTAAAATTTTCTTTGCCAATTTAACACACCTTTGCAAATCTTTCAACACAAATAACAAATTTAAAACACATTTGCAAATTTACAAAGTAAATTTGAGAAGCCTTACAAATATTTCAAAGAATCCAAAATTACAACCAAATTGAAGTTAAATTTGCATATTTCAACAAATACCATACACCTTTACAAATATATTTTGTAAAGTACCAAAAGCAACTTATCCTTTGTAATGGGTGGGAATTCTGGTTCCTATTTGAACACAGCTCTTGGTGCATCGGGCGAGGAGAATGGATCTAATGAGGATGAGGAGGATGCAAATGATGTGGTGGTTGAAGGCTTGTTGGAGGCGATGGGCGCTTCTTTCCTTGCTTTAGGCTTTCCTGTGGTGGCAGTGGGCTTGTTGGAGGCATTTGTGCCTTCTTTCTCTGCCTTGGACTTTGTTGCATTAAGAGCAGGCTTTCTAGAGGTGTTGTTTCCCTCTTTTCTTGTCCTTGTTGTTGAGGACAGGGGTGTGGTGGGGATGCAATGGTTTTTTTCTCTTACGGTGCTCTCTTCTTCTTTGGTCTTCCTCTATGTGAGTCCTCTTTTTGGGGCTTTCTTTTTCTTTAGTGCAGGCTTTAGGCTTAACAATGGTTTTCTTGGTGTTGGGTGTGGGTTGGAGGTGGACTATGACGAAGATGTCTTTGGTTGGCGCTTGCATTCTCTTTGACCTTGATTGGCATGTTGGGTCTAATGGTGTTCTTCATGGTGGTGCTCTCCTTCCTTTCTCTTTGTGTGTTGGTCTTCCTTTCCTTGCTCTGCTCTTTGGGTGCCCCTATGACTTGCAGCCTGTGCTTGCTTTTGTGGGCTCTCTTGTTTGGGGGCTCTTTTCTTCCTGCAGGGATGGTGCTGTTGGGGCTTCTTTGGAGGCTTTTGTTTTGTTTTTTTTTTTGGCTAGACTTTGGGTCCTCTGTTGGTGCTAGGATTGAGCTTGCTCATTTTTCTGGGTTGCTTCTTTTGATTTTCATGAAATCCCAATGGTTTCTATTGTTCTTTTGGCTTGGGATGTTCCCTTCATGGTTCAACAAAGGATTTTCTCTTTGTTTGGTTTTGTGCTCCTACTAGGTTTTTCTGTTGTTTTTGGTTTTGTAGGGGCTAGAGTTCTTTGAGCTTGTGTGGACCCTTTATGGGGTTTCTTCTCTTCACCCTTGGTATGTTTTTGGCCTTGGCTTTCTGTCGATTGCTTGGGGTTCTCCTCTTGCTTCTTTGTTGTCCCTTTCTCTTGGGCTTTCTGTGGGAGATGTTGTGTTCCCCTCCTAGTTTCTTTGCTTAGTTTTTTATGAGGGGCTTGGTCTATTTTTTTGGCACTGTGGTTTGTGCTGGTGGTTTCCTCGGCTAGTTCCTTGGTTTTTAACTCTATGTTTCTGTGGAGGGTTATTTTCCCCCTTTGGTGCTCTTAAGTTCATTTTGTAGATTGGGGGTCTATTATTCCTGACGGCTGGGCTCCTTCAAATGGCAATGCTTAAGGCCCAAAAGTTTCTTCTCTCAAGATTGGTTGTGATGTGCTCTTTTCCTTCTTTCGAGCTTGAGTTTGCTGCTAGGCCAAAGGATGTCTTGACTTTCATTTCTATGGGTGTAGTTTCTTTCTATTAGGTTCTACAACTGATGTCTTCTATGGAGGTGGAGGCTGCTCCTATTGAGATGGAAAGGGGTGTTGTGGATCAGGTGGGAAGCTCTATGTCTTGTGGCAATGGATCTCTCTTCATCTTATCCTATAGAGGGGTGCCCTCTCCTATTGAGATGGAGGTTGGGTTGGTGTTTCTTGCTAATTGGTGTTGTGAGTTGGTTTGTTGCAGCCTGGTTGGTTTGTTGCCTAAATGTTTCAAGCGTTGTCTTTTAGTTTACTTATGTTTAAGGTCCCCGCCAAAACTTGATTGCAAAGGGTTTATGGTCCCTTCAAAACCTGTTATGGGGTCAAGGTCCCTAAAAAACCTGGTTAAGGGTTTAAGGTCCCTTCCAAAACCTTTGGGTGTTAGGTCCTAGCTTTAGTTGATTTGTGGGTTCAAGGTCCCTATAAAACCTTTGTGTAACTTGAGCTTTCTAGTTTTATTCTTAGTGTTGCAAGATGATGGGCTACTGATGGTATTTGGATTATCTCTAGTGCAACATGTTTCTCTTGGATAGGGTTTCTAGTCCCTTCAAAAATGGGTTGTAATGAGTTTCGGGTCCCATCAAAACCTGTTTTTCCTCATCAAAAACTTATCCTTTGCAATGAAAACACTTTTCACCAAAAATATTCACATTGGTTGAACCTTCATGAAGTCATGTTGAATATTCATAGAAGATGCTAAATTTTCACCTTCACAATTTCACAGGATCATTAATTATCAAAGATCCACGATCTTACACATATCTGTGACCTCACACAACACTACACTACCAATAAATTCATATTAAATGAAAACAAATTAGCATTTGTACCAAATTAGATTTGATACCATTTGAAAATGAAGCCGTATTCTTTTATGAAATTCTAATTAGAATATCACATGAAATTGCAAGCTAAAAGATGTGTTCTTGTATTGATAGGTGAATATAGGAAAAACGAGCAAATTGAATTCCCAATTTTGGAGGGAAAGGTTTGTTCAAAATTCTCAACAAAATTTGAGAGATAAAATTCTCTCTAACCAACTCACAACCTAATCAAGTCACCAAATAAGGAAGATTAACCTACAAACTTGTAAAATAAATATCATAAATGAGGGTAAAATATGAATTTTATACCAATATAAGCTTTCTTTCAACTTAACCAATATTATTTTTTTGTTAGTTAGGGTCATATTACACATAATACTCTTGGACATGATCACTAAATGTTACTACAAATAAATTTATTTTGCATAGAGGGTGTGTAACTTTCTTGGCATACCATACAATTTCATATGTTTCTAGTGATGTGATGCATCTTTCTTGTGTGGGTATTTATCCACATTAAATTTTTTTTCATAGATGATGAAAATTTTATCTTGAACCATATACTGGTTTTTATTGGCTTGTCACTCTAACTTTACAATGATATTATCTAATTGTGTATTTTTCTATACATAAAATCTCAAATTTGATAAATCACTCTATCAAATGTGTTTTATTTTTCTCTCAAAACTTTCCTCCTTATTCATCAACCCTAATGTGTGTTATAAATAACTAATTCTTCATGTCACTTAAAATAAGTTTTCTTATAAAAATAACTTTCATAGGGTTGTAGTGTTAGGACATAATTTGGTTCATCACCATCTATGCCCACATACTCTTTATCTTCTACTTCTAGGCATGGGAAAATTAGTGGCTTTCCCTTCCATGTTCAATCGTTCTTCTCATGTATTTATTCACCCTACACATGATCTATCTTCATAGGCTTCCATAATCATATGATTCCTTGTATTAGGACTTCCTCCATTATGTCACTTCCTTGGTATGATTTATGACCATCAATATTATTCCACAATCACTATGGTTATTATGACTTCAATACTCTATGTCCATCTTTACCATTGTTCATACTTAGAATTGTTAACCTCCATAACTTTGAATAATATAATTTTATGTTAAACTTATTATTCCTTTCAACAATCACCCTCATGCTTAGTAAGAGGCAACTCCATGCTAATGCTATGGACACACTTTTCAATAAGGAGTGTCTTTACCCAAAGTGTTAACCTCTTTAGAAGAATATTGTGTTGGTTTTGTGGCTATTGATCATGCCCTGTGTTAATATTATGGAAACTTTGGTAATTGTGTTTTCCCCCCAAATTAATTAATATGGGAGTGTAGGCGGAGTAGAGCCCCTCCTAGGAGTCTAGGTGCAGAGCCCATGGTGGCGATCTAGGGGTGGTGCCCCTAAAAAAATGGCTATTTTTAATAAAGGACTTTTGTTAATAATTCTAGTTGTAAAATTGTTGTAACTACCAGAAACATGATTATTCTTGGCTACAACTACAAAGAGTGAAGGGACATGAGTGTCTATAGATACACATAACATGTTATGTTGCACGGATTGCAAATTAAGGAGAAAATGTGAAGGTGCACGTAGTTGTAGGTAGTGTTACAAGTAATTGTACATGAAGCTTTTTATAACTCTATCTTTTCTGGATATTAATAAAAATAGTGGATGATTGTTTCTGTGGACATAGCCCACATTGGGTGAAACACATTAAATCTTTATGTAATTCATTCATATTTTGTTATTTACATTTATAATTGATAATTGCAATTTCTTCAGGTCTTTCTTGTAAATCCTCATATTGTAGACACCTAAAATTTAACACATCCTAACAATACACCTAACATCACCACTTTCAACACAATTCACATCCTATTCATAACCATATTATCATCATATCAACACTAATTAATTAGATAAATTAAATTTATTTAATCATTAGGAATAATCCTCTAACATTTCCAGAGAAAAGTGAGTGAAAATGTGTGTGGGCTCTCTCAGAGCGAATGGTGATGGTGTTGCTCTAATGAATGTGAATGGTGATGGATGCCAGATTGCAGGTGTGATTTGCAAACTAATGCAAATGGGAAACCTAGGCGTCCTCCTAGCTTGAAATGAGGTAGTCAACATGCAACATTTGGGGAGGGTTGGAAAAGGTATGCCCTCCACTCTAGGGCATCGTTGGATCCTTCTTCGCCCTCTGCTCTTGCTCCTCCTTCCCTAGATCTTGACCCTTTGGCTACAAAATCTAGCGAGGTGTTCTCTGGCGTTGCTCCTCCCATTTTGGTTGAAGGCTGCAAAAACAAATCAAATCCTTACCATGTATGCACGAATTTTTGTCAAGTGTAGTCTCAGTTCGCTAACCCTAGCTCGACCCACCCTTCAGCTCCTCCTATCACGTCTCTTCCATAAAATTTGGATAATGGCTCTCAACCTGGAAGCGCTCTCTTCTCCTTTGGGGAATCTAATATGGTCTTCATTGACGAGCTTGTGGATTATAGCATATTTGATGACTATATTGATGTAGTTGTTGGGGATCATGGTATTCATTTTGTGGTTGTGAGACACTTGCACAAGCATCCATCGGTGGCTTCCATCCTTGAATGGATCAAATGTGTAGATTCTTAACTAATGTATTATAAACTTGGTAGAACCTACACAATTCAGAGGTTTATCTGATTGAACAATCCACACAACATTGCAAAGACTACATTAAAATTTCAATCCAAGGTTTGTAAACTTGTGATGGTGTAGCATTGTATATGCCTTCAAAGACTTAAAACTACCTAAACTATCCTATCCAAGTAATTCTACTTGTTGGAAATTCATAGAATTGCAAAATAGTAAAAGACATAACTAGAACTAGTGGCTATGGGTACCAACAACTTAGATTGTAACTGAACTGTTGCTAATAAAATATTACTATGTCAACTCAAAACTGATAAAAACTAATGACTCAACTAAATTAACCTCTAGAGTACTATTGGTTAACCATTCTATGCATGTTCACGAATGTTTATTAACAATAAGAAAAGTATGTGATTCTAGTTTAACTTGCATAAAGTTCAAATGATAAATAGGAAACAACTACTAAATAGAAATAAACAACTAGAAAATGAAGTGAAGAATAGTACCTTGAGTAGCTTGCTCAAATGGTTGTTCTCACTTAACTAAAACCAAATCTAACTAACTAATTTACACATCCAATAAAATTGACTTCATTCATTGCATATCATGAAAGATTTACTCAAGATCTTCTCATAGATTGTATTCAATCATTTTGAATAGCCATCATTTCTTGAAATTAAAAATAACTGATAATGAAAAGCTAAAACCAATAACTTGTCTATGGATTCAACCATCATCTATATACAAGCTTGAGGGAATCTTATTCAAAACAATATCTAATCACAATCATTAACTTCACTCCCAAATATCAGGATGTATAGTTAAGACTGATTTGTTCAAACTATAATTGAAAAGAAAAAAGAATCCTAATAGGACTAAAACTCTACAAATCAGTCTTGCATGTAAACATACAAACATTTTTCAAAATCATATTAGTAAAGGATTCCTTCTTTTCTAGAACTTATTAATTTTTCTTAATGATGCATGTTCAAACTCCATCAAGTGCCTTTAATCAACAATCATCACATTCAGCTTAATATGGAATTCCCCTATTTTGTTGTCCCAGTCATCCTTTTGTTGCAGGTTCATCCTACAACTGCTACATGCTACAATCCCTCTTTGGATGCAAAATGGTTAACTCACAAAGTACATACACAATTCTAACTATCACAATTGAAATATAGAATTCCATCCACATTCATGCATATCTATATATAAACCATGCAATGCTCATTATATCATAACCATATTTCCATCATTATATTTTAGGTCCAAGTCTGCATAATAAGTATACAAAGTTAGTATAATATAGGAGTCTTGTATGTAAAATATATCTAAAATTTTCTAAGAGCATATATGAAAACAATAAAAAAATGAGCTAATATTTGGACCCATCACTCCCCCCAACTAGCATTTTGCTTGTCCCCAAGAAAAACACTAGGGATATCGATTGTACTATGAGGTAATCTGCCTTAGGTCCATAACTACATTAACTCCTTGAATCTGCTTCAAATAAAAACCTCTGTACTCTGAAAGCTGACTCATTCTAATATGCCCAACTCTCTCACACTCTTCACCCTTCTTCCTAGTCCAGTGTGGAATCGGATAGAGCAACATAGGTGGGTGAAATGTAAGTGGAACCTAGTAGATTCCTCTGTCAATACCAACTATTATGTACCAGTGTACCCTTTGAAGCATGGTTGTAAAATTATACATTAAGTGAGGTTCCTTCTTCTGTAATTCATGAGTTAGGCTATTCCATCTGTTCTATGCATAATTGTAGCACTACTATCCTATACCCACAACTGACATCTACATTCTTTCATAATCTACCTTCTTGAGTTTCATGATTTTCTTACCCACACCCTTATGATCAATGAGTTTCAACCATTCATCAATGACTGCATCTAGGTTTTTAGCCTCTTTCCTTATGGGAAGTGCAATTGATTTCTCTTTCTCTTCATACTCTTCCATTATCTCACCCCTGAGTTGTTCATTTCTATAGTAGGATGCAAGTGCTCTTACTTGAAGATCCCCTACAAACATTAGAGGATTCCATTCTATCTCATTTGGCACTACATAATTGTGTAAGTAATACTCACACAACTGATCTTGTTCTTTAGGTGTAGAATCAACAAAAGTATGAAGAAAATCACAAGTTCTACTCATGCCAACATACTGTTTACTAATTAACTTGCTAAACCAGAAACATAGAAATCTTTCCTGTAAAAAAAATGCATACATCCTTGGTGGAGGTCTACATTTGATGATATGTGCAACTTTGTCTGATGTTTCCTCCAACCCAACTTTTGATTTGCTTAGTTCCATGTCTCTCTTTTCCAATTCTTTAATCAAGATTTCCTTTTCTTTCTTCCATTTCTCCTTTTCATGGGCAAGATCATCAGTTATTCTCCAAAGTTGATTTCCAAGTGACAAGGTTGTATGATAGTTAGGAGTTTTGATAGGAGGGGGTTTTTGATCTAGCACTTCTAGTTCTTTATCTCCAATCTTAGTGATAGTCAACTATGCCAGTAAATCAAGCTTAGTGCTATGGCCATACATTTGTAATTTCTCCTCCATTTCCTACATTTTTATTTCTCTGTCCTTGTCCTTTTGTTCATAGCTTTGTACCAATTCCTCCAAGTGTTTAATCCTATCCAATGCCTCTTGGAGCTCTTTCCTTACATCTCTTTCTTCTATGTACATCTCCTCTGTATCCATGAACTATTCATTACCTCCCTCTTCATAGTCTCCATGAATGGGACTATCGAGGGTTTTTGTTTATAATTTTTTAGCAGTAAACACATCATCTGGTTCCAAATAAGAGGTAGTTAACACATACCTTCTCCTTTTCATAGGTATATTTTCATTGCCAGGGGCATCCCCTTTTTCTTCAGAGTCTGTTTCCACTAATGCGACATTTTCCTATTGTTTTTCTTTGTTCTTTTCTTCTTCTTCAGGCTTTTTTATATTTTCTCTCATGACACCTTGTCTCTTCAATCTGCCTGATCACCTTGGTGTAAGGGTTTCTTTTTCAACTTTCTTCTTTACTTTTTGAACACCCTTCTTCTTCTTTTGAGTATCCCTCTTTTTATTTAGAGTTTCCTTCCTATCTTCTGGTTTAGAGGGTGCAGAGGAGGTGGATGTTCTTCCTCTCCCACTCTTGGATCTTTGTGATTTAGAAGAAGATGGAATTTTGATAATTACAGGTGACCTAGACTTTGGTTCATTAGGTTCCTCATGATCACCTTGGCTATTGGTAGATGAAGCCACATGTGAGATATGAGGGTTTTCTCCTTTAGGTTCATTTCGGGGTTCTACATTCCTAGGTACCATGGGCGTATCCAACAAACTGTTAATATCTGTACACTTCTTAAAATCCTCCCAATTCACTTCTGGGTACTTAATCCTTAAACTTCTCTTTATTAGAAAAACAATTAAATAGTGATGAGATAGAGAAGTATCACTTTGTTTTCTTTGGTATTATGATGCCATCTATTTCAACAAATTGTAAAGAAATTTTGGTACATTTACTAACTTATTGTGCCTAAGATGACCGAGTAATTTGAAATGAATTGTATATAAAAGGTTCTCCCTACCATCATAGGTGATATATCTAACAATGTAAGAGGCACAATTCGCCCATAACTAGGGAAGACAAAGTATCTTCGTACCTTATGATGATGAGTCTAATTCCTCTTCTCATATATCGAATTCTTCCTTGGTTGTAGTTACGCTAGCTCATGCTAGAAATTCTACCCCAGTTCTTCGTAACCTAGTGACTTGTGTAATAGCAGTCTCAGCTGTATCTACTGATAGTCCCTTCACCATAGCTTCATCATATTCAAGCATAGATGCAAACCTTCTTGTCATATCATCATTGAATTTTGTTAACTTTAAGAAATAATCAAGCCAGCCAATCTTGGTAAAAAATAGGTAGAATCGTTGCATCCTCCAAAATTTGTTGATGAGTTGTTGGCTCCCTTCTTATGACATTGCCTCCCATTTTACCTTACTTTCTCTGCTCAATATACTCAATTCAGCTTTGGAAATTTAGCTCAATCCACTCTACCACCTTCAAAACCCTTCACCTTCCTTTTGTTTCCTTGTAAACTTGTACTACCATACCAGACTGCAACTTTCCTTCTCAATACCGACTTAATTTGAGTTCATGAATAGGTTCTAAGTTCGAGTATGGTTCAGACTAAGCTCAAGCTCTCAGGGTTTGAAATTTAGCAATTGGAAATGATAACAAAAATGAGATGTAATTAGGAGGGTTTTGCATGTTGTTTTTAATTCATTGAATTTGATTTAGGTGGTGATGTTGAAAAGACTAACAAAAACATTGACTAAGTTGTACCCTCCCCCCAACCTAATTGGTGAAGTGACATCACTTCACGTTTGTGATTTAGAGGTGGTGAAAATATACAATAATGAAAATTAAGATATGAATAGTTCACATTCATGAATTAATACAAAAGACATAATTAAAGTTTAAAGAAGACTATATTAATCATGATAGTGTACCTAAAATACCAGATGGAAGAGATAACTATGCACCACATGTGTAAATTGAAAAGAGTGTATTTGAGTTGTGATTCGATAAGACAAAAAATAACTGCAAGGTAATGAAGTATGGGGTGGTGGGTGCAATTGATGGGACAATTATTATAGATATGAGTTGGTGATGTGACAAATCAAATATTTGGCAACAAAAGAACCATGTTACTAGTATTTATTGTGAAGTGGTGGATTATACATGTGGGTATCATGAAATGAATGCGCATGAACTTGTAGTAAATATGGTGCCAACTAATTTGAATTTTTCTTGTTTGCTGACATACGACGCTACGGGTACCTAGAGTGTCAGGGCTCATTCTGAATGTAGACAAATATTAAGCTATAGCTTCCTTTGGCATTAGGACCTGTTGTGAATGTTGAAAAATAGGTCCCTCTAATGATATTTTAAACATCATTATAATGTGCAGTGTGTGCTTGTGAAAAAAAATGAGAAATTAATCCCGAGTGAGCTCAGGGATTGAGCTGTGTAGCTCAATCTCTAGGTCACGAGAAGTACTTGATATGTCATTTGGTGTTGAAACATCACTCTATGTGTTAGATTATGTATTTGGTTTACTGTGATCACCATATTGTTGAAACATGGAGAATACGAAATCATCTTTCTATAATGGCTTTTTATATAACTTCAATATGTGGTCATTTACAAGAAGTGAAAATATGAAGTTACATCTATTATATGTAGTTTAACTACTCCATTAGGGTAAATTTGACTAATTTCATAGGGACCCAACCATCTTGATTGGAGCTTCCCCTTGAATTCTTTATATCTTGAATCATATAACAGTTCCCAGTCCTCTATAATGAACTCCTTTATTTTGATGTACTGACCATGCCACTTCATCCTCTATTGTTGTACTAACTTAGTGTGTTGGATTGATTCCATCCTTATTTCATCCAATCCATTTAAAGTATGCAACCTTTCCTTTTGTGCTTTTGTCAAGTCCATTCCTAGGCCTACTGTAGTCCTTAGTATTTTATATTCAAACTCAATAGGAAGGACTGTTGTCTTACCATATACTAACTCATAAGGTGTAAAACTAGTGGTGGTTTTCTAGGTTATTATGTATGTCCATACTACTTCTAGTAACCTTGAAACCCAATCTCTCTTATGTAGCTATATTGTCTTGGTGAGGATACTTTCAATCTCTCTATTACTGACTTCCACTTGACCATTAGCCTGAGGGTGGTAAGGTGTTGAATTCTTGTGTATAATTTGGTATTCTTCAACCAATTTTGTAATGAGGTCAGAAGTAAATTGTGGACCTTGATCAGTGACTATTTCTCTAGGTACTCCATACCTAGTAAATATGTCCTGATACAAGAATTTAGCCACATTTCTATCTCTAGCAAACTATAAAGGCCTTTACTTCTACCCATTTAGTCAAGTAATCAGTTTAAACAAGAATCTATTCCTTGTTGTTTGATGTAGGTGAGATTATTCCAATAACATCTAAACCCCATTTGTCAAAAGGAGCTAGTGTTAATTGAGGTTGCAATGGCATTTCATCACTCTTTTTTAGTCTTCCCATCCTTTAGCACCTATCGCAGCTCCTGGTCTAATTAACATCTTTATGCAAAGTTGGCCAATAATAGCCAATTTTGATGAACTTAAATGTTGTTCTTTGCAAAATGACCTCTACATGGTTCATCATTAAATTATTTCATAATATCAATTTTTTCGTCTTCCCTTATGCATCTTCTCATGATGTTGTCTAGTCTAGTATAGAACAAAAAACTTGATATCCAAGAATACGAAAAATATTTATGTATCAGTTGTCTCTTTTCTCTTAGAGAAAAGTGTGGTGGAATCTACCCTGTTACTAGATAATTGGAAATATTAGCATACCAAGGTATGTGTACATTTAGAGAAAATAAGTGTTTATCTGGAATCATCCACCACTCCTTTAGTTGATTGTGTTGGTAGTCTTGATAGAAAATCTGCCCCTACATTTTCTTTACCAGGTTTATCCATTATAGTAATGTCAAATTCTTGAAGGAGTAGCCATCTTACCAATCTGCCTCCCACTACATGTTTGTTCATAAGATATCTAATAGCAGTGTGATATGTGTGGACAAATATTGAATAGCTAGTAATGTAGTGCTTGAATTTATTAATAGCATAAACCATTGCAAGCATCTCCTTTTCTGTGATAGTATAGTTGAGCTCTACTCGAATTTTTTTGCTGATGTAATAAATTGCATACTCTTTTTAACCTTGTTTTTGACCTAAAACTACCCCAATAGCAAAATCTGAAGCATTTGTATGTATATGAAAAGGTAGAGTCCAGTTAGGTCCCCTCAAAATAGGTGCTTGAGTTAAGGCTTTCTTCAGATCTTCAAAAGAGTGTTGGCACTCAGATGTCCATTCAAATTCAATGTCCTTAGTAAAAAAAAATGGTGTAG
The DNA here is from genome assembly GCA_007258455.2 of Sequoia sempervirens. Classification (NCBI taxonomy): domain Eukaryota; kingdom Viridiplantae; phylum Streptophyta; class Pinopsida; order Cupressales; family Cupressaceae; genus Sequoia; species Sequoia sempervirens. Next base: position 682,020,752 of record VDFB02270651.1, on the reverse strand, counting down.
CAATTTTATTGAAGTCTTTAATAAACCTCCTATAATAGCCCGCATAACCAAGGAAGCTTTTGATATCTCTTTTCTTTTGTGGAATAGGTAATCTAGATATAATTTCTATTTTGTGTGGATCAACCTGAATTCCTATGCTAGATATAAAGTTCCCTAATACAATGCCTTGTGTCATCATCATGAAGCACTTTTCATTGCTAAGTGACAGGTTGTTTTCATTACATCTGTTCAATACCTTTTCCAGATTATTGAGGGCTTCCTCGTAAGTCTCACCATATGTAGTGAAATCATCCATGTATATCTCCATATAGTCATCTACATAGTTAGAAAAGTCGTTGAGTACTGCCCTTTGAAAGGTTGCTGGAGCATTTCATAAGCCAAAGGGCAGAACAGAGTAGGCCTAAGTCTCCCAAGAATATGTGAATGTAGTTTTGTCTTGATCTTCTAGAGCAATTTTAATCTAGTTATAACCACTGAAACCATCAAGAAATGAGAAGTGTGTTTCCCAGCTAGAGAGTCAAGCACTTGATCTATGAAGGGCAAAGGGAAGTGGTCCTTCCTAGTTGTATTTAGTTCCTTGTAGTCTACACAAACTCTCCATTTTCCACCTTTCTTGGGAACAATTACCAAAGTGAGACCCATTCACTGTCTGATATAGGATAGATAAAACCTGCATCAAGGAGCTTTTTAAATTTAGCTTTTACTATCTTTCTCAAGGTAGGATTCATACATCTCTGGGGTTGTCAAATGGGTCTATAGTCATCGTTGATATAAATTTTGTGCATACATAAATCAAGATCTATGCCTTTCATATCATGGTAATCCCATGTATATGTTGTTGTGTGCTTGTAGCACTATGCACAAGAAATTTTGCTGCTCTTCTATCAATGTATTGTTTATGTTTAATATTTTTACTAGCATGATTTCCCATTCCTTGGATGATTCTTGGAAAGATGAGAGGTCAAGACTTGGTATGATAGGTACACACAGTTGAGGTAGTAATGAATGAAATATCTGAGATGTTTCTTCTATGGAATTGATGGGTATAATACTTTGCAAGGGGTCTTGTAGGCATATGAGGAAATCTTGTTGTTGTGGGCTCATAGTGTAGTCATTCTATATTATGTGAGCAATGAGCTCATCTTCATCTTGGTCATCCAATAAAGGGTTGCGTTCTATAGTCATCAATGTCTAGAATAGTTATCTTCCTCATCCAAAGTGGTCCAAATAGTTTTCTCAAGATCAACATAAGGTTGGGTTGGAGGATAGAGAACCAATTTATTGGTGACTGTCCCATTGGATATTATCATGTTTCTAGACCTACAACCTATAAATGCATCACTTGTAGCTAACCAGGGTTTTCCTAGGATGAGTGGGTAGCTTGCAAGATTAAAATTTGGCTATAAAACTATAAAATCAGTAGGATATTCCCAAGAATCCAATGCAACAACCAAGTCTTCAATGATTCCTTCAGGCTTGACTGTTGACCTATCAACTAGCTATAAAACAGTTTGTGTAGGTCTAAGGTTGGCTAACTAAAGTAATTGCATTGTTTCTTTTTTTCATAACATTGATTTCTGCCCCCAAGTCTATCAAAGTATTCTTGATGAGGGTCCCATTAATCTTAATGTCCACTACTAGACTACTAGGGTCTATATACTTAGGGACAATTATTTTCCCTAACATGCTATCTGCAAGGTTTCCCAAGACATGGACTATTTGAGGATCCTTCCTTTTTCTCCTTGGTTTCTTAAGACATAGGCCCCTTATAGTTTTGGTATAAATAAGGATATCTTTGATAGCTTGGATAAGTGGAATATTGATGCTCACATCCTTTAATTGATCTAAGATATCCGTCTCATCTTGTGTTTGATGCTTTTGAATAACTAGGCATTTAGGAAAAGGTGGCTTTGGACTTGAGGTAGGTTGGTGTACCTAATTTGACTCAGGTTCCAAAGGTGATTTGTCTAAAGCTTCAACTGTAGGTTCCTCATCCTCCATCTCTATAATTTGAGGGGATGAAGGTCCAACAAGTTGTTTTCCCAATTTGAGGTGGGCATCACTCACCTCTACCCCATATGTGGGGTATTGCATAGCTTCGTTAGTATAAGCTTGTTGAGCAGGATTAGTGTTAGGGTTAGGTGTAGGTTGGGCAGGTATTTGTGGTTGCTTGGGTGGTTGGGATGTAGGATTTGATGGAGGCATAACAACTTGTTTTTGTTGTGGAGGTGGAATCATAGGCTGTTGATAATTCATATTTTTCTGCTACCACTATTGGCCTTTTTGCCAGAGGCTGCCATTGATTATGTTGTGTTGGCCATTGTGGATTGTAATTGGAACCTTGGAAATTTTGTTATGGCCGAGGATTTGGTTGCTGTTGATTCCAATTTTGTTGGGGTTGTGGCCATTGTTAAGGGTTTTTCCATTGGTTTTGGTTTGTTGGCCAGGGCTGAGAGTTCCAAGCATAAAAGTTTTGATTCCCAATAGAAAAGGATGAATTAAAGCTGAGGGGGTCTTGTGGAATACCTTGTCATTGTTTCCATGGAATCCTTTGTGCTATATAAATATTTTTCCATCAACTCCTTCAATTGGCTAAAAATTAGGTTTCTCAACTTTATCTTGTTGGATACTAGCCACTCTTTTGCATTTATAGTTTTCCTTTCTTTACCTACAACTTGGACAGTATTCAATGAGCATAGCCTCAACTTCCTCCTACTTCTTAATGTGGATAGTATCCAACTAAGTGGCTAAATGGCTGATAAAGTCCTCCTTCATGTTGGACAATAGGTTGCTTAACTCTATCTTTGAAACCCCTGTAGATGATTTACCAATAGTGGATGCCCTATCTCCTCCTGGCCTTTTAGTGAAGGTTTTGGAATAATTCCTATAGACCTAAAAAATTTCTTGAAATGGTATTTGTGAAATATCTCCTTGTCCAATGAGGTTCAGGGCATCCATCTAGTCATCATTGACTCCCCTCAAAAATAATAACTTGAGAGACTCTTCTAACAACTTATTTTGTAGGTTTTTCTTCAAAGCAAATTGAAATCTCTCCACACAATCCTCTAATGGCTCATCATTATTTTGTGACATCTTGAAAATGTCATCTTTCCTCCTATCACGTCCCCTACAATAGTCTTGATACTTCTCTAAGAAAAATGCCTTCATAGTGTCCCAATCAGGAACATCATCCTTGCCTAATCCCATGAACCATCTTAAGGATGCATCCTTTAGAGTTGCAAGGAAGAGTTTGAGCCTATGAGCATCAATAGTATAATCATAACTTTTGCACAGGACATCAAACTCAAATAGGAATGTATCTAGGTCCTCAGTCATTAACCCATAAAATATTGGTAAAGATGAAGGGGGGATATTCTTCAGTGTTGTAGCCCTTTCTTGGTTAGTGATGGGGAGCTCAAATGTTGGACACTCAAGATCATAATCCACTACATCCCCCATGGTGCAGTATGTTCCCTCTGTCTATGTGCTAGATGCTGGTGAAAAGAAAGTTTCTTCTTCAATGTTACCTTTGCTCTGCGTACTAGATTCACCAATTTCTGCTATGACTTCTTGGCATGAAGAGGGAAGAAATCTTCCCAAAGAGTCTCTCTACCTCGACATACATGAAATATGGCTTTATATTTGACAATCCTGCACAATGTTAGTGTATCTTCTGGTGTTGAAAAAGATTAAGTCTAATAGTCCTAATGCTAAAAACAAAATGTAAACTATGAAAGCTTGTAAAAATAAGTCTATGAAGATAGCACCATGCCCAGAAATGGTGCCAAAAATGTAGTCTTAGCTAATGTATTGTAAACCTGGTAGAACCTACACAATTCAGAGGTTTATCTGACTGAACAATCCACTCAACATTGCAAAGACTACATTAAAATTTCAACCCAACATTCATAAACTTGTGATGGTGCAACATTGTATATGCCTTCAGAGACTTAAAACTACCTAAACTATCCTATCCAAGTGATTCTACTTGCTAGAAATTCACATAATTGCAAAACACTAAAAGACAACCAAAACTAGTGGCTATGGGTACTTACAACTTAGACTGTAACCAAACTATTGCTAATAAAACATTACTGTGTCAACTCAAAATTGATAAAAACTAATGACTCAACTAAATTAACCTTCAGAGTACTATTGGTTAACCATTCTATGCACGTTCATGAATGTTTATTAACAATAAGCAAAGTATGAGATTCTAGTTTAACTTGCATGAAGTTCAAATGATAAACATGAAACAACTACTAAACAAAGATAAACAACTGGAAAATGAAGTGAAGAACAATACCTTGTGTGGCTTACTCAAGTGACTGTTCTCACTTAATTGAAACCAAATCTAATTAATTGATTCTACGCATCCAATAAAATTGGCTTCATTCATTGCATATCATGAAAGATTTACACAAGATCTTCTCACAGATTATATTCAATCATTTCAAATATCCATCATGTCTTGAAACTGAAAATAACTGCTAATGAAAAACTAAAACCAACTAACTTACCTATGGATTCAACCATCAAATATATACAAGATTGATGGAATCTAATTCAAAACAACAACTAACTGCAATCATTAAATTCACTCCCAAATATCAAGAGGTTTAGTTAAGATTGATTTGTTCAAACTATAACTAAAAAGAAAGAAGAGTCCTAATAGGACTAAAACTCTACAAATCAGTCTTGCATGTAAACATACAAACATTTATCAAAATCCTATTAGTAAAGGAGTCCTTTTCCAACACTTATTAATTTGTCTTAATGATGCACGTTAAACCTCCATCAAGTGTCTTTAATCAACAATCATCACATTCAACTTAATTTGGAATTCCCTTGTTTTGTTGTCCTAGTCATCCTTTTGTTGCAGGTTCATCTTGCAACTACTACATGCTACAGTCCCTCTTTGGTTGCAAAATGGTTAATTCACAAAGTATGTACAAAAATATAACTATCACAATTGAAAAATAGAATTCCATCCACATTCATGCATATCTACATATAAACCATGCAATACTCATATCGTAACCATATTTCCATCATTATATTTTAGGCCCAAGTCTGCATAATAAGTATAAAAAGGTAGTACAATATAGGAGTCTTTTCTAGGAAATATATATAAAAGTTTCTAAGAGCATATATGAAAACAACAAAAAATGAGCTAATATCTGGACCCATCAAAATGCTCCTGGAGTAATCTGCCTACCCCTGTTGTTGAATCTCTTGACTTTAGTTTTTTCCTAATTACTTTTTGTTCTATGGAGGATTACAAATTTGTGTTGTAGAATGGGCCATGGTTCTTTGGGCATTCTGGCCTCTTTATCTCCCCATGGTCACCTTTCTTTGATCTGAACACAACCAAGATCACTTGTATTCCTATTTGGATTCAACTTTACAATCTTCCCCAAGTTTTGTGCAATGTGGATCTACTTAGCACTTTGATCAACCAGGTGGGGTCCTTTGTCAAGATCGATCCAGATACAGTGGCTTCTAATCTCAGATTCTATAGGTTTTGATCTATGGTTGAAATTTCTAAACCTCTATCTCATTCTATCAAGATCCATTCCTCACATGGTGTCTGTACTCAATTTTTAAATTATGAGGGTTTTCCTTTTCACTGTTTTGTTGTAACATGCTTGGTCACTGAATTGATCCTTGTCCCCTTCAAAATTTGGCTGGGGCGAGGAAAGTGTGCTTGAAGAAGTGGGTGAAGAAGGATGGCACTTGGAATACTAAATTTATTTGGCAGAATCATGGAAGGTTTTTTTATCACCCTCAGGTTTCTGGGATGAATTTGGTGCAGCCTGTGGCTCTCTCTTGTCCTTCGATAGCTCTTGCTCTTGATAGTTCTCTTATTTCCCCTTCGGGTGTGGAGGAAGCAAGCTCTGAATTTGATGGTACTTTGCCTTTCATGGATGATCTAGAAGATCAAAATCAGGATGGTTTTTACGACTTTACTTTGGATCCACCATGGAAACTTGGGATTTCTCAATCACTTAGCGAAAAAATTAAAACTTGACCATGGGTCTAAATGTAAGGTTGGAAGGAAATCTGATGTGGAAAAGCTTCGCATTGAAGGTATGAAAGCAATGGAGGTGGGCTCCCAATAAAGTTTGGAAGCTATCCTCCTTTGTAGCAATTGAAGGGCTTAGGATTTGTGTTGCCGACATATCTCTTTGTCTCCTTGGATGTCATTGTATGAAGGCTGGAAATTTGTTTCAGTGCTTGCTCCTTTGTAGGTTTCTTCAGATTTCTCTTCACAAATTTTGTTCCTTAGAACCTTCTTATCTACATGGCAGATTTTTGTAATTTTTTCTTTCATTTTAATAAAGGGAGTGGGCCCCTTATCCCACAACTTACAAATCAAAAAATATCCTCTAGCATTCCCAACATCATAAATTAATTAAATTAATCATACTTGTTTAATAAAACTATCATCCTACATCCATTCCCCCTAATTGATTAAATAATTTAATTATTTAATTAATTAGCATGAATCCCCTAGATCCTAGCCTAATCCCCCATTAATGGGATAATCATGACACATCCATAATTTAAAATTTAAATAAATATCATCAAATCCAAAATCAAGTCAACATCCAATCCTAGCCATCTAAATCATCAAAACAATCCTAGCCTTCCAATCTAAATTACCAAACAAATAAAAAATCAAAATTAAATACAATTCATCATTCCAAAATGAAATTAATACTCAATCCTAGCTATCATTTATTAATTATATTAATCCTAGACACCCATCTCCAAATACCTTCAATCCAAATTCAAACTAACTTTTAATCCTTGTCATCCATCTAATCAAGTCAATCCTAGCCTTCCATCTACAAACCATTTGTATTTAATTCTCTACTTGCTCTCAAATTCAAATACAAATCCTCTCATGAAATCCTATCCCTGCATACCTCTCTCATCAAATCTATATATTCATGCCATCCCCAAGCATTTCCATATGAGAAAAAATGTAGGTATTTATTGTCCTGTTGGGGACCCGAAGAGAAACTCAACATACCATCACAACATCAATACACCACTTTAGAGCCATCAAAAAGTCATGGAAGGTATATTCATTTTAAAGTTTTAAAGTTTTCATTATTTTAGTTACCTTTCATTTACACTATAATTTAAGGAAGAAGTAGACTAATAATTTGCACTTGCATTATTAGTTTAGATTTTCTCTTCTACATTTTGGAAAACTCAAAAGACTCTCCTATAGAGGGAAAGTTGTGATTTTTGGATAAGCTTTCATGGAAATTTATTACTTGAAAAGTGAAGGTAGAGAGTGGGTTAACCTATTTCCCCAATCCACTAGACATATTGTAATGCCCCAATTTGACACGCTTAGAACAAAACCTAACAGAACAATTTTTTTTTAAAACATCATTAATGCAATAATGGCATGTCACACTTGCACAACAACATGTGCACACAAGTTTCATGTGAAACACAATGATATAATGAAAAATACAAGATAAACCCATCATTGCATAAGCAAGGTGGAAACAACATAAGACTAACCACTCGTGGGATAAATCCACCACCATGAACATATGAGAGAAAGAGAGGATGACACCTACATGATGATTGGTTATTGAACCACAATACTATTCTCTCACAACACCATACCAAGATGGGAGGGGGAATCATCAAACTCCAATCCACACCTGGACACACTTAACAACCCAAAACACCAAGGCCAACCTTCACAAGAGGTTGCCTAACTAGGAGTCACAAACTCTCCACTAACTAAAATGATGATGAGTCTCCTCCAAACAACCACACACTTCCCAAGGTAAGGAGATGCCACAAATTTATAAGGAAAACACATAGGTACATGATATAAGAATTCCTAGACACCTAAGACCATGGGGAATATCTTCCATTTACAAATTTCCCCCATACAAGGTCTTGAAATACCCTCTATTAGCAAAAAGAGTGAAAGAAGCATATCTTAGGACACTAGTGCCCAATTGGGACACTAGTGCCTAACTTTGGTGTTCTTCAGGGGCACTTATGTCCTTTTAGGGTGCTTGGTAAACCTACAAGCATTGGTGTCCCTACATGGGTGCTAATGTCCTAGGCAATGAGCTTCCCTAAACTAGGGAATGACCTCTAAGACCCCTTGATGAGAAATAAACAAGTTCTTATACCAATTTTTAGGAAATTCAATCTCTATCAAAATATGAATTCAATGAATGAGATACAAGGCTTGGTCTATAGAAATATTAGAATCTGAAACTTATATGCAAATCTAAAAATTAAGTTGCCTTAATGTGGAAATACCATGATTAGATCCATCTTCCTTATGATACCAAAAAATAGCCAACATAACATGCTTATTGAAACTATCTTATGTGAACTTATAAAAGAAAGAAATAAATAATAAAATCACCATAAGATAACAAAAATGAGGCACAAATCAACAATATAAGATCATCACATAACACATGATTTACGTGGAGAAAACCTTATGAGAAAAAAACTCCATCAAGAAGAGAGGCCAAGTATGCATTATCTTCAAATAAATGAGATTAAAATACATTCACTCTCATTATCCTCTTTGCCTCCAACATGGAAGAACCTATGCACTTGTGAAAAACCTCCTTACGCCTCAACCTATCCTTGTTCCTGCAATGAAACTCTACATTCAATCGTTGCTCATTTTTTTTACATCGAAAGAGTTGAATTTATAGACTTGTGAAGACATCTTAAGCCCCAAAAATGGCTCCCACAGATGACCTTTCATTCCAAACATCCCCAACACTTAGAATACCTTCTCAAAATGTGAAAGGACATCAATTTTGGCTCAAATACTTTCCCTCCAACTTGGGCACCCAAACATGGAAGATAAATATTACATTAAATGCAATAAATGATAGAATAACAAGAGACACTTGTTGCATCATTCCAAGCTCCCATTTGAAGAATCCCACCAATCATTAATGTATCCTTTTCCTTATCTTTTATTATCCCATTCTAGACGTCCACATGTGGGGAAAAATATTAAATATTTATGTCCACAAGTTGAACCTTAACCGCTATTAGTGGACCCACCACCCCTTATGAATATATTACAAAAAATGGTGAGAATTAATATTACAAAATATTTTCCCAATACACCCTAAGTGCCTAGAGACACTTTCCAAGGATGTTGGAACCATGAAATAGGATTTACAAGTTGGATGGCACCTTAATCATAACACCCAGGTGATCACTAAGGAAACACCTAAGTGTGCATACAACACCCCAAGAACTTAGAAACACCAAAATATGACTCGAGGTCAAATGGAGAGTTTTATTTTCTCGATCACTATACACCATCGAAAAGCAAAGGATAAGGTAGGGAGGAGTGAAATCACCTCCCTAACACACCTAACTCTTTCCCTAAGCAAGATAACACCTAAAATAAAAGATAAAATACTATAAAAAATTTGCAAGCCCTTGCAAGAGGCTACCAAGGTGCCCTATATGACATCCAACTTAAGGAACAAAGCCCTAGGAGTAGGATGAAAAAATGATGGGTCCACAACACCTTACACGACTAATCCAAGACACTTACATTATTTTTAAACCTAAAGGAAAAATTCCTAAATTCATTTAAAACCCAAATAAAATGTTCCTAAATTTATTTTAGGCCATTACATTGCATAAGTGTATAAAAAAACATAAGGCAATCATGCTAGCCCCAACATCGAGTTATGTAACTTCCAATTAGCTCCACTATCTATTATCCATGGATTACAATCCATAATAATAAGAGAGGTCCAAAATAACATAATTTTATAATTACATCAAATATGACTCAAATGTCCTTTACATATATCAATTGCATCATAATCAAAGAAGGAAGAAAGCTAGAAATAAGCATGAGAAACTTTACCATATTGAAGACATCATCAACTCTGCCATGATCCTTTGATCCCTAATGGTGGTTACACACTATCTAACCTCATGGAATCAAAAGGATCCGCTCCCATCATGTTAGGAGAAGTCACATTGTCCAGAAGCACAACACTCACGACAAGCATATTGGGACATCGATTACATGCATGCCATACACAAAGTATACACTCAACATACACATCATATATAAAAAAATCATCCAAGATTACAAAATGGATCAAATATAAGACCTCATTTGGTACAACCACACATTTTATATCACAATCCATCATTGGGAAAACTCATCAATGTTACATCACAAATATGCATTGGGAAAAATCACCAATGTCACATCACAAATCCACATTGAGAAAACTCACCAATGTCACATCACATAATCATCTTGGGTACTCACCACTGGAAAAAACACATAAGACACTAGGGTAAGATGCTAGAGAGCTAGTAGGGAATGTCCTCACAATGCTCACTAGTATGGAAATCATGGAATATAGTACTCCTCTCATAAAAAATGAGGATACTTGATCTTACAAGACCCAAGATCCTTGAGCTGGTATGTCTTCCCAAACATCCTTAACCTTTACAAGCACTCAAGACATAAGAGGGTCATCCATTATCTTTGCTAATTAATTACTTGTGTTTCATTAATTTTCACTTGATTAGATGATTCCCCACCTGTTATCAGCCTACTTGCCACTTTGGTCTAGGGACACATTGGTATCCACTCTCATACCCTCTTTAGTACCTTATTACTATGCTCTTCACACTCACCAATGAGTGTGGTACAAAAAACAACATGCATATTTTTTTTTAAATAAGACAAATATGGTCTCATAAAGTTTGAAATCAATAAAAATCAAGGATACTTTTTGTTTCACATTAAAATTCATCTATAATCAATTAGAAATTCAAATTTTCTAAAATTTTTTACAAAGGAAAACCACTCATTTTCCAATTTCACCATTAAAGAATGCTTGAAAATTTAAAATTCAAAAATTGATTTCCTAAAAATACCCTTTGGTTCTAAATCTAGAGACCTCTTTCCCCGCATTAAAATTCATCACAAATAACTCCCAAATTTAAATTTTGTAAGTTAATTACAAAGGAAAAACCATAAAATTCCCAGTTCTACTATTGAAGAAAAATGTGAAAAATTAAAATTAAAATTTCAAAATTCTAAAAATACCCTTTTGCACTAAATGTACCAAAAACACACCTTTAAGGTTAAAATTCACATTTCCATGATTTTAGAAAAAAAATCCATAATCATGCCTCTATTTGGGAATTTTTCAAAATTTATAAAAATAATTAAATACTACACTAAATTGAAAATTTAAAGTGTGTTGGGGAGATCTTATGTTCCCATAATGATACTCATTGCATCAAATAGAAAAAAGAATAAACAAGGAGGGAGGAATCAACACTTACCTCTTTTTCATTTTCAAAACCGAATCATACACAATTTGAAAAACATGAAGAGAGATAAAGAATCCATGCACACATGCAGTCTCCTTCCCACTCCTATCTAATCCAAAACAATTCGCATCCAATTCCATTCCCAATTGCCCCCACAATCAATTTTCCAAAATTTTGCAAGGAGAGCGTTTGGAGAACAATTTCTTCCCAAACATGAATAATGAAAAAGAAAAGCCCTTTTTCCTATTTACACTTTTCCAAATTTCAAATTAAAACAACTTAAAATTCATTTTCCTTTTTCTTAATTTGCAATCCCCTTCATTTTTTCCCAAACTCAATTAAATAGTTAAATTCATTTATAAATAACATGTACACTATTTAAATTCATGATTTAAATCTAGATAATCCTATATTTAGTTAAATTATATAAGTTAGAATTTATGCAAGATAACTAAATCAATCATAACCTACATTTCCCAACCCAAGAAATTTCACAAAATAATTAAATAACACTTAACATCATTTCTATTTTTCCCCTTTCTTGAAACATAGAAAATATTTCAATAACCAACATGGAAATCATTTAAATTCCTAATATTTTATTTATGAAAAAATGAAATTCAAACTATAAATTAAATCAAATATTTATTGGTCATTCACGACATATAAGGATTTTGGAATAAATCCTAACTCAGATCCGGGTCAATACTATTCAAATATGAAACATACCATACTTGATTCAAGTGTGATTGAGGAATAGATAGAGAGGTCTAGTGTGAAATATCTAAATTAACCACCATTGGGGAATACATTAGACTTGTGTAGCCAGGTGGAGAAATAACCTTGTACCTGTAACCACTCAACACACGTTAAGGGTACTTTCTCAATGTATATATAGTCGAAGCACAACATAATCACCCAACAGGGTTCAATAGCACACAATATAAAATAACATCCATACATCTATCATATAAATTATTCCTTGAACATCAATAGTGATGGAGTGTAATACCATTGAGAGGGGGGGTGAATTAGTGGTATACAAATTCAAGATGACTCTAATATAATCTTTCAAAACTTTGAAACATAACTATCATGAAAACAGACATACTCAGAATCAAGAACTTTGGTAATCATTATTAACTCAAGAAATCAACTCAAACCTTTAACAAGACTAACATGAATATCAAGACAACTTCTATTAACATGAGATAGAGCATCATATATGAACATCATGACATTATTGCTAAATTAAGATAGGCATTATGACAATTAAAGTTGACAAATCAACATCAAAGATGCACCAACACAATATTTATGATAAACATTAACTCATGAACATAAGACTTAAGAGCAAGGAATATCATTCTAAACAATGATACATGATTGGTATGCATTCATATAGACCAAACAAACTATAGACAAAATGTAGACATAACACAATTTTTCCTGAGTGGAAAACCCTCTTGGGGTAGAAAAACCACTTGTAAAATTGTCTCACTGGCTTAATTAGAAAAGTTCCTCACTAGCTACAAAATGCCTCATTGGCAATACTATCACTGATAGATTTAAAATGCCTCACTGGCTATGTGTCTCATTGAAATTAAATGTGCCTCATTGGAAATGATCAACCTATCTCACTGACTTGATCATTTTCACCTTTGGTATACATTTTTGAATAAAAACATTAACTACAGAGGATCACTCTATTTCTCTACAAATCATATTTCACTTTCAATCTAATACATTCCATATCCTAAAGAATCATTCACTTGGAATCTTTAAAATATAAAACATATTAGTTTATACAATCTGTTTTGCACATTGCTTGCAAAACTCCTTTATAGAATTATGTTTATTCTATTAGCATGATAACTCTATAAAAACAACACCAAAAAAATAACAGTGTGAGATCACTGTTTAAATAAACAATCTATGTTTCATTTCAAGCTGCCATCTGCCCACAATGAAACTTTCAAATGTAACCTTTAAAACCTGTTACATTAACTATTTCCATAACTGCCTCTCAGTGGCAAACTACCTGTGTATATTGATAGGTAAAAAGAATGATCACAATAATCTATTATAACAAAACGACATTGCCATTTACCCATTGTCAAAAAAAAAAACCTTTACCCACATGGTGAATGAAAACCACAACCTTGAAAACTCATACAAGGGTTTCAACATATTAGGCAACATTAATCATAGAAAGCAAATGCTTATCTTCCCTTAACAAATGCAATTAAACTGCTTCAAATATTTTAAGTAAGTCAAGAAAGAAAACTCTAACACAACCGACAACAAGTGTTTCAAAATTTAACCAAAACAACAACTTCCAGCATGATAAACTAAACAATATTACCCAAAAAGAAGTCTGAAAACCATTTTTAAAACTGGAAAACCACTGTGAATCGAGCATTGTCTTGTCCATGCAAACACCATCATCAACTACTTGCAAACCCTAACTCCTTCCTCGTGCTCTTTACCTTAATGAATAATGATAACAAAAACAACACAATGGTCTTATGTGTGTTCAAGAAGCTTCATTCATATGTTTTCCAAGCCCTAAGTCAGTTGAGTCAACATGTGCCAAAATAATGAAATATCATTATGTCGGTTTCCATAATACCTTGCAAACTATTGTGTTGGACTCATCAAATATTACTTTGCAAACTTAGCATTGCCATCATAAAACCACATTCCTTTCATTTTATGTCTTTCGAATAAGCAAAAATTCATAGGAAACAATATTTCCTATAAAACAATTTATCTTCCACATGAAAGTTGTAGGTATAAAAAATTCTTACCATTTAATGACCATGAAACCTTGTAAATATGCCTTACCATGAAGCCTTATAAATGTGCCTTGTAAAAATGTTAGATAGCCAACCTTGTATTGCCCAAGTAAGTGTGAGAACACTTAGAACACTTTGTAAATTCCATCACCAAGTGAAATGCCATATAGTAAAAGAATGACTCTATCATAACACTCTTGTATGAAAGACAATATGGAGCTCACAACCTTTACCTTTTCCTTTGCATCATTCACAACTTTTGGAAAAACCATAATCAGGATCAACACATTACCTTGTAAATGAGGAACTACAATAAAAAAATCTAGTTAAAACATTTTGACATCAATGAAAAACAATGCCAACAAATAGCCACATTCACATTTAATCACAAATCATATATAATGCACATCACTAAACTGGAGCATAATGATAAACCAAGCATATAAACTTATAAAATTCAAACAATCGACATATTGAGGAAACTCATCTCAAACATGTGGTGGTTTATACACACCATTCAGAGCAATAATGCGGTCACAATAGAATCATGAGGAAACAATGAAGTTGAAACAACGATCCCATAACTACAAGCTACAAATGGTAAGGGTACTACATATACCCCTCATTTCATGGATTTGGGCCTCATGTACCTTGGGGTATAAAGAGGCCACTCTTATAGAGCTACAAATAATATAGACCAAGAACATCCTAACACAAGCTATTCTACTAACCCAAGTCCAAAGTCCATTAGATTATCCACATACCTATACTAGTCTTATTCCTAATCCATCAAACTCCATAAGTCCTAATACCCATCAAGAAGACATCATCTTGTCACAATAGGATCCTTCATACTTGAATCAAAATCAAAACATCTATTTGAGTTGCAACCACATGATGTGGTAGGATTAATATTCAAGGGATTCCTCCATCTAATCTTATTTATGGCTACAACCTTAATGATTAGCTTGATAAGACTCCAACACAAATGTCAATCTTGGATCTTCTCAAAAAATATGCAACTCATAAGGAGGTATTATACAAGGTCTTACAAGATTCAAGTGTCCATCACAAACATTGACCCCTATCAGTGCTTATTAGCCATACACCACATCACCTGACTTTTCAAAATCAAGATATTCCATCTTTGGATCCATCCCATTATCACTATTTGCATATAAATAGCTATCAGTTTAAAACATAAGATAAAAATAGTTCTTATGGATAATGGAGTCAAGTTAAATATTTGTACCTTAATATTGGTTCATCTTCTTAAATATGTGGAAGCATCTTTACAACCACAAATAATAGCAATCAAGGCTTATGATAATGCAAAGAGATAATTTGAAGGCATCATAACATTACCAATAAAAGTTGGGTTGGTCATACGATCAACCCTATTTCATGTTGTTGATCTTGACCTCCCATACAATATTCTCTTAGGATTCCCTTTGATCCACACCATAATTGTCATCCCTTCCAAATTTTACTAATGCCTTAAAAACAAAATCATGAAGGCATTGAGGTTACCATCCTCACCAACCTCCACCCCTTTCAATATTGCAAGATGTTGGAAGTGAAATATCAAAAATCCAATCTTTGTCCTAGCACTAAAATTGTCACTCTTGTAAAAGATAAAAAAATCCTCATCTTTTATTGATCCAAGTGATCTCTCATCATCATTCATTCATCCATCCCCTAAATCCAAAGTCAATATCATCAAAAAAATTTGTGGGGAGTATGAACCACAACAATATTTTCATGTAGGCATGCTCCCTTTAACTCCACAATCCTATGAATGGATTGACTAGAAACACATCTAGAGCTTAATAAAATCTAGTATGGATCCACAAATTTTATATAAGTCAATCTTGTAATAGATTAACATACCAAGAATTGTGATGGTTCTTGGCTTCATCTGGAAGAAGAGTTTGCATCACACTACCAAAACAATAAATATCCCATAGCCTTGATTTTTGTAATCATATGAGATATCAAGGTAAAGTTCTTGGGATACATAATCAAGGGATTTTAAAGCCTATTCAAGTCACAATACATATAAGAATATGAGGGCTATGATATGTAACATGGGATGAGAAAATTGTTGATCCTAGTGATCTCTCAGAGAGTGTTAAGGATGTCCTCTTTAATGTCTAGAAATATTATTTGTGGATTCTATGAAGACTAGTTGAAACTAACCATTTACATGATACTACTATCCTCACTATTGACCTCAACCTTTATTATCTATAACCCATTGATTGGGATAAAAAAGATAACATTCAGTTATACACTTTTTAAATGGAGAAGCATTGTCTAAATTTTTTATGTTTGATATCATATTTTACAAGGAGACCACAAGAAAAGTTTAGAGATAAAAATTAATATGTTGGCATACTTTAGAAAAAAAGAAGAATTATATCAATACAAAACATCCAAAAAATTAAAGAACTCTACTAAGATTAATTCATACCCACCCCTTGGGAAAGAACACAAAGAGATATGTGTGGATGAATAATTCCACCTCCCTCTTGTAGTTGCATAGTTATAGGATGGGTTACCTTTTATAGTAGAGGATGCTATTGGAATAAAATTCGGAACAAATAAGAATCCAAAAATCACTTAACTACTATAGATTAAGGAGAAGGAAATACATTTTTTCATTCTCAAAATGTTTTTTATGTATATACCTAAACCTTCATAAACATCCCAGGGCTAGATCCTTCACGCGTCATGCATTATATTTTTGTGTTGTTGTATGCTAAACTTGTGAAAGAAAAGCTACAAAAGGTGCACCCCAAGATAACTCTTATTTTCAAGGAATAATTATAAAAATTATTGGAAATAGGCTTCATTTGGCCTAATGACTACTTTAAATGGATCTCCAATCTTGTGCTTATAAGTAAAAAGACCAAAGAGATCCAAAATCGTATAGAATACTATAAAATCAACAAAGAATTCCCTAAAGATGATTTTACTTTGTCTAATATCAACCTTATCATTGACTCCATAATAGGATAAGATATTCTCTCCCCTATGGATGAATGTTTGGATATTATCAAATTCAAATAACACCTAAGGACTAGCACAAAACAATTTTCATAACACCACAAGAAAAAATAAGCTATCAAGTCATTCCCTTTAGGTTAAAAATTATAGGAGGTACCTATCAAAGATCCATGATTATCATCTTCCATGATATGATCCTCATGATGTTGAGGACTACATAGATGACATATCGAGAAAATAAAAACTAGAGTTCAATGAATTTTTTATAGTGAATTTGGGAATATAAGGTCTACCTCAATCTAAAGAAATATGTGTTTAGATTAACCACATAAAAATTATTTGGTTACATTGTTTTTAGATGAGGTATAGAAGTGGATCCTATAAAGGTCAAAGCTATAAAAAGAATTCCTCCACTCCAAAATATTCAACAAATTTAAAACCAACGCCAATATTGGCATGGTGTGATGGTTTAAAGGTGGTGTTGTTTCTTTCCACCAATGTTCAAACCCTGCTGGGGTGGTATTATTGAATGGTTATATTGGGGATGAGGTCCCTCGTTTGTGACCTCATCGATTCATAGCTTTGATTCAAAAGTGTTTACCCCTTAAAAAAAACAAATTCAAAACCAACAAGGAAATTAAAAGCCATTAAAATATTTATCACTCAAGTAGTGAATAAATGCCAACTATATACTCATCTCTTGGAGAAGAATATTTTTAGGAAATAATGCATCATACCCACACCTCAAAGTGAAATGTTGTGCCAAGTATGATCTCATTACACCCCCAAATTAAAAGCATCAACACCACCCAAACCATTAAATCTCTTAGATCAAACAAACACATGAATCATGTATAATGCCAACATGGATGTAAGCCTCTCAAACCAAGGAAGATCAATCTCAAAGTATCCATTCCAAAATTCAAAATGAATCCTCTAGAGCTAACTATCCATAGCTCAAGATCCATATCTATGAAAAATAAATCATAAAACATAACACATCTAAAAATAGGATGGGAAATACCTATTATATGATAAATTGTCGAGTAGACCAAGAGTGGGGAATGAGAATAATCCTTTAGGATAACCAATTCATCATGACTCATTCCAAGAACAATATCCTCTATAAGTCCATCATGAACTCACATCCATATCAAGGTGAAGGCTCCTCGGCCTTCCATGTTGAAACCTCCAAAGAGTAATCATCTCAAGAAAATGTCTCTAATCCCAAGAGAACTTTGGCCTCACCCAAGTCTCCAAGTATCCATGAGCACCTGAAACAAATCAATCCATGCTAAGCTCTAAATGTAACACAACATCCTCATGAAGCTCCCAAGCACATGACCAATTTACTCCATACCAAGGGAACCAACAATATCAATGTCAAAGCTCCAATTGTAGAATCAAGAAGCCATCATGACATCATGATCTAACCATATCCTCCTAGGAGATCACATGCAACAATGCATACATCTTGGTCTCAAGAGAACATGTATCATGCCAAAAATATAAACTAGTATCAAGAGTAAACCATGAAATAATGCCAATCACACTCTAAACCAAGAATCAAAATCTCCAATCACATGAAGATAATCATCTCCTACCAGTGAACCTGTAAATGTGAATGAAATATTTTGCAATAACAAGATCTAAGAGCTCCACCAATACATCCACAAACACCAAAGAAGATCATCCATCACCAACAATGAATCACGTCCTTTCCAACAACTCCCACTGAATTGTGATACCAAGCTACACATGGTATCATGGCAATCATCTCCTCCATGAAGATCATCAAGTCCACACACACAACTAAAATTTTAGCCACACTAAGTATAACTGAGATCTCCAAGCCAAGAAGATACAACCACCATCAAACCATCAAGAACCAATCCTACATCACCAAGTCATCACTATCAAAATCTCCCACTAAAATGTATAACCAATGAAATGTAACCAATCTATCATGACATCGTAATAAAACCACATGATACAAGTACCAACAACTGACTAATCAAGTAGCTGCAGCCTATCATGGCCTCGTTTTGGCAAAGAATCTAGGGGTCTCCAAACTTTGGTTGGAAGGGGACTCTCTTAATATATTTAATTGTCTTTTGAGTAAGTGCCTGCCATCGTGGTCTATTGCTCATCTTATTAATGATTCTCTCTCTATCATTAATACTTTTGAGGAGATTGGAATATCTCATGTGTTTAGAGAAGCTAACATGTTAGCTAACAAATTTTCAAACTTGGGAGTGGTGGCTAAATATGATTGGGATGCTTTTGAATCATTACCACTCAATCTTAAATCTATTTCCAATGATGATCAGGTGGCATGTTTTTAAGGTGGTTGAAATGGGGGTAAGGTTCTTCATTATTTTTTGGCACAATGAACCTTGGCCCTACCCGTTTCATAATTACAACTTTGAGGTCCATAAAATTATGGCCTTGCAGCATAGGAAGGGATGTAATTTGAATGATATGATCACACATTTTGTGGGTATTACTTGGGTGGTTTTGTGGATTACTAGGCATATTTTTTTTCTTCAAAATTTATTGGTACTGTTGGGCTCCTACTCTTTTCATGGTGCCATGGGTGGAGCTCGTTGTAAGGTTGAACCAAGCTAGTGTGAGGAATTCCAAATCAATAAAATAGTATGGGAGAATTTGGAAAAGAGTGGGGTAACACAGTATATGCAAAGAATCCAAGGCCCTAATCCTGATGCTTCAGAATTTTTTGTAAGAGGATGGAATGGTAGAACTCTGTGGTATAAAGGGGTGGAATTCAATATTGATGAGGTTGCAGAAGTCACTGGGCTTTCGACTTCTAGAAGGAAATTCTATTGTGATAGAGCTGTTGTGAAGAAAGCCTTTGCTAATTTTTTCAAATTTGATGAAAAGAAGAAGCTCCAGGAGGTCGGGAGTGGTGGTTATGCTCATAAGTCTCTTAAGCTATTGTGGAGGGATCTTGTGTTGGTGATTATGCATTATTTTACTATGGAAGGTAGGTTCTTTGTCATTTACAATTATCACTTTATGTTGTTAAATCACTTCCGTCATAAGGTGCTAGTCTCTTTTCCTTTTTATCTTTTACTATCGATGGAAAAAATTATTGAGGACCACCGTAAAATCCCTAAGAAGGTCATTCTGCATGAGGGCCTTATGAGTCTTTTGTTTAAACACATCAAGCCCAAATCAATTCTTGTTTCTCCTAAAATCTTGGGCAAAAGGGGGGTTAAGAATTCTGGTTATGAGACAGGGGATTCGAATGGTGAATGGGAAGGGAGTTATGAGGAAGCTAACTCAGATTTTGATGAAATTTCTATGGATGATGGTGGGTTCGAGGATGGTTTTGAAGCATATGAAGTGTGGCCTAAGGGTTACAAAACAGACATTGATTTGAGGGATGCCATGGTGCAACCGGGTAAGAAGAGCTCTAAAGGGAAATCTAAATGTCCTAAGAAAGACAAATCATCTACCAAGTGTAAAGTGGAGTTGGTGAAAGATTGGATACTCTTGGTTTGAGTGTGAAGCCTACTCTGAGTCCTAGGAAGGTTGGCGTGGTGGATAATTCTCCTGTGATTGGTGCTAAGGGTCCTAAAATTGTGGGTTGAAATTAATACCCCGGTTGGTGATCTCAGTCCTGGTGTGGATGATAAGCTGCTTGGGCCCCTGCCTATGGAGGTGCAGAGGATTCAGAGTGTAGAACTTAACTTGGATCCCCATGTCTCTCATGCAAGCCCTTTGTAGGATAATGAGAAATCTGTGAAGATGGAGCTGTTAGAAGCATTGGATGACTTGGAAAGCTTGCTTGACAAGCATAAGATCAAGGTGGAGGTGGTCAAGGTCGAGGATTCCCCTGTTGAGGAGGAAGAGGAGCAAAAAGAGGAGCACAGGGATGTCCCTGGTCACAAATTGGAGCCGAAGGAAGTGCCTCCTATCAACTGGGATGAGGTAAATATGGGTTTTTTTTTGCAAGATGGTTGAGGATGGGATTCAAAATTTTCTTTCTCTGGTGAAATGGCTATTTTCAGAGGTGAAGGAGCTCAATTTCCAAGTTAAGAACTAGCAGGAGGTTTGTGTGGCAATGATTTAGTGCAATTATAAGGAATGGGCTATAAAAGGTAAGGTAAAATCTATGAATGTTATGCTAGATAAATTAGTTGTTGATGCTGATCGACTAGGAGTTACTCATGAGGAGAGGATTTCCTCTTTGGAAATGATGGTCAGTAAAGTTGTAGAGGAGATATTTGTTAGAATTGAGGATAGAATTGGTAAGTTATCCGAGGATTTGAAAACCGTGGTCAACATAAGTAACAATTCATTGAAGTCAACTACTAAGGGCCTTGCGGTTTTAAATGAGAAAGCCCTCAATTGGACTGAAAAACCCCTGGAGCTGGGGGAAATTGAGAAAGCGGTTGATGATATGAATTGCTCAAACCTAGCAGATAAAAATGTGGAGCTTGTTCCAACTATGGAAAAGGATGTGGAGGCCAGACCTTGTTTGAGGACTAGGAGTAAGATGAAGAAGCAGGCAACTGTATCTTTTGATGAGCTCAAAGACGTTATGTAAATGCATAAAAGGGTCATAGAGGATAATATAGCCTCGATAAATGTCTTGGAAAAGATTCTATAGCTGTTGCTGACTCTTTTGCTTGATCAGCTGAGTAGCTGATGTTTTTTGCTATTGGTATGTTGACGGGTTTCTTTGGTTTTTTTGTTGTCAACATTTTGGTTTTTGGGCTGCTATTTTTAATTGCTTAGTCTTTATTGCAACCTTTCATTGTTGTAAAGGGTTCCAAGGCTCCTTCAAAACCTACTTTTCCTTATAAAAAACAACCGACTAATCAGGTACTCTAATCATCTATCATCTCATCTCATCTCAAAGAAACATACCAATGCACAAATGACCATAGACATGGCCAACTAATTTTTTTTGCATCAACACAAAATCATTCTTGTGGATATAGACAATCCACATTCGAGTCATCCCACTGCAAGAAAATGGGCAGCTAATCCACAACCTTCATAACTCGTAGATCCTAAACAATGAAGCATGCAAACTCATCATCACATTAGTAACCTGCAATTCGAGATATCCAAGAAGATAATCATGTAGACAAAAAGACTCAAACACCAAATCAATCTCAGATCCAATTTTCCAAACATGTCCATATGAGTAACCATAGTCAAGGAACTAATCAAGCATCAGGGAGATAAAAATAACCTCTTAACACAAAACCATATCACCACCAAACAACCACATACATGATCATGTTGTCCCAATGCTCAAATGTACTTTCATATCCATGACACCATAATCATCACCAATGGTGTACCTATACTCAAATATCACCCATATAAGATTCGATGTCTCCACTCATGTCAATCAATGTCCTTAAAACCGAAGACAACTTATGTACCTATCACCATCAAAGTCCAACTCTGAAAAATATTTGTAAACCTATACAAGGAAGCACCAAATTGATAATCAATTGTACCAACATAAATATCATAATAAAACATTTACTCCATCAAGGTTTCACCTCTTGACTTGTTTGAATGCTCATGCAATCACACCCTAAATCTCAGGCTCCTACAAGTGACCAAACAAGTAAAATTCATTCTCTACACCACAAACTAAAAATATGATTGGTCTACTGTGTAGTACATTACACATTCTCTCCAATGCCTATTCGAAATTGAAAATCCAATTTTGTATGCAAAAGTTAAGCTCAAAACCATGTACAAGAGAAATTCTAGTTTTTAGGCCCTAAAAATTGATGAAAACATTAAAATTATGGAACCAAACCTATATCACTACGTAGTGCTCAAAACCACCTTTCCAATGAGTATAAGAAGTTGAAAATGTGACATCATGGGTGAAAGTTATTCCCCCCGGAAGAAAACTGCTCCAATTTCCCTATAAGGTTGCTAAGGGGTGGCGCTCTAGTGGTTGGCTAGTTGTTAGTCGATGGTCCACTGGTGGCCCAACTAGGCACCACTAACACAAAGGATGGCGATCGAATTTTTGAATTGTGGATTTCAAACTTTATTCAAACTTGTTTAAATTTTTTATTGTGGATTATTTTATTAAGTACCTATAGGGCGGGCAAGTGGTTGCCCACTAGACTGGGGGCTTGGCCCTACTGATGACGAGACTTGCCAACTAGGGGATGACACTGTCGATATACCCTACACAGACAGGTTTACTATAGTACCCCATCGCCAGGGTATGAGGAGGTTTGCGGACCCCTCCGTCATTTTTTTTTAATTTTAAACTGTAGGGAATTTTATTTTCACCATAGAGTTCAATTTTATTTTATTTTATTTTTTGCAAATTTCATGACCGTACAACCCAAATAGGGCAAATATGAGATTTTTTTTGCATTTTTTCATAGTGGCCAAAATAGGGCAAATTTTATATCAATCTTCATTTCTTGGCCATCCTAGATTCAATTGTGAGGTTTGTTTTGTCTCAAGAGGTCATCCATAAAATTTCCTCTACAAAATACTCATATGAAAACACAATCCAAGAAAACCCTTTTGACCAAAAAACTATTGAACACACTGAAATGTTGAGAGGGGGGTGAATCTACATATATTAAAACTTAAACAATTCCATTTTCAGATTAAACATCAAAGCAAATTAACTAAAAGAAGAGTAGAAATGGAAACATGCAACACACAAGGACACCAATATTTTTATGTGCAAAACTCAATGAGGGAAAAACCATGTTGAGAGTTAACTCACAATATATGTAGCTCATTGCTTACAAAAATTACAATGTTGTTTAAGGCTTACTACCTTTGGACTTGCAGGCTAAGGAACACAACCTTAGGGCAAGATACAAGGACCTACTAAAGATGCTTACTACCTGATAGCAAGATACATGAAAATTACAATGAGAACATGAACATGAATTGATATAAAAGAAGAATCTAACACATGCTGATGTTGCAGTCCCTTTTTTGCATAATTACTCCATCATACTAACTTTGCACACTTCATATTTGACATACTACATAATCTCTCTTTTATCAATTCACAACTGATTTTATTCTTCTATAAATATCCTCTACAACAACTCAAAGCACCAATTAGGTCAACTCCAAAATGACCTATAAAATGAAATAAGTGATACTACATAGGTCGGCTTCACACATATGCATTATGAAGAGAAAATGAGTTGTGGATCAACACACAACATAACAGGCCCCAAATACATCACAACACATCCTCCAAAGCAAAATTAATTAATCAAGATCAACCACAGATGAAGGGAACAAGAGCATCGGCCCAAACAACATCATTACTACCAAAATTGCCAATTGTTCATCTTTACACCACTGAGGAGGAACCAAAAACATCATGTAGACCAAGATGTGAACAATGTAGTCTATCCACAATATCTCTTCAACCATCTTCTAAAGTATCTGATCATTAAGTGCTGGCGCAAAAAGAGAAACATATGTTATGTGGAACAATAAAGCATTCAAGACCAACTGTACTACTTTTTCCTTTGAAAACTACACTTACAGACCACCAAATCACATGATACAATAATATAGTATGCATTAAACATTACCGAACATGCCCACAAAACTGCAAGGCCATAACTTCACTTCTGAAGGAATGCAAAACATTCCAACATGCCTTCAACAACACTTTACTCAATCAAAGCACAAACTAAAACACTGTCACTTATAAATTTCATTGTAGAAGGCGTAATAACTTGAATTCTTGAATATAATACCTTCACATCTTGATCATATTGTCTTCTGAACCGTAAGATAAAAGCTTTCTCTGTGGAACTGTCTCAGGGTATACTCTATGATTGCCTTAGCAAAACTTCAATAACTTATCTCTAAGTGTGGTACACCAAACTAGCAAGATATCAGTGTAGGAAACATATTGGAACAAGTGTACCCCCCTCTGCATTACACATAGACATCAAACTCATCACCATTCTTCCTCATACTGCACTGCTGATTTGCACTAGCTGATATCACTACATATCAACTATCTCTAGAGCATATATAGTCTTCAACATGTACATTTGACATCAATTACAACAAATCTTTAGTTTACATCAATGACAACACATATTGCCAACAATATCCCCCTTTGTCATTGATGGCAACACACATATGTCTACAGGACTTCTCTCCCCCTTTGACATCAAGGGCAAAGGGTATAATATATTCTACTATAATAGCCCAAAAATTTGTATGAAATCCCCCTGATATATGATTGCTATAAAAAACACCCCCCTGAGATGGAGATTCCCCAAAAATATGCTATGTGCATAGTATTTAAAACCAAAAAAATAGATACTGCAAGCCTTTGCAAGACTATACAAAGTAAAAACTGTCTTATCTACAATACTCTTGCAACTCACTTAGAAGGTAGAATACTTTTGTAGATTACCTTGAGATGGGTAAGAGTAGATACCTAGTTTTATTTTGTTGAGGAGAGAATGTGATTCTGAAATTCAAATTGCATGCACAAATCCTCAACCTCATCCATGTTGCTTGAAGCCTTCAAATTTTTATCAATCTTTTCTATTTCAATAAGCAACCTAGATAATGAAGCAAGTTTGAAGTTGACTACTTCCCTTAGTTGACCAAACTGTTTATTTATGTGCTCTCTTTGATCTAGAAGCAATGACAACTGCACATGAATATTTTTTCTATTTTTCCTGTAGTGGATCCAACCTTATCTTTTGATAAATCAAATATTCTGGTCATTTGAGTGACCATGACTCAATGGAGTCAATCTGATCCTTGATGCTTTTAGTGAAATTAGGCCATTTAAAAAAAAAATGATAAAGTGCAATGAATTCATTAACATAATCCTTAAACATCTTTATATTTTCTTACAATTTATTGTGTGCACTAACACACCAGTTAGATGCTTTAGCCATTCTCTTATCAGTTATCTTCCTTAAGGCCAAGTCTTTCTTTTCCTTCTGCTCAATGTGTGAATAATGATCCTTAAAACTATCCATCAAGAGCTTCAATTTTTGTTTCGGAGGTAAGGAATAATCAATGTTTACCTCAAGTAAGCCTTCTTTAATTACCTTTACAATAAAATCTAATATTTCAATATTCTTCAAATGTTCTTGTAGAATCTCTTTTCTTGTTGAAGCATACAAGATATCACCATGCTGTAACTTATGAAGGGGAGAAATGTTTGACAAATCAACTTGTCCTTCATGAGTAGGAATTTGCAGAAGCTGGGGTGTCACCATAGCTTGAAACTACATTGGTAAATTCTATTTCCTTAAAAGAAATTGATGATGAAGAACCCTAACCTATATCCATAGACGTATCTTGCTTCTCAACTATTTTCATTGCAACATCTTGAACTTTCATTATCTTCTTTCTTCTACACATCATTCTCCTTCTCCTTCTCCTCTTCTTTCTCTTCTTCTTTTTCCATCTCCATACCAAAGACTTCTTACATTTTATGCACACCGAAGACACCTTCTCCTTCTTGTGGTCCAGAGGGTCTTAAAGCACATATAATTAGAGGATATAATAAACTAAACCAAAATATTAGTGATAATCCCCATGCGTGGTTTAAGACCTATAGGATAAGCACTTAATTACTTGTGTACAATTGCATATCAGTGTTAAGACTACTTATTAGAGGCATGTTTAAGACCTAATATCCTCAAAGAGATTTGTACACTATAAATCAAAATATACTAAATCATTTATAAATATATATACATAATAGATACAAGTATCATATACCAAATCTAGCAAATATTTGTTGTATTAATTCTTAGATCTTAAAATATTATAATCATGGGGTTTATAAAGGATTTCCCCCTAACACCTAGTTAATTATTCTTTGACTACTTTGAAAATAATTTGAGTCTACTATTACTTTAATCTATATTTAGTTTCATGCAAACACACCTTGGAATTCTAATTGATTCCCCTATAAGATAGTTACCAATCTCATCTATTCAGTCCATATTTACACTTCTAGAAATCCTATCCTATTCCACAATTTAATCTATTTTTATAAAACTAAATATAGATCAAATATACTTGATGCAAGTTACACATTATTACAAAAGTAATACCAATGATAAGATTTATGTACCTTTGATAAGTGGCTCCAATTTTTTTAAGGCCAAAGGGTATGACAATATGGTGAAAAAGTTCCCCAAGTGGTGAAATCTATTTAATATTGGTATGTGAATTAATGATAATTTAGATCTATATTTAGAGAGGCTACCTATAAAAGAAAACCTCTCCTACCTTGTGGTATAATCAATGATCATATCTATATTGGGCTATAGGAAGTTATCTTTAGGAGTGGCTTTGTTTAGATCCCTAAAATTAGTACAAATTCTTATATTTAATCATCATGTTTGACCATAGTGAGAATGTTGAAAGTTCAAGGTGAATAAGAAATGGGTCTAATGAATCCAAACTTCAACAAGTTTTATTTTATTGCTTAACCATTAAGGAGACTTGAGGGTGCATTTTTGCAGTTTTATGTTTAACTTGTTTTGCATAAGGGTCAAGAAAAATGTTATGGAGCATGATACCCTAGGTAATGCTAGACATTTCCTCATATAACTAGGTAAAGAGCTCATAAAACTCAAGTAGAATTTATAAATCTCTTATGTTTCTAATAAGGATAAATAATTACTAATTTAAAAAATATATTTTATTGTTCATATCCATGGCGACAATCACCATGTTCACTATTGCTAAGGTATGCTAACCTTTTATGTAAGGTCATGTCTGTAAAAAATCAAGAAGTTCTTAGAATAGAATAGGATTAAAAGTCAAGGGACAAAGTCCTAAAATCAAGAAGTACCATTTAAACCATGAGGGAATCTATAATCATGATGAAAAGAAGGCAAGTTTTAATAACTTCCAATAAATTCAACCAATTAAACTCAACCAATGATTCATTAGTAAATATAATATCAAGAAAAAAGTGGATAATATGTTAAATATAAATCAAGTGAAAAATCTTTATCTAAGGAGACCTAAATATATCGAGAGGTATTTTAATAGTAGGAGTAATGTGAGGAGGTAATAGATTAAACCTTTAATAAAGAATTGATGTTTAAGTGTGAGGGGTTTAATCCCTAGGGGATTCAATTAATAAACTAATGACATAACCCATACATTCATAGGGTACCAATAAACACCCCTAATGCCATTTCTACCCCTCAAGTTTATGTTTTTGATACCACCTCTATACACTAAAATAATTAAAATACCTCCTTATTTTAACTAGGTAACCCATGTCCCTATTTTTAGGTTAGTTTTTTAATGGACACTACCTACACTTACATCTAACTCAAAACTATTTTTGATTTCTCTTCCATACATTAAAGTCTTAGCATAGAAAATATAGATGAACTATTATAAATATCTCATCCTATAGAAAGTTTTGATTTAAAGCACTTATACATCTCAAACCCAAAATCCTTGCCACACCAACTCTAATAATAGATATCTCAATTGTAGTAGACATATTGGTCTAAATTACAATGAAAGGTTTTTAGAGATACTTGGTGGCTCTTCTAGGTAGGATCACAACATTACCAAAGGTGTCCAATAATTGGTTTGAGGAAACTTGGGTAGGATTGTATTGAACTTGCATGACCTTGGTGTTATATCATTGTTTCATTCATTAACTAAATTATTAAATATGCAACCCCGAGATTATGAGGCTCTAATACAATGCAATATTATGTGGTGTAGAAAAACAACTTTACAACCCTAACAAGACTAGTATAGTGAATGACATTTTGTCTTATTGACTTGTGCAAAGTGATCTATAGATGGTTTAGAATTCCAATTATAAAAAACTCCACCCCCATTTGCGTATGCTTCCAAAAAGCCCAATACCCACCCCTATCACATTAATTAAATTATCTTTTCCCTAATATTGAAGCAATATATTGGGTCACATTTTGTTTATTTAGAAAAACCCCATGATAAGGTATTAATTTAGAGGTGAATCCCCTAAGTTTAAGTCAAGCCTTCTTATAATATCTTAAACATTTACTTTTGTGCATACATTTAGTCATGATGCAAAAATGAGAGCCATATCATTTGTTAATTCAATTGAAATAAATAGAATCTTCATCATAATATCAACTTAGAATCACCATCTCAATCACAGGAGTCTATTATAGGTGGTTAAGAAGGGGAAGGAGCATGAGTTAGAGGTGGTTGATATAAGATATGAAAATCCATATATAGAGGATGCATATTAAAATCTTAAGAATTTATTTTATACTCCCTTGTAGGATGGGATGAAATCTAAAGAAGAAAATTATCTTCTAAAACATTGTTAGAAGATGAGAAGGATCCTACGGAGGAGAAGGCAAGGGAGGAGAAGGTTAGAGTTGAGAAGAGATGGTGATTTGAGACTTAGTGGTTTGGAATATTTGAAGGGATCCCCATCAACATTGATCATATAAATTTTATTTTCATAAATGAACATTTATTATTAATACAAGGTAGGAGCAACCCTCATGACATGAATTTATGGAAGCCCTATGAGTAAATTATATAATAATCAACTTGACATCACATGAAATAATTTATGTAAGGCAACAAAGACAAAAATTATAAGAAGAGTAATGGTACATGAAGGTCCACAACCTACATTATCAAATCCTTTAACAGTCACCTCAAGTTCTTGTAGATTATAGATACCAGTTTTGATCTTATGGAAGAAGTCTATATTAAAAATTTCAATGCTTAAACAATTGTCTACTAAATTGTGCTTAATGGTATTTTTTGTATTGTATAATGATGAGTAAAGGAAGGTTCTCTTGAATGACGAATATGGAAGGAAGATTTGTGGAATCAAAAGGCATGATTCTATCATTATTTTGAATTGACTCTAACATAGTAAGGACTTCAATTAGCCTTATTTTATATTGAACATATTTTTTTTGCAAGGTATGATATAATATATTTGTATGTTTTTGATGCATACATTAAGTCCCTTTTAGGTTTTCTCTTAGGTATTTTGTAGTTGGTCTATGATATTGTACTCTTTATGTGGTTTAGTGGTCATTTGTGGTGGTGAAGGTAAGTTGGGAGTAGTGGTAGGTAAGGTTGTCAAAGGTGGAAGAACCTTTTTCACCCTTACCATTATCTTATAAATATAGGTAATTTTATGTAAATAATGATTAAATAGGGTTTCTGGAATACCAAAGGTTTTTCATTGAAGTATAGGGTATTATCAGAAGACTAGAGGTGTGATAGGAGTAAGAATAAGAGAAGTAAAAAAAGAAAATTGTAAGGCTAGTGTGAAAGGTTGAAAATTTGGAGTTTTAGGTGTGCTTATATCTAAGGAGTGTAGTCGTGACTTGGTGTTTCTTTGCAAGGTCTATGCAAATATCATTAGGAATGTATGCTACTTGAATTATATAAGTTTTTCCATGTGAAAAGAAGGAAAAATTAGAGAATTAGTTTTAGTTTATGTAAACATTTTGGGAACATATATTTGAGATGAAATTGAAAATAATCTAAGAATGCATACATCAACTCATAAAACGACTTACAATGAATTTCATATAGTATTGGTCTAGTTAAGTGCTTTATTGCTTATAGTCATTTGGAATGCATGCAAATTAACTTTATAGTTATGCATATATCCATGAAAAGATGAAATAATAATTTAAGCATGCACCATAGGGTTTTTAGTACCATTCAATGGATATATTAATATTTTTTCAAAAGAATAAGAAAAGAATAAGAATGCATGTTTTTATCAAGTAAAACATTGTTGTGAATTTTGAACTTGGAAATATAAAGCATAGAAGAAGGAAGGATATTATCTAAGAGAATGAAATATTGAAAGGGGAATAATGGGAATCACTGTGAGTTTGAACAAAGGTAAAAAATATGTCCAATATGTGTGGATAGGTGCTAAGAAAATTGACACACAACAAGTAGTTACTAGTCAAAATATCCATCAAACCATTTAGGAAAAATACATACATTCTTGGCCAAAGAAAGAAACTATGTGTTCTATAATTAAGGGTTGATTATAGTGAAGTTGACGACATAGATATATGTCACTGAATTTTTCATGGAGGAAGACAAGGGACATGGATGAAGCCATTGGGCATGAAAACATAAACAAAGGATGAAAGGGAGAGTTAAAGTGTTTAAAAATTTAAATATGTAAAACCAATTTAATTTAATCTTAAACCTAAATTTCTTAAAAAATCAATAAGATTTTTTTAGGAAAAATGACCTAAGAGTTGTGTAGGTTGTGAGGTTCACTAAAATAAAAATGATAAAAAAGATATTTGTTTCATAGTGTTTTCATTATCCTTAGTTTAATATAATTGAATGTAAAATATCATAAAAAATTTAAACATTTATTTCCTTTTAATTTAAACTAGGAATATATAGTAGAGGTCACTCATAGAAAGTAAAGAAGATAAAAAATAGAAGGTGCAATCTATTTGACATTTGATGCACCATTGTTGTTTGTTTTAGATTAGGAGGAGGAACTAATACTTTGACTTCTACTTCTATTTTATCTATCCTTAGGCTCTATGTTAGGTGGACCAATCCATATGTGGTCTTATCTAGTCTAGTGCATGGCATCTATATGACCTTCGTCCTATCCCTTTATTGTATTAGTGTCTTTTATGATTGCAATGTCTTTTATGATCTTGTAATCCATACTTGTAGTGTACTATGATATCTTGGATTGGTGGCGTTGTAGGCATATTTGAGACTTGCTTTGAGGGGTTTTGAATAACAAAACTTCTTCATTGATATTCTAGTCCCACAAAAAAATGAAAAAGATTGGATATCTTGGAAAATGTGCAAACTGAATATTAGGTGTATGTGGGGCTAAGATATATATACAATAATAAAGTTTTTCCATCTATTAATGAATGTTTAAGTTGTGTTGTCTAAATGTTGCTAAGTTTTGCTACATTTTTGTTATATTATCTTTTTATTTTTATTTTTCTTTAATAATAATAAAATGACTATTTCTACTTGTTTGGATGTGAGAAATGACAAGTAACCAAAAAAGAAAAGAAAAAGAAAAGACATTAAAATTGAAAAACCAACTTTTAACCATTATGAATATTATTAAAATGCTCTCATGAATGCAATGACATCTATAATAATCAAATGACGAGAATTTTAATGAAACACAATTAGAATTTGAATACGTTAAATTTGAAATGAATTTTAACAAGAACCATTTGTTTTCCAAGGAATTAAAGTTGATCATTGTAATATTTATGGAAGTGAAAGGCTAAGAATAGAGGATAGACGAGAGGGGGAAATACAGAGTAGACATTTTATAATATTTCGGAACAAATTCATTGTCGATCGAGCAGATCCGTGACCTTTAGGGCTCAAATATTCTTGAAGGTATCAGATAGCCTTTAAACTTGTTATGAAGAAAGGGACAAAGTGTGGCAAAAGAAATGTCGCTAGCAAACCAATTAATAGGATCCAGGCGAAATAAATGTTTGAGCCAAATTCTGTGCACGCAAGATGATTTTCAGTGATGAATGTAAGTGATTTTTTGGGTAGGAAAATTTGATGATTTGAGCAACAGAAGCTAACTTGGATTGAATTCTGCAATAACGACAATGGGCTTCAATTTCATCACTATCCTCAACCTTATACTCATCCCACTCTTTCAGCCTGCATTCAGCATTGATCATCTGGTGGCACACAAATTCAATGGCTCTCCACAAGAATACATTGAAGTGAGCAAGCCCGTAATCCAGCATCCTCCTGATAAGAAGCCCTGCTCCGTACATGTTCTCAAACATGATTTTGGCAACACCTATGGTCAACCACCTGTTAAAGTCCCTTACAACCCACCTACAAAGTGCCCTCACAAGTGGGACAAAGTGGTTCTTCAATGGAGGGCCACCTGCAAAGGGGAACAATATGACAGAATTGCTGGAGTATGGCTGAGTGGTGCCGAGATACTTAGAACAAGCACTGCTGAGCCTACTGAAGCGGGGATTGTTTGGGAGGTCAACAAAGATATAACCAGGTACACTTCATTGCTTAAAAAACCTCAGTCTCTTGCAGTCATGCTAGAAAATTTGGTTGATAGCACCTATACTGGTATTTACCATGTCACTATTAGTTTCCATTATTATCAAATTCACGATGCCCAAACGCTACCATCCCCTGAACCAGCGGATCTGGTGCTACCCATCTCAAATCCATCTGGCAATGGGGGTCACTGGTTTACGCTACAGAACAACTATAATGTCCAGTCACAGGAATTGCATATACCATCAAATGTTTATAGGGCTGTTATTGAAATCTATGTGTCTGCCCATGTGAATGATGAGTTTTGGTATTCGAATCCCCCCGATGCTTACATAGAGATCAACAATTTGACCACCCAGAGGGGCAATGGAGCATTTAGGGAAATTGTGGGTTTTATAGACGGGGTTGTTGTGGGAGCTGTGTGGCCTTTTCCTGTTGTGTTTACTGGGGGCATCAACCCTCTCTTTTGGGCACCTGTTGTGGGCATTGGGGCTTTCGATCTTCCAACATATGATCTTGAGGTTACCCCTTTTGTAGGTCAGTTGTTGGATGAGAAACATCACACTTTTGGCCTTGGAGTAACTGATGCTATTGCTGCTTGGTTCGTGGATGCAAATTTGCACCTGTGGTTGGATGAGAGGAGCACAAAGACTAAGGGGATGTTGATGGATTATGAAGCACCTTCTTTTCAACCTATTTTAGTATCAAATTTTGAAGGCTTGGATGGGTCGTTTCAGACATACGGTGAGAGAAAGATTGCTTTCTCTGGATGGGTGGAATCCACACAGGGGAACTTGACAACCCACGTCTCTCAAAGCTTCAAATATTCTAATGTGATTACTTATGAAAACAAGGGGGAAGATAAAAAGGTGAGATTGAAAATACAGACAAACAGGAAGCTAACAATTGAGACACCTTCGGAATTAGTATTGTCTCATACGATGTCAAGATTATATCCTTTCTTTATGAATTCTGTTTCTTTGGACAAAGAGAATGGTACCTATCTTGCAACAACAAACATTTCTCATGCATTCAGTGAGGAGACATCCAATACCTTACCCAGTGGTACCTCATTCACCTCTCTAAACAATTCTCAATATGCACAGGGCTCTATGCTTGTGAAGGATCATTCTGTACTTAGTGGGACAGCAAGCACCCAGCAGATATATAAATACAGGGGAAGAGATGGATGCTATTTCCGAACTCTCAACGTCAAGGATTATAAATTCATCAAAGACTATTCTGATAACTTTTGTAACTACTATTCATAGTCTTGTGATCTCTTGCTCACTGCAGTAAAGTTTGGCACTGGGTCATGTTTGCTTTTAATTTCCAGTCGTGCTAAGTGATTCCTCTTTGATGGACCAATCTTTCCGAAGAAAACAGTTGACCTTTCTGTATTATTATATTTGCATTATTCCTGCTACAATCAAATGTAATCGAAAGAGGTGATTACAGACCCATTTTCGTGTTCTCACCTTCAATTATAAATTTATAATGTGCTGATGGTCTGATCCTTTATTCTATTACTCTGATGATAGGGTAATACATTGTGCAACAAACTATTGGTAACTATGTACAAACTATTTCATTTCAATTTTCAACTATTCACTCTTCAGGTCAGTCTTTTATTCACTGTTCCTGCATTATAAAGAAAATAACGAATGTCAAATTCCTTGTAAGCCAGGGTTTTGTTTTAACTTTCATTGTTGTATTGTACTGAAAGTCTCATAAGAATGAACAAATTTCTAGATGTTATTTTTTTCTTTCATAAATGTAAATTTGAGGTAGAAAAGTCCTAGGCTTACTAGGATTATGATTAGATCTGCTGAGGATGTATATTCTAGGACTCTGGAGAGTTTTTAATGGGGGTGTTGAAGAAACCAATCGGAATAAAAAAATGCAACTAGGTGATTGATTCTAACGAGGCTCAGGAGGTCACAGAGTTAGCCACAGGATGGTAAAAGGCTGCTTTGCATCTACTAGAACTTGTAAGCACATTGATGATCACATCCAAGCTCATGTAGAAAATGAGGTAGAAAATGAGGAGGAAACTACTAAGGGTGCACTGAAATCAACAATTCTTCTTCAAAGGGAGCAGTGTCAATCTCTGCAGGCATAATAGGTGTCATTCAATTGAGGGCAGAACCCGCTGAGAGTATATTGATCTCCATGGATACCCAAGGTATGAGTGGCAAGATGTGAATTGTCTGACCTCAATCAGGCAACTCCAGTTGCAGAGAAGGATCACAAAGCTGCTTATAGCATCACAGATAAACAGTTTTCTTCTTACCAATTTGGAATCTACTATAGAACATGCCCACATTGATAATATTGCTTCTTTCAGTATTTAACTGAAGATTACAGTTTATAGTCACATGGAAATAGACCATGCATATGAGAAGATAGGATCAATTGGTCTCAAATTTCAATTAGAATAAAAGTATCGATCCCCAATTGAAAGCAACTTTGGCTCATGATGGATGAAGATATTGAACCAGGATTTAGTATGTATGGTGCAAACTGCAACATCTCTGGCTACTGAGTATATGTGTATCAGGAGCAACAACATTGCTATCGACTTCAATTGCATCACAAAAAATCTGGATTATTATGGTATTCTCAAGGCGACATGGTCAAGGCATCCATTCCATATGTATTTGCATTTATTTCTACAACAAATCTGGATTATTATGGTATCCTGAAGGTGTCATGGTTAAGGCATGCATTCCACATATATTTGCTTTTGTTTCTACAACTTAATGAATGTTGAGTGCAAGTTGATTTTTCCTCATTTCTCTCCCAGTAAAAGTTTTGTCTTAACAAACCTTTGGCCAGATCCTGGGTTCCATGAAGTCTGACATATCAATCCAAAATCACTGCCATTGGGATGTTAATATGAGACTTTAAGAATAAAATATAGTGGTACCAATTAGAATGAACTCTATAGACACACTATAAATCAAATTGATTTGGCCAGTTTGTCTGTTTGGATGGTAAGTAAGATACTATAACAATAGAAATTCGGCACAGATGATCTTAGTTATGACTAAGGATATAAACAATTGTTAATGGTCAATGTTCCTTCAATGATTATAATCTGTGTTTGTAAGCAGTCAAATTTAAAATTGTTTCATAAAATTTTCTGCACTTCATTCTGCTCCATATATGCTTGCAAATGTTCAATTGTCTGATTCAAACTGATTTGCATGTGCTTTCCAACCTTAAAAAATACAACTTATAGATGTTATCCACAGATAAAATGGACCATTGAACCTTTAGAGTTTTTTGAGATAGAAATGTTATTCTTTGATGTGCTGTTGTTTAATCCCCCCAACTCCTGATCTGCAATTGACTCTCTAAATTGTTTACTATAAGCCCGTGCCCCTTGTTCTATTTTAGTCATAGTCACAAACAATATTTTGAAAGAGACAAGCGAACCCAAAAGCCCTTGCACATAACCTGAATTTTCACAGTAGTTTTCTATTTCTAGGTAAATTATGGTAATGGAGCCTTTATGCACTAAGGTATGGACTCTGCAAAATTAACATTGAAGTAGGGAAAGTGCAGAACACTCTCTTGGTGTACACTTAATATACTGGGTGGTTTGAGATGTTTGCAAGTCGTTTAAAATCTCTAGAACTTATGACTAAGAAGATATTTCCAGATGAACCTCTATAGATTAAGAGTTGTTGAAGTTTTAGGGTTTTGGTATTTTCAGGATTCCAAGGTGCCCTACACAAAGGGGTGATGAGTGATGGGAAAGTGTAGTAAGTATCATGAGGTATTCATGGGCATGAATGAGAAGCTAAAAGTAGATATATAGGACGTAGTCAGGTAGAGAGAAAGGCATAAAATTAGGACGTATGACCAATCCAGAAATTTGAGAGGTTGATATGCCAACTAGTCCTTGACAAAACAACATGTTAGTAAAGTAAATTTCAAGTATATACAATGCCAAACTTCAAGATGGATAAAAATGTGGTTTTGGGTAGTTATGCAATTGAGACACAATATAGTGTTCATTAATAAGGATAAAATTTCTGCACATGCATGCTGCTCTATTTTCCTCAAAGTTTTCATTCATACATGCCAATCAATATACAACTCTCGAAATGAACAACCCAATTCGCTTTAAAAGTTTATGAGTAGTTTCAAGTCTCTTGAATGTTTGGAAATTATTACATCTATGATAAAAATTGCTATTATATTAGACGGGGTTTATTGTAATGGAACATTGTGCCAATTCTTGGAGTGAAAAAATTGAAACCAATTAAATATTACATTTTATTTATGAAGCCATCTCCTGGTGTATCTGTAGTACAAGATAAAATTTGAAAAAGGGTATAATATTTGAAGTAAGAGCATCCCAATTCAAATAGCAGTAGGTTCATCGTTTCTACAGATATTTTTAAGAAGATGGAAGTGCATTATTTATGACGGCATCTCCACTACAATTTCACATGGATGCACTTGCACTGTGTATCCTTTGGTGATTAATGCATGCCCTTTATTAGAGATTTTCTCTCAAATGGGCTTTGGATTTTTTATCATTTTCAGAAGTGCCGAGTTAGCACCTAAGCCCTAAGCTTAACGAGTCATGTTGAACCAATTATGAATTGAGTCTTATTTCATCTTAAAAATATCCCTGACCATGTAAATCCTTGTGTACTTTACGATTCAACTTATGATTTCATCCTCAGTTGAAACTTTCAGAATATGGCTGTTCTTCCTACAGCCATTTCCTGTTTTACACTCCTTGTTATGTCTTGATTTATGAATGCCCTGCTGTATTCTGTCCAGCAGTGATTGTATGTTCTTAACTGTTCTTCAGCAGTCCATTAAATTGTGCTTTGTCTGATCATGCACGTCTATGACTGTGCATCTGTAATCTCTTATTAGCTTCAATCCACTTAGACAAAAACCAACTGCTACTTTTTAAGAATGGTCCTTTACTTAATCCTTTTGGAAGTTACGTCAAACAATATATTTATGGAGTTTCCAAATCCATATAGACAAGCATAGTGCATATCGCATGAATCTCTTGTATGCTTCAAATTTCAATGGTAATTAGTTAGAATCATTTTCTAATAGAATTTATGGTGATTGATGGATATGTATCCATATCAATTAGGGAATGCTAATTTTGTTGAAG
Source organism: Sequoia sempervirens (assembly GCA_007258455.2). Classification (NCBI taxonomy): domain Eukaryota; kingdom Viridiplantae; phylum Streptophyta; class Pinopsida; order Cupressales; family Cupressaceae; genus Sequoia; species Sequoia sempervirens. The sequence continues at coordinate 681,982,394 of VDFB02270651.1, read as the reverse complement.
ACATTGGAATTTAAACTCTGCATAGCATCAACTCAGTGCTCTGTGGCACTTTGTGTTCTTTGGCCTAACATGGCCTATCCAAAAATAACATTTTCCTTGAATTTGGGAATTTATTCATAAAATTTCTCACTGTTATATATGAGTGGAAGTTGGGTGGTTTAACATGGAGCCATGTGAGACATGCTTTGGAGAGCATCTCAACACCATTGGGTTTCTATTTCTTGATTCATTTTCTAATTGTCATTTAATTAGATATACAATTCAATATGAAATTTGATCATAGGACTGGACTATATATATTGTGTGCTTTGCACATGTATTTATTTTGTTTTGCCATTTTATGGTTTTGCATTAGTCATTTTAACTCACATTGTATGATTGCCTTCAGATGCAACCATTATCACCATCTCATTGCAATAGCCCTTGGAGGCTAAATGGCCGCTAAATTTTATAGCTATTCTTCACTAGATTTGACCTTAGTTATATATTTTTATTACATATTTACTCATCCTAATGGAACATAAGTATTTCTATTTGGGCCATAAGGAATAATGGGACTAGTAAAATGAGGCTATTGTTCCATCAAGATACTAGTTTTAGAACTGAACATAGAAGTGAGCAGACTCTGGATGTCTAATCTTTAAACTTTTCTTATTAAAAATATTTTTTCATTATTAAAAACATAGTTATTAAAAACATAGTTATGTTTGAGTAGGGATCCCAACCTTTATACTCAATTAAAAAGTAGATTTATTACACTTAACTAAAGTATATCATTAACAAATGTTAATATTTCATTTAGTTTTCATTTTTTTTTTTACTTCCTTATGGTTGTTAATCTAGTGAAGACCTAATAAGATTATTAGTCCATTCTACTCTACTCTACTTCCTCAATATTTTCTTATAAAGGGAAGCAAGGGCCTTTTAACATTATTCTTTTTTCGTGTAGCCATGACACATCAAGTTAATTACATGCAAGTTTGAGGACTGATGTTCAACCTTGTTATTCAGGTTAAATTTTGAATGGTCGGTCAACACTTTAGATGACTTCCATGCTACACTCTTTAAATAATATGTCATGGAGAGAGAGAGAGAGAGGACCAAATTGGGGAATGCATGCCTCACATCAACATTTTTTTAAGCTTTCGAGGAGGATAATAATGGGATTACCCATGGAAGAAAATTTGGAAGTCCTATTTTAAATAAAGCTTGGAATATTTGGGGGTATTAATCTAGGATTATCTTTCTTCATTGCAATTTAATATACTTAAAATTCTAAAAAATAATTGATAACAATAATAAATATAATAAGGATCTATCAAATATTAGATTTATATTTAAATAGATTAAATGTATGAGTTTGGAGATGTAAATGGAAATGAGAGAAATAAGAGAATGCATTTTTGTGATGTTTGTAGAGTGGATCTAATTGAAGAAATAGAAAGAACAATTCTAGAATATGAATCCTACAAAATTTCAGCTCTTAAGGATCAATAAGGATACTTGTATTGGGCTTTGGATGCTTCTATAGGATATGGATAATTCTACAAACACTTGCACTAAAATATGGCGCTCTTGCCTTGCAATCTCAAAAAACCACGTCTTCATGACACTTCTCTATTAGGATTAAGGTGTCTCAATCTTTGAGTCTTAGCATTCAATTTATTATTTAGGTGATTATTTAATTATTTCCTATGTGTATTGCCTACCAAATTAGTTGTCACTTTGTGGGACCTACTGGTGAGGTGGCATCCTATATGGAAGGTGACATGTACAATTTGTAAGCTATTTTAGTGGAGGGAGGCGCCCCACTTTAGAGGTCCTATTTTTGGGGCTAAAATGGTGGCAATTGTCATAAGTTGCTATGTAATGATTATGACAAACTATGACAACTTGCTATGACAGGATATGACAACTGTAAGGGTCATGTATGACAGTTTATATGTCACATTATGATAGTCAGGCTACATTTATGGGGGTGCCCAAGTTTGTATGTGGCAATTGCATGTGTATAGGTGCCTTGCATGTTGAGTGGAAGCTAACTTTGTGGAGACATGTGCTGGTTTTAGAAGATGCCATAATTTATGGGTCTTGACTATGACATGTCATAATGGACTCATGTTCACACCTTGGGTGTGGGTTTTGGTTTTGGCAGCTTCTCTTCATGTTGAAGTATTATAAATACTTGGTGCCTTAGTGTATTTTTAGATGATAGGTTGAAGAATTGCTGAGACGTCATGTTGCTAGAATTGCTTCAGATTCTTGTTGTAGTTTGAGACTCCTAAAATGCATTTCTCTGACACTGTATTGTAACCCTTGTTGAATAATACAAATTAAGTTGTGTTTGGAGTGTGGGTTTTTTTTTCTCATGTATACTTGGTGTTATGTGTTTTTCTTGTATTTGTGTTGTTTATTTTTATCTATTATGTGCATCTTCTTTATTGTAACTGAATAAGGGTTTGAAACTTTAAAAATATGCATATTCTCTCCTTTGATAGATTGGTGTAGGAAGCTTTGTTGTGTACCCAACTTCCTTTCAATTGATATTAGAGCTTGATCACCTTTGTTTCCTATTGTGGGTTAATGGTTTTTTGTACTGATCCTGTTTGAGTGGGAGTTTGTTGCAATTTTTTTTGTTAACCTTGTTGTAGGAAGGAGATGGCGAGCACATTTGGTAGAATTGAAATAGAGAAATTTAACGAAGGCAACTTTGAGCTATAGAAGCTCAAGATGAAAGACATGCTAGTAGACCATGATATGTGGTTAGCTATTTTTGGAAATGTGCCATCGAGCGTGAAACAAAAAGATTGGGATTTGATGGATGGGAAGGGTAAGGGTTTGATAAGACTCTGTTTGGATGATTCAATACTTCTAAACGTCCATGAAGAGAAGACCACATCACTTCTTTGGAAGAAACTTGCTTAGATTTATCAGGCTAAATCCCTGGTAAATATGTTGTTCCTGCAAAAGATGTATTCTCTACGGATGGAGCAAGGATGATATGTCGCAAATCACTTGAATGCATTCAACATGCTTGTTGCCCAGTTGAACTCTGTTGGTGCGAAAATGGAGGATTGTTGTATGGCTTTGCTGTGCTCACTATCGGATTCATGGGTCCACCTTGTCATGAGCATTGGAAGTACCACTACCACCTTTAAGATGGATGAAGTAGTTGTGTCATGAAGAGATGTAGAGAAAAAATTCTGAAACAACTAAGGAGGCTCTGGCAATTTGAGGAAGAACGAAAGAGAAAGGTAAAAAGAACATGAAGCCAGAAAAGTCAGAATCCAAATCCTGTGAGAGATCTAAGTCTCTTGGTAAGACCAAGGCGAAAAGTTGGAATTGTGGCAAATTTGGGCACGTCCACAACGAGTGTAAGGAGTTGAAAAGGAAGAAAAAGAAGGCATTCTCTGATTTTGACTTTGTCAAATCCTCTTAGGATGATGCAGATGCTTTTGTTGTTGCCTTGGAAACACGTGCATCACAAGATGTGTGGTTGATAGACTCAAGTGCTTCTTTCCACATGACTTTGCGTCAAGATTGGTTCTCTAAGTATGCAAGTTATGATGGTCGGAAGGTGTATTTGGGTGATGATTCTCACCTGAACATTGTTGGTCATGGAAGAGTCAAGATAAGATTCCCAGATGGTAGAGTGAGGGGGATTGATGGTGTCCTACATATCCTTGGTTTGACACAAAACCTTCTTTCTATAAGTAAGTTGAATGGTGTTGGCGTGTAGGTTGTCTTCTCGAATGGAGGATGCACGATGACAAGAGGAGCTATGGTGCTTGCTAAGGTTGTTTGGATAGGCACTCCGTTTCAACTGGATGCATGCACGATTTAGTGCAATAATTTTGTGGAAAAGAAGAAAAGAACTTCTGAGTCACTATCCTCACCATTGGAACTGACAACAAGAAGAAAGTTGCATCCACTTCCAATGGTCGTGCTTTCTGTGTACCTAAGGGTGCTCATGCTTTGGAAATGAAGCTACCTGCTGAGAAGACAATGCTTTGACACCAAATACTTGGTCACATTGGTGAAAAGGGTTTAAGAACGCTGAAAAATAAATGCCTTGTTGAGGGGCTTGATGATTGTAACCTCAAGTTCGATTTTTGCAAACATTGTGTCTATGGAAAGCAAAATCTACTGGGGTTTGGGACTATTGCATTTTGATGTGTTTGGTCATGTAAATGTTCCTTTGTTATCCAAATTTGTGTATTTTGTTTCATTTATTGATGACTATAGTAGAAGGATGTTTTTATTATTTTCTCAGAAGTAAATTTGAAGTCTTCATTCGGTTTAAGGAATTTAAAGCCTTGGTAGAAAATTAGATTGATAGGAAGATTAAATGTTTGAGGACTGATAACTGTGGTGTTTTGTTCCACAAATTTGATAAGTTCTATAAAGAACATGGGATTGAAAGGCATAAGACAACTCCAAATGCCCCTCAACAGAATGGAGTTGCAGAGAGGATGAATATGACATTGATGGAGAGGGCTGAAGTATGCTAAGTGGAGCTAGCCTTGAACAAAAGTTTTGGGCTAAAGTTGTTGCCATTGCATGCTATCCGGTTAACATATCTCCTACATCAAATCTTGTTGAGAAGACACCTATGGAGGTGTGGTTAGGAAAGAAGCCCTCATTGAGACATCTTCATGTGTTTGGTTGTGAGGCATATGCTCATGTGCCAATGGAGAAAAGGTTGAATTTGAAAACAAGGTTGTTAAATGCATCTTTATCGGTTATGGTATTGCCCTCAATGAGACATCTTTATGTGTTTGGTTGTGAGGCATATGCTCATGTGCCAAAGGAGAAAGTCGGGTTGGAAAACAAGGTTGTTAAATGTATCTTTCATTGGTTATGGTATTGATGTGAAAGGGTACAAGCTTAGGATCTAGTGGTTGATATTCTCTACCGAAGTGTTATCTTTAGAGAGATGGAACCTTCTTTACATTCTTTTGTAGCCTACAAAAGAACATAAAAAAGATGCGGTTTGACTTCCTCTTGACCCTAAGAAAGTTGAACCAAAATCCCATAATGGACTTGATGATGAGGAGAGTTCTAATAGCTCATAAAACTCAAAAGAAGAAGAACCTCAACCTTAACCACTCAAGAAGTCCACTCGTATTAGGCGACAACCTGAAAATTTTGGTTATTCACTATTAGATTCTAATTGTATTTTTGTTTTGATTGCTAATGTTGATGAGACAAGGATTGTGCAAGAGGCAATGCGTATGAGTGATCCAAATTCTTGGATGAAAGCTATGGATGAGGAGATGGTTGCATTGAAGAAAAATAACACATGGGATCTAGTACCTTTTCTTGAAGGACGTAAACCCGTTGGTTGCAAATCTATGTTTAAGAAGAAATGTGGTCTTGATGGTAGTGTTGAGAAGCATACAACAAGATTAGTCTCAAAGGGTTACTCATTGGAGGAGGGAATAGATTATGGTGAGATATTCTCTCCTGTTGCAAAGCTAACATCTATTCAGTTCTTGTTATCACTACCAATAGTGTATGATTTAGAAGTGGAACAAATTGATGTGAAAACAAATTTTCTTAATGGTGACTTGGATGAAGAAATCTATATATCATAGCTCGAACAATATGTGGTTAAAGGTAAAGAATGCCTAGTATACAAGTTGAAAAGTCTTTGTATGGTCTAAAGTAATCTCATAGGACGTGGTACTGGAAATTTGACACCTTTGTGTTGAGCTTGTGATTTTTGAGATCTAAATTTGATCATTATGTTTACTACAAAAATGTTAACAATCATATTCTCATCATTGCATTGTATGTTGATGATATTCTATTTTTGGGAAAGATAAAAGTTTGATTTCAGATTTGAAGTCTCAGTTGTCATCATAGTTTGAAATGAAGGATTTAGGTGCGTCTCGGTATATCCTGGGAATGGAGATTAGAAGAGATAGATCTAATAGAAAGCTTTCGTTAGCCCATAGTAAGTATGTGAATTCAGTTTTGGAGAGATTCAATATGACAACTTGCAGACAATTAGTTGTTCCTGTAATACAGGGGACAAAGTTTTCTATGGAGGATTGTGCATAGTATTCTTATGAGATGGAGGACATGACCAAAGTACCCTATGCTAGTGTTGTAGGTAGTTTGATGTATGCTATGGTTTGTACGAGGCCAGGCATTGCAAGAGGTGGGAGTCCTAAGTCATTTTATGGCTAATCTTGGGCGACAACATTAGGATGCAGTTAAGAGAGTGTTTAGATGCTTGTGAGGTACTTTTGAGTATGCCTTGCATTTTCATGGTTATTGTAATGTCCCCGTTTTAAGCCATATGCTTTCCAGTGACTGTTAGCCTATTTTCGGAGGCCCGTAGGCTAGTCAGAGGCAAAATTAGGGTTTTCTATTTTCTAGGAGGTTTCTTTCCGAGTTTTCAGGGGTTGCATGCAAGAGTTTGGCATAAGGGATTTTGGGTCTTTCTAGGTTTTCAAAGGGATTTAGAATGGTATAACATGCATATTCATCAGATGATTTTTTTAGACTTGCTATTTTTAGTAAGTTATGATGGCTGCTTGGTTTGTGCTCAAAATGAGTTTGGAGTCACTATTTTTAGCAGTATGCTATTTTTAGTAAGTGCTATTCTTAGCAGTAGTTCAACAGTTTAGTGCAATGACTATTTTTGGCAGGACAGTTTGAGTATTTTGGTCTCCAACATTCGTGGAGTTTGTTTTGGAAAGTTTAGTGCTTTAAGTGATTTCATGGTTGGACGCCTTAGATGGTGGGTATAATGTTTTTAAGTGAAATATTACTAAGGTAAATGAGGATGCCTAGTTTGGGGAAATATTTGAATATTATAAAGTTATTTCACTTAAGTGACTTAGACGCCTAACTTGTGATATTTTCATTTTAATAAAGATATATCTCTTATGTGCTTTTGGATGCCTTGGTCAAGGGGTCGAAGATGAAACTCAAATGAAAATTCAAAGGTGAATGTGAATCCTCATTTGGGTGCCCTTTTTGGAGGGAAAAGGTTTTGAATGGAGAGTTGAGGAAAAGTTATATATAAGAGGGCTTTGTCTTCATTTTGCATCCACTGGCTAATACAACTTAACCATTGCTAAAATTTCTTTAGGACTCTTTCTTCGAGGAATGCATACCTCCTAGCCCCTTCCTCGGGCCAGACTTGCAAGACAAGATCTTAGTCATTTTAGTGGACTGCTCTTCACTTAGAAGTGCAAATTGAGCTTATTGAGATGGAGTGCTTTGATGTTTTGATGGAGGATTTTATCGCTTTCTGCTTGTCAAGCATGTTTTGGCTTCTTGTAACTCTTTTGGTGGATTTTTTTGTTGCTTTTACATATTGATGCTATGCTTTCTCCCAATCTTGACACCCCTTCCACCAAGCTCAGATTTTATTTCATAGAGTCTCCATTTTTCTAGAGCCGGCCTTCATCCTAGCCAAGGAGGTTGTACCATTTCTACTTGCCCCTCAGGCTACATGAAAAATAATTTGGAGATGTTTGGTGTTGTTTCTTGGTTTGTACTTGGTCGACCTATCCCTAGGCTTCATTTGCACTTGGTTTGAAGTCATTCAAAGGTGTATTGATGAAGTTGCGAGCATTTTGGTGTTTCTGGAGCTTGATGATCATAATTTTTGTATGCTGCAATTTCATATTAGACTTGGTAAAATCTTCCATTTTGGCTTTATTTCATAGTTTGATATCTTGTTCTTGTTTGGCGATCATTCTCTAACTTTTTGGTGATCATTGGATACCCTCATCTTATTGTAATGCAGATAATACTTCATATTGTAAGTTGAATCAATAGTACTGATCAACCTTCTTTACATATCTACACTTTACATTTTTGTTATACCCACTGAATAATGGAAGGGGTTGGCTAACCGCCTAGACATTTCATTTTAGTATTTTACATTTCCACTCACGTTGAATAAATGGTCGAGTTGCTTTCGTTTCAGTACTTTACTTTCATTGTAACCCGCTAAAAAGTGGAAGAGGTCAGCTTGTCGCCTAAGTACTTTTATTTCCTAGTTGGTTGGTTGAGCCGTTAACACTTTATATTTCCAGCTTTCAGTATTTTTGTTAATGAGATCCCCTTTCCATTGTATGCTCTCATCTTGCCCACACTGGGATTTGGGTGATCAAAAAGTGAAGGGTTGAATTTCAGTATTGTACTTCAATTTTCAAATTTCATCTAACAATCCCCTGACACCATATGCTCTCACCTTGCCCTCACTAGGATTTGGGTGATCAAAAAGTGGAGGGTTACATTCTAGTTGGATTATCTCTCATTTATCTAACATTAATGGGTGAAGTCTTATGCTCAAATTGAAAAAAAAAGTAAGGGGGATATTTTAGTGGTATTAGAGCTAAAGCTCCTACCATCTTGTTGGGAGAACAGTAAAATTCAGATTTACCACAATGGATTTCTGTAGAGTTGTAGAACAGTTCAAGAGGTAGTGTGAACAAGAGGCATTCCTACTCTTTGTAGAGTATTAGAACATGACAAATGAGTTTAGAAACGTGGTTCCCTTTGACTCTTTCTTGAATTGTGTTGTAGTATTGAAACCTAGAAAATTGAGTGTAGTTAACTACATCAAAATAACAATGAAAGAAAAAGTAGAGCATGCCATTGATGAAGGGTCAGAAAAGGAAGAAGTGCATGTTTGTGGTTTGCATTCTAAAAGTAAGCATGTGGGAGAGAAAACTCAATCAACAATCTTTGAAGAAGGCACAAGAAAGGTGCACATTTCATGTCAAAATGACTATAAGTTTGACTTGGAGAAACCTTGACACTTGAGGAGTGTGTGGTAGAGCCCCAAAATAGTCCCTTAGACTTGCATGTGATTGGTAGTGATGAAGATCATTTTTGTAATAAGAACAAACCGACAGTCTTGAATCCTAATTTGGATTCATCCAATGAAGGTTTTGAGACTAACGAGTTCACTAATGAAGAGCAAGTTGAGGGTAATTTTGATGGTGTCATAGAATCAGCTTATGACCATTCTCATAGTGATAATTTTTATTATTATTCAGATGTGTTTGTACCCAATCATGTTGAAGATTTGGTGATAAATGGTTCTCTTGTTGTTGACCCAACTCCCCAAGTGTTTTCACATGAAGTATTTATGACAAGTGATCAAGAAAACCCCTTTGGTATGCATGTGACTACTAATGATGAGATCAGAAAAATACCTATAGATGATGGGCTCATTGAAGGAAAAAGGGATAAAGTATTCAAAACAACTAGCATTGATGATTCTTTACTTCATTACAGTAATGGTATCATGGGTGGTTTTGGGTTTGATCATCAAACCAAGCCATTGGAGATAGATACTTATGAAGATATCAGTTTTAGTGAGTTGGGAGGTGACTTATTCAAAGAGTCAACACTCCAAGAGGGGTATGATGAGAAATTTCCTTTTGATCAAAGCAATCATCCCCTTAGTATTTGGGATCCGAGAATTTCCCTTTGATCTTGATGATGTTCAAAATTCTTATTACAATGCAAGCTATGAAACGACCATGGGAGGAGAATGTATTTGATGAAGAAGCTTGCTTGGCAAAGCTTCATAACCTCTTTGAGATAGTTGCAACCACTAAGGAAGAGTATGTTGCTACTGAAACTTGTAGAACAAGTATCAACAATGACTCATTGATCGAGTTGGGGGCTGTCATAACCTTTGATCAAGGAGACAGTGAGGAGGAAGTAGAGCTAGAAGACCATATGGCTCTTGGGGATGAAAGGTTTAAAGAGGTTCTCAAACACAAGTCTGATTTACCTATTCATGAAGCTGATTGTAAGAAAAGGGTCGAAGAAATTGTAGAGTTTGATCCTCTTCATGATATTTAGCATTCTCAGCTAGTTGGTGGTGAAAGAAAAGAGTCTTGGAGAATCCATGAGGGCAGCGATAACAAGAAACAAGGTTCTGATTTTGAATTACGACCTATCAACAGTTCACAACCCTTGCATACTTATGAGTGGGAAGGTCAATTCATGGTATCCATTGAAGGTGAAGTGCAAGCTCTTTCCAGATTTGTTCGCACACATTGTTTGATTGAAGAATTCTTATGGAAGGCTTAGATTGAAGAGAGACATGAAGGAGTTAGGGATGGAGTCACTCTCCCTAGTTTTCAATTCATCAAAGACTCGGTGGAGACTATGAAATAATACTATTTACGCTTGATTAGAGATCAAGATTATTCCTATGATTTTGCAAAGAAGGCCATTATTGCATTCCAAGAAAAAGAGAGAAAGGTTTATGAGCTTACTCTTGAGATTGAATTTGCAAAGGACATGTTAGAAAATACTCAGTTGGCTCTAATAGAGGTAGAAGATCAACTTGCCAATTTCAAACTTTTTGAAACAAGTAATTGGTGAGCTTGATAGTCTTCATGAGGAGTTTGATCTAGAGAACTTCACAAGTAAATCAAAAGTTGCAAGTGCAGATTTGAACCAACAAGTGCTTGAATGTGAGAAAGGACAATATTTCCATATTATGGATAACCCTCTCTCTGGAGTAAGTGCCGAGACAACTTATGATAATCCCCCTTTTAAGATTGAAGATGAAGCATCAAGTGACAATAGCACGAAATGGGATCTTGATGAAGTTTCCAAACACAATATGGAACATGGATTTCAACTTATTGATGATTTTCAAGGAAATCATGAGGGAGATCCAATCCTTGCAATTGATAATCTTCCAAGAAGATTGTTTGATCAAGAATTCTTAAGTGGGATTGAGGATGTAGTTTTCACTTGGGAAGTGTTGAATCATGATGACTTCCATGATTTAGACATCAAGGTGTTAACAAAACAAGTCTTTGTAGTTGTTGGTAATTACATTATCGTAGCAAGGAGAGAAGGTTTCAGACTTGTTACTCATGAAGTATGGGAGAAAGAAGGACCAAAAAAATTTGTTTACATGCTTGACAATCCATCCCTTGGGTTGAGTGATGTTTTGGTTCATATTAGTCCTTTTGGAGAATTGGGATTGATGAAAACATTTACTCCA
>VDFB02270651.1:681659158-681964086 GCA_007258455.2 Sequoia sempervirens | reverse complement strand
ATCTTTATATTTTCTTACAATTTATTGTGTGCACTAACACACCAGTTAGATGCTTTAGCCATTCTCTTATCAGTTATCTTCCTTAAGGCCAAGTCTTTCTTTTCCTTCTGCTCAATGTGTGAAGAATGATCCTTAAAACTATCCAGCAAGAGCTTCAATTTTTGTTTCGGAGGTAAGGAATAATCAATGTTTACCTCAAGTAAGCCTTCTTTAATTACCTTTACAATAAAATCTAATATTTCAATATTCTTCAAATGTTCTTGTAGAATCTCTTTTCTTGTTGAAGCATACAAGATATCACCATGCTGTAACTTATGAAGGGGAGAAATGTTTGACAAATCAACTTGTCCTTCATGAGTAGGAATTTGCAGAAGCTGGGGTGTCACCATAGGTTGAAACTACATTGGTAAATTCTATTTCCTTAAAAGAAATTGATGATGAAGAACCCTAACCTATATCCATAGACGTATCTTGCTTCTCAACTATTTTCATTGCAACATCTTGAACTTTCATTATCTTCTTTCTTCTACACATCATTCTCCTTCTCCTTCTCCTCTTCTTTCTCTTCTTCTTTTTCCATCTCCATACCAAAGACTTCTTACATTTTATGCACACCGAAGACACCTTCTCCTTCTTGTGGTCCAGAGGGTCTTAAAGCACATATAATTAGAGGATATAATAAACTAAACCAAAATATTAGTGATAATCCCCATGCGTGGTTTAAGACCTATAGGATAAGCACTTAATTACTTGTGTACAATTGCATATCAGTGTTAAGACTACTTATTAGAGGCATGTTTAAGACCTAATATCCTCAAAGAGATTTGTACACTATAAATCAAAATATACTAAATCATTTATAAATATATATACATAATAGATACAAGTATCATATACCAAATCTAGCAAATATTTGTTGTATTAATTCTTAGATCTTAAAATATTATAATCATGGGGTTTATAAAGGATTTCCCCCTAACACCTAGTTAATTATTCTTTGACTACTTTGAAAATAATTTGAGTCTACTATTACTTTAATCTATATTTAGTTTCATGCAAACACACCTTGGAATTCTAATTGATTCCCCTATAAGATAGTTACCAATCTCATCTATTCAGTCCATATTTACACTTCTAGAAATCCTATCCTATTCCACAATTTAATCTATTTTTATAAAACTAAATATAGATCAAATATACTTGATGCAAGTTACACATTATTACAAAAGTAATACCAATGATAAGATTTATGTACCTTTGATAAGTGGCTCCAATTTTTTTAAGGCCAAAGGGTATGACAATATGGTGAAAAAGTTCCCCAAGTGGTGAAATCTATTTAATATTGGTATGTGAATTAATGATAATTTAGATCTATATTTAGAGAGGCTACCTATAAAAGAAAACCTCTCCTACCTTGTGGTATAATCAATGATCATATCTATATTGGGCTATAGGAAGTTATCTTTAGGAGTGGCTTTGTTTAGATCCCTAAAATTAGTACAAATTCTTATATTTAATCATCATGTTTGACCATAGTGAGAATGTTGAAAGTTCAAGGTGAATAAGAAATGGGTCTAATGAATCCAAACTTCAACAAGTTTTATTTTATTGCTTAACCATTAAGGAGACTTGAGGGTGCATTTTTGCAGTTTTATGTTTAACTTGTTTTGCATAAGGGTCAAGAAAAATGTTATGGAGCATGATACCCTAGGTAATGCTAGACATTTCCTCATATAACTAGGTAAAGAGCTCATAAAACTCAAGTAGAATTTATAAATCTCTTATGTTTCTAATAAGGATAAATAATTACTAATTTAAAAAATATATTTTATTGTTCATATCCATGGCGACAATCACCATGTTCACTATTGCTAAGGTATGCTAACCTTTTATGTAAGGTCATGTCTATAAAAAATCAAGAAGTTCTTAGAATAGAATAGGATTAAAAGTCAAGGGACAAAGTCCTAAAATCAAGAAGTACCATTTAAACCATGAGGGAATCTATAATCATGATGAAAAGAAGGAAAGTTTTAATAACTTCCAATAAATTCAACCAATTAAACTCAACCAATGATTCATTAGTAAATATAATATCAAGAAAAAAGTGGATAATATGTTAAATATAAATCAAGTGAAAAATCTTTATCTAAGGAGACCTAAATATATCGAGAGGTATTTTAATAGTAGGAGTAATGTGAGGAGGTAATAGATTAAACCTTTAATAAAGAATTGATGTTTAAGTGTGAGGGGTTTAATCCCTAGGGGATTCAATTAATAAACTAATGACATAACCCATACATTCATAGGGTACCAATAAACACCCCTAATGCCATTTCTACCCCTCAAGTTTATGTTTTTGATACCACCTCTATACACTAAAATAATTAAAATACCTCCTTATTTTAACTAGGTAACCCATGTCCCTATTTTTAGGTTAGTTTTTTAATGGACACTACCTACACTTACATCTAACTCAAAACTATTTTTGATTTCTCTTCCATACATTAAAGTCTTAGCATAGAAAATATAGATGAACTATTATAAATATCTCATCCTATAGAAAGTTTTGATTTAAAGCACTTATACATCTCAAACCCAAAATCCTTGCCACACCAACTCTAATAATAGATATCTCAATTGTAGTAGACATATTGGTCTAAATTACAATGAAAGGTTTTTAGAGATACTTGGTGGCTCTTCTAGGTAGGATCACAACATTACCAAAGGTGTTCAATAATTGGTTTGAGGAAACTTGGGTAGGATTGTATTGAACTTGCATGACCTTGGTGTTATATCATTGTTTCATTCATTAACTAAATTATTAAATATGCAACCCCGAGATTATGAGGCTCTAATACAATGCAATATTATGTGGTGTAGAAAAACAACTTTACAACCCTAACAAGACTAGTATAGTGAATGACATTTTGTCTTATTGACTTGTGCAAAGTGATCTATAGATGGTTTAGAATTCCAATTATAAAAAACTCCACCCCCATTTGCGTATGCTTCCAAAAAGCCCAATACCCACCCCTATCACATTAATTAAATTATCTTTTCCCTAATATTGAAGCAATATATTGGGTCACATTTTGTTTATTTAGAAAAACCCCATGATAAGGTATTAATTTAGAGGTGAATCCCCTAAGTTTAAGTCAAGCCTTCTTATAATATCTTAAACATTTACTTTTGTGCATACATTTAGTCATGATGCAAAAATGAGAGCCATATCATTTGTTAATTCAATTGAAATAAATAGAATCTTCATCATAATATCAACTTAGAATCACCATCTCAATCACAGGAGTCTATTATAGGTGGTTAAGAAGGGGAAGGAGCATGAGTTAGAGGTGGTTGATATAAGATATGAAAATCCATATATAGAGGATGCATATTAAAATCTTAAGAATTTATTTTATACTCCCTTGTAGGATGGGATGAAATCTAAAGAAGAAAATTATCTTCTAAAACATTGTTAGAAGATGAGAAGGATCCTACGGAGGAGAAGGCAAGGGAGGAGAAGGTTAGAGTTGAGAAGAGATGGTGATTTGAGACTTAGTGGTTTGGAATATTTGAAGGGATCCCCATCAACATTGATCATATAAATTTTATTTTCATAAATGAACATTTATTATTAATACAAGGTAGGAGCAACCCTCATGACATGAATTTATGGAAGCCCTATGAGTACATTATATAATAATCAACTTGACATCACATGAAATAATTTATGTGAGGCAACAAAGACAAAAATTATAAGAAGAGTAATGGTACATGAAGGTCCACAACCTACATTATCAAATCCTTTAACAGTCACCTCAAGTTCTTGTAGATTATAGATACCAGTTTTGATCTTATGGAAGAAGTCTATATTAAAAATTTCAATGCTTAAACAATTGTCTACTAAATTGTGCTTAATGGTATTTTTTGTATTGTATAATGATGAGTAAAGGAAGGTTCTCTTGAATGACGAATATGGAAGGAAGATTTGTGGAATCAAAAGGCATGATTCTATCATTATTTTGAATTGACTCTAACATAGTAAGGACTTCAATTAGCCTTATTTTATATTGAACATATTTTTTTTGCAAGGTATGATATAATATATTTGTATGTTTTTGATGCATACATTAAGTCCCTTTTAGGTTTTCTCTTAGGTATTTTGTAGTTGGTCTATGATATTGTACTCTTTATGTGGTTTAGTGGTCATTTGTGGTGGTGAAGGTAAGTTGGGAGTAGTGGTAGGTAAGGTTGTCAAAGGTGGAAGAACCTTTTTCACCCTTACCATTATCTTATAAATATAGGTAATTTTATGTAAATAATGATTAAATAGGGTTTCTGGAATACCAAAGGTTTTTCATTGAAGTATAGGGTATTATCAGAAGACTAGAGGTGTGATAGGAGTAAGAATAAGAGAAGTAAAAAAAGAAAATTGTAAGGCTAGTGTGAAAGGTTGAAAATTTGGAGTTTTAGGTGTGCTTATATCTAAGGAGTGTAGTCGTGACTTGGTGTTTCTTTGCAAGGTCTATGCAAATATCATTAGGAATGTATGCTACTTGAATTATATAAGTTTTTCCATGTGAAAAGAAGGAAAAATTAGAGAATTAGTTTTAGTTTATGTAAACATTTTGGGAACATATATTTGAGATGAAATTGAAAATAATCTAAGAATGCATACATCAACTCATAAAACGACTTACAATGAATTTCATATAGTATTGGTCTAGTTAAGTGCTTTATTGCTTATAGTCATTTGGAATGCATGCAAATTAACTTTATAGTTATGCATATATCCATGAAAAGATGAAATAATAATTTAAGCATGCACCATAGGGTTTTTAGTACCATTCAATGGATATATTAATATTTTTTCAAAAGAATAAGAAAAGAATAAGAATGCATGTTTTTATCAAGTAAAACATTGTTGTGAATTTTGAACTTGGAAATATAAAGCATAGAAGAATGAAGGATATTATCTAAGAGAATGAAATATTGAAAGGGGAATAATGGGAATCACTATGAGTTTGAACAAAGGTAAAAAATATGTCCAATATGTGTGGATAGGTGCTAAGAAAATTGACACACAACAAGTAGTTACTAGTCAAAATATCCATCAAACCATTTAGGAAAAATACATACATTCTTGGCCAAAGAAAGAAACTATGTGTTCTATAATTAAGGGTTGATTATAGTGAAGTTGACGACATAGATATATGTCACTGAATTTTTCATGGAGGAAGACAAGGGACATGGATGAAGCCATTGGGCATGAAAACATAAACAAAGGATGAAAGGGAGAGTTAAAGTGTTTAAAAATTTAAATATGTAAAACCAATTTAATTTAATCTTAAACCTAAATTTCTTAAAAAATCAATAAGATTTTTTTAGGAAAAATGACCTAAGAGTTGTGTAGGTTGTGAGGTTCACTAAAATAAAAATGATAAAAAAGATATTTGTTTCATAGTGTTTTCATTATCCTTAGTTTAATATAATTGAATGTAAAATATCATAAAAAATTTAAACATTTATTTCCTTTTAATTTAAACTAGGAATATATAGTAGAGGTCACTCATAGAAAGTAAAGAAGATAAAAAATAGAAGGTGCAATCTATTTGACATTTGATGCACCATTGTTGTTTGTTTTAGATTAGGAGGAGGAACTAATACTTTGACTTCTACTTCTATTTTATCTATCCTTAGGCTCTATGTTAGGTGGACCAATCCATATGTGGTCTTATCTAGTCTAGTGCATGGCATCTATATGACCTTCGTCCTATCCCTTTATTGTATTAGTGTCTTTTATGATTGCAATGTCTTTTATGATCTTGTAATCCATACTTGTAGTGTACTATGATATCTTGGATTGGTGGCGTTGTAGGCATATTTGAGACTTGCTTTGAGGGGTTTTGAATAACAAAACTTCTTCATTGATATTCTAGTCCCACAAAAAAATGAAAAAGATTGGATATCTTGGAAAATGTGCAAACTGAATATTAGGTGTATGTGGGGCTAAGATATATATACAATAATAAAGTTTTTCCATCTATTAATGAATGTTTAAGTTGTGTTGTCTAAATGTTGCTAAGTTTTGCTACATTTTTGTTATATTATCTTTTTATTTTTATTTTTCTTTAATAATAATAAAATGACTATTTCTACTTGTTTGGATGTGAGAAATGACAAGTAACCAAAAAAGAAAAGAAAAAGAAAAGACATTAAAATTGAAAAACCAACTTTTAACCATTATGAATATTATTAAAATGCTCTCATGAATGCAATGACATCTATAATAATCAAATGACGAGAATTTTAATGAAACACAATTAGAATTTGAATACGTTAAATTTGAAATGAATTTTAACAAGAACCATTTGTTTTCCAAGGAATTAAAGTTGATCATTGTAATATTTATGGAAGTGAAAGGCTAAGAATAGAGGATAGACGAGAGGGGGAAATACAGAGTAGACATTTTATAATATTTCGGAACAAATTCATTGTCGATCGAGCAGATCCGTGACCTTTAGGGCTCAAATATTCTTGAAGGTATCAGATAGCCTTTAAACTTGTTATGAAGAAAGGGACAAAGTGTGGCAAAAGAAATGTCGCTAGCAAACCAATTAATAGGATCCAGGCGAAATAAATGTTTGAGCCAAATTCTGTGCACGCAAGATGATTTTCAGTGATGAATGTAAGTGATTTTTTGGGTAGGAAAATTTGATGATTTGAGCAACAGAAGCTAACTTGGATTGAATTCTGCAATAACGACAATGGGCTTCAATTTCATCACTATCCTCAACCTTATACTCATCCCACTCTTTCAGCCTGCATTCAGCATTGATCATCTGGTGGCACACAAATTCAATGGCTCTCCACAAGAATACATTGAAGTGAGCAAGCCCGTAATCCAGCATCCTCCTGATAAGAAGCCCTGCTCCGTACATGTTCTCAAACATGATTTTGGCAACACCTATGGTCAACCACCTGTTAAAGTCCCTTACAACCCACCTACAAAGTGCCCTCACAAGTGGGACAAAGTGGTTCTTCAATGGAGGGCCACCTGCAAAGGGGAACAATATGACAGAATTGCTGGAGTATGGCTGAGTGGTGCCGAGATACTTAGAACAAGCACTGCTGAGCCTACTGAAGCGGGGATTGTTTGGGAGGTCAACAAAGATATAACCAGGTACACTTCATTGCTTAAAAAACCTCAGTCTCTTGCAGTCATGCTAGAAAATTTGGTTGATAGCACCTATACTGGTATTTACCATGTCACTATTAGTTTCCATTATTATCAAATTCACGATGCCCAAACGCTACCATCCCCTGAACCAGCGGATCTGGTGCTACCCATCTCAAATCCATCTGGCAATGGGGGTCACTGGTTTACGCTACAGAACAACTATAATGTCCAGTCACAGGAATTGCATATACCATCAAATGTTTATAGGGCTGTTATTGAAATCTATGTGTCTGCCCATGTGAATGATGAGTTTTGGTATTCGAATCCCCCCGATGCTTACATAGAGATCAACAATTTGACCACCCAGAGGGGCAATGGAGCATTTAGGGAAATTGTGGGTTTTATAGACGGGGTTGTTGTGGGAGCTGTGTGGCCTTTTCCTGTTGTGTTTACTGGGGGCATCAACCCTCTCTTTTGGGCACCTGTTGTGGGCATTGGGGCTTTCGATCTTCCAACATATGATCTTGAGGTTACCCCTTTTGTAGGTCAGTTGTTGGATGAGAAACATCACACTTTTGGCCTTGGAGTAACTGATGCTATTGCTGCTTGGTTCGTGGATGCAAATTTGCACCTGTGGTTGGATGAGAGGAGCACAAAGACTAAGGGGATGTTGATGGATTATGAAGCACCTTCTTTTCAACCTATTTTAGTATCAAATTTTGAAGGCTTGGATGGGTCGTTTCAGACATACGGTGAGAGAAAGATTGCTTTCTCTGGATGGGTGGAATCCACACAGGGGAACTTGACAACCCACGTCTCTCAAAGCTTCAAATATTCTAATGTGATTACTTATGAAAACAAGGGGGAAGATAAAAAGGTGAGATTGAAAATACAGACAAACAGGAAGCTAACAATTGAGACACCTTCGGAATTAGTATTGTCTCATACGATGTCAAGATTATATCCTTTCTTTATGAATTCTGTTTCTTTGGACAAAGAGAATGGTACCTATCTTGCAACAACAAACATTTCTCATGCATTCAGTGAGGAGACATCCAATACCTTACCCAGTGGTACCTCATTCACCTCTCTAAACAATTCTCAATATGCACAGGGCTCTATGCTTGTGAAGGATCATTCTGTACTTAGTGGGACAGCAAGCACCCAGCAGATATATAAATACAGGGGAAGAGATGGATGCTATTTCCGAACTCTCAACGTCAAGGATTATAAATTCATCAAAGACTATTCTGATAACTTTTGTAACTACTATTCATAGTCTTGTGATCTCTTGCTCACTGCAGTAAAGTTTGGCACTGGGTCATGTTTGCTTTTAATTTCCAGTCGTGCTAAGTGATTCCTCTTTGATGGACCAATCTTTCCGAAGAAAACAGTTGACCTTTCTGTATTATTATATTTGCATTATTCCTGCTACAATCAAATGTAATCGAAAGAGGTGATTACAGACCCATTTTCGTGTTCTCACCTTCAATTATAAATTTATAATGTGCTGATGGTCTGATCCTTTATTCTATTACTCTGATGATAGGGTAATACATTGTGCAACAAACTATTGGTAACTATGTACAAACTATTTCATTTCAATTTTCAACTATTCACTCTTCAGGTCAGTCTTTTATTCACTGTTCCTGCATTATAAAGAAAATAACGAATGTCAAATTCCTTGTAAGCCAGGGTTTTGTTTTAACTTTCATTGTTGTATTGTACTGAAAGTCTCATAAGAATGAACAAATTTCTAGATGTTATTTTTTTCTTTCATAAATGTAAATTTGAGGTAGAAAAGTCCTAGGCTTACTAGGATTATGATTAGATCTGCTGAGGATGTATATTCTAGGACTCTGGAGAGTTTTTAATGGGGGTGTTGAAGAAACCAATCGGAATAAAAAAATGCAACTAGGTGATTGATTCTAACGAGGCTCAGGAGGTCACAGAGTTAGCCACAGGATGGTAAAAGGCTGCTTTGCATCTACTAGAACTTGTAAGCACATTGATGATCACATCCAAGCTCATGTAGAAAATGAGGTAGAAAATGAGGAGGAAACTACTAAGGGTGCACTGAAATCAACAATTCTTCTTCAAAGGGAGCAGTGTCAATCTCTGCAGGCATAATAGGTGTCATTCAATTGAGGGCAGAACCCGCTGAGAGTATATTGATCTCCATGGATACCCAAGGTATGAGTGGCAAGATGTGAATTGTCTGACCTCAATCAGGCAACTCCAGTTGCAGAGAAGGATCACAAAGCTGCTTATAGCATCACAGATAAACAGTTTTCTTCTTACCAATTTGGAATCTACTATAGAACATGCCCACATTGATAATATTGCTTCTTTCAGTATTTAACTGAAGATTACAGTTTATAGTCACATGGAAATAGACCATGCATATGAGAAGATAGGATCAATTGGTCTCAAATTTCAATTAGAATAAAAGTATCGATCCCCAATTGAAAGCAACTTTGGCTCATGATGGATGAAGATATTGAACCAGGATTTAGTATGTATGGTGCAAACTGCAACATCTCTGGCTACTGAGTATATGTGTATCAGGAGCAACAACATTGCTATCGACTTCAATTGCATCACAAAAAATCTGGATTATTATGGTATTCTCAAGGCGACATGGTCAAGGCATCCATTCCATATGTATTTGCATTTATTTCTACAACAAATCTGGATTATTATGGTATCCTGAAGGTGTCATGGTTAAGGCATGCATTCCACATATATTTGCTTTTGTTTCTACAACTTAATGAATGTTGAGTGCAAGTTGATTTTTCCTCATTTCTCTCCCAGTAAAAGTTTTGTCTTAACAAACCTTTGGCCAGATCCTGGGTTCCATGAAGTCTGACATATCAATCCAAAATCACTGCCATTGGGATGTTAATATGAGACTTTAAGAATAAAATATAGTGGTACCAATTAGAATGAACTCTATAGACACACTATAAATCAAATTGATTTGGCCAGTTTGTCTGTTTGGATGGTAAGTAAGATACTATAACAATAGAAATTCGGCACAGATGATCTTAGTTATGACTAAGGATATAAACAATTGTTAATGGTCAATGTTCCTTCAATGATTATAATCTGTGTTTGTAAGCAGTCAAATTTAAAATTGTTTCATAAAATTTTCTGCACTTCATTCTGCTCCATATATGCTTGCAAATGTTCAATTGTCTGATTCAAACTGATTTGCATGTGCTTTCCAACCTTAAAAAATACAACTTATAGATGTTATCCACAGATAAAATGGACCATTGAACCTTTAGAGTTTTTTGAGATAGAAATGTTATTCTTTGATGTGCTGTTGTTTAATCCCCCCAACTCCTGATCTGCAATTGACTCTCTAAATTGTTTACTATAAGCCCGTGCCCCTTGTTCTATTTTAGTCATAGTCACAAACAATATTTTGAAAGAGACAAGCGAACCCAAAAGCCCTTGCACATAACCTGAATTTTCACAGTAGTTTTCTATTTCTAGGTAAATTATGGTAATGGAGCCTTTATGCACTAAGGTATGGACTCTGCAAAATTAACATTGAAGTAGGGAAAGTGCAGAACACTCTCTTGGTGTACACTTAATATACTGGGTGGTTTGAGATGTTTGCAAGTCGTTTAAAATCTCTAGAACTTATAACTAAGAAGATATTTCCAGATGAACCTCTATAGATTAAGACTTGTTGAAGTTTTAGGGTTTTGGTATTTTCAGGATTCCAAGGTGCCCTACACAAAGGGGCATCAGTGATGGGAAAGTGTAGTAAGTATCATGAGGTATTCATGGGCATGAATGAGAAGCTAAAAGTAGATATATAGGACGTAGTCAGGTAGAGAGAAAGGCATAAAATTAGGACGTATGACCAATCCAGAAATTTGAGAGGTTGATATGCCAACTAGTCCTTGACAAAACAACATGTTAGTAAAGTAAATTTCAAGTATATACAATGCCAAACTTCAAGATGGATAAAAATGTGGTTTTGGGTAGTTATGCAATTGAGACACAATATAGTGTTCATTAATAAGGATAAAATTTCTGCACATGCATGCTGCTCTATTTTCCTCAAAGTTTTCATTCATACATGCCAATCAATATACAACTCTCGAAATGAACAACCCAATTCGCTTTAAAAGTTTATGAGTAGTTTCAAGTCTCTTGAATGTTTGGAAATTATTACATCTATGATAAAAATTGCTATTATATTAGACGGGGTTTATTGTAATGGAACATTGTGCCAATTCTTGGAGTGAAAAAATTGAAACCAATTAAATATTACATTTTATTTATGAAGCCATCTCCTGGTGTATCTGTAGTACAAGATAAAATTTGAAAAAGGGTATAATATTTGAAGTAAGAGCATCCCAATTCAAATAGCAGTAGGTTCATCGTTTCTACAGATATTTTTAAGAAGATGGAAGTGCATTATTTATGACGGCATCTCCACTACAATTTCACATGGATGCACTTGCACTGTGTATCCTTTGGTGATTAATGCATGCCCTTTATTAGAGATTTTCTCTCAAATGGGCTTTGGATTTTTTATCATTTTCAGAAGTGCCGAGTTAGCACCTAAGCCCTAAGCTTAACGAGTCATGTTGAACCAATTATGAATTGAGTCTTATTTCATCTTAAAAATATCCCTGACCATGTAAATCCTTGTGTACTTTACGATTCAACTTATGATTTCATCCTCAGTTGAAACTTTCAGAATATGGCTGTTCTTCCTACAGCCATTTCCTGTTTTACACTCCTTGTTATGTCTTGATTTATGAATGCCCTGCTGTATTCTGTCCAGCAGTGATTGTATGTTCTTAACTGTTCTTCAGCAGTCCATTAAATTGTGCTTTGTCTGATCATGCACGTCTATGACTGTGCATCTGTAATCTCTTATTAGCTTCAATCCACTTAGACAAAAACCAACTGCTACTTTTTAAGAATGGTCCTTTACTTAATCCTTTTGGAAGTTACGTCAAACAATATATTTATGGAGTTTCCAAATCCATATAGACAAGCATAGTGCATATCGCATGAATCTCTTGTATGCTTCAAATTTCAATGGTAATTAGTTAGAATCATTTTCTAATAGAATTTATGGTGATTGATGGATATGTATCCATATCAATTAGGGAATGCTAATTTTGTTGAAGACATTGGAATTTAAACTCTGCATAGCATCAACTCAGTGCTCTGTGGCACTTTGTGTTCTTTGGCCTAACATGGCCTATCCAAAAATAACATTTTCCTTGAATTTGGGAATTTATTCATAAAATTTCTCACTGTTATATATGAGTGGAAGTTGGGTGGTTTAACATGGAGCCATGTGAGACATGCTTTGGAGAGCATCTCAACACCATTGGGTTTCTATTTCTTGATTCATTTTCTAATTGTCATTTAATTAGATATACAATTCAATATGAAATTTGATCATAGGACTGGACTATATATATTGTGTGCTTTGCACATGTATTTATTTTGTTTTGCCATTTTATGGTTTTGCATTAGTCATTTTAACTCACATTGTATGATTGCCTTCAGATGCAACCATTATCACCATCTCATTGCAATAGCCCTTGGAGGCTAAATGGCCGCTAAATTTTATAGCTATTCTTCACTAGATTTGACCTTAGTTATATATTTTTATTACATATTTACTCATCCTAATGGAACATAAGTATTTCTATTTGGGCCATAAGGAATAATGGGACTAGTAAAATGAGGCTATTGTTCCATCAAGATACTAGCTTTAGAACTGAACATAGAAGTGAGCAGACTCTGGATGTCTAAGCTTTAAACTTTTCTTATTAAAAATGTTTTTTCATTATTAAAAACATAGTTATGTTTGAGTAGGGATCCCAACCTTTATACTCAATTAAAAAGTAGATTTATTACACTTAACTAAAGTATATCATTAACAAATGTTATTATTATTTCATTTAGTTTTCATTTTTTTTTTTACTTCCTTATGGCTGTTAATCTAGTGAAGACCTAATAAGTTTATTAGTCCATTCTACTCTACTCTACTTCCTCAATATTTTCTTATAAAGGGAAGCAAGGGCCTTTTAACATTATTCTTTTTTCGTGTAGCCATGACACATCAAGTTAATTACATGCAAGTTTGAGGACTGATGTTCAACCTTGTTATTCAGGTTAAATTTTGAATGGTCGGTCAACACTTTAGATGACTTCCATGCTACACTCTTCAAATAATATGTCATGAGAGAGAGAGAGAGAGGACCAAATTGGGGAATGCATGCCTCACATCAACATTTTTTTAAGCTTTCGAGGAGGATAATAATGGGATTACCCATGGAAGAAAATTTGGAAGTCCTATTTTAAATAAAGCTTGGAATATTTGGGGGTATTAATCTAGGATTATCTTTCTTCATTGCAATTTAATATACTTAAAATTCTAAAAAATAATTGATAACAATAATAAATATAATAAGGATCTATCAAATATTAGATTTATATTTAAATAGATTAAATGTATGAGTTTGGAGATGTAAATGGAAATGAGAGAAATAAGAGAATGCATTTCTGTGATGTTTGAAGAGTGGATCTAATTGAAGAAATAGAAAGAACAATTATAGAATATGAATCCTACAAAATTTCAGCTCTTAAGGATCAATAAGGATACTTGTATTGGGCTTTGGATGCTTCTATAGGATATGGATAATTCTACAAACACTTGCACTAAAATATGGCGCTCTTGCCTTGCAATCTCAAAAAACCACGTCTTCATGACACTTCTCTATTAGGATTAAGGTGTCTCAATCTTTGAGTCTTAGCATTCAATTTATTATTTAGGTGATTATTTAATTATTTCCTATGTGTATTGCCTACCAAATTAGTTGTCACTTTGTGGGACCTACTGGTGAGGTGGCATCCTATATGGAAGGTGACATGTACAATTTGTAAGCTATTTTAGTGGAGGGAGGTGCCCCACTTTAGAGGTCCTATTTTTGGGGCTAAAATGGTGGCAATTGTCATAAGTTGCTATGTAATGATTATGACAAACTATGACAACTTGCTATGACAGGATATGACAACTGTAAGGGTCATGTATGACAGTTTATATGTCACATTATGATAGTCAGGCTACATTTATGGGGGTGCCCAAGTTTGTATGTGGCAATTGCATGTGTATAGGTGCCTTGCATGTTGAGTGGAAGCTAACTTTGTGGAGACATGTGCTGGTTTTAGAAGATGCCATAATTTATGGGTCTTGACTATGACATGTCATAAAGGACTCATGTTCACACCTTGGGTGTGGGTTTTGGTTTTGGCAGCTTCTCTTCATGTTGAAGTATTATAAATACTTGGTGCCTTAGTGTATTTTTAGATGATAGGTTGAAGAATTGCTGAGACGTCATGTTGCTAGAATTGCTTCAGATTCTTGTTGTAGTTTGAGACTCCTAAAATGCATTTCTCTGACACTGTATTGTAACCCTTGTTGAATAATACAAATTAAGTTGTGTTTGGAGTGTGGGTTTTTTTTTCTCATGTATACTTGGTGTTATGTGTTTTTCTTGTATTTGTGTTGTTTATTTTTATCTATTATGTGCATCTTCTTTATTGTAACTGAATAAGGGTTTGAAACTTTAAAAATATGCATATTCTCTCCTTTGATAGATTGGTGTAGGAAGCTTTGTTGTGTACCCAACTTCCTTTCAATTGATATTAGAGCTTGATCACCTTTGTTTCCTATTGTGGGTTAATGGTTTTTTGTACTGATCCTGTTTGAGTGGGAGTTTGTTGCAATTTTTTTTGTTAACCTTGTTGTAGGAAGGAGATGGCGAGCACATTTGGTAGAATTGAAATAGAGAAATTTAACGAAGGCAACTTTGAGCTATGGAAGCTCAAGATGAAAGACATGCTAGTAGACCATGATATGTGGTTAGCTATTTTTGGAAATGTGCCATCGAGTGTGAAACAAAAAGATTGGGATTTGATGGATGGGAAGGGTAAGGGTTTGATAAGACTCTGTTTGGATGATTCAATACTTCTAAATGTCCATGAAGAGAAGACCACATCACTTCTTTGGAAGAAACTTGCTTAGATTTATCAGGCTAAATCCTTGGTAAATATGTTGTTCCTGCAAAAGATGTATTCTCTACGGATGGAGCAAGGATGATATGTCGCAAATCACTTGAATGCATTCAACATGCTTGTTGCCCAGTTGAACTCTGTTGGTGCGAAAATGGAGGATTGTTGTATGGCTTTGCTGTGCTCACTATCGGATTCATGGGTCCACCTTGTCATGAGCATTGGAAGTACCACTACCACCTTTAAGATGGATGAAGTAGTTGTGTCATGAAGAGATGTAGAGAAAAAATTCTGAAACAACTAAGGAGGCTCTGGCAATTTGAGGAAGAACGAAAGAGAAAGGTAAAAAGAACATGAAGCCAGAAAAGTCAGAATCCAAATCCTGTGAGAGATCTAAGTCTCTTGGTAAGACCAAGGCGAAAAGTTGGAATTGTGGCAAATTTGGGCACGTCCACAACGAGTGTAAGGAGTTGAAAAGGAAGAAAAAGAAGGCATTCTCTGATTTTGACTTTGTCAAATCCTCTTAGGATGATGCAGATGCTTTTGTTGTTGCCTTGGAAACACGTGCATCACAAGATGTGTGGTTGATAGACTCAAGTGCTTCTTTCCACATGACTTTGCGTCAAGATTGGTTCTCTAAGTATGCAAGTTATGATGGTCGGAAGGTGTATTTGGGTGATGATTCTCACCTGAACATTGTTGGTCATGGAAGAGTCAAGATAAGATTCCCAGATGGTAGAGTGAGGGGGATTGATGGTGTCCTACATATCCTTGGTTTGACACAAAACCTTCTTTCTATAAGTAAGTTGAATGGTGTTGGCGTGTAGGTTGTCTTCTCGAATGGAGGATGCACGATGACAAGAGGAGCTATGGTGCTTGCTAAGGTTGTTTGGATAGGCACTCCGTTTCAACTGGATGCATGCACGATTTAGTGCAATAATTTTGTGGAAAAGAAGAAAAGAACTTCTGAGTCACTATCCTCACCATTGGAACTGACAACAAGAAGAAAGTTGCATCCACTTCCAATGGTCGTGCTTTCTGTGTACCTAAGGGTGCTCATGCTTTGGAAATGAAGCTACCTGCTGAGAAGACAATGCTTTGACACCAAATACTTGGTCACATTGGTGAAAAGGGTTTAAGAACGCTGAAAAATAAATGCCTTGTTGAGGGGCTTGATGATTGTAACCTCAAGTTCGATTTTTGCAAACATTGTGTCTATGGAAAGCAAAATCTACTGGGGTTTGGGACTATTGCATTTTGATGTGTTTGGTCATGTAAATGTTCCTTTGTTATCCAAATTTGTGTATTTTGTTTCATTTATTGATGACTATAGTAGAAGGATGTTTTTATTATTTTCTCAGAAGTAAATTTGAAGTCTTCATTCGGTTTAAGGAATTTAAAGCCTTGGTAGAAAATTAGATTGATAGGAAGATTAAATGTTTGAGGACTGATAACTGTGGTGTTTTGTTCCACAAATTTCGATAAGTTCTATAAAGAACATGGGATTGAAAGGCATAAGACAACTCCAAATGCCCCTCAACAGAATGGAGTTGCAGAGAGGATGAATATGACATTGATGGAGAAGGCTGAAAGTATGCTAAGTGGAGCTAGCCTTGAACAAAAGTTTTGGGTTAAAGCTGTTGCCATTGCATGTGTAAGTGTGGAATAGGTAAATAGTAAATAACTGAAAACACTTCTTAATAAGACATTATATCAAAGATTTAAAAGCAATTAAACTAATTTAAAAACATAAATCTACTGGAAGCGTCATATTGTTCTCTATCTCTAAAGATTTATTAAATCACGAGGCTCTCAGATTTGGTAAGCATTGTGACTGTTAAAATGCCAAGAGAATGAGATACTGTTAAATGCAATAATTTAATCCTGTATGATGATATCTAGATTAAAAGAAAGCTACTGTAATCTAAATTGACATGAAATTCGATAAAAGAAGCTATAGTAAAACTAAGATGCAACCATGATTCTGATTCTAAAATGCTATGATTGCTATTGCTAAATGCTATTTGCTCAAATGCTTGGATGCTTGATTGCTATTGCTGCAGAGTAAGATTGCACAAAGTTGAGATTTAGGGGGTCCATTTCTTGTAGAAGAAGGCTGTATTTATAGATTTATGACAACAATTTTGTGAAGGGGCAACACATCAAAGGCTTGGATTTGATCTGGAGGATTCAATGGTAAGAGATGAAGAAGCTTGAGCTGATTATGGGAATGGTTTCTCCCCATGAAAACATCAGACCAGATGATATGAAGAATTAGAGGAAAGAGATTGAAGAGGATTACCTGCAAGTTTTTCTCCACAACTTTCACATGAATGCTAGTTGAAATAAATTAGATGTGTTATCTCATTTGGTAGGTGAGTGAATAGAGGAAAATTTTTCCTTTATGCGTTCATTTGAATTTTTGGATTTTATTCAAATTTAGCAAAAAAAAGATATTTAATTAAATGAAACAAATATTTGACATTTGCTTATTTAATAAAAAGGGATATGATAATTAAATAAAAACTTTAGGATATCTTTATTTAATTAAGAGGAAACATGATTAGATAATTAAATAATACCAACTATTGAAGTTGCTTATTTAATTAAGATAGAATAAATGAATAAATATAGAAGAAATAATAATGTACTATATAAATAAATATTTTTATTTATTTAATAGTAGAGGAATTTATGGTTAATCAAATAATTCGTATTTAATTAATTATATTCTCCAGACCATTTTTAGGTGTATACATTTTGCCCCTCTTTGAAGTGATGTGTTTACGCATTGCTTCAAAGAATTTTGCTGTTGTTGCTAATATCAACGAATTTTTTTCAGTATGCCCTAGACTTGCCCCGGACATTGAATTTAGCTGATGATGGACATATGCCCCCTCATGAGATAAATTGATAAATTTTATGATTTTTATGATTTTTTCGAAAATTTTCAATTTTTTATATTTTTTAATGACTCTATGATGATTCGATGAAGATTCGAGGTTGAAATAATTTATCTCCTGATAAAGAATGTAGAAATTGCCCCTGTGATGAATTTGAATTAATCTCCCTTGAAAAAAATAATTAATCCCACAAAAATCCCATCTTAAATAACCTATAAAAGGTCAAAAGGTCATTTTCAAACTCATTTGTGCATTTGAAATTTGAAAAATTTGTGAGAGCAATTGTGGAGCAAGATATCGATTTCTTACCACACTCACCGGTTTGAGTGCGTGCGACGACATAACCGCCCGACTGCCTACGGTCCTCCGGTATGTAACCAAGAACCCCCTCATTTTACATGCATTTTTCATTTTTTGTGTTTTTTTCGGATTTTTAAAATTTACATTTCTTTTAGTGCTTTTGCATGTCGATGTAGCGCTTAGAACAACTGTTTTAGCGCTTAGGTTGAATTTTGTAGCGCTTAGGTAGGATATTTTAGCACTTTTGATGTTTTAGCATTTAGATTAGGTTTTGTAGTGCTTTGACTTTCTGTTTTAGCGCTTTGATTAGTTTAGTGCGTTGACTCGATAGATTAGTGTATTGACCCAATATAATAGCGCTTATGATGAAATGGTGCTTTGACCATCTGAAATGGCACATATGCTTGATCAAATGGCGCTTTTGACGATTTAGCGCTTTGAGCACCTGTTTTAGCGCCTTTAAGTGTTTAATGGTGCTTTTGATATTTTGGCGCATAGAAACTCTGTTTTAGCGCTTCCAAGTCAGATTGATAAAGTTTGTCAAATTTGTCCTTGATTTTGTCGATTTTTGATCGTGTCAGCCGTTGGTTTGATATGATTGATGATCTTGATCAAGTAGATGATGTTCAACCTCATGATAGGCGAGGTTTGATGATTGATTGATGATAATTATCCTCATGATAGGCGAGGAATAATTATTTTTTGATTGATGAACCTCATGATAGGCGAGGTTGATTTGATGTATTGACCTCATGATAGGCGAGGTTCAATGATGTTCGCTCACGAGATTTAATCAAAAGTCTCACCAAAGTTGATTATATTTGATAGGATAATTGATGTGTGATGATTTGACAAGGAATACTAACTTTGATCATTTCATGAATATAGGCGGCTTTGAAGAACCTCCAGATTAGAGAGCAGTTTCCTTAGACGTTTGATCTGATACCACAGCTAGCACAGCCTGAGACAACTTTTATTACACGTTGTGGATTGTCCTCCTTATTGGATATGCCCCAGATTAGGATTAATCGGGGTCTCTTGACGGCTTTAGCGGAGAGGTGGCATAGCGAGCATAATACCTTCCACCTAGCTATCGGCGAGATTATAGTCACTCCTGAGGATGTTTGGTGGATTTTGTGGATACTAGTTGTCGGGGATATTGTTGTCTATGATTCATCAGAGCAGGGCGGGACTGATGCTCTTTGGAGAGTTTTAGGATGATACTATTGTTGGATGTTGAATTCCGTGGTGTGAGATGGTGGATGCCTATGCCACTTTGCCGACAGTTCTTGCTAGATTCATTGGAGGGTTCCTTTGTCTTGATTGCAGGTCAAAGGGATTCTTTGTTGGTTGGGGACGTGTACTGGAGAGCATGATTTTACACGGGACGAGATATGCTTGGGGCATGTGTATACTTGCCCATTTGTATCATGATTTGCATTCTGTTGTCTACCTTGGTGGTCAAAGTTTATCAGCCGAAGTTACTTTACTTCAGGTGTGGGCGTGGGAGCATATTGCTGTCACGCGGCCAGTGATGGTGAGGCAGTGTCTCGCCAGGCGGCCTTATGTTCACATATACGTAGGTCGACTTACTCAGCCTAGACTGGGTAAGTTAGATCATTAGCACATAGTATTGGATGATATGGAGACTATGACATGGCGTCCATATTTAGACTGTGAGCACTGGGACGATGATGATGTTCAGTTGCCATTTTCTGTCAGTTGTTTATTCTGATTGGGCGGACATGATGGATTTTGGAGAGATTTCTGCTGAGACGAGTGCTTTGTCAGTATGGCATTGTTTAGGGCATTCCCCAGGGTGTTGCCCATTATGCTCGTCGATAGATTGATTCTACAGATTGGGGGCCTGTTCTGTCATATGATGCTATAGTGCAGGAGTTCTAGGATTTACAACCTTTTATTTGGGAGATCTGTCTAGATATTGTCAAGCCACCAGTGACAATCGAATATGCAGAGTATTTGGCGTTACATCCATTTCCACGTATTACCATTCCCGATGAGCCAACACCATTACCTGCCGATGAGGAGGTTGTTGTTGCACATCAATGCCGACGGAGGAGAGAGGAGATTGGAGATGAGGAGGTGGTGGTGGAGGAAGTCGAGAGTAGTAGTGATGAGGAGGGCAGTGGGGATGAGGAGGATAACAATGGTGACAAGGAGGATAGCAATGGTGATGATGGATTAGGTGGATCAGGTGCTGGTGGGTCAGGTCATGGTTTAGAGGAGTATTCGATGCCTTGTAAGAGAGAAACAGTGGTGGCCCCTTCAGAGTAGCGTGTGTAGCAGCAACAGACCCAGATAGCGAGTCTAAAGGTACAGGTTCAGACCTTACAGGGTCAGCTAATTCAGGCCCAGGGTTTGTTGGTACAAAATCAGATACAGATGCAGGCTCAGGCTTGGGCTCACGCACAGGCCCTAGCACAGGTACATGCTTAGTTGGATGTGGCTCAGGTACAGATTACAACCTTTACAGCCGAGAGGGATGCCACTAGATTTACTGCAGAGGGGGCTCAGGCTGCAACTGAGAGATTGCAAAGATTGGCAGATGGTACCACTGTAGCAGATTATATGCGAGAGGTTGTTCGTGTTGGTCAAGAGGTAGAGTATTATAGAGGTAAATTCTATGATGTCGTCCCTTCAGAACTAAGAGTGAGCTATGGGCAGTCCCGATCTGGTAGGTCCCATTCGAGAACTGTGAGTAGAGGTGTGACACAACCTCTCCCGAGAGACCTGAGAGATCCTGGTACATCTGGTGGTGGAGGGTCTGGTCCTGAGATGCCTGCACCATCTAGAGCCAACAACACCTAGTTTCATGATTGCACCCTCTGCTATATTTTGAGATGTGATGTACACTCCGATTACAACCATTTTTGATGATATATCTCTTTTCATTTTAGACATTATTGTATACTTGACATTATGATTTTGAGATCTATATGATATGCAACAGATGTTATTGATCTATTATGTGTTCTATATGATTCTATGATGGATACATTTATTTCCTATGTTCTATATGTCATGTGATGATTCTTATATTATGATGTTATGGATGTAGTTTTATAATCATGATGATATGCTATGATTTATGATGTTTTATCTATGATGTGTATACTGATGATGTATGGATGTATGATGTATGTATGGATGGAATATATGCATGATGATGTGTAATTTTAAATTATATGATTATGTGCCTATATGCATGAAAATGGATGTGATGGTTTAAATGATATATGATGTGCGATGTAAATGGGATGTGTGCACTTTTATTCTTGTGATAAATGCAAATATATGATGTAATAAGTGAATGAAAAATGATGAATATAATGGTTTTTTAAAAAATATATGATATATGATATGATTAATGGATGCGATGAAATGCAACATAGAAATTTATTTTTGAGGATTTCTTATGCAATTTTATGATGTGTGATATGAAAAAATATGATATGATCAATGCAAATGTATGAAAGATGAAATGATATATAAAATGCTTTCTATATGTATGCAATGAAAATGATGATGCAACTATATGATAACTATGATGTTTTGGTTAATGTCAAGTATACTCAATCCATTATGAGAATAAGATATTTTTGTTATTGAATTGGTCACCCTTCTAATTAACAAATACTCTGCCGATGTAAAACTATTATGAATGCAATCTAATTTATCAAGCAAATATACATGCAAACATTGACATCTTAACAATACTTTTATTGTGCTTTGTATCATCATAAGAGCTTTAAAAATGTTGAAAGTGAGTACAAGCATCAATGGTATAATTTTGACCATGATGACTTGAGTACCACTTCCATGATTTTTGATATTGCAAGTGAACACAAGCATCTAGGTATAATTAAACCGAGATGACCTGAGCATTTCTTGCGTAAACAGACAAGAATCACTCACTTTCCTATGTGAATTGGAATGTCATCCATGATACTTTGTAGAGCACTTCCCACGACAATTCACACAGTAATTATGATTAATTCACAGACAACAGACAAAGGAAAATACCATTCTCCTTCCTAGCTTCTCTAGTTCAATACATCATCGAGTTGCTCCAAAGAAATGATAACAAATATCAAAATACAACATATCCAACCTTTGCTTAAAGTATTTCAACCATTATTCAGATTAGATCATCCATTTTGATTTTATGATATTTTTGTGATTTTCTGAGATTTTGACCAAAAAAACCTAACCTAAAGACCTATCCTAGGGGCCTCAGGGGTTGATCAAAGATTAGCCTTGCCTACGTTATACACGTAGAGACCATGTAGTTCGACCAACACAGACTCTGTTTTTGACTTTTTGAGACTGACTTTTTGGATTTTCTGTTGTGATATGGATGTCCAACGTGTTTCTGACAGTGATTGATGTTTCATGTTGGGTTGTGTTTTGATCATTGTTTTCTTTGCATTTTTCTTCCTGCTTTTTGTCTATTTGGTTAAGCTTGAGATTTATTGCCCCCAGTGAGGTCAAGATTTTTCCCCCAAGCTAGAGTGGGACATGACTACTCGTAATGATATGATAATGGATGTAAAATGATGGTGGAAGTAACGACCATGATATACGTCTAATAGATAGAAAAGCTGGCCTTAAAATCACAAGTAGTGCCTGTTTCCAGGTTTTCACTACATGTTTTTATTGCACTTTTTTCAGTCTTTTTGATTTTTTTGTATTTTTATGTTTTCTTGATTTTTTTTGTATTTTTCTATTGCCAAGATGCCTGTTTGCCAGGATTTCATCCAGGTAACTATTGAACTATGCACTAGGTGATTCAGGTGTAGAACTTTATGAGATGGATACTGTTGATAGGTTCATCAAACCAATCCCCTTCAGGTGTAGATAGTTGATAAGCTCCAGATCCATAAACTGATATGATGACAAAGGGACCTAGCTAGTTAGGTTCAAACTTCCCTTTCTTTTCTCTATCTTGTTGATTTCTAGGGTTTTCTTTTAGGACCAAGTCCCCAACCTGAAAGACTCTAGGCTTTACCCTTTGATTGTAGCTTTTGGACATCCTTTGTTGATATGCCGTTAGATGGTTCACAACTTGTTGACAATGTTCATCCAATAGTTCCAACTCTTGCAGTCTAGAAACCCTATAATCTTCATCTAGAATGATACCTTTCAATGATACACAGAGTGATGGAATCTCAACCTCAATGGGTAGTATAGCTTCTGATCCATATACCAATGCATATGGAGTAACTTTTGTGGGTGTTTTGATGCTAGTTCGATATGCCCAAAGAGTAGGATTTAACTGAACATGCCAATCACATCCAACATTGTTAACCGTTTTCTTTAGAATTTTTAGAATTATTTTGTTTGAGGCCTCTACTTGGCTATTTCCTTGAGGGTAGTATGGCGTTGAAAAACGATGTTGGATATGGAATTTCTCACACAATTCCTGGACAACCTGGTTCTTAAAAGGTCTCCCATTGTCTGATACTATGGATTGGGGAATTCCATATCTACAGATGAGGTAGTTCAGTATGAAAGACAAGATTTGTTTTCCTGTGATTGTTGTTAAAGGAA
Organism: Sequoia sempervirens; assembly: GCA_007258455.2. Taxonomy (NCBI): domain Eukaryota; kingdom Viridiplantae; phylum Streptophyta; class Pinopsida; order Cupressales; family Cupressaceae; genus Sequoia; species Sequoia sempervirens. The sequence goes on along the minus strand of VDFB02270651.1, from coordinate 681,940,071 downwards.
CCGCTTCTATCCATTTTGTAAAGTACTTTGTTGCTGTGATTATAAATTTGTGCCCATTGGATGAAGACATATTTATCTTTCCTACCAGGTCTAGTCCCCACTAACAAAAGGGCCATGTTGATGTAAACGGATGCAATTCATGCGCTGGTGCATGAATTAAGTTACCATGAATTTGAAATTTTTGGCACTTAACAAAATGATAGGAATCCATCTCCATATTCGGCCAGTAATACCCCAAACAGAGGAGTTTCTTTGCTAAGGTTGGTTTGCTTGAATGAGTTCCACAAATACCTTCATGAACCTCACGTAAAGTTTTGTTAGACTCGTCATGTTCAAGACACCGAAGAAGAGTACCATCTAGACCTTGACGGTAAAGTATGTTAGCAATTAATGTATGTCGTGCGTATTTGCGGATGAAGTTGAGTTTTTGGTTTCTGGAAAGATCGGGAGGAAGGATATTATCTTTCAGGTAAGCATAGGTCTTTCCATAAATGGAGGATTCAACGCCAACTAAATGACATATGGTTTGAGATTTTGGGCTATCATAGGCAGGAGTAGACACTTGTTCTACCATAAACTCATAACGATCTCGTTTTTCTGGCAATTGTAAAAGAGAAGCAATTGTAGCCATAACTTCTGCAGCCTTGTTTTCTGCCCTGAGAATCTATTCAAACTTGATATCTACAAAGTACTTTTTGAGCTCATCTATCATCTTCTTGTATGGCATCAACTTTTCATCCTTTATCTGATATTCGTCATTTACTTGATAAATGATTAGCTATGAATCACCATATACTTGCAGTTCTCTGATATTCCATTCAACCGCCACTTTAATACCAATTATCAAAGCCTCATACTTAGCTACATTATTTGTGCACGAAAACATGAGTCTATAAGACCTTGGGATTGTATGTCCTTGAGGTGTGACAAAAGGATGCCCGCACCAGACCCACATTGTGTGTATGACCCGTCAAAATAAAGCCTCTATAGTTGTGTTGTCATAGTTAGAATATCTGCATTAGGAAACTCAATGTTCATTGGATGATTATTAGATAATTGAGCTTCAACTAATTGATCAGCAATCACTAGACCTTTGATGGATTTCCTATCTACATAATGGATATAAAATTCACTTAAGATCATGACCCATTTGGCTAATCTCCCTGTTAGAGCAGCCTTGCTGAGTAAGTATTTTAACGGATCAATCTTTGCAATGAGCTTAACCGTGTGGGTCGACATGTAATGCCTCAACTGTTGGGTAGCAAATACCACCGCCAAACATTCTTTCTCGATGAAGGTGTAGTTTATTTAATAAACATTCAGAGTCCTGTTGATATAGTATATAGCTTGTTCCCTTCCTTCAAGATATTCTTGTGCTAATAGAGCTCCTAAAGAAATATTTGTTGTTGCTATGTATAATAACAATGGTCTCTCTTCTATAGGTGGCATGAGTATGGGAGGTGACATCAAATATTTCTTTATTTGAGTAAAGTTGTTTCACATCCTTCATCCCACTTGAAAGAGACATTCTTGTGTAGTAGATGATCGAATGGATTACTTTTATTTTCCAATTGGGAGATAAATCTCCTGATTGATTGTAACCTTCCCTGTAGAGACCGTAGCTGACTGATATTCTTGGGTGGCGACATTTCCATTATTGCTTTCACTTTAGCCGGATCCACTTCTATGCCTTTTTCTGAAACTATGTATCCGAGGAGCTTTGCCGATGTAACCCCAAACACACACTTCTTTGGATTTAATTTGACATTGAATTTTTCCAATCTTGTAAAGATTTTTCCCAAAATCTCTAGATGTCCTTCCTTGGTGTATGATTTTTCTAATATATCATCAACGTAATCTTCCATAAAAGTATGCATCATGTCATGGAAAATAGTGGTCATTGCACGCTGATATGTTGCACCTGCATTTTTCAACCCAAAGGGCATGACGTTCCAATAGAATGTACCCCATGGACATGTGAATGTTGTCTTTTCCTGATCTTCAGGTGCTATCTTGATTTGGTTATACCCCGACAAGCCATCCATTAGCGACATGGCATGTCCTGCTGTTAAATCGACAATAATGTTAATGTTAGGTAAAGGAAAATTATCCTTTAGACAAGCTTTATTTAGATCTCTGAAATCTGTGCATATTCTGCTACTTTTGTTTGGTTTAGATACAGGTACAATATTTGAAATCCACTCAGCATAATCGATGGATATGATGAACCCTGCATCCAACAACTTTTTCAACTTAGCTTTTACCATCAATGCGATGTGGGGATGCATTTTCCTTAGTTTTTGTTTGATTGGTTTGATTCCGGATGGTAAAGATAGATGATGCATCAGAAGACCTGGGTCTAGCCCTGGCATATCAGAGTAAGACCAAGAAAAGTTGATATGTCGCTCTTCAAAGAACTTGACGAATTTAGGCTTCTCTTGTTCTGTCATAGATGCTGCCAGATGTAGCATTTTTGTCTTTTTTGCTGTGCCAATATTGATTGACTATGTAGGTTCCACCAACATTGATGATCTTTCATGGAAATGTTCTGGAAGGGTGTCAAATCTTCCATCCTTCGGTGCCTCATAGAGGTTTTCACCTTCAGATATGTTCTTTATTTTTACTTTTTCAAGATCTAATGTTGCCATTGAATGGTTTTCACCATCAAATCCATTGTTCCTATTTTCAATATTGTAACTGAAAGATTTGACACCCTCCTGACTTGGAGCGATGTTATGAGATTTATGATTTGAACTTGTGTCAGGTTCGTCACAACAAAGGTAATTTACGATGGCATCATTGTTCTTAAAGATAGGAATACTGATAGGTTCAATAGATTCCTAGTCTATAAGTTCAAGATGCATTAATGGTAAGAAGTCATCAGATTGGGTAATGTCAATGGCAGTAAAGGTTCTAATAGCAATGTTTTCAAAAATTTCAGTGGTAATGTCAAGGTCTATGATAGTACTTTCCTCCAAGTCATCTATCTCACTCGATATCTGTTCACCCTCACTTGAGTCATTGATATTTTGTGAACCAAATTCAAGGGGTCGAGTCCTTGAGCTTTGTCCCTCCTCGCGGTAGGTGCATACTCTTTTATAACATCAATTTGTATGTCCCCGCATGATGTTTCTGATAAAGAGTCCCACTCATATTCATTAGAATCTGTCTCAGAACCATCCTGTATTTGAAGGATTCTTTCTACAACTTTCTTAGTTACTTCTTCTTTTGATTCCCCTGTATAGCCTAATCCTGTTTTGTCTTTAGGATGAAGTGCGAGGGTTTGAATGGGTTCTATAATGCCATATTTTCTTTTCCCAATAGGTCCCTGTCCTTCATATCCCATTTTTTCTAAGATAGCCTTTCCTTTTCCATATTGATCTGTTTTGATGCTGATATTTACTGATGTTGAGGCATCCTCATCTTTATAGAGCCAATTGAGAATGGCCTTATCTTCAGATTCTTCTTCTAGAGTACCCACCTTCACAAATCTATCATTTAAAGCCGTGGTAGGTGTTGATGATGGTTGTGTCGATGTTGATGGCTGTCCATATGTTCTTGGAGATGGAAACAATTGTGAAAGACATAAAGATTGTTCAAGGGAATATTCTCCCATGCCCCTGTCTTTTAATTGGATCTTGTTTCTGAATTGTTGTGATATAAAATCCAGTTGAGCTTCATTGCTTGATGAAGTGGGGTCAACAACAGTTGTTTCCTTTAAATGATCCTTTTTCTCAACCCATTTGGATATAAAATTTGGTTGCTTTTCACCACTGGATGAACTAGACGTGTTTGCTTCTCTATTATGGGGTACCAAATTGTCTTGAGTTGCTTTAAGCATGTTACAAGTTTCAGGATTATTGTAATCAGCTGATATGGTGACTTCCTGTCCATTGACTAGAAAATTTAAACACTAATGATAGGTCGAAGGCACTGCCTGCATTTCATGAATCCATGGACATCCCAAGAGTATATTATAATTTAGTTCCTTTTCTAACACTTGGAAAACTACATTCTTGACAATTGGTCCCACTTGAATTGGCAACACAATCAACCCTTTGGAAGATCTTTCTTCTTTATCATAGGCTTTTATTGTGATCTTTCTTCTTGCATCTATGGCATTGTTAGAATAACCTAGTGCACAAATTAGTTTTAAAGTACAAATATTTAATCCAGCTCCACCATCTATTAAGACACGCTTGACATGGTGTTTATGGATTAAAAATTCTATATGAAGGGCCGCATTGTGTGGATGATTTAGTGACACATCATCTTGTTTAGAAAATGATAGACAATGAGGCATAGTCAGATGTCCCACCATAGCTTGAAATTGATAGACATCCAGATTATTGGGTACCGTTGTGGCCACAAGAGCCTATTCTAAAACCTCCTTATGTGATGGTGAAATTTTAAGGAGTTCCAGTATGGATATTTGTGTTGGTATCTTCTGTAGTTGATCTACTATGTTGTATTGATTTGAAGGGGGAGTAGTGGTTTTAGATGAAACTGCTTTCAATATCACTTTGGATTGCCCCCTTTTTGTTACATTGACTGGTTGATAGTCTTGTGTTTCCCTAATTTTTATGACATTGATTTGGTTGTCAGATGTGTTTATGTTTGGGATCACGTTCAAGGATATGGTGTCATTGATTCTAACGTTATCCATTTGATTATCAATGACACTATTTTTCTCAACCTTGGAAATGCAAAGAATGGTGTTGTCATAAATATAGTTTACACTTTTTCCTTTATTGTTTGAAGAAGACTCCCCCTTTTCATAATTGGGTAAAGGATTTGTAAACGCAATGTGATCATTGTTTGTTTGAGGTCCTTTGACAAATACCTTCTTGCTGTCAATCAAATCTTGTATCAGATGTTTTAATTGCATATAGTCATTTATTTTATGTCCTTTATTTTTATGAAAGTTGAAATAATCAACATCATTCCACCAAGATGGTTTCACTTTCGGATCCCAATTTCTTGCTTTCGGTAGGGTAACAAGTCTATTTGCAGTAAGCTCTCTCATTGCTGATTCCAAGGTTTTTCCTAATGGTGTAAATCTCTATCGATTGGATTGTCTTTGATATGATGTTGGTCAAGATTCTCCATTGTTTGGGTTATTGTTTTGAGTGGTACCTTGATTGCTGTTTTGGTTGTCATTTTGATTTGTTTTCACGGTTGTTTCCATAAAATTGAATACTGGTTTCATATTTTGCGTGTCAGTTGTAGCATCACTGTTTCCAGTATTTCTGTTTTTATGCCAAAATTTAGGCTTGTCATTGTTTCCATAGTGATTTGAGGAATTTGCGTTGTTTGATGTATCATTGTAATGTTTAATCACTCCTCTTTTGACTAAGGCTTCTTTGATTTTAATCCCGTTCTCAATCACTTTTTCAAATGTCGGGGGACAGTGCAGTTCCAGTCTATAACTCATGTCATCATTTAAGTTGTCGATAAATAATTCAATCTTTTCCTCTTTAGGTATAGATCGAGGATATATAGTGAACAACTTTCGCCAACGTTGTAAGAATGATAGGAATGTCTCACCCTTCTTTTGTTTCATGTTGTACAAATATTTTATGGTTACGTCATGTTGAATGTTGAAGGAGAATTGTGAGATGAATCTGTTGACTAGTTCTTTAAAGGATCAAATCTTTGGTTGTAATTTAGAGAACCATTCCATACAGTGACCTCCTAAGCTCCTAGGAAATAACCTCATTAGGTAAGTATCCTCTTGTGCAAACTCTAAACTCATTGTTTTGAATTCCCCTACATGGTCACTTGGATCTGTTTTGCCATTGTACTTGTCATATTTGGGGAATTCACAATGTCTAGGGAAGGGTATCATGTCTACACTTGGATGAAAGGGATAAGGACAAATGTCCTGTAATGAATACCTCTTTGTGGTTCCCTTTTGCATATCCTGAATTTGTTGTTGTAAAGTTTGCATTTGAGATGTTAGAGCGACCACTTGATCTGTGTCTTGAGTGTTGTGTGGTTCAGTTTCATTTGTTCTAGGTGTTTCCTTTAATTGATTAATGTTGAAATCTTTCATAATTTTTGCACCTAATTCTGCTAGCATCAAGAGGTATTTTTCCATGTCTTGTTCCAAGACTTTTGCCATGAATTTTTGAAAATTTGGGTCTTGTTGGGTAGTTTGTATATCCTCTTGAGTTATTTCATTGGTATCATTTTGATGGAATTTGTGAAAGGGGTTTTCTTCAGCCATGACGTTTGGTGTTTCAATTTCCTTCTCTCTAAGTTTTTGTATTTGTAACCTTGTCAAGATTGGCATACAAGTATTTGTTATTTTCACTAAAATTTGATCTTCTGTGTTTGGATGAGTGTCAATTTGATTTTAAGAAAGTCAAATAGAATGATATATTCTATTGATGAGACCAAGTTAAAAATTTGATTATTTTGTTTTGTTTCGTGATTGTAGGATGTCAAAATCCTGATGAGGAAACTTAACTCAATAATCAAGATTTGTGTTTTGATAATTGGACACTTTGTAGTTTACAAGATCTGGGTTTAAGTTGAAAAGAATTTTGACTTGTAAGAACCTATTTTGTTTCAGGTTTAAGACACTATCTGGACTGTAAAAAATGTTTCTGTCTAATAAAAACCCGAGTTTATGATGCCAACAATCTGATAGATGTTTCCACAAGCTCTCTGCTTTTTTGTTTTGTTGATGCGCTATTATAGAGGGAAGAAGCGCTAAAACAGACTTCAGAAATGCTAAAAGGTATGGTAAAAGCACTGTCAAATAGAGTAGAAGCGCTAAAATAGACTGTGGATGCACTATTTCAATTGTGGATTGGCTAAAAGACAGTGCGGAAGCGCTAAAACAGATTGTATAAGCGATATTTTAGGATTCCACAGTGTTGTCTAATTTTCTTCTTTGTGAAGAGACTGACTTTTTTTGGTTTAATTTTTTGGATTTTCTGGTATTTTGATAGGATATCTCTACTGGTAATTCTCTGATTTTGGATGACATGCCTAATGTTTCCAAGTTTTTCTCTATTGCGAGAATTGAACTGGCCTATTGGAATATTGTATTGCTGGTTGTGGGATGAAAGACTGTCGAATGGGTTGACTATGATTATGTTTTTGTGAAAGAGCTCTTCGTTGAAAGTAAGCTTATGAACATAAAGGCTCTAAGGAAAAATCATCAGTATATCCCCTAGCAAATTCGTGATACCTATGGATAAAATTTCTATGTTCCAACAAAATTTTTCTACTTTGATACAAGAAGCGTCTTATTTTCAAAAGTTTTTTGTAGCTAAGTTGCTTCTTTGGTTTCTTGACTCTTTTTGTGAGGGATTTATTGACAAACGTTGTGGATTTCCAATCCCTAATCATACATTTCATAGTTTGATTTTGTCCGACTCTTTGTGTTTTTCTGGATGATCTTTATCTGGATTAATGATTTGAAAACACAACAAGCAATTGTAAAACAATTGTTTTTAAGTCCTAGAATCCTAGAATCTAAACAATAAGTGTATGTTCAAGAATCAAACATGATCCTTCTTGATTTCCACAGGTTTTTAACAAAGAATACACTTCAAGCAGACTCACTCTTAAGGTCAAAAGGTCATCGTTATACTCAAACAACCCACAACCCACATCATAAAATTGCGTCGACTCACATAGTCGTATCACCCCTTCGAGGGCGCCCATGTTTTTGTCTTTTCCAGGAACATACTCAAAGTTAGATTTCTCGATCCCTTGAGCAAACGGTCCTTGGAAATTATATGGTGAGTGTCTTGGGGGAAGATTCTTCCCTCCCCTTGTACCGTTGAGTATTACAATGTTCAGAAACTGACAAGTTGGATTCTACACTATGGTTCGTAGATAGGGTTTTCGTTTGGAGTGGAAAATGATAAACTCCCTCAAGAGACCTTGCAATCTTTAGAACAAAGATTTTGGGGATGGTTATCTTGCACACTTCTGGTAAATGTTGGTTTCCCCAGATTCACTTTTATTTTATAGTGGGTTGGAAAACTTGGCTTTGGTTTGTTCCTACTCAGGTCATTCTCGTAGGGTGAGTACTTTTTCCCACTACGACAGGCCTTCTAAAGGATTTAACAAAGTGTAAATTGCATGAAATTAAAAGATGAGTCTGACATTTTGATCACCCATTTAAGGGGAGAGAATAGGCCTATCACCACACAATCATAGTAATCAATGTTCAGTTTTAAAGCCCAAATGACAATTTTCTATTCTATGTGAAGATATTGCTTCACAAAAGACATGATGTTAATTTTAACCTAAATAGAAAATGTATGATGACTACCCTAGGATTGATATATTTTAATCCAAATGACTATCCTAGGATTGGTTTATTTTAGTCCAAATAAAAAAAAAGAATTACTGACCGCGGTCACGTTGGATCCAGACAACAAGTTACATAAGTGCTATAACAGAGGTCATAAGCGCCACTTAATTGATCATAAGCACATCAGAAATGATTCTAAGCACTGCAGAATTTGTTAGAAGCACTGCAAAATCAGTTGGAAGTGCTGGAATAGGTTTGATCATGGAATAGTCAACCATGCTGGAAGCCTCTGCTGGATGCACTAAAACAGTTTTCTTAAGCGCTAAATTTTTTGTCGAATGCGCTAAAACAGTCATAAGCGCTAAAAATTTCAGTGGATGCACTGAAATAGTTGGAAGTGCTAAAAATTTCAGTGGATGCACTGAAATAGTTGGAAGTGCTAAAAATTTCAGTGGATGCACTACAAAATCCCTCGGTCGCGCGAAAAGAAAACATGCCTAAATCTTGTATGAACACTTTTTCAGAAAAAAAAAATGTTAAAATATGGGGTTAAAGCCCCACAGTGGGTGCCAAAATGTAAGTGTGGAATAAGTAAATAGTAAATAACTGAAAACACTTCTTAATAAGACATTATATCAAAGATTTAAAAACAATTAAACCAATTTAAAAGCATAAATCTACTGAAAGTGTCATATTGTTCTCTATCTCTAAAGATTTATTAAATCATGGGGCTCTCAAATTTGGTAAGCATTGTGACTGTTAAAATGCCAATCTAGAGAATGAGATACTGCTAAATGCAATAATCTAATCTTGTATGATGATATCTAGATTAAAAGAAAGCTACTGCAATCTAAATTGACATGAAATCCGATAAAAGAAGCTATAGTAAAACTAAGATGTAGCCATGATTATGATTCTAAAATGCTATGATTTCTATTGCTAAATGCTATTTGCTCAAATGCTTGGATGCTTGATTACTATTGCTGCAGAGTAAGCTTGCACAAAGTTGGGATTCAGGGGGTCCATTTCCTATAGAAGAAGGTTGTATTTATCGATTTACGGTAGCAATTTTGTGAAGGGGCAGCACAACAAAGGCTTGGATTTGATTTGGAGGATTTAATAGTAAGAGATGAAGAAGCTTGAGCTGATTATGGGAATGGTTTCTCCCCATGAAAACATCAGGCCAGATGATAGGAAGAATTAGAGGAAAGAGATTGAAGAGGATTACTTGCAAGTTTGTCTCCACAACTTTCCCGTGAATGCTAGTTGAAATAAATTAGATGTTTTATCTAATTTGGTAGGTGAGTGAATAGAGGAAAATTTTTCCTTTATGCCTTCATTTGAATTTTTGATTTTATTCAAATTTAGCAAAAAGAAGATATTTAATTAAATGAAATAAATATTTGACATTTGCTTATTTAATAAAAAGGGATATGATAATTAAATAAAAACTTTAGGATGTCTTTATTTAAATAAGAGGAAACATGATTAGATACCAACTATTGAAGTTGCTTATTTAATTAAGATAGAATAAATGAATAATTATAGAAGAAATAATAATTAACTATATAAATAAATATTTCTATTTATTTAATAGTAGAGGAATTTAAGGTTAATTAATCAAATAATTCATATTTAATTAATTATATTCTCCAGACCATTTTCAGGTGTATACAACATGCTATCTGGTTAACATATCTTCATCGGTTATGGTATTGCTGTGAAAGGGTACAAGCTTTGGGATGTAGTGGTTGAAAATATTCTCTACAGTAGAAGTATTATCTTTAGAGAGATGAAACCTTCTTCCATTCTTTTGTAGGCTACAAAAGAACATAAAAAAGATGCGGTTTGACTTCCTCTTGACCCTAAGAAAGTTGAACCAAAATCCCATAATGGACTTGATGATGAGGAGAGTTCTAATAGCTCATAAAACTCAAAAGAAGAAGAACCTCAACCTTAACCACTCAAGAAGTCCACTCGTATTAGGCGACAACCTGAAAATTTTGGTTATTCACTATTAGATTCTAATTGTATTTTTGTTTTGATTGCTAATGTTGATGAGACAAGGATTGTGCAAGAGGCAATGCGTATGAGTGATCCAAATTCTTGGATGAAAGCTATGGATGAGGAGATGGTTGCATTGAAGAAAAATAACACATGGGATCTAGTACCTTTTCTTGAAGGACGTAAACCCGTTGGTTGCAAATCTATGTTTAAGAAGAAATGTGGTCTTGATGGTAGTGTTGAGAAGCATACAACAAGATTGGTCGCAATGGGTTACTCATTGGAGGAGGGAATAGATTATGGTGAGATATTCTCTCCTGTTGCAAAGCTAACATCTATTCAGTTCTTGTTATCACTACCAATAGTGTATGATTTAGAAGTGGAACAAATTGATGTGAAAACAAATTTTCTTAATGGTGACTTGGATGAAGAAATCTATATATCATAGCTCGAACAATATGTGGTTAAAGGTAAAGAATGCCTGGTATACAAGTTGAAAAGTCTTTGTATGGTCTAAAGTAATCTCATAGGACGTGGTACTGGAAATTTGACACCTTTGTGTTGAGCTTGCGATTTTTGAGATCTAAATTTGATCATTATGTTTACTACAAAAATGTTAACAATCATATTCTCATCATTGCATTGTATGTTGATGATATTCTATTTTTGGGAAAGATAAAAGTTTGATTTCAGATTTGAAGTCTCAGTTGTCATCATAGTTTGAAATGAAGGATTTAGGTGCGTCTCGGTATATCCTGGGAATGGAGATTAGAAGAGATAGATCTAATAGAAAGCTTTGGTTAGCCCATAGTAAGTATGTGAATTCAGTTTTGGAGAGATTCAACATGACAACTTGCAAACAATTAGTTGTTCCTGTAATACAGGGGACAAAGTTTTCTATGGAGGATTGTGCATAGTATTCTTATGAGATGGAGGACATGACCAAAGTACCCTATGCTAGTGTTGTAGGTAGTTTGATGTATGCTATGGTTTGTACGAGGCCAGGCATTGCAAGAGGTGGGAGTCCTAAGTCATTTTATGGCTAATCTTGGGCGACAACATTAGGATGCAGTTAAGAGAGTGTTTAGATGCTTGTGAGGTACTTTTGAGTATGCCTTGCATTTTCATGGTTATTGTAATGTCCCCATTTTTAGCCATATGCTTTCCAGTGACTGTTAGCCTATTTTCGGAGGCCCGTAGGCTAGTCAGAGGCAAAATTAGGGTTTTCTATTTTCTAGGAGGTTTCTTTCTGAGTTTTCAGGGGTTGCATGCAAGAGTTTGGCATAAGGGATTTTGGGTCTTTCTGGGTTTTCAAAGGGATTTAGAATGGTATAACATGCATATTCATCAGATGATTTTTTTAGACTTGCTATTTTTAGTAAGTTATGATGGTTGCTTGGTTTGTGCTCAAAATGAGTTTGGAGTCACTATTTTTAGCAGTATGCTATTTTTAGTAAGTGCTATTCTTAGCAGTAGTTCAACAGTTCAGTGCAATGACTATTTTTGGCAGGATAGTTTGAGTATTTTGGTCTCCAACATTCGTGGAGTTTGTTTTGGAAAGTTTAGTGCTTTAAGTGATTTCATGGTTGGACGCCTTAGATGGTGGGTATAATGTTTTTAAGTGAAATATTACTAAGGTAAATGAGGATGCCTAGTTTGGGGAAATATTTGAATATTATAAAGTTATTTCACTTAAGTGACTTGGACGCCTAACTTGTGATATTTTCATTTTAATAAAGATATATCTCTTATATGCTTTTGGATGGCTTGGTCAAGGGGTCGAAGATGAAACTCAAATGAAAATTCAAAGGTGAATGTGAATCCTCATTTGGGTGCCCTTTTTGGAGGGAAAAGGTTTTGAATGGAGAGTTGAGAATGCTGGGAATATGATGCCATTTAATTGCAATCCTAAACATATTTCATGTATCTCCTAAGTCCTTGGAAAGTGTTCCCCAACACTAGGATTAGAAAGAGATTAAATATGAATGAAATGAACATGTAAATTGACATTTGTAATTATTCCTAAATGATAGGAAGATGTGGGGACACCCAAGAAGAGCTCCTACAAAATAGGAGCACATGGGGCGCCCACATGGAAGGTGGAACCCACCTTGCTTAAGTTAACTGTTTGGAAGATTGATAACACTTCAGTAATGCAATTAAAGATCCTAACAATTAGGGATTGATATTTACATGAGTGGAGTTCAGTTCAATACCAGTTCAGTTTAGTTCAATATTAGTTCAGTTCAGTTCAACTCAATTTAGTTCAGTTCAGTTTAGTTATGGTTCAGTTATCTTCAGTTGCATGTAGTTAGTTTGAGTTGAATGCTAGTTGAATTCAGTTAACTTGAGTTGCATGATTAATGACTTCAGTTGCATGACAAATAACAGGTGGATACATTCAGTTAAGTTGGGATGATCAATCATGCATAATGTTTGCATGAATTGGTGGAGAGATATGCTTTAGTTAACTAAGATTGACTTGGACCCACCTTGGGCGCCCAAGTTGGCATCTTTGAGCTAACACCTTTTGCATGGGAAGATATTTACAAGGCTCAGTTAAGTGGACCCACTCTTGGGCTTCAAATTTGAGGTGATGATTACAAGATATTTTCTTGACTAGAGTTCAGTTAAGTGTTTAGTTTGGGGCACCTAAATTGAGGAAGACTTTGGTTTGATCACAAATTACATTGTGGAACTCTACTTTCCAAATCTAGACGTAGATTTTTGAGAGGAGCTTCAATCTCTTGTATTTGATAACTCTTATGAGTTTGCATGCTCATTAATTATCTATTAATTGCAGCAAGTTGAAGAGAGTTCTATGAGAGTTTTATGCAGGTTGTGAAGAAGGATTGTTGAAGGCAAAGGGAGCATATCAATCAAGGATTGATACAATATTGTTGTAATCTTGTTCTAAGGTTAAATAATACAAGCACTATTGATTCTAGTGGAGTTTTTTCTCGAAAGGGTTTCTCCACCTATATGTTGTGTTACTTCTATCTCCTTGTCTCATTCTTCTACGATCTTATGTCTCTTTCTACAATTGGTAAAATTGATCTAAACAGATAATCATACACAAAGAATTGTGACAAAGAACACTTAATTAAAATCTACAGTCTTATAGGTTTACAAGTTTTGAGCTACAATTTCACCTTAATTTTCAACATTTGGTATTAGAGCTAATGGTTGGGTAGAGTTTGGGATGCCTTTCTCTTAAAAGTTTGAAGGTTTTTTGACTGTAGTGGGAGCTTTTACTATTGTGTTATTAAAGATTTGTAAAAGAAGTGTGTTCAATGAGTTCTACTTCTCATTTATATATTGAAAGATTCAATGGATCTAGTTAAGAGATGTGGAAACTAAAAATGAAGGATATCCTTGAAGAGAGAGATCAGTGGTTAGCTATTTGTAATGAGACAAAGCCATCTACAACGATGTCAGAAGAGGATTGGGCTAAGCTTGATAAGAAGGCAAGAGGAACCATAAGATTATGTCTTGCTGATGCTGTTCTCTTGAATGTTTTAGTTGAAACTATCACATATAAATTGTGGAAGAGGATAGGTGATATCTATCAAAACAAAAGTCTTACTAATAAGTTGTACCTGAAAAGACAGTTGTATTCTTTAAAGATGAAAGATGGTGATTCTGTTGCACATCATTTAAATTCTTTTAATTTGATTCTAAGTCAGTTAGCATATGTAGATGTAAAGCTAGAGGATGAAGATAAATGCATTTTGTTACTTTTTTCTTTACTAGAGTCTTGGGAAAATCTAATTGTTGCTATCAATGGTAGTAGTGCATATCCTAAGATGGAAAATATAATTCCTACTCTCCTGTCAGAGGAGATGAGGAGGAAGTATAAAACGGGATCCAAAGATGCCTTGTTTGTAAGAGGTAGGCCTAAGGAAAATGAACCTAAGGGAGACAAGAAATGAAAGGGTAACTCCAAAGGACGGTCTAAAACCCCTGATAAGAGTAAGGTAAAGTGTTTGAACTATGGGAAACCGAGACATGCAAAGAAGGATTGTAAGAACAAGAAAAATAATTCTAATGCTTCTATAGAGAAATTCTTGGATGACAGTAATGATGCATTGGTCATTTCATCTAATATTGTTAGTGATAACTCTTGGCTTATTGATTCAGGTCGCTCCTATCACATGAATCCTAACAAGGAGTGGTTCACTAAGTATACTGCATATGATGGAGGGAAGTCTTCTTTGGAGATAATAGCACAACAAAGGTTGTGAGCAAAGGAGAGGTAAAGTTGTGTTTTAGTGATGGTAGGGTTAAGACCCTTAATGATGTTTTACATATTCTTGGACTTGCTGGAAATCTACTTTCTATATATAAGTTCAATGATTCTAGAATGCATGTGACATTTGACAAAGGTGGTTGCAGATTGGTGAAAGGAAATATGGTGGTTGCTAAAGGATCTTGAATTGGGACTTTGTTTAAGCGTAATACCTCCAATTTGAATAATTCAACCAATGTAAATGAAGCTGAAAATATATATATGTTGTGGCACCATAGATTGGGCCACATTGGTGAAAAAGGTCTTAGGACCATGCTTAATAAGAAATTGGTTGACGGTATTCTTGATTATAATATTGGGAAAAATGATTTTTGTGAGCATTGTGTGTTTGGAAAGCAATCTAGATCTTCATTTCCTAATGGAACAAATAAAGCTAAAAGATTATTAGAGATTATTCATTTAGATGTTATGTGTCCTGTGGATATTGAATCTATTGGAAAATATAGATATTATGTCACATTTATTGATGATGTATCAAGATACACTTGGATCTATTTTATGCATAAAAAATATGGCGTGTTTAATAAGTTTAAAGAATTTAAGGCTTTGATTGAGAAATAATCAAATCATAAGATAAAAGTGTTGATATCAGATAATGGTGGTGAATATTGTTCTAGGGAATTTGCTGATTATTGTAAGCATGTAGGAATTGTGAGATAGAAAACTACTCCATATACACCTCAACAAAATGGAGTAGCAGAAAGGATGAACCTAACCTTAATGGAAAGAGCTAGGAGTATGTTAAGTAGTACTAAGCTAGATCGGTGCCTTTGGGCCGAGGCTATAAGTACTTCTTACTATATCAATAGGTCTCCTAGTTCATCTATTGAAGATAAAACCCCTTATGAAATGTGGTTAGGTAGGAAACCTAGTGTTTCACATTTAAGGATCTTTGGTTGTGAGGCTTTTGTTCATATGCCTAATGAAAAGCAGTCTAAGTTGGATCCAAAAGCACATAAATGCATATTCATAGGTTATGGTGAAAATGTAAAAGGTTACAAGCTTTGGAATCCTCTAACCTAAAAAATTACTTTATCTAGAGATGTGATTTTTAGGGAATTTAGATCTCATTCAGGAGAAGAACAAACAAAGGAGAGGATACTTCTCGAACAATGCATTTTGAGATAAATATTGAGAAGCATGAAGATGCACATGTTGAAGAACAATTGGATGGATTGGATGAGGATAGTTCATAGAGTTCTTCTGAGATAGATGTTCATGATGAGCATATTGAGGAACAAGAAGAACCTTCTTTGAGAAGATCCACAAGACAATGAAATCTCGTTGATAGGTATAGCCCACCTGATTTTTGTTGTATATTTTGTTTGATGAGTACTAATGATGAACCTAGATATTACAAGGAAGCTTTGTCTTTAGACGAGAACAAGCTTTGGTCACAAGCTATGCATGAGGAAATGGTTTCCTTGGATACTTGTGATACATGGGATCTTGAGAGTTTTCCCAAAGGAAGAAAGGCCATTGGTTGTAAATGGATCTTTAAAAATAAAATTGGAGCAAATGGTAATCTCGAAAGGTACAAGGCTAGATTAGTAGCCAAGGGCTACTCCCAGAGAGAGGGAGTTGACTTTAATGAAATCTTCTCTCCTATTGCTAAATTAACTTCTATTAGATTCTTTTTATCTATTTCTCTTGCCTATGATTTTGAGATAGAGAAAATGGATGTGAATACTAGTTTCTTACATGGGAATCTTGATGAGGAGATTTATATGAGGCAACTTGATAGTTTTGTTGTAAAAGGGAAAGAAGAATTGGTTTGTAGGTTAAAGAAATATTTATATGGATTGAAACAGTCACCTAGAATGTGGTACCAGAAGTTTGATGCTTTTGCATTAAAAATTGGTTATGTTAGGAGTGAGGAAGATCACTATGTTTACATAAAATGTATTGATGATCAAATTTTAATTATTATCTTGTATGTTGATGACATGTTTATTGGTAACAACTAGGTAATGATCAAAGAATTGAAAGCACAACTCTCTAGCACATTTGAGATGAAAGATCTAGGGGCTGCAAAATATATCCTTGGTATGGAGATCAACATAGATAGAGGTAACATAAAGCTTTGCTTAAGTCAAAGAAACTATGTTGATACTATTTTGAAACGGTTTAACATGCAGGATAGTAAACCAATTAATATTCCTTTACCAGTTGGCATGAAGTTAAGTTTAGAAATGAGTCCTAAATCTGATTTTGATCATGAGGAAATGTTTGAAATTCCATATGCTAGTGCAGTTGGTGGTTTGATGTATGCAATGGTCTGTACAAGACCAAATATAGCCCAAGCAATGGGAGTTATAAGTAGGTTTATGTCTAACCCCGGTAAAGAACATTGGACTTATGTTAGAGGGTGTTTAGATATTTATGAGGTACTTCTGATTACTGTTTGGTTTATCATGGTGCTAATGATATTGAAATTATGCACAAATCATTGGACATACAGGGTTTCGTTGATTCAGATTGGGCAGGAGACCTGGATAGTCAGAGGTCGACAAGTGGCTATGTGTTTACTTTGTTTGGAGCTATGGTTAGTTGGATGAGTAAGAGGTAGCCCATGGTTGTTTTGTCCATGACAAAAGTAGAGTATATGGCTGCTACACATGCCTCTAAAGAGGCAGTTTGGTTACAGAGACTTGGGAAAGGTATTGGTTTTAATTGCAAGAAAATTAAACTTGAATGTGATAGTCAGAGTGCTATTTGTTTAGCCAAAAATCCTATGTATCATGCTTGTACTAAGCATGTTGATGTTCAGTATCACTTTGTGCGAGAAATGGTTGAGAGTGGGAAGGTATTGATTGAGAAAGTTGATACTTTGATCAATGCTTCAGATTATCTTACGAAACTAGTTCCTACATATAAGTTCTCTTGGTGCAGGAAGGCCATTTTCCTTGAGTTTTGTACTTGATTTATAATATTGATTCCTTGTTTAGAATAATTGAAATGTATAATGTCAAGTGGGAGAATGTTGGGAATAGGATTCCATCTAATTGCAATCCTAAACATATTTCATGTATCTCCTAAGTCCTTGGAAAGTATTCCCCAACACTAAGATTAGAAAGAGATTAAATTCGAATGAAATGAACATGTGAATTAAAATTTGTAATTATTCCTAAATGATAGGAACATGTGTGGATGCCCAAGAAGAGTTCCTACAAAATAGGAGCACATGGGGTGCCCACATGGAAGGTGGAACCCACCTTGCTTAAGTTAATTGCTTGGAGGATTGATAACACTTTAGTAATGCATGTAAAGATCCTACAAATTAGGGATTGATATTTACATGAGTAGAGTTCAGTTAAGTTAAGTTCAGTATCAGTTCAGTTCAGTCCAATTCAGTTATGGTTCAGTTATCCTCAGTTGCATGTAGTTAGTTTGAGTTGAATGCTAGTTGACTTCAGTTGACTTGAGTTGCATGACTAATGACTTCAGTTGCATGATAGATAATAGGTGGATACATTCAGTTAAGTGGGGATGATTAATCATGCATAATGTTTGCATGAATTGGTGAAGAGATATGTTTCAGTTAACTAAGATTGACTTGGACCCACCTTGGGCGCCCAAGTTGTCATCTTTGAGTTAACACCTTTTGCATGAGAAGATATCTACAAGGCTCAGTTAAGTGGGCCCATTCTTGGGTGACAATTTTGAGGTGATGCTTGTAAGATATTTTCTTGACTAGAGTTCAGTTAAGTGTTAAGTTTGAGGCGCCTAAATTGAGGAAGACTTTGGTTTGATCACATATTACATTGTGGAACTCTACTTGCCAAATATAGGCATAGATTTTTGAGAGGAGCTTCAAGCTCTTGTATTTGATAACTCTTATGAGTTTACATGCTCATTAATTGCAACAAGTTGAAGAGAGTTCTATGAGAGTTTTGTGCAGGTTGTGAAGAAGGATTGTTGAAGGAAAAGGAAGCATATCAATCAAGGATTGATACAGTATTGTTGTAATCTTGTTCTAAGGTTAAATAATACAAGCACTATTGATTTTGTTGGAGTTTTTTTTCTGAAAGGGTTTCTCCACGTATATGCTGTGTCACTTCTATCTCCTTGTCTCATTCTTCTACAATCTTTTGTCTCTTTCTAAAATTGGTAAAATTGATCTAAACAGATAATCATACACAAAGAATTGTGACAAAGAACACTTGATTGAAATCTACAGTCTTATAGGTTTACAAGTTTTAAGCTACAATTTCTCCGTCATTTTCAATAAAGAAAAGTTATAAATAAGAGGCTTTGTCTTCATTTTTGGCATCCATTTTCTAATACAACGAGTTACTGCTAAAATTTCTTGAGACTCTTGCTTCAAGGAATGCATACCTCCTATCCCCTTCTCAATTTCGTACTTGCAATATAGTAACTAGCTAATTTAGTGATTGTTCTTCACTCAGAAGTGTAGATTGAGTTTATTGGAGATGGAGTGCTTTGATGTTTTTTTGATTTTGGAGTTATTTTATTATTTTTTGGTGTTGCTGGTTTGGAGATTGCTGAAGTATGCTTTGGCTTGTAACTCTGGTGGATTTTTTGTTGATTCTAGGTATTGATGCTATGCTTTCTCCCACCTTGGGTGCCCCCTTCCACCAAGTTTCATATTTTATTGTTGAGTCTCCATTTTTCTAGAGCTGGTCGCCCTAGCCAAGGAGGTCATACCATTTCTAGACTTGTCTTGGGAAGTGTGCAAAATAATTTGGAGATGTTTGGTGTTGTTTCTTGGTTTGTACTTGGTCACCCTATCCCTAGGCTTCATTTGCACTAGGTTTGAAGTCATTCAAAGGTGTATTGACGAAGTTGCGAGCGTTTTGGTGTTTTTGGAGCTTGATGATCATAATTTTTGTATCTTGCAATTTCATATTAGACTTGGTAAAATCTTCCATTTTGGCTTTATTTCATAGTTTGATATCTTGTTCTTGTTTGGAGATCATTCTCTAACTTTTTGGTGATCATTGGATACCCTCATCTTATTGTAATGCAGATAATACTTCATATTGTAAGCTAAATCAATAGTACTGATCAATCTTCTTTACATATCTACACTTTACATTTCTGTTATACCCGTTGAACAGTGGAAGGGGTTGGCTAGCCACCTAGACATTTCATTTTAGTATTTTACATTTCCACACCTGTTGAATAAGTGGTCGAGTTTCTTTTGTTTCAGTACTTTACTTTCGTTGTAACCCGCTAACAAGTGGAAGAGGTCAGCTTGTCACCTAAGTACTTTCATTTCCTAGTTGGTTGGTCGAGCCGTTAACACTTTGTATTTCTAGCTTTCAGTATTTTTGTTAATGAGATCCCCTTTCCATTGTATTCTCTCACCTTTCCCACACTGGGATTTGGGTGATCAAAAAGTGAAGGGTTGCATTTCAGTATTGTACTTCAATTTTTAGATGTCATCTAACAATCCCCTAGCACTGTATGCTCTCACCTTGCCCTCACTAGGATCTGGGTGATCAAAAAGTGGAGGGTTACATTCTAGTTGGATTATCTCTCATTTATCTAACATTAATGGGTGAAGTCTTGTGCTCAAATTGAAAAAAAAGAAGGGGGATATTTCAATGGTATTAGAGCTAAAGTTCCTACCATCCTGTTGGGAGAACAGTAAAATTCAGATTTACCACAATGGATTTATGTAGAGTTGTAGAACAGTTCAAGAGGTAGTTTGAACAAGAGGCCTTCCTAATCTTTGCAGAGTATTAGAACATGACATATGAGTTTAGAAACGCAGTTCCCTTTTACTCTCTCTTGAATTGTGTTGTAGTATTGAAACCTGAAAAATTGAGTGTAGTTAACTACATCAGAAGAACAATGAAAGAAAAAGTAGATCATGCCATTGATGAAGGGTTGGAAAAGGAAGAAGAAGTGCATGTTTGTGGTTTGCATCCTACAAGTAACCACGTGGGAGAGAAAACTCAATCAACAATCTTTGAAGAAGGCACAAGAAAGGTACACATGTCATGTCAAAATGACTGTAAGTTTGACTTGGAGAAACCTTGACACTTGAGGAGTGTGTGGTAGAGCCCCAAAATATTCCCTTAGACTTGCATGTGATTGGTAGTGATGAAGATCAGTTTGGTAATAAGAAAAAACCAATAGTCTTGAATCCTAATTTGGATTCATCCAATGAAGGTTTTGAGACTAATGAGTTCACTAATGAAGAGCAAGTTGAGGGTAATTTTGATGGTGTCATAGAATCAACTTATGACCATTCTCATAGTGATGATGTTTATGATGATTCATATGTGTTTGTACCCAATCATGTTGAAGATTTGGTGATAAATGGTTCTCTTGTTGCTGACCCAACTCCCCAAGTGTTTTCACATGAAGTATTTATGACAAGTGTTCAAGAAAACCCCTTTGGTATGCATGTGACTACTAATGATGAGATAAAAAAAATACCTATAGATGATGGGATCATTGAAGGAAAAAGGGATAAAGTATTCAAAACAACTAGCATTGATGATTCTTTACTTCATTACAGTGATGGTATCATGGGTGGTTTTGGGTTTGATCATCAAACCAAGCCATTGGAGAGAGATACTTATGAAGATATTAGTTTTAGTGAGTTGGGAGGTGACTTATTCAAAGAGTCAACACTCCAAGAGGGGTACAATGAGAACTTTCCTTTTGATCAAAACAATCAACCCCTTAGCATTTGGGATTCAAGAATTTCCCTTTGATCTTGGTGATATTCAAAATTTAGATTACAATGCAAGCCATGAGATGGCCATGGGAGGAGAAGATGTATTTGATGAAGAAGCTTGCTTGGAAAAGCTTCGTAACCCCTTTGAGATAGTTGCAAACACTAAGGGAGAGTATGTTCCTACCGAAACTTGTAGAACAACTATCAACAATGACTCATTGATCGAGTTGGGGGCTGCCATAACCTTTGATCAAGGAGAAAGTGAGGAGGAAGTAGAGCTAGAAGACCATATGGCTCTTGGGGATGAAAGGTTTAAAGAGGTTCTCAAACACAAATCTGATTTACCTATTCATGAAGCTAATTGTAAGCAAAGGGTCAAAGAAATTGTAGACTCTGATCCTCTTCATGATATTGAGCATTCTCAGCTAGTTGGTGGTCAAAGAAAAGAGTCTTGGAGCAGCTATGAGGGCAGCGATAACAAGAAATAAGGTTCTAATTTTGAATTGTGACCTATCAATAGTTCACCACCCTTGCATACTTATGAGTGGGAAGGTCAATTCATGGTATCCGTTGAAGGTGAAGTGCAAGCTCTTTCCAGATTTGTTCGCACACATTGTTTGATTGAAGAATTCTTATGGAAGGCTCAGATTGAAGAGAGATGGGAAGGAGTTAGGGATGGAGTCACTCTCCCTAGTTTGCAATTCATCAAAGACTCGGTGGAGACTATGAAATCATAGTATTTATAGTTGATTAGAGATCGAGATTATTCCTATGAATTTGAAAAGAAGGCCATTACTGCATTCCAAGAAAAAGAGAGAAAGGTTGATGAGCTTACTCTTGAGATTGAATTAGCAAAGGACATGTTATAAAATACTCAGTTGGCTCTCATAGATGTAGAAGATCAACTTGCTGATTTCAAACTTTTTCAAGGAGCAAGAGAATACACAAAGAGCTGAAGAAATCAAGCAAGTAATTGGCGAGCTTGATAGTCTTCATGAGGAGTTTGATCTAGAGAACTTCACAAGTAAATCAAAAGTTGCATGTGCATATTTGAACCAACAAGTTGTACTTGAATGTGAGAAAGGACAAGATTTCCATATTATGGATAACCCTCTCTCTAAAGTAAGTGCCAAGGAAACTTATGATAATCCCCTTTCTAAGATTGAAGATGAAGCATCAAGTGACAATAACACGAAATGGGATCCTGATGAAGTTTCCAAAAACAATATAGAACATGGATTTCAGCTTATTGATGATTTTCAAGCAAATCATGAGGGAGATCTGATCCTTGCAATTGATAATCTTCCAAGAAGATCGTTTGATCAAGAATGCTTAAGTGGGATTGATGATGTAGTTTTCACTTGGGAAGTGTTGAATCATGATGAGTTCCATGATTTAGACATCAAGGTGTTAACAAAACAAGTCTTTATAGCTGTTGGTAATTACATTATAGTAGCAAGGAGAGAAGGTTTTAGACTTGTTACTCATGAAGTATGGGAGAAAGAAGGACCAAAAAAAATTATTTACATGCTTGACAATCCATCCCTTGGGTTGAGTGATGTTTTGGTTCATATTAGTCCTTTTGGGGAATTGGGATTGAAGACAATATTTACTCCATGCTCCATAGTTGTAGATGCTTTCATGGATCGGTTTCAGGGGTTCACAAGTGAAGTCACTAATTTACTGAGTGTGCATTTGGTTTGGATTGGAACTCAAAGATGTGCTGTGTACTTTTCCCGGTTTGTTGGGGATCATTCTTGGTATCCTTGTTTGGAATCCTCAACATGGTATGTCAAAGCTTGTTGGATATGGTAGGAAGGATCCTTGGAGGGATAAGGATCAAAATTTCAGAATCATCGGTGCTATTACCTTCCTTACCAGCCACTTGATGGTCTCGTTTGTTCATCAACAAGTGGATTGGAGAAAAAGTTTAAGTATTGGTTGGAGAGATGAACAGATGGTTACTCTTGAGAGTGATCCTTAGCTTAGACAGGGGCAGATTTTGAGACACAAGCTTGTTGATTGGTGGCAGACCAACCACCTTACATAGGGAGTTTCTCTCGTTCAGGAGAGTTGGTCCATCATTTCTTGTCAAAGAGGTGGAAGATTTCAGTTGGAGATTGTTTTGTGTGTTTTCCAGCCAATTATGAGTTGTTTGGGTGCAACAGAATGCTCATTACACATGCTCATACTTGGTAATTCCTATGACATTGCTATTATCCCCGGTGTAGAGTGCATTGTACTTCACTGATCCCAGCTTTGAACAATAGTGATTATTTGTTTCTTCAAACCTTTCCTACTCTCAGAGTTCATCTTATGAAGGTTTGTGATGCAAATTTTGATAGTTTTCTCACAATGTTGGTTTGGGACAATGAACCCCCACATGCTTTAGTTCATCATTCTGAGACTCTTGGAGTTGGAACTGTAAAATTTCTCAGAAGCCTTCATGGTTGTATCAAAATCATGTAGAGGAAGCATAGCAGATCCATGTGGGGTTATGAGGATGAATTTTTTGATCTCTTGCAAAGGATTTCTCTCCCTTTTGCAAGAAGATTTGGGAAATTCACAATTGTAGTCATGTCTCTGTTAGGTACCATATGGACATATGTTGAGGAGTACGGTTTGGAGTTGAGATGACTTTCTTTCCTATTGCCTAGGATTGACATAGATAGTGGCATTAAAAATATGGACTTTTTTGAGTCATTTGGGCAAGAGATGTTGCAAGGTGTTGATTTCAGTCCTTCCAAGGTTTTCAACTTGAGTTTCATGGATGAGAACATTTTGGGGTTACATAGGAGGATAGTGCAAATTTGACACGATGGCTTCACTAATGTGATCAAAGTGGTGCAACATCATCATGGTGGGTCCTTCCTGAGACGAACATGGGACCCTGGGATCCTATTTGGTTTGGTATGGATTAGTCAAATATTTCTGGAGTTGTGGTGGCTTTGCTTGAGGACAAACAATCTTTGGGAATGGTTGACTATAATGTCTCCATTTTTAGACCTATGCTTTCTAGTGACTATTAGCCTATTTCTGGAGGCTTGTAGGCTATTCAAAGGTAGAATTAGGGTTTCCTTCTGAGTTTTTAGGGGTTGCATGCAAGAGTTTGGTAGAAGGGTTTTTGGGTCTTTTCTGGATTTTCAGAGGGATTCAGAATGATATAACACACATATTCATCAGATGACTTTTTTGGACTTTCTATTTTTAGTAAGTTGCGATAGATGCTCAGTTTGTGCTCAAAATGAGTTTGGAGTAACTTACTATTTTTAGCAATATGTTGCTAGTTTTGGCAGTGCTATTCTTAGCATCAATTGAGTAGTTCAGTGCAATGTCTATTTCTGGTAGGATAGTTTGAGCAGTTTGGTCTCCAACATTTGTTGAGCTTGTTTTGGCAAGTTTAGTGCTTTAAGTGATTTCATGGTTGGATGCCTTAGTTGGTGAGTATAATGTTTTTAAGTGAAATATTACTAAGGAAAATGAGGATGCCTAGTTTGGGAAAATATTTGAATATTATAAAGTTATTTGACTTAAGTGACTTGGATTCCTAACTTGTGATATTTGCATTTTAATAAAGATATATCTCTTATGTGCTTTTGGATGCCTTGGTCAAGGGGTCAAAGATGAAACTCAAATACAAATTCAAAGGTGAATGCGAATCCTCATTTGGGCGCCCTTTTTGGAGGGAAAAGGTTTTGAATGGAGAGTTGAGAAATGTTATAAATAAGAGGCTTTGTCTTCATTTTTGGTATCCATTTGCTAATACAACGAACTGTTGTTGAAATTTCTTCAGACTCTTGCTTCGAGGAACACATACCTCCTAGCCCCTTCTTAGTTTCATACCTGCAATATAATACCTAGCTGATTCAGTGACTGTTCTTCACTTAGAAGTGCAGATTGAGCTTATTGGAGATAGAGTGCTTTGATATTTTTTGATTTTGGAGTGATTTTATCACTTTTTAGTGTTGCTGGTTTGGTGCTTGCTGAAGCACATTTTGGCTTGTAACTCTTTGGTGGATTTTTTGTTGATTCTGGGTATTGATGCTATGCTTTCTCCCACCTTGGGCGCCCCCTTCTACCAAGTTTCAAATTTTATTATTGATTCTCCATTTTTATAGAGTTAGGAGGCTATACCATTTCCAAACTTTCCTTGGGAAGCGTGCAAAATATTTTGGAGATGTTTGGTGTAGTTTTTTGGTTTGTACTTGGTCACCCTATCCCTAGGCTTCATTTGAATTTGGTTTGAAGTCATTCAGAGGTGCAAATTGACGAAGTTGCAAGCGTTTTGATATTTTTGGAGCTTGCTGATCATAATTTTTGTACACTGCAATTTCATACTAGACTTGGTAAAATATTCCATTTTGGCTTTATTTCATAGTTTGATATCTTGTTCTTGTTTGGTGATCATTGGATACCTTCATCTTATTGTAATGTAGATAATACTTCATACTATAAGTTGAATCAGTAGTACTGATCAAACTTCTTTACATTTTTGCAGTTTACATTTCTGTTATACCCCCTGAAAAGTGGAGGGGGTCGTCTAGCTGCATAGACATTTCATTTCAATATTTTACATTTCCACTCCCGTTGAAAAAGTGGTCGAGTTGCTTTCATTTCAGTACTTTAATTTCATTGTAACTTGCTGAAAAGTGGAAGAGGTCGGCTTGCTGCCTAAGTACTTTCATTTTCTAGTTGGTCAGTTGAGCCGTCAACACTTTGTATTTCCAGTTTTCAGTATTTCTGTTAACTAGATCCCCTTTCCACCGTATGCTCTTACCTTGCCCACACTGGGATCTGGGTGATCAGAAAGTGAAGGGTTGTATTTCAGTATTGTACTTCAGTTTTTAGATTTCATCTAATGGTCCCCTAGCACTGTATGATCTCACCTTGCCCTCACTAGGATCTGGGTGATAAAAAAGTGGAGGGTTAAATTCCAGTTGGATTATCTCTCATTTATCTAATGTTAATGGGTGATGTCTTGTGCTCAAACTGAAAAAAAAGTAAGGGGGATATTTCAGTTATGCTACTCGACCTCGACATTCAGTTTGTATTCGTGGGTTTGTGGATTCTAATTGGGAAAGATATATTGATAGTAGAAGATCCACCAGTGGATATGTATTCACGATGTTCGGTGGTGCCATTAGTTGGATGGGTAAGCAACAAGTTGTAGTCGCTTTGTCCATGACAAAAGTAGAGTACATGACAACTACTCATGATTGTAAGGAAGCCATTTGGCTTAAGTGGTTGTGTTCAGATATTGGGCTTGATGCAAAAGATATCACTATTTGTTGTGATAGTCATAGTGCCATTTTCTTGGCAAAGAATCCTAATTTCCATGCTAGAAAAAAGCATACTAATGTGCAATTTAATTTTGTTTGCGATATGGTGGAAGATGGGAAGGTTAAATTGGAGAAGATTGACACCCTGATGAATGTGTATGCCTCAGCTGATTACAGAGGCTATGTGGCTGGCCAATGAGCAGACACAAATAGTTAATAATAGCAAAGGAGAATATCAAATATTTGTGGATAGTTTCTTTGAAAAAGAGGAGAAGCTCAAAATATTGTAGAATGGGTAATTCTCATTTTGACCTCCCTCCGACATATGTTGTGGTAAGCCTCTATATAATGCTTTATTTTATGCTCGAGGGTCACTATATGACTGTGCATTCTTATCATTCCCCTATTCTTAATTATATTAGGCATAATGAGAAAATCAATATTCCTTTCTATCTTTTCTCCTCCCTACAACAAAGCATTAAGAAAGGTCCATCCCCACCTTTGCATCAAGGCCTTATTATGGCTTTTGTATAAATATGTGCTCTCAAAAAATTTGCATGGAAACCCTCTAGCATTAGGCCATGATATCCCTCCTAGGAATGATGCTCTGAACAATGCTAACCCTCTTGAGAATGCAAACCCTCGTGGTAAAAAACCTCAAAATTCCTCTGTCAAAATTGAGCTTATTGATTGCAATCCTCCACCTTTTGTTAATGACCATGCTTTTGAAAGAAAAGAAACAACCTCTAAAAATAAGAACCCTAAGCCTAAACTTGCTTTGCTTGCTATGGAAATGGAATTGCTAAAGACTACCCCAGACAAGAGGAAATATTTCCCCTTAATGCTAGAACCTCCCAAAAGCAAAAAGTTGGTGCAGAAAACCCCTAAAAATGAAAATTCATTACTATCACCAAGGATGATGATGGAGAACAGAAGGTTATGAATGATGAGGGTTTATGTGCTTCTAATAAAGGTGGGTAGAGGACTGCTCACCTGGTGAAAGCTACTTCTATGGAGAAGGGGGATAAGGATAAAGGGAAAATTTCTCTTGACAGGGAGGAAGTAGTGCTCTCTTTAAATGAGGATTTTGAAGTGATGAATGATGATAAAAGTGAAGGGACTAAAAGCGAGGATTATAGTGAGAAAGAGGGGGACGATGAAGAAATGGAGGAGGATGACAATACGATGGAAGAATAGGAGTATGTGGAAGGTGATGAAGTTATTGAGGTTGGTGCCGCAGTGGGTCAAGAAGAGACTAAAAATGACTTGTCTATTATCTCTATGGATGACATAAAGAATGTTACTAATGGTGATTTGATAAATCAAATAAATATTTTGTAGGTTAAAATGGAAGAGATGGAAAGTACAATTTGCACTCTGATGAAGGTCACAAATGGCCTTATGAAACGTGATGTTGTTGGCACTGTTTCAGGACAAACTAAGATTAGGAAACAACTCAAGAGGCAAGGGAAGCTGATGGAAGATAAAGTTGCTACTACTGCTGGGGACACCGATTGGAAGGAGTATATCTCCAATCTCGGGGATAATTGAGAGCTGATTGCTATTGCAAAAAAATGATGTTGCTAGTTTTGTGGATTTTTAGATTTTAGTTTGGTTGGTTACTGTTTTAAATAGTTTTATTAAGACTTATAATTATGTTGTTCAGACTATATAGAATTATCTTTATGACCTACGACCTATTTATAGTATTATTTTTTATATATATTTTTGATGATGATAAGAATCCTGTGTGCCTTGATGGTAATCTTACTTCTGGCTTGCATGCCCATTTATGGTCCTATATGGTTAGCTAGTGCTATTAATGTTGAGCTATTTTGCTGTTTGGATGGTTGTTGTTTTGCTAGCCTATTTCTTTGGGCTATTTTTTCTCTATTTTTAGCTGTTGTATGGGATCAGGGCCCTTCCTTGCTTATCTAATAAGAAACAAGATATTCAAATAACCTAGGTTTTTGATCAATTTTTGAATTATATGCTATTAAATTAAGAAAAATATAAGTGTAGCATATGTCGGGTTCACCAAAATGTAATGGCAAAAAAAAGATCCTTGATCTAACTAATAGATTAAGTAATATCAATCTTTCCTTACCTTCACATTCGAACACAAACCAACTAGGGTTTGATGATTGGATAGTTGCCTCAAAGGAGAGCCAATCTACTAGGGTTTGGTTCTTTTGTGTTGCAAAGAGGATAAATTTGATGCGTGTTTTAATAAAGCCTATTTGACATAAACCCTATATCTGAAAATGTAATTTATCACATAAACGAAAATGAAAGTTGATGGAACAATTATAGATATGAGAAATGAAGACATAGATGAACCTATACATGAGAATTGAGCCTGAATTTGAGGTTCAAGGGTGAGGGAGCCCTTGACCAGAAATGATGCTTTTCAGGATCTTCAAACTTCATATGACATGTCTCAATCTACTATGTGTTTTCCTATAGCTTTATGTTGATGAAACTTCTAGATCCAACTTGCACACATGAAAAGAGGGGTAAAGGTTGTGCTATATAGGGGCTTGCCTAAGTCAATCTTCATTTTGGTGTTTCCACCTCCACAAACAATAAATGATAATGGTAAAGAGGGCTTACCTTAGGTTGGGTAGAGACCAAATAAATAATTGACTACAATAATAAATGATAATGAATAATGTTACCTTAGGTATGAAATCCCCGTCAAAGTGATGTTCACACCATAAGTCACCACAAAGAGTTGATTGATGGATGATTGAATTGCTTGAAGACCTAGAAGAGGTTAGTCCGCATAACACAATAGATTATTGTAGCTAGCATGTAGAGGATAACTCAAATATATATTCTTAATAAGAGCATGATTAATCATAATAATACCTTGTTCATAATTCTTCCTAATGTTCAAATGAGAGGGAAACTTGTTTATATATGCATCCCAATTGATATTTTTGATATATGCCAACTTGAAATCTGTTTTAAATCCCCAAGGGTCGACACCAAAATAATAAATTTTAAAATAGGGAAACCTTAGGTCAAGGGTGCCCTTGCCCTTGATTGGGTGATTTTGGCCTAAATTTTTTGGGTCAAGGATTTTAATATATTTTCCCAATCTGGCCCCAAAATGAATAAATTATTAATATAATTAATGTTATAGGAAAAATAGGGTGTCAATATAGTGTGAAATTGTCAAGGGTGACAATTTATGATGTTACAACATGACTAAGATGATATCTTGATATATATTTTATTTTATCACCTATTAAGATTCAATACAAAAAATCAAATATGACAAAAAACTACCAATATTGGTCATTGCATGAGGAAAGAGAAAATAGAGAATTTGGACTAGATTTACCTAATAAAGACAAACTATAATAGCTAAAATTGATTGTAGAAAATTTCTAAAGGTTAGTGGAGAGATATGGAGGCTTTTTGATAAAAGATCAAACATGCCTATGAAATTTTAGGGTGTTGAAGTTGGTAGGATTGACTTGAGAGAATTATAGACCTATGCTTATAGTTGCGTTAAATTTTCTAGGGAGGTCTATAATGAGTTTCTGATCACTTTCATCTTCTCTCACACTTATCATATCCATATAGATTTCTTTGTAAATCACCTATAATCTCACTTTTTATATTAAAAAGCTTATTAAATGGAAATGTCAAAGGGGAGACTACCTTACTCACCCCCCTTGGATAATTCAAACAAAATTCACATGAACATGATCTAATGGAAACTATGTAAATAAAATCTAAGCTATAGCGATGATAATTGAAAGCATGCAAGAGTAAAATCCTAGGTGGATACAAGCAGAAAAAGGAAAAGTGGATATAAGGAGAAATAAGGAGATGAAAAAATAGAATAAAATAGGTACACAAGCGATGGAAAAGGTTTTGGGTATGGAGAAATATAAGAGGAGAACAAGGAGGATTGGGTAGAAATTAGTTTAATTCTAATAGTTATGGTAGGGGAAATTGGATAGCATGATAGAAATAGGTAAGAATGAAAAATAAAGGCATGCAAATGCTTGTACACTAATGTCCAAGGGGATCTAGGAAACTACTCCAAACCTCTATTTTGATGCTCCAATAGTGATTCAACTATACATAACATCAAGAACTATAATGCAAGATGAAAGCTTGCATAAAGAAGATAAATGAGAGAGAGGAGGGGCCTAATTATAGTTTTTTTTACTAAAATACTATTTTTTTAGTAAAATGAAGGGTGGAAATTTATTAGGTAATCATTAATGAATATAGAATTTAATTGTGGTGGTAAGATGAGGCAAGATCAATCATTCCATAAAATACAAATTAAAGGGAAAGATTAATCTGGATCAAATTTATAGGGAAAGCTAAGAGGATGAAGGGGAAATAAGTAGTAGTGAATTTATGTCAATTTGATCTACAAAATGCAATATTTAAAGTAAGCAAGGTAAGGTTTCACTACACATAGAAGAGAAGTCTAAAAAATAAATTTGATGGGTTGGAAATGATAACTATCATATGATGGATGCAAATAAGGTATGGAGGAAGGAGTAGAAACACATGGGAAAGGGGGAAAACCATGGAAATAAGGATAAAATAATGGGTTTTAAAGTTAAATTAGGTGTAAACAATGGACTTAAAAAGTGGTAAAATACATACTAAAGGGAATTGTTAAAATGAATGCAAAACATAATGAAAGGAATTGCAAGGTATGCAATTCCCATTATTTCAGTCACATAATATTATTCTAAAGACATGTTAGGAATAAGAGAAAATAGATCTCTATAATCTATTCCCTTAACTTGGTAATATACTTATGCCACTAACCTTGCTTTATATTTTTAAAATTTTCTTTAGAATTAAGATTTTATTTTAAAAATCCATTTGCATCCAACAAATTTTCTTTCTTGAGGTAACTTCACCAAATGTCAAGTTTAATTTTTATCAAGGAAAACTATCTATCCATTCACCACCCTTTAAAAACTTGGTCTCCTTTGATGACAAATATTCATGTATAGTTCTAGGATCATTGTTAGTGATAGATAAAGTAAGAATACAACATAAATTGACTTGTCTATATTGTTCTAGTTGCTTTCTCTCTTTAGTGGAAATTATGAAGGGCGGAGTATGAAACTCTTAATATTTTGAATTCCATCCAAATATCCTTTTAAATATTCTTCTTCTTTCTCTTCACTCACCAACCTCAACATGTTTTAAGCTACTAATTTTTTCTCTTTTACATCAAACTATATCTCTTGATTGCCTATAATTTGGAAAACTTATGATTCTCTATAAATCACATCCTACTATGAATTATATTAAAAAAATATGGTTACAAAAATTATAACCCTTAGGATTTTCACTATAACCAATGAAAACACTTTTTTTCTTTTCTTTCTGTGCTATCTAACTTGGTTATTTTCTCCTTAGATATATGGATGTAAAAATCAAAACAAAGATTAATAAATGAACAAGATAGGGTTTCTTACCATTCTAACCTCATATGGAGTCTTATCAACAAGTGTTCAAGTAGGAGCCCTATTGATGATATAAAAACACTTTTTACCACTTCATCCAATCTTTTTTATAGACCAAAACTATTTAGAATGCTTCTTTCCTTCTTGATCAATGTCATATTCAACATTTTAGCCACTCCATTTTTACATGTATATATGGGGTGGTACCTTTTCCTTTCTATTACATTATTCTTGAAAAAATATTAAAAATTAATTGAGAATTTAATCTCTCCTCTATTTTTTGTTTCTAGGGTTTTTAAAATCTTTCTCATTGTTTAGTTTTCAATAATAGTTTTCCATTTGTTAAGAATAATGAAAAAATAATTATATTTAATAAAGAACACCCAAGAAATTCTAGATTAATCATCAATAAAATAAGCATAATATGAATATTTTCTAAGAGAAGACACATTAAGACCAAACACATCACTATGTATCAAATCTAAAATCCCATCAACCCTAGAAGTAAAAAAAGAAATGTTAAGTTCTATATTCTCTCCATAAACAAAATACATTAAGAAAATGAAATTCAAAGAAATAAATCTTCACGGTCTTCAACCATAGCTTTTGATTCCAAAGTGTGAAAACCTTTATAACTAATGTTACATAGTCTCTAATGCCACAACATGGTTTTATCCATAAGCAACTTGCTATTTATTTTATGGACTATACAAGATATATTATTATCCTTAATGGTAATAGCTTCCATGCCTAAATCTCTTGGCCGATACCAAAAATCCCCTTACCATCTTGTCATTATTCTCATTCAAAATTACATTAATTCTTGTATCATTCATCTTGCTTATCGAGATCAAATTTGATGGCACTCCTAAAATATACAAAATACCTACACAACTATTTGTTCTATCATCTTATCATATCTCCTCTTGAACTGTATTGTTTTCTATTAATTTTAAATATTTATAAGACAAAACTCATACATAATTTTAATGATAATTATGATTATTTATCATAGTATACATTCAAATATGTTGTTTATTTTGGTTTGATTATCTTTGGATGGATATTGACAGTAAGATTTAAGTTATATTATATATAAGAGTTTGAAATCAGATTTAGGTGTGATGGTGGACTAGTAGGAGGTAGATAATGGGTTAATGTACATATTTTGAGGCCTAACCTAAAATGATCATCATATCTAACGCTTCACTTTTTTTGTTGTTGGTCTATTTACATTATTGATTGGTGTTGTTTTAAGATCTTTTATGGTCTTTTCTTATGTTAAATATATGAGTTGGATTTTGGTTGTGATAGTTTTATGAGAGTGATTAAATATTTTGGTAAATGGTATTGTGAGTATTGATCTTTGGATTGTAGGAAATATTTAGGGTTGTTAAATATTGTTATGTGCTAATGAATACTACTATATTGAATTTTACTTAAGTTGCAAAACTAAGTCTATTCCTAAATTAAAGTGGAAAGTAGATCTTTGGAAATATAAGGAAGATAAAGTGGAAATTCATCCCTTTTTTGAATGGTCCATGTGCTAGCAATTAATACATAGGTAAACTAATGATTAGAACTTAAAAATTAAACAAAAATCATGTGGGAATGAAGAGAAGGTATAGTAAAACCCCAATTCAATAGTAACTAAGACTTGAATTCTAATTAAAGGGTGGTATTCAAGAACATGAACTTAGTTTTTTCATTTTTGCATGAAAGGGAGCTCTACAATAGAACCATGTTGAGCTTCTAGGATGAATTTTCCCTATGTAAAATGTACCAAAAATGTGACTTATCTTAACTATTCATGAGGTGGCTTGACAACTTTTTTTTGTGTTCTTTTAAAATTTGTTTTATAAATATAAAATAAAATAAAGAAAGAGGGGAAGATTTGTATTTAATAGAGATAAAACTCTTCTTTTATGAATAAGTGATTTTTCTGAATTTTTGAATTTTTAAAAAAGAATTAAAATTAGATTCTTAATCCAAATTAAAAAAAAATGATAGATTATTATCACGCTTCAATTTGTTTTCCCTCTAATTCTAATAAATATGCATGCTCTCTTACTCAATATTATTGAGGATAGAAAGAAAGGAAGATAGATTATAGGCTTTAACCTTATTGCATTTCCTTTATAATGAGAAACAGAAGTGATATGGGTAGGCTGAAGCAATTTATTTGATGCCAAACAATGCTAAAAAGATTATATGGAGGTAACTATAATAAAAGTATTCTTTAACTTCTTGACGAACTATGCTTATTTTGTACTGGTTGAGGAACTCGGAAGATCTTATTAGGTGGATTTGTGATACCAGGGATCTTAGGAAAGTGTTATATTGATCATTTTCTTTTATGATTCTGGTAAAGAACTAAGACTTTTATTTGAGATGTCCAAACCAGTCATTAAACTTGTTGGGCCAAGATTGTGTAAAAGTGAAGAGTATTGCCTTGTGGCCTTTACTATAGTTTTGGAGTCACTTGACTGGGTCTTGTTCTACCAGAATGGGACCTCTATTTTAGAAAGATCCATTATAATTTTGATGTGAATATTAGAACTGTCACTGTTTAGATTTTGTGGGTATTGTTATTTTCGAAAGATCCATTATAATTTTGATCGTGAGAGGAGTACCTTTGTAAATTATTGGAGCCACTTCATCATTTCATTGAATAAATGTTCAATGTAAGAGCATTGAAGCCTTGGATGGTTTGTATCAAACAAAGAAGTTGCTTGAGCAATTTTCCAAGCAACAAGAGAATCTTCAAGTGGGTAAAGTATTGACACTCTTTAGAACCTTCCTGGATGGTGCTGAAGACAAATGTTTTCACAGGGACGTCATGGTCAGTCATTTGGGTGACCATCGGAGAGCTCGGATAGTCTAAAAATAATGATTCATGGAGTGTACTAGAGACAACATTGAGAATCTTTTATGATGTGGGTTGTCCAGTAATTTTACAACTTGCCCGTTCTGAAGAGAAGTTTCCTGCTGCAAGCTGTAAAGGTACTGTGGCAGTTGTGGTAGATGACTAATTTGGTGAAGGAAGCAGGGCCAAGAGAATCTCAACATTGAAGCATTGAGTCATTTGCACATCAAGGTGATGATCCTTATTGAAGTTGCAACAAGAGCCAGCATGTCATGCCAGCTCAAATAGCTGTTGGAGAACACATTGGTGTTGTGCAGGCTAATCTTGTTGCTATCTAAGATAATGAAAGGCCATATTTAGCAAAAGCACCATAGGATTTGTGGTGTGGCCTGTGTTCTAGTTTTGTGTGGAGGGTGTGGGGTCCTCTTGTAAACTTATAATTTGTAACTGGCTTTTAGTCATTAGTTAAATTTTGTATTTTAAATTCATTTTAGGATTTTAGGTAGCTGCAAAGTGGTTACAAGTTAGATATAATTTGTTATTATTTGAATGCAATATAAATTGGTAAATTTGTATTATTTGTGGGGATATTTTCTTAGCATCTACTTAGTAGAGAGTAGAAGGAAGAGTGATGTTTTTGTAAAGACATTTTGGGTCAATATAGATATATTTTGAATTTCATCAATACTACCTTTTTTATAGATTATTTGGTTTATTTGTAAGGTTTATACTTCTTAGTAAGAGAATCTAGTCTCTCTAACTTGGTTCTTTGTCTTATTCCAAGTGGATTCTTAATTTCCATAGTTCAATTCTAGAAGAGGAACTCTAATTTATATTTCTTTGAATAGTGTAGATATTATTTTTCATACGATTAAATTATTCATCTTTTTATGAAGATATCTTGTATGTATATAAGTATGCATGTATATTCCATATTTGTAGCATTTTTATGTGTATGTAGTGTAGAAAAATGCACTCCTTTCTATTTTCACACTATGTTTGGGTCCCTTAATTAATTGGACTTAATTAAGCTTTTAATTGCCTAAATTATGCTTTCCTAAGTCTTATTATTCCCGTTTATCGAAAGGGAAGTCGACATTAAACAAATGCTAACATTATTTTAATTGCCTTGGAAATTGTGTGTCCTAGATCCCAATTTTTAATATGTTTTTGGCAACATTTTAATGATTCAAATTCAAGTTTTACATGTTAGCTTATGTAATCTAGTTTTTGAGAAATTAGATAAACAACTATAAATACAAGGTATTTTTATCAATTCAAACTTAACATGCATAATCAAGAGATCACAAGAGAAAATATTATTGTCAAGAGCATTGAAAAGAAAATTTATCAATCATCTACAACAGAAAATCAAGATCATATCATCATGCCAAAGTTATGTGTATTCATGTTATGTTTTGGAGCTAACATTGTGATGTAGGTTTTAAGAGTTTAAGCAAGCATTGAAGTGTCAAATCAAGTTATCATTCAAGCCAATTCATGCAAGATCCAATCCCTAGAGAGATGTGTTTGGACTTTAGTCCTCTAAGGGCAACCCATTGAAGGTTTGGTGAATTGTGACATAGAATTTTTCATTCATCATTCATTGTCATTTATCATTATATTTTGTTATCAAGGTTTAATTACCAAAACAAGGTTTGATCAAGGAAAACCCCTATAAATTTTTTTTCCCTCTCTTTATGTTTGCAAATTTGTAGGTGAAGAAGGATTGAAGATTGATAAAAAGTGGAATTTTGTAAAGTTGTCAAATTTGTCATCAAAGTTGTCAAGCCACGGAAACTCATTTGCAGAATTTATTTCTAAATTTTTGACAATGGAATATGGAGGAATCATGAGTGTAGATCCAGGATCAGAGGATTGTGAAATCAAATTTTGAAACCCTGCTCAAAGACCCATTCACCCTAGGGTGAATCTGTCCTAGCAGGACACTCTGCAACCCTTTTTGGTGACTAGTACACATCATCTTACCCTTCTCAGATCTACCTAAAAGTTGTAGTTTCTATTTGTGCTATGCTTTGAATAATTTAATTTATTTTCTCACATTGCATAATTGAGTTCATTTGGTATTTTATTTTTATCTCCCCAAATTGCATTTTAGTCACATTTATCATTTTCTATCATAAAGGAAAAAACAGATCCCCTAATAGGGTTGACTCACCAAAAGGTTGAAAGTCAATCCTACCTTTGGGAGATCTCTTTTCCTAATGAAATTAAAAGAAAAGTAGGTGTGTTAGGTCATTATTTCATTTTGGTGAACCCTATTATTTTCCACCCTATTTTTTGATGTTTTAGTGTAAAATAATGAAATATGTTTACTTTACAAATCCTTTTATTTTGTTTTGTACTCATTTAGCTTCTTTTCTATTTGTGTTTTTTTGACCCTTTTTGACCCCCTTACATCTTTCCTAAGACTAGTCCTATCATTCCCATGTTATAATTATTCCTCTTTCCTAGTGTCTTTCTTCTCATTTCCCTCTTTCCTTTTTTCTTTTTAGTTCTAGTTGTTTTTCATTCTTGATGTTTCCTTACCCTTTCTTTCTAACCACCAATTCAATCTTTTACCCACTTCACCAAATTGTTTAATATTTTCCTATCTCCTAAGATAAATTTAAATAATTTATTTTGGCTCCTAGAATCTTTCATCATGTAGCTCACCTTGATCCATAACTATAACCTTTAGATAACCACCTTTCCCATTAACCCAACATTGAAATTTGAGCTTCCTTGAGCTCCAAGATTAGGGTGCAACCTTGAAATTGTTCGGTGGATGGCCCTGAGATTTCATCTAATCACAAAAAAATTTAAATGCAAGTTGTATTCAATGGTGATTGTTAGGGTGAAATATATATTCCTCTTATCTTCCCTCCAAAAATCTATAAATTGAGCCCCACTCTTAGTCATTATAAAATAGATATTAAGTTTCCTCTTGCTCGTTATTTATAGCCATTTTTTTGAAGAAGCAAGGGCATCTCAAAGTTTACCATACTATAAAAGGTGCTCATTTTTATCCCAAGGTTTGCAATAATATTTTGGATCCCAATGATAGTCTCTATAGTAAATCTCTTCATTCTAGATGACTATTTTTCATGTTTTTGCAATGTGTGAGATAGGTTTCTTGATAGTTATACTTATATTACACTCTATTTTTCTTCTAACCTTCCTTTTCTCTTCTCTTTTTCATCCTTCATCCCTCTCCATCCATTTTCCCTATATTTCAAATATATTTAGCCTTCCTTTTTCATCTACCACCATTGTCCTTACTTTCTTATAAGCCATTGCTATCCCCTAGTTGAACTATTTTCCTTCCAAAATTTCCTTTTAGTTTTCACCAACCCTTTTGTAGATTGTATGGTTTTCTATCTGTCATTCTAGTCCTCCATAGGCCCATATTGGTTTTATCAAATTTTATTTCAATTTATTTTTCTTTCCCATCTTTCACTCCCTCTTTCTCCTCAAAACCTTAATTTGCCTAGTTTGGGTTTTCTTCTCATTTTTCTTCAAATTCATCCAACATTTTCCTAAACTATTAACTAAGATAAAACATATGGAATAAAATAGAAATAATATTAATTTATACTAATTCAAACAAAAAATTAATAAATGAGTCCCAAAGAAAAAACAAATAAAATAGAACTTGTAGTGAGAAGAGGAAGCTTTTTGTTGAGGATGCTTGTGTGATGTATGAACTTTTGTGCAATACATTGTCATCCATATGGATAATATAATGTTGGATGCTAGTAAAATCACATATAACCTCAAAATTCTTGACCAAATACACATTAGATGATAAATGGACACAATAAAAGCTCTAGGTATGGTAGGCAATTGAAAGAAAACAATTTAATCTATAGTTTTAACTAAAATTAAATGAAAATAAGTGAGAAAAGAGAATGCAAACCCGATTTAATGAAGAACACAAAATGAAAACCTACAACTAGGAAGAGAGGAAATGTAGCTAGGGTAGGATCTTTCCACAAATGGTCAATCCCTTATTTTCTTCTTTAAAGTTTAGGAGAAGGAAAGAAGATAGAAAATAGTGTGTGCTTTTATCTTAAGTGTGTCTAGGAAGGTAAAAGTTGTGACAAATCTATAAATGCCACTCCCAAGTCTACAAGGAGTGATAAACTAGTGTATGTCTTTATCTAGAATAGCAAGAAAGTGAACATCCCAAGGTGTCAAGTGAACATAAAAAGGATTCAACTAAAATGAAAGTTAAAATGAGAATGAAAGAGTAAAATTTTAAAACAATCACCTAAAAATGTTTGGAGGAGCCAAGAGAGACAAGGATATTATAAAATATTACAATGAACATCAAGGAGAGTGATGTAACGAGTTTGTGTAGCTCATATAGAGAATAAAATGACCAATAATGTTGTAATTTTTTTTATAGAAAGATTGAGAGTGTGAAAAATTAATATAGTGTTATTGAGAATGAGAGAGATGAAAAATGAGAAGATGGGATGGATAAATGGATAAGTCTGAGGGTTATAGAGATATTTATATTTATTATAGAGATGTTACCACCAACTTAATAGGTAATAGGTGGTGAAATGCTAAAAAATGACCATTGAATGATAAACTATCATGGGATGTTATCATGTCACATGAACCCCTATGCATTGCACTAGTTTCTAGATAGTTTTATCTCTTGGAAAGGCCAAAAAAATAAAAATTACAAGGCTAGCACATCTAGAACATGATTTTACATAAAATAGATCACAAAAAGCATGAAATTTATTTGATAAGTAGAAAAAGGCTAAGGCAAGGACCAAATGAGCCTAAAAATATGCTATGGAATATGGAAAATTATTAAACACCCAAAATACTAAGAGGGGGGTGGATTAGTATTCTCTGAAACCACTTAAACATTTAAACATTCATTCCACATACAATATTCAATTTTCAATAAGGAAAGAAACCATGAAAACAACCATCAAAGCATATAACACTTGAACACCATATTTTTGAGGATTAGCTCATAGTCTATTATAATCGGTTATAGGATATTACAAAAAGGCTCACTGCCCACAAAAAGAAATAAATGTAGAAGAAAGGGGTTGGATCACTACCAAGATCTGAATTTCTACAAATGCATCTATAATATGTAGAAAATACAATTCTACTAAAGCTCAAAATACTGAATCAACATACTTTATACTATTATGCTCTAACACTCTACTCTACTCAACATTTGCATCACATTCACATTCGCTGCTTAGGAATTCATATAAACAACCTAATCATCCATTATCATCATCACAACACCAAAAATGAACTTACATTTATACCCTTTACATTCACAATCACCTACAACATCAATTACGTCGACCTAATTAGATGTATCATTCAAAACAATAACTTGTCAGATCAAGATCAAACATACACACTTCACGCCTTATTTCAAAACTTGTAACACATAAAATAGGTCAAAATGGACCTATAATAGCTCCACATAACTGATCAACACTTCCTTTAACTCTGCATGACCCCAAACATATTAGGTCGGCATTGCTAGTGAACAACACCAAAATACACCAACCAATTATCCTCAAACCGACACACAAACCTCCAAACTACACATCACTTGGAAAATAGATGCAATTGACACTTGTAAACACTTCCAAAAATCTACAAGACCAGATATTATTTTGTGGAGGAAAGTGAACCAATCGAAATAGGTACTCTGTACAAGAAACACTGTCACTAGAAAACCTGATATACTGTCACTCATAAATTTGACACCGGAAGTCAAAACAACATGAAAATTTGGATTTAGACTCCTTTGACATCCAAAAAAATTCCTTAGAACCACATACCAAAATACTTCTAGGAAGATCAATGCAGACCCAAAACTGGATGCACAAAGCACTAAAAACTGTTGTTCAGGACATAGTCAGATATTCAATATAATTGTTATGCATCAAACCAAAACAAATGCATCTACATATAGAATTACCATCTCTTCAATCACTTATATGCACCAGACGAACTGCACATCAATCTTTACATCACATCACAATGTTGATATCAATGAAAACACTATATTGCACATTATATATCTCATGCTCATGTTTCCAACAAGCATATCAATGACAATATAATGATAATCTCCTTAAAATTCCAACAATATCCCCCTTTGTTGACTTGATGACAACATGCATGAACTCTTCTCCAAATCTTCCTCAAACTATTCTCCCCCTTTGACATCAAGGGAAAAGGGTGCAAAACATAGTTTCTATTCTTTGGTCACCCTTTGATATTATACACATATAGTGTTGTTATCATCTCCTCTCTCCATTTTAATGATTTTAAAAATTTATCAATCGATTCTTCACTGGATTACACATATACTCCCCCTAACTAATAGATACATGTATACATGAGAGTAAAAAACTCCAAAAATCTGACCAACTCCCCTTATCAATGCTATCCATCAAACTGTATCAAAATTGGCACTAAAACATTATCCTCTAACATCTGCATATATACAATGATTCTAAAATGCATAAAAAGAAAAGAAATGTACACAAATCAACCAAAAGATGAAATATTGGTGTATAACACCTCCAATTTTGTAAGGTGTGCATGCCAAACCTTTTTACCATCTTCCCAGTGATTCTTTGCTAGCCCAAGCATGTGGTTCATAGCCTCAAACTTCACGAGGAGTTATTCACATTCATCCAGAGTATTAGGTACTATATTTAACTTCATTTCTTTCTCCGCACTAGTTAGAGCACTAGATATAGATGTGAACTTTGTATTCACTAAGTCTTTGAGTTTTCCAAATTGTACTATGATCTTTCCTCATTGCTCTTGCAACCAGAAGAATTGTTCATGCAAATTTTCAATTGCTACTTTGGTGGATCCATCGACATCATTCGTCAGATCATAGGCATCAAATGCTTTGTCAATCTGGGATTCAATGGAGTATGTCTCATCCTTAATGTTCTTGGTTGAATTGAGCCACTTCATGCAAAGTTGAAATAACACCTTGGCCTCAGCAACACAAGTTTGCACATTCTTAAGGTTGTTTTGAAATTTATTATGTGCAATAGGACACTTCTCTATTATATCCATCAACCTCTTATCATTCATCCTTTTATTAATCTCCTTTTCCAAATTTTTCCCAAGAGTATTGGAATACTCTTTAAAAGAATCAAGTAAAAGTTTTAAATTCTATACACCAGATAATGAATTATCAATACTTATACTAGGTACACTCTCTTGCAACACCTTCACTGCTTCATCTATTAACTCTACCCTTTTCTAATGTGTTTGCAAAATTTCTTTCTTGGCGGAGGTGTGGAATGCATCACCCAACTGTAATTTGTGCAAAGGGGACATCTTGTCCATATCCACTTGTCGTTGTTACATTGGTATTTGTAGTATCTAGGTAGAAACAATAGGTTGGAATTGGAGTTACATGCTTAATAATCCATTTAAGGAATCTCCATAGGTTCTAGAGGACTCTCCAACCAACTTCTCATTAGCATATTTCTTTTCCAAAGCCTTTTCCTTGTCACTAATGCAATACTCTACCTTTTCATCCTTCTTCTCCTTGTCTACAGTACCAGATTTACATCCATTATTCTTCTCACCAATAATTGATTTATCATTGTTATCTAGAGGAGGCATGTTTTTTGTGTTCTATACCTCATGTATCTTCAAGTTGTGTTGTACAACCTCTTCAACATTATTTTTTATTTCTAGAGGAGGGGGAATGTTACCTATTTGAGGATCCTCCTTTCATAATCCTTCAACATTATCTTCTTCAACAATATTTTCTCCTACCAGAGGAGTGTCATCAGTAAAATTACCTTCTTTTCCAGAGGGATATCACCTCTAGCACATTTTCTTTCTCCGCTTCATGCTCAGGTTGAGCATCTTCCTTCTATGAAACTTTTGGTATGTTAACTTCTTGGACAAAAATATCATCATGCATTTCCTCTTCACTGTCTAGGGTCATACCCAATTCATTTTCCAAGTTGGAAATCTTCTGAACATTCTCATTCTTTAACCTCTTAATATCATCATTGTCTCAACTCATCAATGTAAAGACCCTCTATTTGGTCCTAAATTCTTTGCTATACACTTGAGCTAATAGATTTATTTATTATCATCTGAGAGGGCAACACTTACTTTCTCCAAGGAAAATGATATCAAATTTTCATCTTCATGCATTGCCTCTTCTCTTCTTGCATAAAATGCATTTTTCATATCTTCAGGCAATTGGCCTTCAATATCCTTCATGCTGACATCAAATGTAACTATATACCTAAGAATTGCCTCTTCTATTGTAGACTTATCCATGTCATCCATAGAGGTGGTAGTTTTTTCTAACATCTCATGTTCTACAATATCATTAAACAATGTGTCCAACT
Source organism: Sequoia sempervirens (assembly GCA_007258455.2). Lineage (NCBI taxonomy): Eukaryota > Viridiplantae > Streptophyta > Pinopsida > Cupressales > Cupressaceae > Sequoia > Sequoia sempervirens. Next base: position 681,896,819 of record VDFB02270651.1, on the reverse strand, counting down.
TCATAGGGCTATGTGTTCTTAATAGAGGGGTAAGATTATCCTTCTTCTTTGCTTTTGGAGGAGCTTTTTCTCCTTTACCTTTCTTCTCCCTCACATATATTTTAAATTCCTTTTTTGTTTCTTTACCTCTACTTCACTATCAATATCTACAATGTCAACCTTGACCTTCTTTGCACTTGATTCTATTTGTGCTACACCATTTTTCCTTTTTTTGATTAGAGGTTGTTCTTCCACCTCTTCCTCTTCTTCATCCACACTAAGATTATTTTTCATTGTAGCCTTAGCCTTCACTCTTCTCTATTGTTTCACTGGAAGAGCCTTTTCTTTTACTAGCACACTTTGTTGCTTTGTCAGAGTACTAATTGACTCCCTTCTCTTTGCTCCAACGACAGAGGGAAAATTCCTGGAGGACTTGGGGACAACCAGAGAGGGGGTATATTTTCTATAGAGAGATAAACATTCCTTTGGATTTATCCAATTGTTTCTTTTAAGGGCCCATCGTCTCCGCAACCTATGTAGTCATCTTCTCAACAAATTTCTTTATCTGTTTCTCCTTCTGTTGCATGTGCACCTCCATAGACTTCTCTTCATATGCACCATATATTCCCTCAAAGGTGTATTTAGGTTTACTTAACATATGATCTACCAAAACAACAATTATATCCTCTGTAACTTCATATCCCACTTATGTGATCCACACAGTCCTAGGTTCAATAGCCTCCATTATGCAACAGTCCTTGCTCACCATGAAAATTATGTCATTTTTATATTTTCCCACCACACTCTTTGTAATTCTTTCTCTAGATTTCATATTTTCTTGGAAAGTCTTAAACAATATCGATAGTGCTCTCTTCTATGTGTCTTCATCTCCTAATCTCAACATGCGATCTCTGATTTGATGTGCCACTGGTCTCTCCTTCAACCATACTATGTTTTTGGTTCTAGAACCTCATTAAGAGAGCAAAAAAGTAAACAAATAATCAAGCTACCAAACATGAAGGGGTATCAAGAGTCCTTGTTCTTCTACAAGTTTTTCAGGAGTTGTTCCCTCACCAACTCACACAAATCATAGTTAGCACCTTTCTTTACCATCTCGTGTGTAATGTTGATGGTGGTTGCATAAACAAAGTTCTCTTTGTTTTTGAAATATATCTTATACCCTATTACCATTGTTGCATATTTCACCATAGGGTCCCTAATGTATTTTCAGACTATAAAGGCTCTCATGTCATACCTTACACCTGTTAACTCCATCACCATTTCATTTTTCACTAACTGGAGTGTTGGAACTGGTCTAGTTGAGCATAATCTCATAAGAACCCTAATTGCCTCCTTATTAATTAAATGAGGAATATCCAGCCACATAAACCTATCATGAATCCTACTCAAGGTGTATCTAACTTACTCATCCACATAGAAAAAGATCAAAAAAATATTCTAGAGTCCATCGATCTTCTTCTCCACAAACTCTCGAACTCAGTTTTTAGTTCAAATTGATCTCTTGTTAGTTCTCTAAACCACACATATCCTTGTTTAGAGTGATTATACTCATCAAATTTAGCATGAATGTATATACTAACATTTTCTATGTGCAACAAACCATACAAAATGCTTGAGAAAGCATCATTTGGATTAGTCATCATCAACTTATTAGGGTATCATTTGAATTTTGGATGGGATTAGTCCACAACCTCAACAAATTTTGGGGTATACATCTTAAAATCACAATGAAAGTACTTTGAAAGCTTAGGGAAAATAGAAACTGTAAATACCTTTCATTTGCAGCTGGTTAGGGTTTCATGCATAGGAGTTTTGAAATGCTTCTCTTTGCTCCTTCACTACTCTTATCTCTTCAAATAATCATTTTAAAATGACTTATACATGTGTTAAATCACTTATAAACCCCTTTTGAAATAACCTAATTTGCATTGAATGCATTGATTTGAAGTTAGGCGCAAAAAGCTGATAAACCCTAACTGTAGTGCACATTCACCTTTGATTGCTCCACAAACTTTCGCATCTTGAAAATTTTCACCTATTTTTTAACCAATAGGTCAAGTATATCAACCTACATCTCATGTATCCATGTGTTGAAGGCATCAACACCATATCTTTGGAAGGGGCTTGATGATTGTCTGTTAAAACTCCCCTTGAGCCAAAGCTCTTAATTCAATTTCTCGAGGAAACATCTGCACCAAAAGCTAGCACAAACTCATCCTTAACTTCATTCTCCTCTTTATTTTTCCATTTCTTGTTCATCTCTTTATTCATCTCTAATGGATCAACCAATTTCACTAGACCATTCTTCTTTACTGAATCAACCTTCACATACTTGCTTCTGCAAAACTTAACAATGTGTCCTAACTTATTGCATTTGTGGCATTGGTCATTTTGAACAAGCTTACTTTCACCCATTTTGGATCTGCCTTGATTAGCTTTAGGCCCAAATCCATTGCATGTATAACAGTAGTCATTGAAAGTGAAATAATAGAAAATGGATTTGCTTTCTTATGGTTTAGGACATAGAGCAAACACATCTCCCAATTATTTCATTTAAGGGAAACCCTAGAGATTTCAATCTTAGATATGCAAAGGAGAAAGAGATCTTGCAAAAGGGTTGTCCTTAGGTCTGATTGTAAACTAAGGAGGGGTTCACCACCAAGCTAAGGCTTGGAAAGACTAAGTAATGCAAGATCTAATGCTTAACCCTAATATGATGCAATACTTTACTAAATGACCTAAAAATGCATGTAAATCAAAACAAAAAACTGCAAGATAAAAGGTGTGCACCTAGAAACCTGAAGAAGACTGGATGAAGGCCTGAAATGCTAAAAACACTGATTTTAAAGCCTACTGGGACTCATACAATAGTCTGGGTGATTTAGTCCTAGATTAGGTTTTTTGGGTAGAAAATGAAATTTGGCAAAAAAATGTCTGGAACTACAAAAATTTGGAAAATGACCTATACTGGGACTCATACGCTAGAATCGGCATATCAGTCCAGTTAGGGTTTTTTTGAAATTCAAAGTTTGAATCTACTCCTCAATGTCTGTTTTGTCCTTTCCAATTGATTTTCAGATTCGAAGCCCTGATTTGTGACCTGTAGAAGTCTTCCAATGATCTTCAATGCAAGGTGACAACTTTGACAACTTTCTCCAAACTTTCTCTTCAATGTGTCTTCAACCTAAACCTGCAAATTACAAACTAAAGAGAGGGAAAAATGTTGTTTTTTTAGTAGTTTTGGTAATCAAACCTTGAAATGAAATGAAATAGTAATGGAGAATGATGAATGAACAAAATAAGATGTTGCAACTCACCAAACTCTAGCAATAAAGTAACTAATAAAACCCCAATTTAATAGTAACTAAGACTTGAATTCTAATTAAAGGGTGGTATTCAAGAACATGAACTTAGTTTTTTCGGTTTTGCATGAAAGGGAGCTCTACAGAAGAACCATGTTGAGCTTCTAGGATGGGTTTTCTCTATATAAGATGTACCACAAATGTGACTTAACTATTCATGAGGTGGCTTGACAATTTTTTTGTTGTTGTGTTATTTTAGAGTTTCTTTTATAAATATACAATAAAAGAAAGTAAGAGGGGAAGGTTTGTATTTGATTGAGATAAAACTCTTCTTTTGTGAATAAATGATTTTTCTAAGTTTTTAAGAAAGAATTTAAAATTAGATTCTTAATCATTTTAAAAAAAAGAGAAAAGACATTCAATTTGTTTTCCCTGTAATTCTAATAAATGTCCATACTCTCTTACTCAATATTATTGAGGATAGAAAGAAAAAAAGATAGATTATAGGATTTAACCTTAAAATAAGCCAACAAGTTACTGGTTTCATAAGTATTATATTTATTTTATAATGAGAAATAGAAGTGAAATGGGTAGGTTGAAGCAATTTGTTTGATGCCGAATAATGCTAAAAAGATTGTATGGAGGTATCTATAAAAAAAATTGCTTTAACTTCTTGATGAGTTATGCTTATCTTATACTGGTTGAGGAACTCGGAAGATCTTATAGCTGGATTTGTGATATCAGCCTTCAGGGATCTTAGGAAAGTGTTATATTGATCATTTTCTTTTATGGCTGTGATAAATCATTAAGACTTTTGTTTGAGATGTCTAAACCATAGTCATTAAACTTGTTGGGCCAAGATTGTGTAAAAGTGAAGAGTATTGCCTTGTGGCCTTTACCATGGTTTTGGAGTCACTTGACTGTGGGTCTTGTTCTATCAGAATCTTTTTTTCTGAGCGATAGTTCTTGAACTAGAACGGGACCTCTATTTTAGAAGGATCCATTATAATTTTGATGTGAATATTAGAACTGTCACTGTTTACATTTTGTGGGTATTGTTAAGATTTTGATCGTTAGAGGAGTACCTTTGTAAATTATTGGAGCCACGTCATCATTTCATTCAATAAATCTTTGAAATGTAAAAGCATTGGATATTGGATGGTTTGTATCAAACAAAGAAATTGCTTGAGCAATTTTCCAAGAAATAGGAGAATCTTCAAGTGGGTCAAGTGTTCTTCTACATGACATTTCTAGAACCTTCCTGGATGGTGCTGAAAGGTGAGGCTTGGAAGTGGAGACAACCGTTCACATTGTTGAAGACAAATGTTTTCACAGGGACGTCATTGTCAGCCATTTGGGTGACCATGGGAGAGCTCAGATAGCCTAAAAGTAATGATTCACGGAGTGTACTAGAGACAAACCTTGAGAATCTTTTATGATGTGGGTTGTCCAGTAATTTTACAACTTGCCCATTCTGAAGAGAAGTTTCCTGTTGCAAGCTGTAAAGGTACCTGGGAAAGTTGTGGTAGATGACTAATTTGGTGAAGGAAGTAGTACCAAGAGAATCTAAATATTCAAGCATTGAGTCATTTGCACATCAAGGTGATGATCATTATTCAAGTTGTAACATGAGCCAACATGTCATGCCAGCTCAAATAGCTGTTGGAGAACACACTGGTGTTGTGCAGGCTAATCTTTTTGCTATGCAAGTTAATATCACTAGTACACAAGATAATGAAAGGCCATATTTAGCAAAAGCACGATAGGATTTGTGGTGTGGTTCTAGTTTTGTGTGAGGGTGCATGGGTTCTATTCTAAACTTATAATTTGTAACTGACTTTTAATCATTACTTAAAATTTTGTATTTTAAATTCTTTTTAGGATTTTAGGTAGCTGCAAAGTGGCTAAAGTTAGATATAATTTGTTATTATTTGAATGCAATATAAATTGGTAAATTTGTATTATTTGTGGGGATATTTTATTGGCATCTACAAGTAGAGAGTAGAAGGAAGAGTCATGTTTTTGTCAAGACATTTTGGGTCAATATAGATATATTTTGAATTTCATATATATATATATATTTAGGTAGCTGCAAAGTGGTTATAAGTTAGATATAATGAATGTAATATAAATTGGTAAATTTGTATTATTTGTGGGGATATTTTCTTGGCATCTACAAGTAGAGAGTAGAAGGAAGAGTGATGTTTTTGTCAATACACTTTGGGATATATATATATAATTATATATAATTTGGTTTATTTGTAAGGTTTATACTTCTTAGTAAGAGAATCTAGTCACTCTAACTTGATTCTTTGTCTTATTCCAAGTGGATTCTTAATTTCTCATAGTTCAACTCTACAAGAGGAACTCTAATTTATATTTCTTTGAATAGTGTAGATATAATTTTTCATACGATTAAATTATTCATCTTTTATGAAGATATCTTGTATGTATGTAAGTATGTAAAGGAAAAATAAATGAGCAATGGAAAGTACTAACTAATGAGCATTGTTTGAAGGAAAGAGATTACCAAGAAATAGAGAAGCCAAACCAAGCACCACCAAAAGCAAAGGAGACACAAGAATTTGATAAGGGGAAAAACAAGAAAAAACCCCAATATTATGAATGGAGGCAAAATGCCTAAGAATGATACAAGAGAGAGAGAGAGAGCACTTAAGCCTTAAGCTTGCTTGCTTGAATATGAAGAATGAGAGGAGAGGCACCTCAATAAATAGAGGTGAGAAGAGGAGTTAGAATGTAACTCCCAACTCAATGAATGCCACCTTTCATCTATGTGTGTGCAATGTGTCAAGAACCTCTTAAGGAAGTGGCTACAAATATTCCTTAATAAAGGAATTAAAAATAAAATGAGTCATCCTCACACATGTGTGAGAAGACAAAAAGACAAAAGACTTGTAGGGATTCCTTTGGAATATTCCTACAAGTTAATAAATAATTAAGAATAACCTTTACCAAGTAAAGATTAATCTTCTAACAATATGCATGTATATTCCATATTTGAAGCATTTTTATGTGTGTATGTAGTGTAGAAAAATGCACTCCTTTCTATTTTCACACTATGTTTGGGTCCCTTAATTAATTGGACTTAATTAAGCTTTTAATTGCCTAAATTATGCATCCCTAAGCCTTATTATTCCCATTTTTTCGAAAGGGAAGCCGACATTAAACAATGCTAACATTATTTTAATTGCCTTGGAAATTGTGTGTCTTGGATTTAGGTCCTAGGACCCATTCACCCAAGGTTGGGTCCTCCTTAAGTCTTAGATCCCAATTTTTAATATGTTTTTGGTGGCATTTTAATGATTCAATTTCAAGTTTTACATGTTAGCTTATGTGATTTAGTTTTTGAGAAATTATATAAACACCTATAAATACAAGGTCTTTTTATCAATTCAAACTTAACATGCATAATCAAGAGATCACAAGAGAAAATATCATTGTCAATAGCATTAAAGAGCAAATTTATCAATCATCTACAACAAAAAATCAAGATCACATCATCATGTCAAAGTTATGTGTATTCATATTATGTTTTGGAGCTAACATTGTGATGTAGGTTTTAAGAATTTAAGCAAGCATTCAAGTGTCAAATCGAGCTATCATTCAAGCCAATTCATGCAAGATCCAATCCTTAGAGAGATGTGTTTGGACTTTAGTCTTCTAAGGGAAACCATTGAAGGTTTGGTGAGTTGTGACATAGACTTTTTCATTCATCATTCCTTGTCATTTATCATTATATTTTGTTATCAAGGTTTAATTACCAAAACGAGGTTTGATCAATGAAAACCCCTATTCACTAAAAATAAACAAATTTTCCCTCTCTTTGTGTTTGCAGATTTGTAGGTGAAGAAGGATTGAAGATTGATAAAAAGTGGAATTTCATAAAGTTGTCAAAGTTGTCATCAAAGTTGTCAAGCCACGAAAACTCATTTGTAGAATTTATTTCTACAAATTCAATGGCGGTGCTTACAATGAAATATATTTTCCTCTTATCTTCCCTCCAAAAATCTATAAATTGAGCCCCACTCTTGGTCATTATAAAATAGATATTGCAAAGTTTCCTCTTGCTCGTTATTTATAGTTATTTTTTTGAAGAAGCAAGGGCATCTCAAAGTTTACTATTCTACAAAAAAGTGCTCATTTTTATCCCAAGGTTTGCAATAATATTTTGGATCCCAATGGAATTCTCTATAGTTAATCTCTTCATTCTAGATGACTATTTTTCATGTTTTTGCAATGCATGAGATAGGTTTCTTGATAGTTATACTTATATTACACTATTTTTCTTCTAACCTTCTTTTTCTCTTCTCTTTTCCATCCCTCATCCCTCTTCATCCATTTTCCCTATCTTGCAAATATATTTAGCCTTCCTTTTTCATCTACCATCATTTTCCTTGCTTTCTTTTAAGCCATTGCCACCCCCTAGTTGAACTATTTTCCTTCCAAATTTTGTTTTTAGTTTTCACCAACCCTTTTGTAGATTGTACTATTTTCTATCTATCATTCTAGTCCTCCATAGGCTCATATTGGTTTTATCAAGTTTTATTTCAATTTAGTTTTTTTTCCCATCTTTCACTCCCTCAAGTTCTCCTCAAAACCTTAGTTTGCCTAGTTTGGGTTTTCTTCCCATTTTTCTTCAAATTCATCCAACATTTTCCTAAACTATTAACTAAGATAAAATATATGGAATAAAATAGAAATGATATTAATACTAATTGAAAAAAAAAATTAATAAATGAGTCCCAAAGAAAAAACAAATAAAATAGAACTTGCAGTGAGAAGAGGAACCTTTTTCTTGAGGATGCTCGTGTGATGTATGAACTTTTGTGCAATACATTGTCATCCATATGGATACTATAATGTTGGATGCTAGTAAAATCACATCTAACCTCAAAATTCTTTACCAAATACACATTGGATGATAAATGGACACAATAAAAGCTCTAGGTATGGTAGGAAATTGAAATAAAGCAATTTAATCTATAGTTTTAACTAAAACTAAATAAAAAGAAGTGAGAAAAGAGAATGCAAACATGATTTAATAAAGAACACAAAATGAAAACCTACAACTAGGAAGAGAGGAAATGTAGCTAGGGTTTATTAGGATCTTTCCACAAATGGTCAAGCCCTTATTTTGGTCTTTAAAGTTTAGGAGAAGGAAAGAAGATAGAAAATAGTGTGTGCTTTTATCTTAAGTGTGTCTAGGAAGGTAAAAGTTGTGAAAAATCTATAAAGGCCACTCCCAAGTCTACAAGGAGTGATAAACTAGTGTATGTTTCTTTATCTAGAATAGCAAGAAAGTGAACATCGCAAGGTGTCAAGTGAGCATAAAAAGGATTCAACTATAATGAAAGTTAAAATGGGAATGAAAGAGTAAAATTTTAAAACACTGTCACCTAAATATGTTTGGAGGAGCCAAGAGATATAAGGATATTATAAAATATTACATTGACCATCAAGGAGAGTGATGGAAAGAGTTTGTGTAGCTCATATAGAGAATAAAATGACCAATAATGTTGTAATTTTTTTTATAGAAAGATTGAGAGTGTGACAAATTAATATAGTGTTATTGAGAATGAGAGAGATGAAAAATGAGAAGATGGGATGGATAAATGGATAAGTCTAGGGGTTATAGAGATTTTTAGATTTATTATAGAGAGGTTACCACCAACCTACATAGGTAATAGGTGGTGAAATGCTAAACAATAACCACTGAACGATAAACTATCATGGGATTTTTTCATGTCACATGAACCCCTATGCGTTGCACTAGTGTCTAGATAGTTTTTGTGTGTATGAATAATGTGAATAAACAAGTAAAACCTATACAACACACTAATGAAACAATATATCAAGGAATTCAAATAAAAATAAAACTAAAGCAACAATTCCTTAATGGTGTCTCATTGTCCTCTATCTCCAAGGATTCTTTAAGTCATTTTTCTCTCAAATTGTTTGTGCACATGACTTTCCAAATGAAAACCTGGAGAATGAGAGATGCTAGAAATGCAAGAAATGTTTCCTACATTACATGATGGATAAACTAGTTGTAGATGATATGAAAAGATAATGATGCTGCTATGATATTATTGCATGAAAATGATATGATGGGAATGTTGTAATTAAGAAGCTACTAATGAAAATGCCATGATTAAACTACTTGATACTAAAATGCTAATACTAGAATGCTCACTAAAATGACAATGCTAATTAAAATGTTGTCGTGTAATTGCTACAAATGCTCAACTCTCTCTCTAAGGATTTTTTTTGCTGTAAATGAGGACCTATTTATAGATTTTCCGAGGAATGAGCCTAGGTGGTAGGAATCAACGGTCTGGATTCAATCTGGAGAATGGACGGTTGAAGATGAAGATGTTAGAGAGAAAAGGGGAGTGTGTTCCCTTCATAAGAACAAACTGCCAAGTGTGAAGAGGAATAAAATGGAGATGAAGGCCAAGTGTCCCAAATTAGTTAGAATTTGTTGAGGATGAATGCCAAATTAAATATTAGAAATATTTAATTTCTTGAGACACATGATGAGGTGGAAGGTGGGAAGAAGTTAGAAGAAATGTGCTTAAATTCAAATTTAAAATTCAAATTTAATGAGAGGAGGTTAATTAAATAAAACAAACTAATTTAATTTGTTCATTTAATTAAGATATGAAGAAAATGATTTAGGATAGGAAGAATTAGAGAAAATGAACTATATAAATAAAATTTTCAATTTATTTATGAGTAGAAGAATTAAAGATTATTAATTAAATAACTTGTATTTAATTAATTCCTCCAGACCAAATTTGAGTGTATACATTTTGCCCCTCTTTGAAGTGATGTGTTTGCGACACATTGCTTCAAAGAAAAATTTGCTGATAGTGCTGATAAAATTTTCGATATCCCTAGATGCTAATTTTGAGTGATGCGTGTATGCCCACTCGGGAGATAAATCGTGGAATTTTTGAATTTTTAGGAATTTTTTGAATTTTTTATGAGGAATTTCAAATTTTTAGGATTTTGCGACAATTTATCTCTCGATGAAGAATACTGACCCTGCCAATTGATTAATTGATGCCCTTTTGAAAATAAAAATAATCCCACTTAAATACCCTCCATTTACCCCTTTAAAATGGTAAAAAGGTGAAAAAGGAGTTCATTTGAATTCATTCGCAATTGAGTGATTGAGCAATTTAGCAAGATGGTGATCCCATACCACACTCATCGATTCGAGCGAGTTCGATGACACAACCGCCCTGCCACGTATGGACCTCTGGTACATACCCCAAGAAACTGCCTTTTGAAATTTGAATATGTTTTCGCGTGTTTTTATGTTTTTTTAAATCTGTGATAGTACGTTTTAGCGCATATAAGACCCAAAATAGCGCATAGATAGAATGTTTTAGCACATTGATAGATTTAGTGCATTTATGTCATAGAGTGGCACATCTCCTATTCATTTTAGCACATAGATGTTGCAAAGTAATGCATTTGATGACTGTTTCAACGCATTGAGGGTTTTAGCGCATTCATGCTCTTTTTTGGTGCATTGATGGAATTTTTTAGCGCATCCATTGTTTCAGTGCATAGATGCACTGTTTTGGTGCATTGACACTAGAATTGATGAAATATTGATTTTTCTACTTGCTTGTGATGCTTGATGATCGCATCAGCCATTGTTTTGGTGATGTTTGATAGGATAGATGATGATTGACCTCATGATGGATGAGAGTCAATGATAGGATAGATGATGATTGACCCCATGATAGATGAGAGTCAATGATAGACACTCTATGAGATTTGATTGAAATCTCATTTGAGCTAATTAGATTGATTGATAGGTTGATTGATAAAATGCTGATTTGCGATATGTTATGTTGATAGGAGGACTTAAGAGTTCTTTAGTCTCAAGAGTGCTACCCGAAGACTTGGGATATGATTCTTCATTTGGTGCGGGTGGATTTGGATGTGATTGGGTGATGCAGTTTATCTTCCTTGCTTGATATTCCCCAGTATAGGATAAATAGGGGACTATTGACTGCATTAGCTAAGACGTGGCATAGCGACCACAACATGTTCCATCTAGCTACTAGTGAGATGACAGTTACCCTGGAGGATGTGTACTAGATATTGGGGATTCCCATGGTTGGAGAGTTAGTCGTGTATGATTATACAGAGTAGGGAGGTACTAAGGTGCTAAGGAGGATTTTTGATGACGAGATTAGTGGTTACGAGATCCCATGGCAGGATATGGTTGATTCTTATGATGCTACCCGAAGACTTGGGATATGATTCTTCATTTGGTGCGGGTGGATTTGGATGTGATTGGGTGATGCAGTTTATCTTCCTTGCTTGATATTCCCCAGTATAGGATAAATAGGGGACATATATTGACTGCATTAGCTAAGACGTGGCATAGCGACCACAACATGTTCCATCTAGCTACTAGTGAGATGACAGTTACCCTGGAGGATGTGTACTAGATATTGGGGATTCCCATGGTTGGAGAGTTAGTCGTGTATGATTATACAGAGTAGGGAGGTACTAAGGTGCTAAGGAGGATTTTTGATGACGAAGATTGAGTGGTTACGAGATCCCATGGCAGGATATGGTTGATTCTTATGATCCATTACCATCTATTCTAGTTGGGTTTACTAGAGGTTTCTTATGTCCCGACTATAGTTCGAAGGGACTGTCCGTTGGCTAGGGAAGGATACTAGAGAGGATGATCACGCAGGGGATCCGATATGCATGGGGTTCCTATATGTTAGCTCATTTATATCATGATCTACATCAGGTATTCTATCTTGGAGTTGCAAATTTATTAGCTGGAGTGACACTGCTTCAGATTTGGGCGTGGGAGCATATAGCTATTACTCGTTCTGTAGTGGAGAGAGATCATCCGGTTGGAAAGCCATATGTCTTCTAGTATACAAGTGGTATTGTCCAGAACAAGCTGGGAAAATTGGAGTATTGGCAACGAGTGCTCAATGATTTGGAGACTGTCACATGGCGACTGCACTTAGATTGCGAGCAGTGGCCCGAGGATGATCTTGAGATGCCATATGTTTACACTTCAAGGTATTTGATTGGACATACCCAGTTTATTTGAGAGATTCATGCTCATGAGGGTGCTTCGTCAGTATGGACGAGTTCAGGGGATGCCCCAAGGAGTTGCATTATATGCTCGGAGACAATAGGATATTCCAGAGTGGGGACCCACCTTATCATATGATATAGATTGCGAGGAGTATTTTGGATTACATGCATAGGTATGGGATTACTATTTGGAGATCGCGGTTGGTGCGATGACAGATGAGTATGTTGAGTATTTCTTCACACATGTCGTACCAAGGATATCCAGTCCTAATGAGCCAATACCAGTGTTTGATGATGATGAGAGAGCACCACAACATGCACCGAGATGGAGGAGGGGCAGGGGAGATGGTGATGATGAGGAGGGAGATGTTAGGGATGGAGGGGATGGTGGAGATGGAGGAGATGCAGGTGGCAGATAGGTACTAGATTTTAGAGTACCCCGGAGGAGGAGATCTATGGTACCCTCAGGACATCAGCAAACATGACCATCCCAGATTCGTGTTCCTTCCCATCAGCAACAAGCACAAATAGATGCCTTATAGTTACAGGTGGAGGGCTTACATGGATAGCTAGCACAGGCACAAGAGCGGATTGCCTCTCTGAAAATAGAGAGAGATTTCGTGAGACAAAGATGTGAGCATGTAGAGGCCTTAGCCAAGAGATTGCAGAGAGTGTCTGAGGGGACTACTATAGGGGATATGCTCAGAGAGGTTCGACATGTAGCCCAAGAGGCAGAGTACTATAGATCACAGTATTACCAGGAAGTTCCTACAGAGTGGCATGCCCCTAGTTATGCACAATCTATCAGTGCTAGGTCAAGTCAGAGTCAGTCATGGACTACGAGCATGGGTGTGACTGGGCCACTTCTCAGAGATCTATCGGGCAGAGATCTAGGTGCAGGTCCATTTGGTGGTGCAGTAGCAGGCACAGTGAGGCCTACAATGTTTGGGGGGAGCAGTAGGTAGCTCTTGTACTCACATTTGATGTACTGATACTTGATGTATTCACTTATTTAGTTAGAGACTTTATGATTTCCTATCATTTAGTTGATGTATCTCTCCATATTTTGTGATATCATTGTACACTTGACATTGATTATTTTGAGATTATATGAGATGCAATGGAGACTATTGATCTATATGTTGTCTACATGCTTTTATGATGAATGATTATGATGAATGCATTTGATTTCCACTCTATATGCTATGTGATGTTTATAGGATTATGCCATGGTTATGTATGGATGCAATAATGAAATGATGATGTATGGATTATGATTCTATATGTCTTTATGGATGATGCTTTATGATATATGAGATGGATTTGATCATGCAGAGAAGATGTAATGCACCTTATTTTTTTTGTATTTTTCTAATGCAAATATATGATCTAATGCATGGATGGATAACTGATGATAATGCTTTCTAATGTATGTATTATATGATAATGATTATGCAACTACATGTGAATGGTCTTTTTTTTTTGTGTCAAATGTACTCAATCCTTTAATGAGAGATAAAATAATTTTGAAAATTTCTAGCCTTAGAAAACCTAAAATGCACATGCAAAGACTAATATGGATGTAATCTATCTTAACCATGCAAATCTAAATATGCAATGTTGTCATCTTGTTAGTTGATTTGTTGTGCTTGTTATCATCATTGGGATTTTGATATGTTGAAATTTAGTACAAACACCAATGGTATAATGAAACCATGATGACCTAAGTACAACTCCCATTGATTTTTGATATTGCAAGGTAATACAAGCATCTAGGTAGAATTGAACCAAGATGACCTGAGTATTGCTTGCGTAAAATAGACAAGAGTTAATCCTTTTTCTATGAAAATCCATAATGTCATCAATGATACTTTATAGAGCATGTCCCGCGAAAAATTTACATAGTAGTAATGATCAAATCACAGACAAAAGGCCAAAGTGACACTAAAATTGGACACTGAAATATTTTTTTTAGCTAAATCTTCACTTTCAGCACTTAAACTAAACCGTGAGGAATTTGATGATGCTAGAGTTTCATATTCTATATATTCCAAAATTGAATCAAATCTAAAAAAGTATGCAATAGCTTTTCCATGAAGGATAAAAATCTAATCTATGATATCTAGTGCTTGGTTATAGTTTTTATTGAATATTTTTTCTTTAATCAAGTTTCAAATTCAAACCAATTATAATTTAGACATAGTGCGACCGCATAATGCATAACTTTTGTTGTATGTATTGAAATTCAATTTTTTTTTCTTTGTTGGATCAAGGACTTCAATATCTGGTGCACTAATATATATTTTTTTAAATTTTAATAATCTGCTATTTTTCCACATGTGCAGAACAAAGAGCTTGATTTTCGGTGAAAAACCTACATTCACGAGAAATAAAAAATAAGTATAATAATCAAATTAAATTTATTTAAAATTATACTTTTTGGGAAGCTTATAATAAGGACTACATACTTGAAAAAAATAAGTTTTAAATGAATTCATTTGATCCCCCAAAAGGTAAATCAAAAGTGGTTTTTTATCAGCATTTTGATAGGTGTAAAGGAGACTTTGTTGTAGGTATGGTTTAAAACTAGTGGGGTTCTATCCAAGGGGGTTTGATTTAAGGTAGTTTGATCAAACCCTCTTCAATTGGAATTCTTTAAATGGAACTTTTCAAGGCTTAAATAATTATATTTTCTAAAAATATGTGATTTTAGCAAAAAACAGTTCCTCCCAGAAATTGTAAACCACTATTGTGGCAGCAGATGACATCCTTGAGTTGCTCCATAGAAATGATAACAAAAATCAAGATACAACAGTTGAACATTTATGCTAAAGTGATTAAACCATGATTTAGAAGAAAATCATCCAGTGAGATTTGGTTTACCGATCGTGCTGTTGATTTGAATGGTTGGTTTTCTAAAAATTGTGATTGATGTTCAATGTTGAGTTTCGTTGTGATAGTTATGTTTGCTATGTTGTCTTACTATTGCTTGTCTGTTGTTTTAAGCTCAAAGTAGATTGCCCCCAGTGAGTTCAGGATTTTTCCCCTAGTGAGAAACAAACCATTTATTGCCCAATGATCACCAAGCCAGGGTGAGACATGACCGCAATGCCCAGATATATACAAGAGGTTCTTATGATGGATAGGCATAATGATGGCGAAAAGTGGACGACTGACATACGTTCCAATAGATGGAAAATCCAATCTATCACAAATAGCGCCTATTGCCAGGTTTTCACTACTTTTTTTTATTGCACTTTTTTTGATTTTATATTTTTTTTGATTTTTCACTTTTTTTTTATATTTTTCAGCTTTTTTGCTTTTTTTGGATATTTCAACTTTTTTGCTTTTTTGCATTTTTCAGCTTTTTTGGTTTTTTTTGGATTTTTTAGCTTTTTGAACCATGCATTGGATGAGTTACGTATTAAATTTTTTGAGATGAATGTTGTTGATAAGTTCTTCAAACAGGTCCCCTTCGGGTGTAGATAATTGATATGCTTCAGATCCATATACTAAGACAATGACAAAAGGACCTAGCCAATTAGGTTCAAATTTTCCCTTCTTTTCCCAATCTTGTTGATTGCGAGGATTCTTTTCCTGATAATGGATTGTGAGCATCATTGACAGTTTTCTTCAGGATTTTCAAAATGGTCTTATTTGAGGCTTCTGCTTGGCCATTCCCTTGAGGGTAATAGGGTGTGGAAAATTGGTGTTGGATATGAAATTTTTCACAAAGTTCTTGTACATCCTGGTTTTTGAAGGGTCTACCATTGTTAGTGACAATGGAGCTAGGGATGCCATACCGACAGACAATGTATTTCAAGATGAAGGAGGCAATTTGTTTACTAGTGATCGTGGTTAATGGGAAAAATTCAATCCACTTTGTGAAATACTCAATGGCTGTGATTATGAATTTATGTCCATTAGAAGAAGATGGATGAATCTTACCCACAAGATTAAGTCCCCATTGACAGAAAGGCCAGGTCGATGTGAATGGTTGTAGCTCCTGCGTTGGTGCATGTATGAGATTTCCATGGACTTGACACTTCTTGCACTTCTTAACAAATTGAAAAGATTATTTCTCCATGTTTGACCAATGATATCCCAAGTGTAGGAGTTTCTTAGCTTGAGTAAGACCACTTGAATGAATACCACAAATACCTTCATGAAATTCATGTAAGGTAGTTTCAAATTCATCACATTCAAGACATCGTAGGAGAGTACCATCGAGACCTCGTCAATAAAGTGTATCAACTATTAGGGTGTGTTGAGCTGCTTGACGAATAAAGTTGCAATTTTGGTTCAGGGATAGATTAGGTGGAAGGGTATTGTCTCTCAGATAGGTATAAATCTTCCCATAGATTGAAGAATCAGTATAAACTAGATGACACACGACTTGGGATTCATGATTTTCATATGTGGGAGTAAACAATTGTTCCACCATGAATTCATAATGACTTCATTTTTTTGGTATTTGTAAAAGAGAAGCAATGGTTGCCATGGCATCTACAACTTTGTTGTCTATTCTTGGAATTTGTTCAAACTTGATCTCAACAAAGTATTTCTTGAATTCATCTACCATTCTCTTGTATGGCATCAACTTGTCATCTTTTATTTGATAGTCATCATTAACCTGATTGATGACTAATTGAGAATCTCCATAAACTTGTAATTCTATGATTTTCCATTCCACTGCTACCTTGATACCAATGATTAGTGCTTCATATTCAACCATGTTGTTTGTGCAAGGGAACATCAACCTGCAATATTTTGGGATAGTGTGTCCTTGATGAGTAACAAATAAGATTCCAACACCTGATTCATGTTGAGTGTAAGACCCATCAAAGTATAATATCCAATGTTGTGTTGTCATTGTGAGGACATCTACATCTGGAAATTCAATGTGCATGGGATGGTCATCTTGCAATGGTGCTTTAGCTTAACTGATTTGCTATTACTTGGCCCTTGATTGCTCTTCTATCCACATATTGAATGTCAAATTCACTCAATATCATCACCCACTTTTCTAATCTTCTCGTTAAAGTGGCTTTGCTGAGTAGATATTTTAATGGATCTATCTTGGCTATTAGTTTGATGGTATGTGTTAACATATAGTGTCACAATTGTTGAGTAGAAAACACCACTACCAAACAAAATTTTTCAATGAATGTATAGTTAATTTCATAGCCACTCAGTGTTCTGCTGATGTAGTACATGACCCTTTCTTTTCCTATAGAGTCTTCTTGTGCTAGAAAAGCTCCCAAAGATACTTCAGTAGTTGCTATGTAGAGTAGAAGTGGTTTTCTCGCTATTGGTGGTACCAATATAGGTGGATTCATTAGATATTGTTTCAATTGATTAAAGGAAGCTTCACATCTTTCATCCCATCTAAAATAAACATTCTTGCATAACAAATGAGTAAAAGTATGAATTTTGTGTGCTAGTTGCATGATGAATCTTCCTTGTAGAGATCTTAGTTGGCTAATGTTCTTAGGAGGTGGAATTTCCATGATTGCTTGAACTTTTTCTGGATCTACTTCGATGCTTTTAGCTGAGACTATGTATCCTAGGAGTTTTGCTAATGTTACTTCAAATACACACTTCTTTGGATTTAAACGTACATTGAACTTTTCCAATCGATTAAAGATTTTATCCAAGATTTCCAAATGTCCTTCCCCAATAAATGATTTTTCTAGCAAGTCATCCACATAGTCCTCTATGAATGTGTGCATCATGTCATGAAAGATTGTTGTCATTGCACGCTGATAGGTGGCTCCTGCATTCTTTAATCCAAAAGGCATGACATTCCAACAAAATGTACCCCATGGGCATGTGAAAGATATTTTGTCTTGATCTTCTGGTGCAATCTTGATCTCATTATAGCCTGAAAAACCATCCATGAGTGATAGCATAGCATGTCCTGCTATTAAATCCACAATGATGTGTATATTGGGCAAAGGAAAGTCATCCTTTGGACAAGCCTTGTTGAGATCCCTCAAATCTGTGCATATTCTGATGTTGTTGTCTGGTTTGGAGACTAGTACAATGTTTGAAATCCATTCTGCATAGTCGATTGGTCAGATGAACCCTGCATCTAATAATTTTTTTAATTCTTCTTTCACTAGTAGGGCAATGTGTGGATGCATTTTTCTCAATTTCTACTTTACTGGCTTCACTCTAGATGCTATGGATAAATGGTGTGTTATTAGATCCAGATCTATTCCTAGCATGTTAGCATAGGACCAAGAAAAAATGATTTGTCTTTCTTCAAAGAATTTGGTGAAATTTGGCTTTTCTTGTTATCATTGATGCTGCTAGGTGTATGGTCTTTATTGTTTTTGCAATACTAATGTTTATGGATTATGTAGGCTCAACCAATACTGAATATATTTCTTGATAATGCTCAGGAAGAGTGTCAAATCTCTCATCCTTCAGTGCCTCAGAGAGGTTTTCACCATTGGATACACTCTTTCTTTTTACTTTTTCATGATCTAATACAACCATTACATGATTTTCACCATTAGATCAATTTTTTGTATTCTTTATTTTGCAGCTAAGAGACTTGGCACTCCCCTGGTTTGAAGCTTCGTTATGAAATTCATTGGCGGGGCTTGTTTCTGGATTTCAGAGCAAAGGAAATTGACAATGGAATCATCATCTGAAAAGATAAGGATATCAAGAGGCTCGGTTTGTTCCCAATCAATGAGTTCGGGATGTATCAAAGGTAAGGAATCATCGGATTGGTCAAGATCAAAGGTGGTGAGGGTCATGATGGAAACATTTTTGAGGTGTTCGATAGCAATGTTAAGGTCTACAATGTTACTCTCCTCTGAATGATCTATCTTACTCAATGTTTGATAGTCCTCACTAGATTCATTGATATGTAAGTCCAGTCTAGATCCTGAACTTTGTCCCTCCATATGTATGGGTACATACCTCTTTATCAAATCAATTTATTTGTCTTCACAAGATTCTATAGACAATGAATCCCATTCATATTCATTTGAGTTTTTTTCAGAACTAGCTTGCAATTGGAGGATTCACTCACAAATCTTATGAGTGGCTTCTTCTTTTGTCTCTTCTTTGTATCCTAATCCTGTCTTGTCTTTTGCATTGATTGTGATAGGCTGAATTGGTTCCACAATACCTTATTTTTCGTTTTCCAATAGGACCTTTTCCTTCATATCCCATCTTTTCTAAGATTGTAAACCCTTTACCATATTGCTTTGTTGGTATATTGGAAGTTGCTACTTGGGATTTTTCTTCATCTTTGTAAAGCCAATTTAGAATGTCTTTGTCCTCATATTCATCAACTAGAGTACCTGCTTTTACAAATGTACCATAAAAATCATGATGGGTTGTGAAGATTGTTGTCTAGATGTTGATGGTTGTCCATATGATTTTGGAGAAGGTAGTAGCTGTGAGATACACAAGGATTGCTCAAAATAATACTCACCCATGCCTTTATCTTTCAACTGAATTTTTTTCTCAAACTATTTTGAAAAAGAATGAGTTGGCCTTCATTACTCGAGGAAATGGAATCACCAATGCCTTTATCTTTCAATTGAACCTTTTTCTCAAACTGATTTGACAAAGAATTGAGTTTTGAGTTGGCCTTCATTACTTAAGGAAATAGAAGTGATAGCTTCCTTGTTGTGTGGTACAAAAACATTTTGGACTGTCTTGAGAGTGTTGTAGTATTGAGGATTATTAGAATCTGCTGAAATTATGATTTCTTGTCCATTGTAAGGGAATTTCAAACATTGATGGTATGTTGATGGTACTTCTTGCATTTCATGGATCCAAGGTCGACCCAAGAGTATGTTGTATGTCAAATCCCTTTCTAAAACTTGGCAGACTATATCCTTTTGAACTAGTCCCACTTGAATTGGCAATACTACCAGTCCTTGAGAGGATCTTTCTTCATCATCATAAGCTTTTATGGTGATCTTTCTTTTGGAATCTATTGCATTTTCTAAAAATCCCAATGCACGGACAAGCTTTAAGGTGCATATATTTAGACCAGCTCCTCCATCTATTAAAACACATTTGAACTGGTGTTTATGGTTTAAAACCTCAATATGGAGTGGAGCATTGTGTGGATGAGTGAGGAATGCATCATCATTTTTCGAGAATGATAAACAATAGGGTGAATTCAAATGTCCCACCATGGCTTGGAATTGACAAACTTCCAAATTAGTTGGTACTGTGGTGTCCACTAAAGGTTTTTCTAGAATATCCTTATGGGATGGTGAAATTTTAAGAACTTCCAGTATGGATATCTGCGTTGGAATCTTTTGCAATTGATCTAGTATATTGTATTGATTCAAAGGAGAAATAGGTGTTTTAGATGTACCTCCTTTCAACAAAAACTTGGACTACCCTCTTGTGGTCACATTTACTGGTAGGTTGTCTTGTTTATCCTTGATTTTGATGACATTGATTTGATTATCAATTGCAAAAATGTGAAGGATGGTAGTATCATAAACATAATTCACATTCTTCCCTTTGTTGTTTTTCAAAGAGAATTCCCCTTTTTCATAGTTGGGTAGAGGATTTTTAAATGCTCCATGATCATCATTTGTTTTATGTCCTTTTATCGATATTTCATGTCTGTCTATCAAGTCTTGCACCAAATGTTTTAATTGCATACAATCATTTGTTTTATGACCTTTGCTTCTATGAAAGTCACAATAATATGCATCATTCCACCATGATGGTTTGACTCTTGGTTCAAAATCTCGTGTATCTAGTAATGTTATGAGTTTGTGTCCAAGAAGCTATTTTAACGCTGATTCAAGTGATTGCCCCAAAGGTGTAAATTTTCTTCGATGTGGTGGTGGAGCTAGTTTAGATTCATTGTTGTTTTGATTGTTTTTGGGTGTAGTACCTGATAAATTGAAGACTGGTTTTACATTATGTGTGTCAACTGCACCATCGTTACCAACATTCTTGTTTCTTGTCCAGAATTTGGATTTTTCATTGTTGTTATGATGATTGGAAGAGTTAGTAGAGTTTGTTCCTTTGTTATAGATTTTCAATACCCCTCTTTTAACCAAGGCTTCCTCAATCTTAAGTCCGTTTTCAATCAACTTTTCAAAACTGGGTGGACATTGCAATTGGAGTCTATAACTCATCTCACTGTTGAGATTGTCAATGAAGATATCCATATTTTCTTTCTTAGGTATAGGACAGGCATATCTAGCAAATAATCGTCTCCATCTTTGTAGGAATGTAAGAAATGACTCACCAATTTTCTGTTTTGTGTTATAGAGATCTTTCATGGTTATTTCATGTTGAATGTTGTATGAATATTGGGAGATAAATTTGTTTACCAGCTCCTCAAATGATCTAATACCTGGTGGGAGTTTTGAAAAACATTCCATGCATTGACCACTCAAACTCCTTGGAAATAATCTCGTTAGATAGGTTTCTTCATGTGCAAATTCCAGACTCATGGTGCATAATTATCTTACATGATCTTGAGGATCAATTTTTCCATTGTATTTGTCATATTTTGGAAGTTCACAGTTTGGTGGAAAAGGTATCATGTTCATATTTCTATCAAATGGATAAGGAAAGATGTCTTGCAACAAATATCTCTTTGTTGTTCCCCTTTGCATGTCTAGGATTTGTTGTTGAAGATTTTGCATTTGGTGAGTTAAAGCATTCAATGGATCTGTGATTTATGAGTGAGCTTCTATTTTCTTGGGAGCTCCTTTCAATTGGTTGACATCAAAATCATTGGGTAGTTTTACAGCTTGATTTTCCAGCATCAGAAAGTATTTCTCTCCATCCTTTTCTAGAATTTTTTCCATGGACTTGTGAAATTTAGGGTCTTGTTGAGCTTGTTTAATGTCCTCATCAGTTATCTCATCTGTTTCAGGTTGATGAAATTCATGAAAAGGATTTTCTTCTCCTTCTTCCATGATGGTTTGGGTTTCTATTGCTTTTTCTCTGAGTTTTTGTTTTTGAGCTCTTGTTAAAACAGGCATGCAAGTGATAGAGTTTTGCTATACTTTGATATTTGTTTTGGGAGTTCCAATGAGATACCTAAGTCAAATAGGATGATAGATCCTATTGATGATACTAGGTTAAACCTAATGTACAACATTTGTTTTGTGGTAAAGGATGATAGATCCTGATAGTGAAAGTCAACTAACAATTAGAGATGAGATTGGTGATTGGGCACTTTAAGTTGGTTTGATCTAAGTTTAGTTAAAGGGATTACACTTGCAAAAGCCAGTTTCTTCAAGTTTAAACCAATGTTTTAATGAGGAATGATCTCTATCTGAAAAGGGTCCCTAAATATGATTCTAGTTGTTGGACATAAGTTCAATTTAGCTCTCTGTTTGAGTATTAGGTGAATGCGCTAAAATAGGTTCTATATGTGTTGAAAGATGGGGTAAATGCATTAGAACATAACCTATATGCACTAAACTATGAGTTAAATGTGCTAGAACAGGAAGCTTATGCACTGAAAGATGTAGTGAACACGCTAGAACATACCCTAAATACGCTGAAATATGTGGTGAATGCACTAAAACAGACCCTATATGCACTAGGCTATGAACTCAATGCATTGAAATAGGAATTTTATGCGCTAAGTTGGAAATGTCACCGTTTTGAAAGTTTTTCTGGTTTTCTTATTTTTGAATAAGTGAATTGAGTGTTTTTAAGGGACGATCTTCTGCACAATGATTTCAAACACAAAAGAAAGTAGTAAAAAAGTTGTCTCATCCTATGATCTAAACATCAAGTGTATGTTCTAGGATCTAGTCTGATCCCATTTGATTTCCACTATTATTGAACAATAGCAAATAGATCAGTCAGAGTCTTCTAATGTCAAGGGTCATTAATAACATTGCAACCCACATCTTACAAATACGTTAGCTCACACAACCCTGTCACCCCTAGAGGGTGCCCGTGTTTTTGCTTTTTCTAGGTCTTAACTAAAGTCGAATCCTCCACTTTTGGCCATTAATCCCTCATAGTTATATGGCGAGTATCTTGGGGGAAGATTCTTCCCTCCCCTTGCACTGTGAATATTATAATGTTTGGGAATTGACTCAGCTTGGCCACTTTAAAGTTCTTAGTAAGGGTTTCCGTTCGGTGCAAAAAATAATAAAATCCCTCAGGAGGCCTCCCAAACTTTAGAACAAAGGCTTTTACGTATCTCAATGATAGTGGCGGGGGGCTATCAATGCACACTACTGTTGAATGTGATTTTCATTATAATTCACATTTGTTTATAGTGGGTTGGAATTCTTGGCTTTAGCTGTTCCCACTTAGGTCGTTCCCTTAGGGTGAGTACTTTTTCCCACTAAGGTAGGCCTGCTAAAGGTGCTATTGCAATAAAATGAAAGAGTGAGTTTGACATTTTGGTCACCCAGTAAAGGGGAGAGCATAGGCCTATCACTTTGCAAACACAACATACATGGTGTTCATTAACCTTGTAATTAAACTAGATGCCTAATTTAGTCAAAGGAAAATAAATTCAGCCCCTGCAAACATCATTAGTAGTCTCAGAAATGTCTGTGACAACGTATAGCACCAGCAAATAGAAAGATACAAATCAATCCCCCATAATTTTATTTTTTTGCAAATAAAGGTGTATGCGCTAAAATAGAGGACATATGCGCTAAAATATTTAGTATATGCATTATTAAACACATTCAATGCGCTATTCTGGAAAAAAAAGAAAAGGGAAATCAAATCCTGTATATGTACCAAAATAGGAGGTATATGTGTTGGTATGGGATACATATGTGCTATAACAGAGCTTGGATGCGCCGAAAGTCACTACCTACATGCTGGAACAGGCTTTGGGTGCGCTACATCGGAATTCACGAATGGACTTGTTGACAAAAACCTGCAAGAAAATGTTAAAAATATGGGTTTGAACCCCACGGTGGGTGCCAATTTATGTGTGTATGAATAATGTGAATAAACAAGTAAAACCTATACAACACACCAATGAAACCTTATATCAAGGAATTCAAATAAAAATCAAACTAAAGCAAAAATTCCTCAATGGCGTCTCATTGTCCTCTATCTCCAAGGATTCTTTAAGTCATTTTTCTCTTAAATTGTTTGTGCACATGACTAAGTTCCAAATGACAACCTAAAGAATGAGAGATGCTGGAAATGCAAGAAATGTTTCCTACATTACATGATTGATAAACTAGCTGTAGATGATATGCAAATATAATGATGTTGCTATGCTGTTATTGTATGAAAATGATATGATGAGAATGTTGTAATTAAGATGCTGCTAATGAAAATGCCATGATTAAACTACTTGATGCTAAAATGCTAATACTAGAATGCTCACTAAAATGACAATGCTAATTAAAATGTTGTAGAGTGTAATTGCTACAAATGCTCAACTCTCTCTTTAAGGATCTTTTTTGCTGTAAATGAGGACCTATTTATAGATTTTCCAAGGCATGAGCCTAGGTGGCAGGAATCAATGGTTTGGATTCAATCTAGAGAATGAATGGTTGAAGATGAAGAGGTTAGAGAGAAGAGGGGGGTGTGTTCCCTTCATAAGAACAAACTGCCAAGTGTGAAGAGGAATAAAATGGAGATGAAGGCCAAATGTCCCAAATTAGTTAGAATTTTTTGAGGATAAATGCCAAATTTCTTGAGACACATGATGAGGTGGAAGGTGGGAAGAAGTTAGAAGAAATGTGCTTAAATTCAAATTTAAAATTCAAATTTAATGAGAGAAGGTTAATTAAATAAAACAAACTAATTAAATTTGTTCATTTAATTAAGATATGAAGAAAATGATTTAGGATAGGAAGAATTAAAGAAAATGAACTATATAAATAATTTTTTCAATTTATTTATAAGTAGAAGAATTAAAGATCATTAATTAAATAAATTGTATTTAATTAATTCCTCTAGACCAAATTTGAGTGTATACAGTTTTATCTCTTGGAAAGGCCAAAAAATTAAAAATTACAAGGCTAGCACATCTAGAACATGATTTTACATAAAATAGACCAAAAAAAGCATGAAATTGATTTGATAAGTAGAACAAGGCTAAGACAAGGACCAAATGAGCCTAAAAATATGCTAGCGGATATGGAAAATTGTTAAACACCCAAAATACTGAGAGGGGGGTGAATTAGTATTCTTCGAAACCACTTAAACATTTAAACATTCGTTCCACATACAATATTCAATTTGCACTAAGGAAAGAAATCATGAAAACAACCATCAAAGCATATAACACATGAACACCAAATTTTTGAGTATTAGCTTAGAATATATTATAACCGGTTAAAGATATTATAAAAAGGATCACTACCCACAAAAATAAAGAAATGTAGAAAAAATGGGTTGGCTCACTACCAAGATTTGAACTACTACAAATGCATCTACAATATGTAGAAACTATAGTTCTATTGAAGCTCAAACTATTGAATCAACACACTTTATACTATTCTACTATTCTACTCTGCTCTACTCGACATTTGCATCACATTTACATTCTCTTCTTAGGAATTCATAGAAAAAACTTAATCATCCATTATCATCATCACAACACCAAAAATGAACTTACATTTATACCCTTTACATTCACAATCACCTACAACATCAATTACGTCAGCCTAATTAGATATATCATTCAAAACAATAACTTGTCAGATCAAGAACATACATACTTCACACCTTATTTCAAAACTTATAACACATCAAATAGGTCAGCATGGACCTATAATAGCTCCACATAACTGATCAATACTTCCTTTAACTCCACACGACCCCAAACATATTAGGTCGACATTGCTAGTGAACAATGCCAAAATACACCAACTAATTATCCTCAAACCGAAACACAAACCTCCAAACTACACATCACTTGGAAAATAGATGCAATTGAACTTGTAAACACTTCCAAAAATTTGCAAGACCAGATATTCTTTTTTGGAGGGAAGCGAACCAATCCAAATAGGTACTCTATACAAGAAACACTGTCACTAGAAAACTCAATAAACTGTCACTCATAAATTTGACACCGAAAGTCAAAAAAACATGAAACTTTGGATTTAGACTCCTTTGACATCCAAAAAAAATTCCTTAGAACCACATACCAAAATACTTCAAGGTGTATCAATACAGACCAAAAACTAGATGCACAGAGCACTAAAAACTATTTTTCTGGACATAGTCAGATATTCAATATATCTATTATGCATCAGACCAAAACAACTGCATCTACAAATAGGATTACCATCTCTTCAATCACTTATATGCACCAGACCAACTGCACATCAATCTTTACATCACAATGTTGATATCAATGACAACACTATAGCTACACATTGTATAATATCTCATGCTCACATTTCCAACAAGCATATCAATGATAATATAATGATAATCTCCTTAAAATTTCAACAATATCCCCCTTTGTTGAATTGATGACAAGATGCATCAGCTCTTCTCCAAATCTTCCTCAAACTATTCTCCTCCTTTGACATCAAGGGAAAAGGGCACAAAATATAGTTTCTATTCTTTGGTCACCCTTTGATATTATACACATATACTGCTGTTATCATCTCTTCTCCCCCTTTTAATGATTTTAAAAATTT
The DNA here is from genome assembly GCA_007258455.2 of Sequoia sempervirens. Lineage (NCBI taxonomy): Eukaryota > Viridiplantae > Streptophyta > Pinopsida > Cupressales > Cupressaceae > Sequoia > Sequoia sempervirens. The sequence goes on along the minus strand of VDFB02270651.1, from coordinate 681,869,800 downwards.
ATCAACCGATTCTTCATTGGATTACACATATAATCCCTCTAACTAATATACACATGTATACATGAGAATAACAAACTCCAAAAATTTGAATAACTCCCCTTGACAATGCTATCCATCAAACCAAATCAAAATTGGCATTGAAAAATTATCCTCTAACATTTGCATATATGCAATGAAGTCTAAAATGCATAAAAAGAAAAGAAATATATACAAATCAACCAAAGATGAAATATTGGTGTATAACACCTCCAATTTCGCAAGGTGTGCCTACCAAACCTTTTTACCATGTTCCTAGTGATTCTTTGCCAGCCCAAGCATGTGGTTCACAACCTCAAACTTCATGAGGAGTTATTCACATTCATCTGAAGTATTAGGTACTAGATTTAACTTCATTTATTTCTCCACACTAGTTAGAGCACTAGATATAGATGTGAACTTTGTATTCACTAGGTCTTTGAGTTGTCCAAACTACACTATGATATTTTCTCATTGCTCTTGCAGCTGGAAGAATTGTTCATGCAAATTTTCAATTGCTATTATAGTGGATCCATCTACATCATTCTTTGGATCATATGCACTAGATTCTTTTTCAATTTGGGACTTAGTGGAGTATATCTCATCCTTAATGTTCTTGGTTGAACTAGGCCACTTCATGAAAAGTTGAAACATCAGCTTGGCCTCATCAACACAAGTTTGCACATCCTTAAGGTTGTTTTGAAATTTGTTATGTGCAATAGCACACTTCTCTATTATATCCATCAACCTCTTATCATTGACTATTTTATTAATCTCCTTCTCCAATTTTTTCTCAAGAGTATTGGAATACTCTTTAAAAGAATCAAGTAAAAGTTTTAAATTCTATACATTAGATAATGTATTATCAATACTTACATTGGGTACACTCTCTTGCAACACCTTCACTGCTTCATCTATTAACTTTATCCTCTTCTAATGTGTTTGCAAAATTTCTTTCTTGGTGGAGGTGTGGAATGCATTGCCCAACTATAATTTGTGCAATGGGGACATCTTGTACATATCCACTTGTCCTTGTTGCATTGGTATTTGTAGTATTTGGGTAGAAACAATTGGTTGGAATTAGAGTTGCATGCTTAATAATCCCTTTAAGGAATCTCTAGAGGTTCTAGAGGACTCTCCAACCAACTTCTAATTAGCATATTTATTTTCCAAAGCCTTTTCCTTGTCACCAATGCAATCTTCCACCTTTTCATCCTTCTTCTCCTTGTTTTTAGTACTAGATTTACATTCATTATTCTTCTCACCAACAACTGATTTATCATTGTTACCTAGAGGAGGCATGCTTTTTGTGTTCTATGCCTCATGTATCTTTGAGTTGTCTTGTACAACCTCTTCAACATTATTTTTTGTTTCTAGAGGAGGGGGAATGTTACCTATATGAGTATCCTCCTTTGACAATCCTTCAATATTCTCTTCTTCAATAATATTTTATCCTACCAGAGGAGTGTCATTAGTAACATTTCCTTCTTCGGCTAGAGGGATATCACCTCAAGCACATTTTCTTTCTTTGCTTCATGCTCAGGTTGAGCATCTTTCTTTTGTGCAACTTTTGGTATGTTAACTTCTTGGATATAAATATCGTCATGCATTTCCTCTTCATTGTCCGGGTTCATACCCAACTCATTTTACAAGTTGGAAATCTTCTCAATAGTCTCATTCTTTAACCTCTTAATATCATCTTTGTCTCGGCTCATCAATGTAGTGACCCTTTGTTTGGTCCTAAATTATTTTCTATACACTTGAGCTAATATATTTCTTTATTCTCATATGAGAGGGTAGCACTAACTTTCTCCAAGGAAAATGATCTCAATTTTTCATCTTTATGCATTGCCTCTTCTCTTCTTGCATACAATGCATTCTTCAGATCTTTAGGAAATTAGACTTCAATATCCTTCATGTTGACATCAAATGTAACTATATACCTAACAATTGCCTCTTCTATTGTAGACTTATCCATGTCATCCACAAAGGTATATAATGTGGCAGTTTGTTCCAACATCTCATGTTATACAGTACCATTAAACAATGTGTCCAAATTCATAGGGCTATGTGTTCTTACTAGAGGGGTAGACTTATCCTTCTTGTTCTTTTCTTTAGGAGAATCTTGTTCTCCTTTAGCTTTCTTCTCCCTCACATAGATTTTAAATTCCTTTTTTGTTTCTCTACCTTTGCTTCACTATTAGTATCTATAATGTCAACCTTGACCTTCTTTGCACTTGATTCTATTTGTGCTACACCATATTTCCTTTTTCTGATTAGAGGTTGTTCTTCTAGGTCTCTTCCTCTTCTTCATTGTATTTCCTTGTAGCCTTCGCCTTCACTCTTCTCTATTGTTTCACTAGAGGAGCCTTTTCTTTTACTAGCACATGCTACTACTTTGTTGGAGTACTGGTTGACTCCCTTCCCTTTGCTCCATTGATAGAGGGGAAATTCCTGGAGGACTTGGAGACAACCAGAGAGGGGGTATATTTTCTACTAAATCTTCTTATACTGGATGCACCTCCCAGAGAGCCAAACATTCCTTTGGATTCTCTAATTGTTTCTTTGAAAGGCCCATCATCTCTGCAACCTATGTAGTCATCTTCTCAACAAATTTCTTTATTTGTTTCTCCCTTTGTTGCATGTGCACCTCCATAGAATTATTTTCATGTGTACCATATCTTCCCTCAGAGGTGTATTTAGGTTTACTTAACATATGGTCTTCCAGAACAATAATTACATACTTTGTAACCTCATATCCCAGTTTTTGGATCTACACAGTCCTAGGCTCAATAGCCTCCATTATGCAATAGTCCTTTCTCACCATGAAAATGATGTCATTTTTATATTTTCCCACCACACTCTTCATAATTCTTTCTCTAGCTTGCATATTTTCTTAGAAAGTCTTAAACAATATCGATATTGCTTTCTTCTATGTGTCTTCATCTCCTAATCTCAACAAGTGATCTTTGATTTGATGTGCCACTGGTCTCTCCTTCAACCATACTATGTTTTTGGTTCTGGAGCCTCATTAAGAAAGTAGAAAATTAAACAAATAATAAAGCTACCAAACATGAAGGGGTATCAAGAGTCCTTGGTCTTCTACAATTTTTCTAGGAGTTGTTTCCTAAACAACTCACACAAATCATAGTTAGCACCTTTATTTACCATCTTGTGTGTAATGTTGATGGTGGCTGCATAAACAAAGTTCTCTTTATTTTTGAAATATATCTTATACCCTATTACCATTGTTGCATATTTCACCATAGGGTCCCTAATGTCTTTGACTATCAAGGCTCTCTTGTCATACCTTGCACCTGTTAACTCCATCACCATTTCTTTTTTCACTAATTGGAGTGTCGAAACTGGTCTAGTTGAGCATAATCCCGTAAGAAACGTAATTTCCTACTTATTAATTAAATGAGGAATATCCAACCACATAAACCTATCATGAATCCTACTCAAGGTGTATCTAACCCACTCATCCACATAGAAAAAGATCAAAAAATTATTCTAGACATCGATCTTCTTTTCCACCAAACTCTCAAACTCAAGTTTTAGTTCAAACTGATCTTTTGTGAGTTCTTTAAACCAAACATCTCCTAGATTAGATTGATTATACTCATCCAATTTAGCATGAATGTATATACTAACATCTTTTGTGTGCAACACACCATACAAAATGCTTGAGAAAGCATCATTTGGATCAGTCATCATCAACTTATTCAGTATCGTTTGAATTTTGGATGGGATCAATCTACAACCTCAACAACTTGTGGGGTATACATCTTCAAATCACAATGAAAGTACTTCAAAAGCTTAAGGAAAATAGAAACTGTAAATACCTTTCGTTTGCAACTGGATAGGGTTTCATGCACATGATTCTGAAATGCTTCTCTTTGCTCCTTCACTACTCTTCTCTTCGAATAATTATTTGAAAATGACTTAGAAATGTGTCAAATCACTTATAAACCCATTTTGAAATAACCTAATTCACATTGAATGCACTGATCTGAAGTTAGGCACAAAAAGTTGATAAACCCTAATTGAAGTGCACAATCACCTTTAATTGCTCCATAAACTTCTGCATCTTGAAATTTTCCACTTGTGTTTTAACCAATAGGTCAAGTATATCAACCCACATCTCATATCCATGTGCTGAAGGCATCAACACCATATCTTTGGTAGGGGCTTAATGATTGTCTATTAAAACTCCCCCTGAGCCAAAGCTCTTAGCTCAATTTATCGAGGAAACATCTACACCAAAAGCTGGTACAAACTCATCCTTAACTTCATTCTCCTCTTTCTTTTTCCATATATTGTTCATCTCTTTCTTCATCTCTAATGGATCAACCATTTTCAATAGATAATTCTTGTTTATTGTATCAACCTTCACATTCTTGCTTTTGCAAAACTTAGCAATGTGTCCTAACTTATTGCATTTGTGGCATTTGTCATTTTGAAAAAGCTTACTTCCATCCATTCTAGATCTACCTTGATTAGTTTTATGCCCAAATCCATTGCATGTATAACAATAGCCATTGAAAGATTGAAACATCATACCATTGTTATAGCCATTCATCATTTGATTTTGCATTCACTAGCCTTATGACGAAATATTTTGCATATAAAACATTGACTGGGAAATTAATGAACATTATGATTCATTCTACTTCTACATTCCATAGCCATATGTCCATTTTTTTTGGCAAGAATAACAAAAACCATTAAAATATGGGTACCTTTGTGCATTTGGTTGTCTAATTGGTGGTCTTTTGAAGTCTTTCCTTTGATTCCAAATCTGCTTTCCGTTGTTCTTCTTGTTTGAAGTTTGATTTATCTTTGAGCTTTCACCTTTTTCAAACCCTAATCCTTATTTTTCTTTAGATCCCTTTTGATTTAAAATCATCTCATTAAGAATTGTAGTGCTCTTCTTGAATCTTTGTTTTCTCCATATCTAATCCTAAGGTTACAACTTCTTGTTCAAGCTTTAAGCATTCTTCATATTTGTCTTTCAGTTTAGCATTTAGACAATCTTCCACTCTTTTAGTTTCTTCAATATGTAATGTCAAGCTAGGAATGATCTCATTTGATTGCTTGAGCTCTTTGATTCTATCTTTGGCTTTCTTGAGTTTCTCTCTTAGTATCTTAATGCATTCATCTGCATCACTAAGATCCTTTTTCATATCTCTATTCTTAGATTCCACTTTATCCAAATCATCTAGGGAATATTTGAGTTCTCCTTCCATATCAACAATGCAATCTTCCTTAGTAAATCATGCCATAGGAATTTATCCAAAGGAATAAGATACTTCCTTTTAGCCATTTGTTCAATTCCAAGATCTACGTTAGTGATCAAACCAAATGAAGGAACCAAGATATAATACCAATTGTTGAACACCTAGAATACTAAGAAGGGGGTGAATTAGTATTCTCTGAAACCACTTAAACATTCATTCCATTTATCATATTCAATTTATAGTAAGGAAAGAAACCATGAAAAAACCCATCAAAACATATAACACATGAACAATAGATTTTTACGTGGAAAAATCAAAAAGGGAAAAACCATGGTGAGGATTAGCTCATAATATATTATAACCTATTATAAGATATTATATAAAGAATCACTACTAGATGGACTCACTGCCCACATAAAGAAAGAAAGATAGAAGAAAGGGGTTGGCTCACTACCAAGATTTGAACTGCTACAAATGCATCTACAATATGTAGAAAATATAGTTCCCTTGAAGCTCAAAACACTAAATCAACACACTTCATACTATTGTACTCTAACACTCTGCTCCACTTTGCATCGCATCACATTCCCATTCTTTGCCTAGGAATTCACACACAAAACTTTATCATCTATTATCATCATCACAACACCGAAAATGAACTTACATTTATACCCTTTATATTTGAAATCACCTACAACATCAATTACATTGGCCTAATTAGATGTATCATTAAAAAAAACAATTTGTCGGCTTAAGATTAAACATGCACGATTCACGTCTTATTTCAAAACTTGTAACACATCAAATAGGTCAGTATGGACCTATAATATCTCCACATAACTGATCAACACTTTCTTTAATTCCACATGACCCCAAACATATTAGGTCGGCACTATTGGTGAACAACACCAAAATACACCAACTAATTATCCTCAAACTAACACGCAGACCTTCAAACTACACATCCCTTGGAACATAGATGCAACTTACACCTATAAACACTTCCAAAAATATGCAAGACTAGATATTCTTTTGTGGAGGAAAGAGAGCCAATCCAAATAGGTACTCTATATAGGAAACACTATCATCGAAAAACTCGATATATTGTCACTCATAACTTCAACACCGAAAGTCAAAATGACATGAAACTTTGGATTTAGACTCTTCTGACATCCAACAAAATTTCCTTATAACCATAGACCAAAATGCTTCAAGGCGGATCAATGCAGACCAAAAACCGGATGCCTAGAGTACTGAAAACTATTGTTCTATATGTAGTCATATATTCAACATAACTATTATGCACCATACCAAAATAGTTGCATCTTCATATAGGATTACCATCTCTTCAATCACTTATATGCACTAGACGAACTGGACATCAATCTTCACATCACATCACAATGTTGACATCAATGACAATACTGTATCTACATAATGTATATCTCATGGTATGTTTCCAACAAGCATATCAATGACAATCTAATGATAATCTCCTTAAACTTCCAAGAAAAATAAAGTGGAACCAAATTTAATGTGAAATTGCACTTGGGTATGTGATTTTTGATGCTACACTATGCCCCCACTTTAGCAAGCTTATGACCCTAAATGATATGCTACCCTAAAGTACATAAATGGAATACCATGAAAAGATAACAATATAAGTATGCCCAAAAAATACTATAGAGGATGCAACTCAAGTTATTTGAGTAGAGTGATTATACCCTTAGGTTGAGAACCTAGAATTAAATGTTAATCAACAAAATTCTAAATGAAAAGAAATGCTAGAATAACATATAAACTCTACAAAAAAGAAATATTAGGTTAATATAACTTGCAAAACAATAATATTAGCAAGTGATATAGTCTAATATATATTAAACATACATAAAAGGAAACAAAAACACTAAAAAAGACACAAGAAGAGAAAGATAGGAAGAGAGAGGCACTATCACAACATGCTCTATTATTAGGAAAATGCAATGTATTTTTCAAGGACTAGCATGATTTGTAGCAGCTAGGAACCATACGATACATTCATGGATCACAAGCACTAGCAAACCAAGTTGTAGGGTGATCATGAAAGGTGCAAAATGTGGGCCATATGAAATGCACAAGATATCAAGGTCTATTGCTATTTGGCTCATATGGTACTATAAAGTACAGTATATGAAGTACACAAGATAGTAAACTCCATTTCTAGGTGGTTCATATGCTACCAAAAGTAAGCCATATGAAGTTGTTGTCACGTGAAATTGCACCTTGTTGAACACGAGGTTCAACATTCCAATGACACAATGGAAGCAACCTCAAGGTATGGGGAACTTGTGTAGTGAGGTCAAATCTCCAGAGAAGGCCAACTTCCTCTTCAAAAAAATATGCAATGATACTGGTCCAACCCAACATTGATAAACTCTACACTAACCCTAAATTATGAATTGTAGGAGGAAAAGGAGAAGGAGAATGCTAAAAATAGGGAAAATGGTGATGCCTCTAGCTTTAAAGTGTTTCTTCCTAATTTTTGCATAGGGTATCAAGTAAACCATCGAGAAACTCACACAATTCTCTATTTCACCGAATTCATTTGAAAGAAAGAAGGGCTAAGAGTCTGAAAGATCAAATGGGTAGAGATTACCCACAATCAACACTTACAAAAAATTAGCACCATCAAGCAACCTACATAATCAATGAAATTTCATGCATGCATAGAGGCACCAAGAGTTACACAAGATACAAGCATTGAGAAGAGGCAAACTATTGATCGATTTATTAACATAGAGGCATGTAAGACAATCTTATAGTTGTAGAAAATGTAAAATACATGGTATACAAGAGAAAATATTGGAAAAAACCCAAAGGAAGAACCCCTTGGAATGATTACAAGTGTTTCTTTTAAAGTGCAAGCATACCTAAAAACCACCAACCAAACCCTACCCCTAACTCGAGTTAGCAAGGTCCAATTAGAGAAGATTGAGGAGCTTTGTCCATGAAATCCATGCTGGAGCAAGACTAGATGTGCACACTATACCTAACAATGAACTTTGTACCAAAATCACCAAAAATACCCCTGTGAAAAGAACGATCTGGGCATGGAGCAAAAAAGGGAGGACAATAATCAGTAATGAATGAGCATGGGCACCCATAAGATCATTTTTAGAAGCCAAGAAGTGCAATAAATGATGTCCTTGAAGCCCTAGAATCAAAACAAGTAGATGATAAGGTCGCTCAACCATTAATGGCATTGACCCAAGAAACATGTCAAATTGTGGAAAGGTGGGGATGTCGGGCCTGAAAGAACCTTTTTCCACTCATGAAATAAATGGTTTGAACCCTTGAAAATGTTGATTTCAGAGGTTGAGCGTCATGCCTACCTCATACCTTCCACTACATGTCGAGAAGCAAAAGACTAAAGCCATGAATCCACAAATATTGGAACCTGTCGGGGGTCGGGGATAGGTTGACTTACCTCATACCAATGAATGGTAAGAGGTAAGGTGAAATTCCAACCTTTGAACTCCAAAAATATAACACTAAGCCAAATTTTTATGGAAGGGGTCAAGGAGAAAGGAGGGAGGTGAGAGAATGAAGGGAAGGTGAAAGCGGGAAACCTGATCTCTGACCACCACAACATGAGATCAAGAGTCAGGGGAAGAGGCACCCCGATGTATGACACCCAAAAAACATCATTGGAAATTGAAGGCTAGAAGGAGGAGATGAGAGAAAATTAGAAGAAAGGTGAGCAATAAGAGGAAAGCCCGACCTCCAAAGTCCTAAATGCAACACTTAGGAAATTTTTTAAAGGACTTAGTTAGACTTCAAGGGTCAGGGAGAGGCTTATGGATTATGAGGAGGGAGTGGTAAGGCTCAAGGGGTAAGGTCGAAATCCAATTCCTGAAACCCTTAGAAAGAGAGGGGAAGAAGGAAAAAGAGATATAATATTGGGGTCGATGAAGGAAGCATGCTTGGAAAGAGGGAAGTGACAACCCAAAAACCTGAAGCAACTAGACTTAGGAAAATATAGGATTTTTTCAAGGGAGACTCATTTATTATGACCCATGTGAGATCTCTTGGATCGATTTTCAATGATGGATCATAAGGGTGGCATGAAATGGTAACATTCTTGGCAACTTTTGTAGGATGATTGCTTGTTGATCATGTAATCCAATAGCCTTGCATATCCATTGGACATGGAGTCATGAGAATTCTTCAACAACTGGGCCTCCCAAGAGCAAAACAAAACATGTGCAAGCCTACAGTTGGAGGAAAACAAAAATATAGAAAGATGCATTCCCTTAAGGAGAATTCAAGGTGTGCAAAGTCACTTCTTGGAAAAATAACAAGGCTAATATGTACATAAAATGGAGAACAATATTTTCTTAAACAAAACCATTTATTGGTTCTTTGAAGTAGCTTCTCTTTCTCATTAACCTACAATGCTTCACGTGCTTTTGAGTAGCTAAGGAAAGGTGGAGGTTTAACATATTCTCAACCAACTGCTACAATAATTCTTGGAGAAAGAGGGAAAATGCACTTACCTCCTCATGTTGGTCATACATACTATTGCTTTGAAATACATAAGTAGGCTAAATTCATTCTTCCTCAGTTGGAACCTCATGCTTGAGTACAAGCATGGATTGTGATATTCTGGTGGCCTCCATCCAAGACAGATGTCTAATAGGACATTGTATTGAAAGGATAAACTCTGAGCTCTTCCTACTGGTTTCATGTAACTTTTGTATTGCTTCTTCATCATTTTGTTGGCTTGTGGAAAACACCTCTTGTGATTGTTTTGGAAAAATAATTTAGATATTTCTTCCTTATGTTCCTGCCACTCATAATTTTCCTCTTCCAAAGGTGCTAAATTGTCATCCAATCTTGAAAAAAAGTCCTCTACGTCATCCCAAAACAACTCTTCCTCAACCTCCTTGCTTTTATGTATAAGAGGGCTGATTTTGGCATCATAAGAAATTTCCTTGTGTGTTTCAAACTCTTCATTTTACAAAATAGGGTTGTCATAATTTGTCTCCTCATAGACTAGCATATTTTCATGCTCATTTTCATCCTCAATCTACTTCAAAAAATGTGAAGGTATTGAAGCCTGCATGCTCTTTTCATCTTCATCAACAAAACAAGGAAGCTCAACAAATGAAAATACTAAGTCTTCATTTACATCACCTTCTCCTTTCTTGTTGCCTTACTGGACCCCAATTGCTTTGTTGACATAGGAATGGATACCTTTTCTTAATTTTCAACAAAAAATGGGAGCTCATCAAATAAATCAATAAGAGCCTCATTCCCAATACCCATTGCTTGCTCTTTAAATTACTACCCTAGCTGGTCATGGTCATCAAAATTTGGTTGCAAATCAATTTTTTCTTCTTCTATATCATGTTCAACTGAACCAAAAACAAAACAAACCTCCTTCTCTTCTCCAAATACCTCCCCCTCTTGTGCACTAAACCAGCTATCCTGCTAGATTGATGGGCCCATGTTTGCAAAGATGGATGTTACTAGGACAAGGAGGTTAATCAGAGGAAACATTTTAGGTTTCTTGAGGAGCAACAAGATTTTAAAGAACAAAGGGTTGAACTTGCATAGTTATAGCTTCTTGCAAAGGATGAAGGAATCTAAAGTTTGGAATTTCAAGTTCAAAAGACTTACTTGAAGACATAGGGGGCTTGCCTTACCTGAAGCTTGGAAAATTATACTAGGGGTCTCCTCCTTCATAGGCTGATTAGAAGTACAAGCGGTTGATTGGCTTTCCAACCTTTGCACTTGAGCAAGAAAAAGCCTCATTTGTTCCTACTTAGCAGAAAATTCTTTTACAAAGGAATCTTCATATTACTGCCTTTGTATCTCCATCTCTTGTTGTTGTTTGTAGGCCCAGTAAGCTAACTCCTCTTGCTGAAATTATGCTCCTAGACTCCTTCAATTTCATTCATTTTCCTTTGGAAGTCCAATAGAATATCTCTAACGCTCAAGTTATCAACATTAGAAGGTTGGCTATGAGAATATAGCAAAGATAGTTGGAGACAAAAGGTCCTTGCTATGCTTGGGCCTGAACATATAGTTGCCGTGGGCCTTAAACAGGGGTAGGCGGGTGGCAAGCATGTTAAGCATCCTAGTTTCCTTGTGTAGCAAAGGTGTTTGGGTAAAACCTAATTGCATGCTCATTGCGATATAGATATGGATGAGAAGGGGAAATATGAGTAGAATTTTCATGGTAAGGAGGATGATAGAGCATATCTCTATGAAAGGAAGACATGTAACATCAAACAAGCCAAGAAACTTTGCAAAAGTTTAAAACCAAAATGAAGACTGATTTTTGTAAAAAAGATCACATACCGACATTTATTCTTCTTCAAACCAAAAAATGAACTCAGAGTCATTAGATGTGTGAATATTTTTCCTCCAAAGGTAGATATCACTGACATACACACTAACTATCAACAATAATAAGAAATTTGTGTCCCACTGAGCATGCCAAAAACTATTGTCACATGAAATTGCACCTTGTTGAATACAGGGTTCATTATTCCAATGATACAATGGAAATGACCTCAAGGTGTGGGACCTTGCATAGTGAGGTCAAATATGTAGAGAAGGCCGACTTCCTATTCAAAACCATATGCAAGGATATTGGTCCAACCTAGCATTGGTAAAATCTACACTAACCCTAAACTATGAACTGCAGGAGGAAAAGGGAAGAGGATGTTGAAAATAGGGAAAATGGTGATACACCTAGCTTTAAAGTGTTTCTTCCTACTTCTTGTTGCATAGGGTATCAATAAAACCATCGAGAAACTCAAACAGTTCTCTATTTCACTAGATTCATAAGAAAGAAAGAAGGGCTAGGAGTCTAAAAGATTAAAGGGGTAGAGATTACCCACAATCAACACATATAGAAAATTAGCACCATCAAACAACCTACAAAATCAATGAAATTTCATGCATGCATAGAGGTACCAAGAGTTACAAAAGGCACAAACATTGAGAAGAGGCAAACTATTAATTGATTTATTAACATAGAGGCATGAAAGACAATCTTACAGTTGCAAAAAATGTGAAATACATGGTCTACAAGAGAAAATATTAGGTAGAACCCAAAGGAAGAACCCTTTGGAATGATTACAAGTGTTGCTTTTAAAGTACAAGCATAATTGAAAGCCACCAACCAAACCCTAACCCTAATTTGGGTTAGCAAGGTCTGATCAGGGAAGATTGAGGAGCTACGTCCATGAAATCTATGCTACAACAAGCTTGGATGTGCACACCATGCTGAGCAATGAATGTTGTACCAAAAGTCCCCCAAAAATTCCCCCATGAAAACAACGATCTAGGCATGGGGTGAGAAAGGGAGGACAATAATTGAAAATAAATGAGCATGGGCACCCATAAGATCATTTGTAGAAGCCAAGAAGTGCAATAAATGATGTCCTCGAAGCCCTAGAATTGAAACAAGTAGATGAGAAGGTCACTCAACCATTAATGGCATCGACCCAAGAAACACGTCAAATCGTGGAATGTTCAGGGCATTAGACCCAAAAAGAACATTTGTCCACTCATGAAATAAATGGTTTGGACCCCAGAAATTGTTGATGTTGGAGGTTGAGCATGGGGCCTACTTTGTACCTCCTACCACATGTCAAGAAGCAGAAGACCGAAGCCACGAATCTGCGAAGGCTGGAATCTATCGAGGGTCGGGGATCAGCCTGTCGAATTATCTCATATTGATGAATGGTAAGAGGTAAGGTGTAACCCTAACCTCCAAACTCCAAAAATCTAACACAACTAGATTTCTATGGAGGGAGTTAGGGAGAAAGGAGGAAGGTGAGAGAATGAAGGGACGATGAAAGTGGGAAACCCGATCTTGGATTACCAAAATGTAAGATTGGGGGTTGGGGGAAGAGGCTACCTCTTATTGAGTAAAAGGTAAGGAGACACCCACCTTGATGTCTGATGCCCGAAGACCATCCTTGGAAATCAGAGGCTAGAAGGAGGAGATGAGCAAGAACTAGAAGAAAGGTAAGTGATATAAGAGGGAAGCCCGACCTCTGAAGTCTGAAATGCAACACTTAGGAATTTTTTTAAAGGACTTAGTTGGACTTCGAGGGTTAGGGGAGGCTTACGACTTACAAGGAGGGATCAGTAAGGCTCAAGGGGTAAGTCCAAAAGTTGACATTTGAAACCCATAGAAGGAAAGGGGAAGAAGGCAAAAAAGGTAGAAGATCAAGGTCAATGAAGGAAGCATGCTTGGAAAGAGGGAAGTGACATCCCGAAAACTCGAAGCACCTAGACTTAGCCAAATTTAGGAATTTTTCAAGGGAGACTCATGTAGTATGACCCACGTGAGATTTCTCGGATCAGTTTTCAATGATGGGTCATAAGGGTGGCATGAAATGGCAACAAAAGTATAGACTATAATTTTTTTATTGCTAGGTGGCTCATATGCTACAAATGTTGTAGGGAGTGTATCAATAATGTTCCCGTGTGTGCATATGTGTGGATACACACATTAGAGATGAAAATGGACTCCCCAACTTAAAATAATTGTATGAATGAATAATATGCAATTGATTTTAAGGTGGAAGAAATCAAGAAGGTGAAGAACTTTTAGGAAGCATATGGATATGTTCCTAAAGTCACAAATAATAGAAAGAAGATGCCCCCAAGGAAAGGAATAAAAGAGGATGTTGCTACAAGAAATGAAACACCTAAAATTATGGTCATAGAATGCCATGTCACAATGAATAATGATGTCACATAGAAACAAGTAACATCACGTGAATACTCAGGTAAAAATATAAAACTGTCACACTTTCATCCAACTTATTAGCATAAGTGAATTTAAACATTTCCAACTATTTTTTTTTTTGGTCAAACATATAGTCTAACTAGATTCATTCTAGCTAAGTTAGATATGGGTTACAACTTTTCTAGCTAGAGGTGTCCACTAAATGCATATTTTGCACCACTTTGGGGCCAATTTACCAAAAAAATAAAATTATTCAAAAAAATGGATGTTTCAATAAATCCTACTCTTACAAATAACATTTTTTTAAAATATAAAATACCCTTTTGTAAACCTATAACTATAGTTTTCAAAAATATATATTTTTTTAATAGTTTGGTTTTATTTTTTGAGTAGGCCATTAGCACCAAAATATAAGGTTGATTATCTTATCAAGAAAAAATACTAAAATTTGCATAAATGTTTTTGAAAAAAATGATGCACTAGGGAAAATATTTTTTGAAGATAATATTTATTTTTCTATTTTGAAGAAATAATTAAGAAAAAAAGGCAACATCCCATGGAAATAATTATGTTTTTATTGCACACAAATTTGAAGATTTATTTAAAAAAAAAATTCAAAATCCAACAAATTTCAAGTTATAAATACACAATTTTTTTTTGAAGAAAAACAATTATTTTATAAAGAGTGACATCCCATTTATATTTTTTTTCAACATTTTATCAAAAACTAGATTATAGTGTCTATTTTATAAAAAAAAAAATTCAAATAATTTTTTAATATTTTTAAAAAATTACAAACATAAAATATACTAAGAAAACATACATTTTATTTGTTTACATCATTTCAAAATTCAAAACATATCTCACTTTCTAGTGATTCAAATTAAGAAGCTAGATAAATGTTGATCATTTTCTTTATAAAAATGTGGCACAATTTTGTACTTCTAACCATATACATAAAGGGATTTGTAGGATTAGAGTTAGCATGAACATATAAGAATAATAATCATGAGGCAGAGAATGGAAATTTATCATACCCCAAGCTTGTAGAAGTATGAACAAAAAGAAAGAATGACACATCAATCAAATGGAATTTTTTTTTTGGGTCAACAAGGAATAGACCTAAATTTATTAACAATTTTCATTATCCCAAAAATATAAAAAATACAAAGTAGACAAAAAAATAGATGGAAGAAAGATACATATATAAGAATGACACAACATGGGACTTCTCTTGTATCCATGTACCTACAAGGGTGTCAAGGGTCCTCTAGGGGAGCTACCAAATAATACATGTTAGAAACACAATAATAGGAAAATCAAGCATATCTAGCTAAACATATAAACAGATGAAATGAGTATGATACTTTCAGGGTTTAAAATCAAGTAATTTGTATGGCTTCATTTATAGTTCAAGAGTGGAAATAAGGTCACTAGGTGGTGGAAACGGGTCATAGGAGTATCATTAACAAAATAATCAATGGCAAGATACCATGGAAGAGAATTGAGAGCAATGTCTTTCATGGGGTATATGAGAGGGGCAAGTGTTAAAGGTCATGTAAGGATTGACGAAAATTCCAAAATGTCCATAACTAATTGAAACATGCACCACAATAGTATGTGTTGGAGTGTCAAAAAGTTGAGGTGGGGGAATATCCTCCACACAAGGGGAAAGTGATATAGAAGGGTTTAAAGGTCGTGCGATGGGGTTGGAATTACTTTGCTAGAAAGGTTGAGTCGAGTAATGTTAAGGATTTCACTTAGGTGGTGGCCAAGGTATGTCAACATCTAATGTGGATGGGTGGATCTCAGAAAATATCTAATGGTGGTTGCACATGAAAGGGACAAAGGAGGAAAGCATAGTGCTAGATATGACACACATTAGGAAAGTTTGATGAAGTAGAGAATGGTGGACAATCAATAATGTCAATAATGATGGGAGGTTCAAGAGAAGGAGCCAATACCACCTAAATTTGTTGAGTTTTTAAAATATGATGTCCTTAGGTAGAAGAGAAGTTGTGGTTTTTGGAGGTGGATCAAGATGGATATAGATAAATTGCGGTGGTTGAGGTGGATCAAGGATGACACATGTAGTAGAATGATAATGACACTTGCATAGTCAATCCAACTAGTTATGGGTGATCCCATAATACTGGTTTATAATTTTTGGCCAAACTGGACATTGAACTGATTTTTTCTAACTAAATCTTCACATTCAGACACCTATAGTGGCTAAAATGTGAGGAATTTGAAGATTATGCAAACTAGTGATTTGTGACATTTTTCTGTAGATTCTAAATATATTTTTTTCATTTTTTTTGGAATCAGATTACACTTCTTTTCCCATCTCCTTCAAAAACTAGTTTTTTTCAGTAAACACCATTTTTAAGGAGTGATGCTCACCGTATACAACATAACTTTTTTTCCATGAAGGATAAAATTATAATTTTTTCAAATTTATATTTCTAACTATGATATCTAGTGCTTTCATTTGGTTTCATAGTGTTTTATTGAATATTTTTTCCTTAATCAAGTTTTGAAGTAAAACCAATTACAATTCAGACATAGGCATACCATATACAACATAACTTTTTTTGTATGTATTGAAATTCTTTTTTTTTGGTTGGATCAAGGACTTCAATATCTAGTGCAATGATATTTAAAAAAAATTTATTTTGATAATTTGCTATTTTTCCACGTGTAGAACAAAGAGCTTGATTTTCGATGAAAAACCTACATTCACAAGAAATAAAAAATAAATATAATAATAAAAATAAATTTATTTAAAATTATGCTTTTTGGGAAGCTTATAATAAAGACTACATACTTACAAAAAATAAATTTAAATGAATTCATTTGATCCCCCAAAAGGTAAATCAAAAGTAGTTTTTTATTAACATTTTGATAGGTGTAAAAGAGACTCTATTATATGTATGGTTTAAAACTAGCAGGGTTCAATCCAAGGGGGTTTGATCAAACTCTCTTCAATTGGAATCCTTTAAATGGAACTTTTCAAGGCTTAAATCATTATATTTTCTAAAAATATGTGATTTCAACAAAAATCAGGATCTCCTAGAAATTGTAAACCAATATTGTGGGATCGCCCTTATGTTAGGAGCACAAATTAGAATTGAGAAGAGGAGGGGTGGGTTCATCTAACTTGGGCCCCTACCCGGGCTATCTATCCTAGGGATAGGTGTCAAAACATGAGAAACTACTAGAGGTTCTATAACCACTTTATTTGTAGAAGAGGAAGGGGAAGGGTTAATTGACATGTCAGGTTTCTTTCCTCCTCATGCCTTAGGGTAGGAGAGGAACAAGAGCAACCATAGAGGTCAAGTGACCATAGGAGGTTTAGATGGAATTTAGGAGGAAACAAGAGAATAAATCTAGCTTGCCTTGTACTTATCATAAGGCACAAATGGAATATCATTGTGAGGCCAAAGGGGGCTAGAAGGGATAGGCCATAAGTAGTCAAGGGAGAGGCTATCTCAAAGGGTGAGTGCTTGATATCCACTATAAAATATGCCATGTACCATGTCATTATGTGGAAATTTAAAGTATTTATGGATAATACATGTAATAGATTGCTTCACCATGAGCCATGGATGACCCAAGAGATGCTAAATATATAGTTAGCATGGTCCAAACATAGATATAATAAATTTGAACATTGAATTCAAGGTGATTCCACAATACTGGTTTACAATTTTTGGCCAAACTAGACATTGAACTAATTTTTTTTAACTAAATATTCACTTTCAGACACCTATAGAAATTAAAGCGTGAGGAATTTGAAGATGATGCAAAATAGTGTTTTTTATAAGATAAGCAACATTTATAGGGTGTTGTACCCTTTACATGACGAGCCTTTGGGCCAAAAAAGATAAAGTAAAAAAAAAAAACCACCAACCAAGAAAAACCACATACACAACAAACTAACAACCAAAAGTAACACCCCATAGATAAAGAAACAACATACTAACTAGCATTCTCCCAATTCTGAGAGAGGAGGTTAACAACATCCTCCCCAACCCATTCGGGGCCTTCTTCCACAACCTTCTTATCCATCTCATCCTTAAGCACAACAGAGAGGGTTCTAGTCACACAGTGGACCAACTTGATAGTGAACTGAGTCAAGCCACCAAACTTCTTCTCAAGTTTCACCATCCGCTCAAGCAACATATGATGATCCTCCCTTTATCCACAGTCTTCACAATGTTAGCACACTCCACATCCTGAGGGTTGGAGGATTGGGAACCGAGTTCTCATTAAGCATTTTTTTGAAATCAAAAAAGTTGCTAGACCCTTCAACAAAATACTCCTCCTCTTCCTTAGAATCTTCCACATTCCTATTACCTTTGTTGTTAGACCACTCCTCATCAGAAGAAATTTCACTAATCTACACTTTCTTGTTATTTTTCTCCAGCCTACCAAATCTCCTAATGTTGGTATTTTCAATCCTAGTCTCCACCATAGCAACAACCATAGTATCCCCCTTTGAATCTCTTCCCACCACATTCTTCCCTTTGCTGTCAGTGGCCAGTGGCTTCACCAAACCCTTCCCCTCATCTTTCACTTTCCTCTTAGTAGTAGATTTATTGCCAGTCTTGGTAGGGGCAGACTTAAGCTCGCAAAGACCAGCCACAATATTATATTGGGCAATCCTCGCACTCCCCTTTTTCTTTTTGGTGGCCGGTTTAGGCTTAGGGGTTTCGACAGTCAACGAAGGGGTTTTACTTTTGGGACCCTTAGACTCAGTTAGGGAGATATTGATTTGAACAGGGTGTTCAATTTCCTTAATGTGAACAACATAAATGGATTTGGGCAGGAAGAGCGCAAAATGAAAATGATAAAGCCTCAAGATGAGGCCTTGGTGGAGCAGTAGGGGAGGAGAATCCTCAGGGTTTTGGGCAGCAGATTAAATGCACTTCTCAATAGAGCTTTCCAAGTTAGTAAGTAAGAAAAACGAGAAACTTAACAATATTTTATGGAAAAGGTGATTCAAAAGAAGCAAATGATAGAAATATAAAGTTTTATATCTACCCTCTAAGGTGAAATACTTCATGATAGTGAGACAAACTTGGTCCTATGGTTGTGGGAGAGTTTCTCTTTCAAAGCCAGACTGAGAGCAAACAAGTTTTTCATTACCCACAAAGAAGGCATTAAGGCTTTCATTGTCCTAAGCCTCTGTGTGCTTAGGGTACTTCTTCCCAGTGCATGACAGCCCCATCACCTAAGAAATCACCTCTTTGGTTCACCTCGAAGGAGATACCACCCATGGTAACCCTTCTTTCTTTCTAGGAACTCGCAAATTATGCAGAAAACTTCAGATCATGGCCCACCAAGCTTTCCATTAAAGGAGCTAGCCCACCTTCAACAAAGATGTGCCAAACTAGCGGCTCCTTGTGAAATTCCCCACAATTTTTTGGCTCTGTTCTCACCCTATTGCCACCCATATCGCCAGTCTACACACTGAAAAAATAGGAAATTTGTGAGAGAAAAAAGGTTAGAATTTTTGACAAAGTGAGAGGTTACCCAAACACTATTATTTTTAAGCCAATCAAGAATGCCTTGGGTAATCAAGACCGTGTACAAGACACAAGCTTGAAGATTTAAATACCAAAAGGAAATCTTTGTGATCTCATTAATGAAAATATTCAAACACTTGCGGCCAGGTATGCATAAAATGATGAAATTAGAAGGTTTTCCTTCCACGTTGCCTTTGCACAAGTACTGATGAAAGTCGGCCACGAGGCCAAATTTAGATTTCCCTAAAGTCCAATGTTTTATCAATAGAAGAATTTTAGCGAAATTTATAGGATAAATCAAAAGCTTCACATCATAATTATTTGTCACATCAAATTTGAATTCAAAAATCTACAAGGATATGGGAATGTTGAGACAAGACCCTAAAAAAAGATTGTGTAATGCCTGAACCAACTTCGATCTCCACCCATTTATTCAAATTTTGTGACTTGTTTGACACCTCAGCAATCAAACTCGTCCACAACACCCAATAGACAAGAATGTGGACCCCCCAAAAGGCCATATCAATTGTAGAATTAGGTATCATCATGACAAATACAAGTGCCTTGCTCCTTAAGGATTAAACCTTGTATACCCGGCGGTAGTTTCCTCATATTCCACCAACACTTGGAATCTCTCCAATGGGTGCCAAGATTAGCCAAAGCATCAACAACTTGATTACCTTCCCGAAAAATGTGGGTAGCAATCTTCAAGTTTAGCTTAGACACCAAATTATTTATATCTAACAATATGTCCTTAGTACTCCATCCTAGTAATCTTCCCAGATTAATAGTGTCAATCATAGACTTAGAATCCCCTTCAATATGAAGATTCTCAATCTCCATAGTGACAGCTAACTGAATGCCCTTTAGTAGCGCCCTTGCTTTCACAATAATGGAGGACTGAATCCCTATTCACCTCGAGTAACCAACCACAAATTTACCCCTACAGTCCTAATTATACCTCTTATACTTGCCATGTGTAGGTTGCCTTTGGTAGCACCATCAAAATTGAGTTTATACCATCCATGGTCTGGGGGTTTTCGAACAGTGTCCCATCTCTACCTAGGACTTGGAGTTGTCATAGGAATTAGCCCCTAGATTCTGATGCCAAGCTTTAGCCATTTTAATTTCCCACTCAGTAGGGGATTTGTCTAGGATTTTCCCCTTAAAAATCAAAATGTTTTCATAAATTTGCCTAGACCCTATACCAAAAACCTCCTTAGGGTTCATCTCAATATTCTTGAATATCTTGTTGTTCCTTTCTTTCCATAAGCACCAAAAAATAATGGGGGGAACCTGGTTCCAAAACTCATGAGGTAAAGGGTGAATAAAGGGCCCTGACCAGCCCAAGATAAAGGAATTATTGTCCTTGCTCATAGTCCACTAAGTGCCCAACTGCTCGAAAGCCAACTCCCACATAGTAGCAGCAAACAGGTAGTGCAGAAGTAAGTGATCCACATATTCTTCATTGCATTTGCATAGAAAACACCTGTTAGGGATCTGGAATCCCCTTTTCCTTAGATTATCTTGAGTAAGGATTCTATTATGGCAGGTTTTCCACTAGAAAAGTTTTATTTTCAGGATCACTTGTTTGCTCCAAACCTATTTCTAGTAGTCTAGTAGAAATCATCCTCCATGTTGGTTAATGGTAATCTGGTAAGGGAGAGTAGGTACTGCAGAGACTTAGCTAGAAAACACAACTCAAGAGACAAAGGGCAGCAAAGGATAAAATATTTCCACCTCCTGACCCCAAGTTGGCCAAGAAGGTAATCTCTAATTTGTAAAATCTGTAGAAGAGTTTTGCTAGCCTCATAAGGTTCCTAAAATTAGAGTGTGCAAGGGGGGTTTCTAACAATCAAGGGTCTTTCTAGAATCTAATACTGTTACCATTCCCAACCCTACATTTCATCCCTATCATGAGTAACCCCTACAATATGCAAATGTTCTTCCAAGCCAAAGAACTTGATAGATGACCATTAAAGAGGTAATTAATCAAAGGCCTATTGTGAAGATACTTAGCATTCATAATCTTGCACCAATAATTTTTTTTCCTCAATTGTTCCCAACCCACCGTAGTAATCAAAGCCTTATTGGTGAAAAGGATATTCCTGATCCCAAACCCACCACAAGGTTTAGGTTTACAGACTTTGTCCCATCTAACAAGAGCAAACTTTTTCTTTTCCTCTGTCCTCAACCATAGGAAATTCCTTTAAATTTTTTCTAACTTCTCAACAATATATTTGGGGATCTTGAAGATGGATAGGAAGTAAACATGGATTCCTTGGAGAGCAACAGACAAAAGTTGCAATTTACCAGCATGATTGAGAATGGAGCCTTTCCATCCCACCAAATTCCTTTGGATCCTTTCAAGAATCAAGTTCCAGAAGGCAGGAGTGACTTCCTTGACAGTAAGGGGTAAACCAAGATACATCGATGGGAGAGAGCCACCCATACAACCTAGAATAATAGTCACCTGAGCTTGAAGAGTAGGAGTGCTATTGAAGAAGTAAATCATGCTTTTATTATAATTAATACATTGTCTAGAACAAGCAACATAGTTATTGAGACAACTTTTCCATTTACTGGCTTCAATCATAGAGGCTTTCCCAAAGAGAAATGTATCATCCTCAAATTGTTGGATAATATTAGGTTCCAAAGAAGAGGTAGCCTTAACACCCTTAATAGACCCCTTCGACAACAGTTTGGATATGTTCCTACTCAAGATATCCACAACCATGATAAATAAATAGGGTGAGAGGGGATCCCCTTGTCTGATGGCTCTCCCATCATTAAAGAAACTAAAAGGTGCCCCATTAACCAGAGCAAAGTACTTCACTGTGGTAATGCATTCCATCAAACAGTTGACAACCTCTTGGTTGAAACCAAACTTAGCTAGGACTTTGGGGATAAAGTCCTGTAACACCTTATCATATGCTCTTGAAATATCCAATTTGAGGGCCATACTGGCATTATTGCATTTGTCCATTGAGTGGAGCAATTCATGAGTAGTTATAGTAGCATCCAGAATATGACGACTAGGAACAAAACCTTTTTGGGTAGGGCTAATAATTTTGTCTAGGAGGGGTTTAAGATGATTCACCAAGATTTTAGAGAAGATTTTATAAATGGTATTGCATAAGTTGATGGGCCTAAAATCAGTCATTAACTGGGGATCAACAACCTTGGGAATCAAGGCTATAAAAGTGTGGTTTAGTTGTTTGAGGAGCTTACCAAATTTGAAGAAATCACTAGTAGCCAAGACAAGGTCCC
The DNA here is from genome assembly GCA_007258455.2 of Sequoia sempervirens. NCBI lineage: Eukaryota > Viridiplantae > Streptophyta > Pinopsida > Cupressales > Cupressaceae > Sequoia > Sequoia sempervirens. Next base: position 681,846,989 of record VDFB02270651.1, on the reverse strand, counting down.
CACCGACAATCTCCCAAAAAGTTTGAAAGAAGGCTAGGGGAAACCATCTGGCCTAGGTGCCTTATAGGAACCCATGCTAAAAGTTTCCATACGAACTTCCTCAGGAGTGACAACACTGAGTATGCTAAGGTTATCATCCTGGGTAATGGTGGTCGAGAGAGGATCCAACAACAGATTGTCCATAGCAGGATTGGGAGCCTTAGCAGGAGCTAAATAAGCCCTTTGGAAATAGTCCATTGCCAAGAGTCTAATCTTGGTAGGTGTATTGACCACAACCCCCTGCTCATTCTATAGCTTAGTTATTTGATTCCTTTTCTTATGTTTTAGAGCAGAAATATGAAAAAAATGAGGTATTTATGTCCCCTTCTTGTAGCCATTGAACTCTAGATTTCTGTTTCCAGAAAATTTCCTCTTTCCTTAAAATTTTTTCCCACTCCCTGTGACTCTCACTTTCCTGATTGCAGGTTGGCAGGTTGACATCCCCTTCTTCCATATTTTTTTGGATGGTCTTCAAATTTTTCCCCAGGTCTCTTTTTTCTAAAAGACATCCCTAAAAATTCTTTTATTCCAACCTTTCACCATACATTTGATATGCTTAAGTTTATAAAAGATCTTGAACATGGGGGAGCCACGTACAAGAATGTTCCACCATTCAGAAATTTTATTCCTAAAATTAGGATGGGAGTTCCAAATTATCTCGAACCGAAATGGGAAAGGTCCAACAACAGATCGATCATTCATGATTAACAATAGAGGGTTATGGTTAGAAGAAGTCTTGGGCAGGGCAAGAAGATTAGCACTGAGTAGGGCTGTCCTACTGTGGGAACAAAGAAATCTATCTAATCTAGCTTGAATCAATCCATCCCTAAGATGCCTATTGGTCTAAGTAAAGGATTGACTTGACAAGTCAATGTTAAATAGGACAATAACACTCAGAAAATTCTCCAGATCAGCCATGCTATCAGAATAATCCACCAAACCACCACTTTTCTCTAAGGGATCATATAAGGGAGAGTTGAAGTCCCTGGCCACCAACCAATGAGACCCCCTATTATTGTTTATCCAATCAGAGAGAACTTGCCAAAGGGAATTCCAAGCATTCCTCTAGGGGCATAGACATTAATAAGCGACCAAGAGCCACCCGGGTAAGAAAACAAGACTCCCACACTACTTTGGCAATGAAATATTTTAGATCCATTGACTTGTTAGGGTTCCATAACACAACAAGCCCACTAAACGCACCCTCAACATCACTCCAAGAGAAAAGGGCACCCAGCCATATATACTTTGCAATATTATCAAAATTAGGTTTCTTCATTTTAGTTTCCTGTAACAGTAAAACATCAATCTTATGCTCTAAAACATAGTTTTTTAGCACAAGCTGTTTATGAGAGCTATTCAACCCTCACACATTCTAGGACAAGACCTTAATTTTTGACCCTTCTTTGAGGACACTTCCAATCCTCTATTTACCAATGGCTATCTTTTTCATTGTCTCCCTCTACTTGGTCTACCGCTGGTTGGGCCTTCCCGGTTTAGAGTCGCCACCCACATCCACTTTCCTCTGTTTCCCTTTTTTCTTTGGGGTTGACTAGAACTCCTCCAAAGTTTTCTCCTTGGTCAAACCCACCATGTCCATATCAACCGTCTCATTTTTAACTTTATCAACCTCTTCCTCCATGATTTTTCCTTCTTCACCTCTGGTCACACTTGGCCCAACATAAAGGTTAATCCCGTCATCCTTCAGGGAGTCACCATTATCAACATTCCTGGGCCATAGAACCTAGCTAGGGGAGTGAGCACCAACTCCTTGAACCCCACAACTGGGAAAAACCTTAACCAAAGTAGGTACAGTAGGAACCAAAACCAAGTTCCCATGGGAGGCTTCCTTCCTAATAGAGAGACACACAATTTTTACCAAGGGGTCAACCACATTGGGCGAGACAGATTTGGTTGGGGAGTCAAAAATATTTAGAATGTCTTCTTCAAAGGGGTAGTGGTCTTCAATAGCAGGCTCACCAAGGTTAGGCACATGATTAAAAGAAGATTTGTAGTCAAAGATTAGGTGGCCAGGTTTAGCACATTTTTGGAAGTAAACCACAACATTCTCATAGACTTGTTGGTTCTAGGAACCAAACTTAGAGCATAGCTTCATAGCTTGGTACGTAGAGATTTATGCACTTCAATATTAACATAAAAACAAGCAAAAACTAACCTGTATTTGGACCAGGTAATGGAGTCCAAAGTAATGAATTGGCCCAATGAATCCCCAATTCTTTTGAAAATGGATTCATCCTAGTATTCTAGAGGAAAACCAGGAAGGCAGACCCAAACCAACACCAAATTATTAAGATCCACTGTAGGCTCGAATCCTAACTTCCAGTGGCATAAAGCTAGACTATGCTTTCCATACACCCAAGGGCTAGAAGAGAGGACCGCGATCAAGTCTTTCAAAGCCGTGAACTTGAAAAGGAAAATCCCATTCATCATAACAAAAATGTCCACACTTCCTTTGATGTGCCATTTAGCAACAACCCATCTTCAGACCATATCCACTGAAGGTCGGAAGGAGAGGAATCGACCCACCACCACATTTTCCATTGAGGAAACAATCCTATCACTGACTGAATCAAGGATAGCAAAGTCAGTGCCTGTAGTAATAACTTCTTCTTCAGGGTGAGAAGAGGGGCCCTTAGCACTCTGACTATCATTAGTCAGCACATTCTTCCAACCTTTAACTTCTAGTAAGACAACGACTGTCGACACTTCCACACCAGACGGAACCGAAATCATGGGTGACCCAGGCTGACCCAGAATCATGGGAACTCCCAATCTGGACAAACCAGGAGTGGCTCCCAAGGGACACAAGCATGTATGTGATTAGGCGAGGCTCAAGACAGGGGAGGACAAGGGGGGATCGTGGGTTACCCCCAACGCAGAATCCACCATGCGCACAAGCTATTCAAACGCAAGGAGAAGAGAGAGAAGTGGGAAATTGAAATTTGATGCAAACTAGTGTTTTATGACATTTCGTCTATAGATTCTAAATATATTTTTTTCAAAATTTTTGGAATCAGATTGCACTTCTTTTTCCATCTCCTTTGAAAACTAGTTTTTAATAGTAAACACCATTTTTAAAGAGTGACGTTACTGGCTAACACAACTTTTTTTCTATGAAGGATAAAATTCTATTTTTTTCAAATTTAGATTCATAACTACGATATCTAGTGCATGAAATTGGTTTCGTAGCATTTCATTGTTCATTTTTTTTCTTAGTTAAGTTTCAAAGTTAAACCAGTTATAATTTAGACATGATTCACTGGCTAAAGCATAACGTTTTTTGTATGTATCAAAATTCATTTTTTGTTGGATCAGGGACATCAATATCTAGTGCACTAATATTTTTCAATTTTTAAATTGATAATCTGCTATTTTTTCACATGTGCAGAACAAAGAGCTTTATTTTTGGTGAAAAATGTATGTTTAATCAAACTAAAAAATAAAATACATAATAAAACTAAAACATATTAAAACTATATTCAATGGATAGCTCGTTCCAAGGACTACCATCATCCAGTTGGGTTTGTGAAGTCTCCTCCATTTTCATCCTCAACCCAAGCTTCGAAAGATAATTTTTTGTAGAGATTTGGTAGAAGAGGGGGAGAAGGGGGAAAAGGGGGGGTTTGCTTGAACCTCCCTTCGAGCGAACCCCCATTGACCCTTCGAGCGAAGAGGGGTTCGCTTGAAGGAGGGTTCGAGTGAACACCCTTTTTTCAAAATTTCCCTTTGTCTTCCATTTAAAAAATACGCCAAAAGGTGGGTCCCATCATTTAATAGGGTTCACTCGAAGGGGGGTTTGAGTGAACCCATTAAGGGTCCGTATGAACCCCTAAAAACCATTTTTTTTTTCATGGGAGCATTTTTGCAATTTTCCTTCCTCAACGGAATTGTAAACTAGTATTGTGGAATCACCCCTCACCTAGTAAGTGAATTTTTTATTATATTTATTTATTTAACATGATATTATGTAAATAGTTGGCATCTTTGAATTTTGGCTAAATAATTTTTTTTAAATTTATAATTTATTAATTTTGATTGAAATACTTTAATCAATTATATTATATATCTCTATATAAAGTAAATAATACAACATACTCATTAAGATAAGCACTTCAATGCAATGTTGCCATCCCATATTAAATTTATAACTAATTTGTTTGTGATGATTCAACTAAAACATCATTGTAAGTTTGTTCATGGCCTTTAAAGGTCACATGTGAATTATTTTAAAGTTCATGTTGATGTTTTGATTATTTTTGACATAGTAGATGATTTTGTCCATTGAGTGTGAAAAGCATTCATTTTGAAGTTTGAGGTTTAGCATTTTTAAGAATTTAATCACTAATAATTATATGGTAGGAGAAAATAAAATTAATTAATATTATATATTACATGTTTGTATAGTAAAAAAGTGTATCTTTAAAAAAAAATCTCTTGTTTTATGTGATTTTATGGAGATGATTTTGATGTATGATTTGTATTATACTTTTGACTTCGTTTATCTGAAACTCAATTTACTATTATTTTAGGTCACATCACTTTACTTAGAATACTTAATTACTTCTTAAATTCCATGGACTAAATTATACTTATGATTCTATCCTCACAAATGGACCATAAGATCAATCTTATACTCTATTTCAAACTTTTAAATTACCCACATTTCAAGCTTGAGAATCTTAGACATGATCATTACTTATTCACATGCATACCAAGAAATTTGAATTTTGAATTTTGGACTTTGTATTTATGATGTACATGTCAATTCAACACTAGACAAGAATATATTTCAAACTCTCAAATCTCAACCATCTTAACTCTCTCACCTCAAATTCAATATCATATCTCACATTTTATTTATTCCTCATAAAATATCATCAAAATCAACAATAATTTATTTTATTTGAGAATCTTAGACATGATCATTACTTATTCACACGCATATCAAGGAATTTGAATTTTGAATTTTATATTTATAATATACATGTCAATTCAACACTAGACAAGAATATATTTCAAATTCTCAAATCTCAATCATCTTAACTCTCTCATTTTATTTATCCCTCATAAAATAATATAACCAATCAACAATAAAAATCTATCTAACAATTATATAAACATAAATTCACCTTTAACACACCCATTACACCTTCTAACAGTACAAATGCTAATATTTAATAATGTGTACAACCTTATCTCTTTCTCAATTTCAACTTTTGACCTCAAGCTTCGTAGCAGGGAATCCAATGGCTTACTGCTGAATTTTTTACTCAGTAAATTCACTTGAAACCTTTTCATCCTAAGTAAGCCAAGGAAATTCTTATAATATGAAGTCTTCTATGTTTAGAAAATAGAAAGATTGGACAGATCAGACAAATGGAGGTGTTAAATCCCTAGAAAATATGCATTTGATTTACATAATCTATCACAATCATCTTCACGGTTTTCTAAGATTCTTCTCTATCTCCTGCAATTATAAAAGAAGTGACAGCATAAACTATACCTGGTTTATATGTTTAATACTAGAGCCACGTGTTTTATGCCTCTGAATGAAGTTTATGGTCCCCAACCTCAGTGTCTACGTCCTCAACTAATAATGGAGGTAGGAATGACATGTCTGGTTTCCTCAATTAAATTGTGAATATGATGGGTAGTCATTTTTTCAAAAGATAAAATGTCTTGATACTTATTGCAGCCGATAGGTATTGGGTTAAAAAATCATTGTTCTTTTGGGTTTAAAAATATTTTGTAAGGATTACGATTCGTACACTTGATAGTATTGAGATATATACTCTCAACAATAAAATATTAATTTTTTTTTTTAATTGGATAAAGAACTATAACTTAAATGATTACAATGATTATACAAACTAAAATTCTATTTAGTAAGATGAAGAAACAAGGAATTACAGCAGCTACAGTATTTTCCAATAACATATATTGCTGTCTCACAGCAGCAAGAAGAATATCTGAAAATTATTGGTGAGAGTTTCTGGATTAGATTGTATTTGTATTTTTGCATTAACGTTTCAAATCACACTCCGTGATTCATCATCAGGATAGAAGAGAGCATAAGGAGTCACAGATCACGGAGTGTGATTTGAAACATTGATGCAAAAAATACAAACACAATCTAATCCAGAAACTCTCAGCAATAATCTTCATGGATTGTAGAAATCTATTATCGCTAAAACCCACAGATTACAATGAATACAATAAAATATTACTTATGATGTTTACAATTTAATATTGGTTATTCCTTATTCAAGATATTTATTAAGTTAAATTTTAAATTTTATTTTTTATATCAAGTTTTTATACAAGAAATTTTTTGATGTTTTTTATTTGAATTTAGACATTCTTATTAATAAAATAATAATATGGGTGTTAAATAAAATAAATAAATATTAAAGAATTTTTTGAAAAAGTTGTGAAGAATCATTAAAAATTTGGTTATTAGTTTATATGTTCTTTAGGAAGAGTTCAATGGTCTTGTTAAGAGAATAACATCCCAAATTGTTGCAAATGCTTTCACATTGATCTCAAATATTGGTATTAACGATGATTTGGAGGCAACTTTTGAAAAGCAAGTGGAATTCCTAGCTAAGGAATGGTAAGCTGATTTTGGGCTCAAGAGGTTGGCTGATTTGAATTAGTCCCTTGTTTGGTGTTTCTTCTTTTTGGATTTCTATAAGTCTTGTGTTGTACCTACTAATGCTTCTACCTCCTTTTATTGAAATCTTTTCTTTGTTTAGTTTTATGTCTTGTGGGACTTGTTGTTTACATTAATAGGTTCATTTTGTAAAAGAGTTTGGACACTTTCAAAAACCTAATTTTTTATTCTAATAAAAAACAAAAGATAAATATTAGGGATGAGTTTCTTTCAAAAACCCAACCTTCTACTCGAATGAAAAACAAAAAAATATTAAGATTAAGTTTAATTAGTGAGGCTAATAGTATATTCTAATAACGATATTTCCTAATTTGATTATGAGATGCTTTCGTAATAAAATCAAATCATATGAGATCCCTACTAATAATAGGGAGATAGGATAAGTATCTCTATTCTTTCTTTCAATAGAATCTTATCCTCAGATATGATTACACTATCCATTAAAATTCAAATATTTTATAAGTATAATTGAATCAAATTCAACTAATTTCCTTTATTCTAATCTTCGCACCTGCCATATTAAAATTCAAATCTTCTAGAAATATAATTGACTCAGATTCTACTAATATCCTTTACTCTAATCCTCCCACCTGCCACCCCTCCTTTACTCTAGTCCTCGCACCCTGCCACCCATCCTTACTCTAGTCCTCCTAGCCTGCCACCCCCTCCTCATCAGCAACTATTGCTAGATTTTTTCATAAGTTTGATATGACAGCTATACTCCCGGGTGGGAGAATGGTAGCGGATTAGAAGGTCCGAAGGCAGCCGGCGGTTATAGTTATTACAGCTTGCTGTTGAAGGTTGGCCGGGGAATTTCTTTCAAACTTCCCTCAAACTTCCCGGTCAGTCAAATATCTAGACGATCTAATTATTTCCATTGAAAAAGAGTATACCAGATATGGGCACACAGGACACTTAACAAAGGTGTGGTGAATGGAGACGCATGTTACGGAAGAATAAAGAAAGGTGTTACTAGTTGTCACTCAATATTCTCCCTGCGATTGACAGCAACCATTGAGTTGATAAACGGCTGCTTATATTCTTGACACGATTTGCAGTAATAATTGAAGCAATCAATGACGTGCAAGCAATTCCAATGAACTGCAATAGCCGGTAACAAAATGTTTTTTTAATCAGTATATATCTAAGAAAAACTAATTTGCTTTGTCGGTGCAAGGAATTGGGCAGACCTTTGATTCTTATTCATTCTCTGTTTTTCAAACATCTGAGCTGGTACGCTATCTTCCTTTTGAAGCTCACAATTAGTTTCAATTATTATTGGCTTTATATCTGTCATGTTTATGATTTGGGTTCTTTCTCTTTCTTTCTTTAGTACCGTTCATGACTTTGTTTGATGTGATAGAGACCGGTCATTGAATTTCTTTCTGCCCAACTGTGTTAGATTCGTTCAAAAGGATTCAGAGTTTTAGAATATGAATCTGAAATCCTGGAGTTAAGTTCTGTGTGGAAAGTTATAACTCTGAATTAGAACTCACAGTAGTTGTGAAAATGAAACATATTGTTGAATTCAAAGCTGTTATATTTCACTGATAGGGTTCCTTGCAATATTGTTATTTTAAGACTAGTTTGTGTGGATGTGGGTATAACTATCAAATCCTTTCATGGTTGAAAATATTTTTTTAAGTTTTGAAATGAGTTTATTATGCATCTAAAGTTCCAAATAAAGAACAATAAGAATTTAATATATAATATTTGAAATAATTAATGTTACATATCTCTTACTTTAAGATAAAAGAGTTCAAATGGGCATATACCATGGTAGACTGTTGTCCGTAAACAGCTGACATTGCATCTTCTTTATATGTTCTTCCATAGTGGCCTGCACTCTGTCAAACAATATTTATAATGTCTAAAGCACTTGATTTGATGTTTAATTCATAGTTGATTTTCATTGTACTTTTTGATTGGTTTGGGGTCCATTTGGGGAAGATATTTCTTTACAAGGTTGCAGGAATGAGATTCGTTTTAAATTTTTTGAAGAGAGGGGAAATGTGCTTTTGTGATTTACAAGAGTGAAAGCTTATATAGTAAAGTATGTTTTGTTTTTCTTGGAGCCTTTATTGCATCTCCAAATTTCTTTTGGTGCATCTATAGTGAAAGCAATTTATATGGGTAAAGTGACCAGTCTCATGATTATTTTAAAAAGAGTGATTATTAGTAACATGCATGGATGAAGCGGCCATTAAGGCCCATTTAGGTTCAAGCTCCTTTTAGGCTAGTGAGTTCATGAGTAGTTTTTAAGTTGTCGCACTTATGAGCTCGGACACTTGTTTGTTAGGGGATGGGGATGGGGATGGGGATGGGGATGGGGTCTTGGCTGTGGCCTCATTATTTGGGTCCAATTAATGTCTAGATTATATGTCAATAGTGTGTTGAACTTTCAATTTTACCCTATAAAAATAGGTGAAGTAGTGCCTTGTGATTAATTTCAATGTGGAAGAGTAAGAGAGACATTTAAGGGAAGATATGTATTTTTTAGTTTTTTATTAATATGGTGTGTTTGTAGCTTTATTGTTTTGTAATTATTACTAATATACATGGATATAATATTATATTGTTCTCAAAATGCACTACCTAAAAGTTCAATAATAAAGGTGTTTCAGGTACCGTTTGAGTTCAATTAATGTATAAATTTGAGGCCAAGGCTCCTTTGAAACCTTCAATTCTACTCCAGGTACCATTTGAGTTCAATTTTGAAACCTTCAATTCTACTCCAGGTACCATTTGAGTTCAATTAATGTATAAATTTGAGGCCAGGGCTCCATTGAAACCTTCAATTCTACTCCATTAAAATATATGCTTAGGTGAAATAATTTTTGTGATTATGTTTTTAATGTGCAAGAGTAAGAGTGAAACATGAGGGAAGTTACGTGGTTTTTTCTTTGGTTGTGGACTACCTTATGGGCCCAATTAATATCTAGATTTGAGGTTTAGGGTCTATTGAAATATTCACTTTACTTTATAAAAGAAATTGTATAGGTGAAGTAGTGCCTTGTGATTACTTTTAATAGATGAAGTTTCTTGTGATTACTTTTAATGTGCAATAGCAAGAGTAAAACATAAAGAAAGATATTGTGTCTCTTCTTTTTGTTAATGTGTGTGTTTTGTGGGTCGATTATTTTAATAATTATTAATCTACATGAATATAATAATAATAGATGAGGCCTTGGTTGTGGTCCTACTAATTGATGCTTAGATTTAAGGCTAGTGATCTATTGACCATTAGTTTTACTCTATGAAAAAAAGGCATAGGTGAAGTGGTGTCTTGTGATTACTCTTAATGTGTAAGAACATAAAAGTGAAATATAAGGGAAGATTGGGAATTTTTAATGTGACGTGTTTTGTAGGTCTTCTAACCAATGTTTAGTATTAATATACATGAATATAATAATGTCATGTTATTCTCAATGCACACTAATTGAAAGATCAAAAATAAAAGTGTTTATGTCCTTTGTGGTCCCTTGCCTCACCATTAACTCATGATTTTTTTATACTAGAAAGATTGTTTAGAGGTATTTCTACAAGGTGGCCAAGCCTATGTCCTATATGAAGTTAAATATGCGTATTTTTTTCATAGAAAGTTGGGTAAGTTATGTGTGTTGCATATTGAAATGTCAATGATTAAGTGTGGAGTAATGTTTATTGTTTACTTTTAAATTATTATTATTATTTGGTTAGTTTATGAAAATTAATTGTTTGTAGAATAATATGATTAGCATCTAGCATTTGTGGAGTTCAAAATTAAATTCAAATTTGAGAGTGACAATGAGTCATCTTAGTGATGTACACTTGTTTATAACTTGGAATCATAATTCTTAACTATTAAAATTGGAAAGTACAATATAATAATATTTTGAATTAAAAATCTTAAAGATTTAAATTATAGTATTATTTTTTACGTTTTGGAAATTATATAATTATGATTTTGTTTATTTATGCGAATGCCACCTATACACTCATACATACATGTGTGTTTGTATATGTTCATCTGAATGAAATTGAAAATGAATACCACCTTTGCTATCTATATCTAAGAATTTCATTAAATTCTTCACAAACTAGCTGGCTGATATACTTCGAAATTTAATTTTCACTATCTATCATCAAATATATAATTTAATATAAAAACTGATACATTAGAATGTAAATTATATTGTTCTATAGGTCTGATATGAGGGTACAAGAAAAATATTGTCATTGGAGATCCATTTCATTGTATTTCTTGCTTTATTTTGTCTGCAATTTGCCAAAAAAAATAAAATTAATTCTCTTGTAATTTTATTTGATGTTATATTTGTGTATATTTTCTATAACAATTTTCACCAATCCTTTTATATCATTTTCTACATGATATCATTTACCATTTTATAGTATCTTTTCTTGAATACTTCATTTCTAAGTACTCCTTTTGCATGAATGCAGAGAATTGAAGCATTTATTTGTGATTAGATATGGCAGCAGCATCAAAGTCAGAACTGAGGAAACCAATATTTATAAAAGTGAACCAGTTACGTCCAGGCACTTCTGGTCACACATTAACTGTGAAGGTGGTAAGTTCAAGCATGGTTTTGCAGAAGGGAAGAGCAGAGGGGCCTCACATGAGAATTGCAGAATGCTTGGTAGGAGATGATACTGGGGTTGTTATTTTTACTGCCAGGAACGAGCAAGGTGGGTTTACTAGTTCATATTTCTGCAAGTATTTTTTGCCTGTTTTTGAAATGCAAGAGTTATGGATGTATACGATTTTCTTGTCAAAATTGTTTTTCTTACAATTTTTATGGATTTTACAAGTAGCGACAGTTGGCACATTGCTATTCATGTTGATTTACATTGCTGGAAGCTGTTGTTTGTAGATTATAATGATCTACATAGAACTTTGGATGCTATGTTTTTATGTTGCTTTAAATTTTTTCTTTTGCAAACCTCTTCTAATAAAGTAGAATTTTGTAGATTTCCTAGGTGTTAAGTGGCTTAGTGGGTCCCCAACAAGAAAATTGTTGCAATAATTACTGTTTATCTTATGAAGTCTTTTATGCATGGCTTCTGTGTAAGTCTTATCATACCAATTTCTTTAAAGTCTTGAATTCGTAAGCCCTTGGTTGGAGGGAGACTGGTTTATGGGTGTGCTTTTGAAGTTAGGACCCAAGTCTGAATCTTCTATTTCCAGCTTATGATAGTTTTCCTGAAATAATGGTCATTCGTAAACTTTAGCTTATGAGAGTTGTCCAGAAATAGTGTCATTTGTAAAACCTTTTTTTTAATGGAAGGGTTGCTTTCAGTTACACTATTACCTGTTAAGGATTGTTTTAACAGACCTACAAAAGCATTTTTCGACACTTAATATCACCCTTATTTTAAACTTATCCCAAGAGAATGAAAGTTAACATCATCTTTATTTTAAAGTTAGCCAAAAGTGTTATTTCTACACTTAATATCACCCTTATTTTAAACTTATCCCAAGAGAATGAAAGTTAACATCATCCTTATTTTAAAGTTAGCCAAAGAGAATGAGTCCTCTAAGAAACTTGTTCTCTAATTTTACTTCATTTCATCCTCTTTCCCATGATGATCATAGAAGGTGATTGGAAACATCATTCCAAAAATTTATATACAATTGTCTCTTACAAACTTTACGATTTAACATTAATATAATTTAATATGTATTCCAAAATATTTTCAACTAAAGAAACTAAAATTAATGTTCACATTGGGTTTGCCAACTTTTTAAGAAATAAATTGAATGATTGCTCAGATTGATCTGTCAATATGCATAAATCAATGAAAAAGGTTATAGAACTTTAAAAGCGTGCATTAACATGTCTTCAAGTCCAAGTTGGTAAGCTCTTTCATTGCCTATTTCAAGGTACCTTTTGCATTGACCCATCTTTGTTACTATATTACAACAGCTTACTTTTTAAAAAGTAGACAACATCTTGGAAGACATATGATTCAGTTTTCCTCAAAATTAAATTAATGAAAATAGGTCGAAGAGATTGATGCAGAGAAGCCCACCCCAATCCCAAAGAAATATAGATATAAATTAAACAGCATACTCCATAGATGGTGAAGATAACCCAGTTTTTAAATTAGGAGTAGATTATGATCATGAATCAATTATTATTCATGAATTATGTAGGGGGAGGATACTATTTTGAATTGTGGATGGATTTTTTAATTAATTTTTGGAAATAGTCTTATACTGACAACAACTCAGATTTGTTCATTGACAGTTGACATAATGAAACCTGGATCTACTGTAATTATACGCAATGCAAAAATTGATATGTTCAAGGCCTCCATGAGGCTGGCAGTTGACAAATGGGGAAGAGTTGAAGTGACTCAAGAACAAGATGACTTTCAAGTAAAACACAACAACCTCTCACTTATAGAGTATGAATTGGTGAATGTCAGCGAGGATTGACTTGGCAAATGTATATATCTTGATCACTGAATCACAGACTCAGTGTGATAACTTCATTGGAACTAAATATTGGTTTTTTATTTTTTAAAATTTTGAGATTTGATTATGTAGTGTGTAGATGTAAAACTTATGCTGGTAAGATTAAAGACACTTGAACTTCAAGTATAATGTGTCTATCTTACCTTCAAGTAAGTTGAATCAGTCAACCTTCTGTTTTTGTTTATATAATGATTCAGTAAGTGTATATGATATAGATCTCATTTCTACTCTTACTAGCCTTGTTAGCTTGGTATTTTTGTTGTGAAGGATTGGATCTTGCAATATAAGTGGGCCTTATTCTTCGAAGGAAGATTTCAGTGATAACACTATAACTCTTCTTTTTAATATATGAGCAATACATTATACAAATCATGTTATTTTTACTTTTATATAAATTAAGTTGGTTTATTAGGCATTTTTAAGGTATGAAATTTTAGCTGTGCTTTATTTTTTTCCAAATTATTTGTATATTAAATTAAATTTTGCATATTAATTGATTTTGGTGGTAAAGTTTATTTATAAGATATATTATATGGAGTATTTAATTTTTTTAAGTTAATATTTGGTCATATTTGTAAATATTTTTTTGAGTAATCTTTTTATTATTTAGATTAATAATTTTAATTTTTGAAACTAATTTGAGATGAAATTAAAAAATAAAAATAAAAATATCTAACTAAATTTAGAATTAAAAGATAGAAAATAAAATTAAAATTAGTATAAATATTATACTACAAAAAATAATAATTTCTGAATCTTGAAATGTCATCCATACTCATCTATTAATTTTTTTTTCTTATCCCTCATTCATTTTATTCAACTATCAAATGATTCATTATTTAAACTAAAAATAAAATTTGTTCTAATTTGAAAATAATAGACTAGCAATTATCTAATAACATTATTAAAAAATTTGTTTTGGTTGTTTTGTGTTGTAGTTCTCTTGTTTGTTTTTGAAGGATTTTTCTTGTTTGTTTTAAGGTCCTGTTTTCTTATCTTTGTTTCATATGTGACTGGATTTTCTTGTTTAATAAAGTTTGAAGGTCCTTTTAAAATCTCTTTTTAATTCATAATTTGGATAAAAAATTATTCATCACATTAAAAAATATTATTAAAAACTAAATAATATATTGAAAAACTTATAATTCTTCTAAACATCTTATATATATACAAAAATATTAAATAATTATCATAATTTAAAATAAAAATATATATCATAATTTAAAATAAAAATATACTGAACCGCCTCTCAATTAATGAAAAAAATTAAAATCACATAATTACTGATTAGAACATAATCCTCTGGTAGTGAGATTTAAAGGTCCTCCACATATAAATAAGAATCAAATCCTCCTACTTTCTACAACAAATTAAAGGGTGTAAATGAATTATGTTAAAGATCCTGCCTGGAGATAATTAACCCGAGTCTTCATTTCCCATTCAGAAGAGTTTAATTCTAGGCTAAATAAGGCTGCGTGCAAATCTGGAAATAATGTGTATGTTTTTCTGTTAGATCTCCGTCCTTATCTTCTTTTGAACTGCCTCACACTTTGGATCAATAATTTGTAAACAGTTACATCTAATCTTTATAATATCATTTCTCCTTCTTGTACAAAGTACAGCAACTTAAAAGGAATCTTATGGATTTGCCACAATAATGTACAATCTTTGTATTGCTGTATGAATAACAATTGGAATAAAATGTAATGCGTAGAGAATATCATTCTCTGATATATTTTCAACAAAGGCAATGATTTAGTACAGTGCGGTGCATCACATCTACCTCTTCTTGTCTGCCACCTATAAATTATTTCACTGCACGCCGCCTTCTTCAACCTATCGTTTTCAAACATGAAGTGTTTTAATTCACTGCTTCTCTGTTTTGAAGAATTACAATAAATTGATTATTAAAATAAATTGTATATTAAAATAAGTTTTAAATATATTTGAATCTTGTTGGCTACAATAATAATATCATGATTTAACTATATTATTTGAATATAATGATTTTACCATATTATTTGAATCTTATTGGCTACAATAATAATATCATAATCTAATCATATTATTTGACGAGACTGGACTTCCTGACCTCTTTATAAATTTTATAATACTGTTTTAAATATTTAAATTATATTTGGTAATGTTTTAAATATTATGAGGAAAAACATTTAAGAATAAAATTGAAATAATTTTTCATATTTTCTTCATTTACATGTGATGACAAAGTGATATTAAAAATTAAAATATATTATAAAAAAGTGATATTTTAAGTGAGTATTTTCCATAACATCATTTTCTTTACTATATATATCCAACCCTTCATTGTTTCTAGTTTTATATTGTGTCCTATGTGGTGTATGATGGGAAAATTTATAAGAATGTGTGTATATATATATATATCCAACCCTTCATCATTTTTAGTTTTATATTGTGTCCTATGTGGCGTATGATGGGAAAATTTATAAGAATGTGTGTATGCTTGAAAGACTATTTAACCATTAAATTTTTAGGAGCTTGGTTATTTTATTGAATGCTGTAACTAATAATTTTAAGAAAGTTTATGATAGGATTCTTCATCATATTAATAATGTAATGGACTTAATACTGATAAACATTAATCCATCATATAATTTTTAAAATAATATTTTAGTAATTAATTAATTTAATTTGTATATATAATTTTTGCTATGAAATGAAGGTGTTAATATTTTTTAATAAATTAGTCAATTTCAATAGAAAAATCAGATTTATTTATAGCAAAGTAACACATATTTTTGAAAGTGGGATCATATTGTACTTTCAATGATTTTTTTTTATTTTGCCATCTCAAAAAAAAAAAAAACACAACTATAATTAAATATATTTATAAAATCATATATTTTTTTCTTATCATAGCTAGAAAAAACACATTGAGTGAGATCATGGTGGTGGCACTTATATTGATGTTGCATTAGTATCTTGATTGTTTAAATAGTGTCCCATGAAAAAAGGTAAGGACATTAAATAATGTCCTATGAAAAAAAGGTAAGGACACTATTAAATAAATGACTCTAAGATTTTTTAATGGAATCTTTGAAAGAGATTTATTGAGAAAGACAAAAAGCTAGTGAAATCAGACAATTAAATATAAATAAATGTTTAATAAAAAAAAGAAATGCTCAAAATATCACACAAACACCATCTGTCATAAAACAATAATCACACTTTTCAATATCTTTACTTGCCTTGGGTTACAAGGCACAAAATTTCCATTGAATAAGCTAAAAGGATGTGACATTTTCACCATGCTTATTTCCCTCCTATACCTCATCATAATGTAATATCTATTACCATTTTTTAAAATCCTAAATTTGTGATTAATGTTGTCAATTTTAGGTTTGCAATTTTTTTAAATGCATCCATTCCATTATAAATTCATGACTGTATGACATGTAAGAATGTATATCAATGGTAAGTTATAAGCATCTCTTAATAAAAGTCTAAATAATAAAAATATTCTTAAAAAATGACTTTAAAATCTGGTTTGTATATAGATAATAACATAAACTAATGTGGATGGAAAAATGTAATTATATAGAGAATTTACTTATACAAACAAATTGTTATAGCTTGTTACTTTTATTTTTACCTTCAAATTTTTTACGTAACTTCTACAAATTTGCAACTATCTTAAATCATTCAACAATTCAAAAACCACCATAAATATTAATCTCTTTCTTGTGACATTATTTCTCAAAGTTGTTCCTTACATTCTCTATATAGGCCTATGTCTTGCCTCTTTCATAAAGATGTCTTTAAATGAGCCTATTCATTACTATCCCTATATTCCTATTTGTCCCATTTTTGTTGTGTACTACACTTAGCAAAGAAGGTAGAAATACCACTACCAATAATTGGCTTCCAACTACCATCCATTTTATCTTTTCCATTTGAAAAAATAGAATTAATAACTACATTTTTGCACTACCAAGTTTTAGTTATTAGGAAGCAAGTTTAAGCATAAAGTTCTATTGATCTAAAACTATCCAGTGTCTTTAAAATTTGAAATATATATTAGTCTATCCATAACCATTTGAAATATATATTAGTCTATCCATAACTATGATAGTGGAGTGAAAGAGAGGTGTATTTCATATACATATTTTAAAAGGGAAATAAAGAAAGAAAAATAAAAGAGTGTACAAAAACAATCAAAGAAGATTTTATGCCATCATTGAATTATTGCTTGTAATAAAGTATAACTACATAGAGAAACACTAAAATCCCCTCTAGAATTGAAATTCCAAAAATAAATTCAAAAATGAAGATTAAGATAGAGAATTGTGAAACAACTCAAAAAAAAAAAACAAAAAGTCCATATTGAACCAACTCTTTATAAATGAATAATATTTCAAAAAAGAATTAGAATTTATGAAAATAGCATACTAGTACTTCTGCCCTATTCTAAGATTAGTAATACATTGGATAACAACAAGTATTTCTCTTTTTCCCAAGACTTCAATGATAATATTTCATAGATTGTTGTTAGAAGACAAAAAAAGATCTACCTAAATCCATCTCCTATTGTTGTTAGAAGACCGAAGAAAGATCTACCTAAATGTATCTCCCATTGTTGTTAGAAGGCGAAAAAAAGATATATCTAAATCTATCCACCATTGTTGTTAGAAGGCGGAAAAAAAGATATACCTAAATGATTAAATCTATCTCCCATTGTTGTTAGAAGGTGAAAAAAAGATCAACCTAAATCTACCTCCAACTGTTGTTAGAAGGTGAAAAAATGATCTACCTAAATCTATCTCCCACTATTGTTAGAAGGTGAAGAAAAGATATATCTAGAGGCTAGATCTGTCTCCCATTGTTGTTAGAAAGCGAAAAAAAATCTACCTAAATCTATCTCTCACTATTGTTAGAAGGTGAAGAAAAGATATACCTAAATCTGTCTCCCATTGTTGTTAGAAAGCGAAAAAAAATGCACCTAAATCTATCTCCCACTGTTGTTAGAATGTGAAAAAAAGATCTACCTAAATCTATCTCCTAGTCTCATACTAGAGTGAAGAGTATGAGGTTGAACAGAATCTGACATTGTTTAAGTAGGGTCCAAAGGGTCCATGCTATTTCCTTTTTGATAATGTTGTATATAACAGCTTGACTGCATTCATGATACTTGTTCTATCTATCATTTCACTGTTTTGTTGTACAAAAATTCAGACCCTTTCAATTAGACATTTACCAATATCAAAAACAACAAATAATTCCATAATATAATTACTTTTAATCAACTCATAAACATCCTATTCTCTTCTATAATCTAAAAAAATAAATATAAAATTTAATTTCTGAACAAATCACAGAACGTTGATAAAAACCATTATACAGTGAAATCTATACATACTTTAAATTATATAAAATCTTTCATACAGAATACATAAACTTACAAATAAATCTTACACATATAAAAAAGACTGTAACCATTATTTCCATTTTCAGTGCGGAATCTTTGAATGCTTTTCAATGCAAAAGCGCGTCTTCACAAGTAAGCTAGATCGTCAAAGAAAACGATTCTGTACAGCGCGGCGCATCACATCTTTCTTGACGCACTGAAATTTATTGTCTGCCACCGAAGAAAATCTCCACTGCCAGCCTTTTTCGATGCTCCATTTCGTTATCAGACTATCATTATAACTTGTTCGTAACGGAAAATATTACTCTCGCTTGTATATCATTTTTTTCATTTCTTAAATCGTAAAACGTGCTTTCAAAGTAAAGAGAGAAGACGCTGTTTATGGCATATGAACAAAGATGATAAGGTTTGGAAGTTTTTAAAGATTGGTGTTACTGTTTTTTTAGGGTTTTGCTTTAGACTATGATAGAATGAGAAAAATGAGTTTTTTTAAAAAAAATTTCTTTGCTCGTTCTTTTCGATACTATTGCATATGGTTTTGTCTTTTTGGTATAGTAGTGTTTGTATAGTTTGCATATGTATAGTAATTATGAGTTTGTCTTTACAATTTTGTATTTATTTTGAGGTGGTGTGTAGGCACCTTTGGGAGGTTGTTCTAAGGAGGGTGAATAATTTTATAGCTTTTTTTATTACAATCAAGTCCCACAAAAATGATTATTTTTGAAAAAGTGTAGATATTTAGTGAGTAGTATATGTGTAGTTGTAATAATAGAGTCTAGTATGTGTGCAATGCATTGTCTTTCTTTTCTTGTTGTCTATGTAATTATCCTTATCTTTAGTAAATAATTATGTGACTACTTATGGTCATTTGGGTGTAGAAAGACTAGGGATACAAATTGGAGTGACATGTGTTAACATTAGAAAATTTAAATTTCAAACGTTAGAGATGATATTGTGGGTGTAATGGCGTCTGGAATGTTGAGATGATGAGGACATCAAAGCGAAATTAGGGTTGTTAGGGTTTGAAAAGCTAATTGTGAAGCAGTTTATGGGATTACAAATAATCTGTGTCAAAGGGTCATATAGGGTTCTTGTAATTTTTTATTACAAAAAATATGGCTAAGATTAGGTGTTAAATGAAAGGGAAATGCCACACTATGCAGACACTTTTTATGCCTACATTTTCTCCCATTTTAGCTTGCATATGAACTTAAGTGAATCATGCATGCTAAAGTAAAAATAGTAATTGAAAATATCATTCCTAATTCAAAAGAGAATATAAAAGAATTAATTTTAGTTATTTTATGTGTTTTTGTTACAACAATACCTTCAAATTATACAGAACACATAAATGAGACATTATTGAATAGAATAAAAGTCTTCAACATAAAAAGAATCACTATAAACTATAAGCACAAGTTCTAAAAAAATCTATCTCATTTATAAAATATGGGAGGGATTCATTGCTCAATGTGACTAAATTGGCCTTCATAAAGCACTAGAAAGAGGTTGAGAAATATAAGGGATAATGTTATATATGACTAATCCTAAAGTTCTTATTGAGTTTTTCTATGAAGGATATAATCCATGATTGATTTTTTTTGGTGTGATAAATGACATAGGGCCATTATTAGGAGATAAAAAACCAACTTCTCTCTTGAAAGAAAAATGAATCCCCCTATGTTTTGTCTCCCTAGGTCTTGGTGTGGCAAGATAGCCTAGTGATAGATTTGTAGTTATTTAACACAAAGCCTATGATATGCTTTTCCAAAATACAATAACTTAGCTATATACACATTAAAGAATAATTCAATAGTACATGTTATTTACTAGTAGTTATAGGAAGAACAAGACAAGAGAAAAATCTAAGTTGCCTTCTAATTTAACATATTCTGGGAAATTTAAAAAAGGGAAAAAAGATAAGGGAAAAGATATAAATGAAATTAGAAAAAAGATGGATTGATGGGGAGAGAATGCTCAAACCAAAGTTAATTTCTTGTTAGAAATCTGAAATAGATTGTATAACCCAAGGAACATTTTAAGAGAAAATTAAAGCTACATAAACTAGAAAAGCATTAAGAATGCAAACTAGAACTTCGAGACATTATGCAATGTCGATACGACAAAATTGCATTAAGAGCTTCAAGGCTGAAAAGATGTAATGAAAAGATGCATGAATGGATGCAAGACTATTGCAAGAGTATGCAAATACAAGCTAGGTAGTGAGTTTATATAGAACTTAGGAGGAGAGGAGGTAGGTGGAAAATCCAACCAATAGGAATCAACCACAAAAAGTGTAGATGGATCACCAAAAGTGGAGGATGCCACCAAAAGTGGAAAGTGGTTCCACCCTTTAAGGAAGGGGACACCTCATGACTTGTCTTCTAGTTATTAAATAATAAACTCACTTTATTATCCTAAATTTAAGCTTAATAAAGTGTAGGAAAAACCTAGGACTAAGGGAAAATAAATTTAAAACCCACTAGGAAAATAAAAACCTACACCAACACCCCCCCTTAAGCACAACTTAGGAGGATGTAAAAGATGATGAGTCTTGACAAATAAGGCCATGTTAGGTACCCATGTACATATCAAATCCCCCCCAAGGAAGAAGAAGCCCCCCCACAAATAGAGAGAGAACACCTCCTAGAATAGAGAGAGAAGGAAAGAAGAGAAGGAATAAGTAGCCCCCCATAGATGTCCAATGGTAGATGCTTGCAACTAGATATAGAAGATAATCCATGATCATCGAACAACATTCCTTCCCTTAGGAAGAAACACAACCAAAGGTGTTTGCAAGCTATCTCCCAAGTCATGAAAGGAATATGTAGGAAGAACGTACAAAATGTATGAATTCTTTGAAGTCGGCTCAAGTATCCCCATGTCGATGCTGAAAAGTGTCACAATCAAATCAGGTGTTCTAGGTCACACTGTTGAAGATGAAAAATCAAAATCTCCTAGAGACTAATATAGAGAATAAGTTGAAGACTCAAATATCTCCTCTGAAGAAGTCTCCTCCAAATGTTGATTCAAAGTATCCACACTCATGTCAAATTGAAATGAATGGCCATGGATGAGAGGGTCAAAGTGTCTCCTCACAACAACTAAAGAAGAGTCATCTTCATCAAAGAGAAGATGAATACACTCAATATAGTGTCTCCCAAATCTTCAATATTGTCTCCATAAACAAGTTTGAAATACCTATCAAGAGATCATCCCAAGTTGAATTAGGAAGACTATATATATCCTACTACAATAATTCATTGGAAGCTTTTGAAGAAGCAACTCTAAACATTGAAGTAGCAACACTAGATGCAAAGACAAAAGAGTGGTCCTCAAAGAGAAGACGTATGTCCTTAGTAGTGTCATCTAGATCCAAAATGAAGGAATCTACAAACAAACAAGAGAGGTCTGGTAGAAATTGGTCCCAATGAACTGAATCCAAAAGACATAAATGATTATGCTGCAATGAATCATTGGAGGCTCTTGAAGAAGCATCTCTAGAATCTGAATCAACAACAGGCGATCTTGATGTAATCTCAACATGAGGATGAGAAGCAAGAGAAGTCTCTATGCCATCTGATCGTTCAAGACATGCATAATACTTAATCTCCTCTAAAGTATCATCATCATAAGGTATATTATCCACATCATCAAGTGGAATGAGGAAAATTGTAGTAGGATCATCTGGGAATGGAGAAACACGAGGGTTTGCAAACATCTCCCAAATCTTGGTGCAAATTGTGCAGGGAAATTCAATGCCCATATATCCAATAGAGTGTCATAATCAACATGACAACCAATTACTCCTATTACATGATCAATTCTATTACCCCAAACATTCTTCTTATCAGGTGTGTCTGGTTTAGGCATGAGTCCATAAAGGTAAGGAAAAAATTTTAGCCATTTGAGATTGGTTAAAATTCCTTTTTTCTAAGACTCATAATTAGCCTTATCCAAAACTATCACAGAAGGATGAGTAGAAAAACCCATGATACAATCCTCAAATGATTACAAAAGAACACCAAAAAAAGAACATCAATACAATCCCAACCTTTTCACTAGTATCATAGATCACTCCCCCCCCAAATATTAAAATGCTGACACTTTATAATTCAACACATTTACAAAGCCTTTTCCAAGATACAATGCTCAATAGGCTCAAACTAACCAAAAATACAAATTCTAATACAAAATTAACTTGAGAAAAAATCTAGAAAAATTAGCCTTATGGTTGTGTAGTGCTCTTCAAGACCTTTCCAACCCCTATTTGTTTCCAAAAATTGGAGCACCAGGGCGAAATTTATGGTTTGTTGAAGAAATTAGCACAAGACAGATTCAACCTAAAATATCTAGTACAAAATGAAAAAAAATATTCTCAATACCTCTGTGGATGGAGAGTGCTCATATCTAGCTTTCCAATGATATCTTATTTGCTAAAATCTAATGCTTGGAGGAAAAGTTATGAATTTTTGAAAAACTGGCTGAATTTAACCTATAGGAAATGAGTTTTCTAGCAAAAAAAGTTTACTTTTGATTTGATTTTTGAAAAATCCACTCCATGTTTGTAGACAATAACATAAACCAAAAAATATTGTGGTGCTAAGAATAAAACCCATAAATCATTTTTTGATCCAACAAACAGAAGATGAAAAAATGTTTTTTTTAACCTTCATCCAAAAGAAAAATGACGCATGGTTCTTTTTGTACATCAATTTTCTTCAGATCTGTGCAAGATATGCAAAATCTAAAAGATACTTAGTTGATATTTTGACCTTGGCTACAAAACCTAGAAATTGTTTTTTTCTCACAAATGAGTGGAAGCTAGATTTCTGAAGTAAAAAACAAAACAGATCCAATGAAAAACAGTTTTCTTCAAATCCCCGCTTGCAACTATGTTAAATGATCTCCAATTTGGATGAAACAAAAGACAAATCTAACTTTCTCGAGCCTTTTGGATGCATTGGAACAATAAAAAATGCTACAAGTATAACCAAAAATGCTGCAATCACCCGAATCTCACAAAACACATATGCAAAATAAAGAGGTAATTAAATCTTTGTAAATCCTTTCTGATTCTCTAGATCATTCAAGAAAGAAAGAGAAGAGCATATGAGAATTTACATGATTTTTACAAGAAAATCAATCTCTCAATCAGGAATCTAAGAACTTAGATTTCTCAAAACAAAAGCTATGATACCATGCTAGAAATTTGAAATAGATTGAATAACCCAAGGAACTTTTTAAGAGAAAATCAAAGCTACATAAACTAGAAAAATATTAAGAATAAAAACTAGAACTTCAAGAGATTATGCATTGTCAATGTGACAGAATTGCATTAAGAGCTTCAAAGTTGAAAAGATACAATGCAAAGATTCATGAATGGATGCAAGAGTATTGCAAGAGTATGCAAATACAAGCTAGGTGGTGAGTTTATATAGAACTTAGGAGAGGAGGTAGGTGGGAAATCCAACCAATAGGAATCAACCACAAAAAGTGGAGATGGACCACCAAAAGTGGAAAGTGGTTCCAACCTTTAAGGAAGGGGACACCTCATCACTTATATCCTAGTTATTAAATAATAAACTCACTTTATTATCCTAAGATTGAGCTTAATAAAGTGTAGGAAAAACCTAGGACTAAGGGAAAATAAATTAACCCACTAAGAAAATAAAAATTTACACCAACATTTCTATTTTAAAGAACCTCTTTGTGAACTTTGTGTAACCATCCAAGTGATAGGTTGCTGGATATAACTTGAACAAAAGGAACGTGTGATCTTACAAGGATAATGAGTAGTAAGAAGGAACTTATAAAGAGCACCATGTTTTTGTTGCACATATGTTACCTATGTTTGGCATTGTTTGTTATTGATGTCAACACTCAATTTGGGCTATCATTGATGTATGATGATGTACACCCAATTTGGGTAGTCATTGATGTATGATGATGTTCATGGTTGGATTGTTATTTGAGGACAAGTAAAGTAGTATTGAGTACATTTGCTGTTAGCAAAGATGATATCATGATGACATATTAAGATGAGTATGATTAGAAGCATTAAGATGAGGATTAGAAGTAATGCTAATTAAAGTTGGAGAGATGTTGTTGATGGTATTTAGTATGTTATATAATATCTCTTGATATTATTGATGAAGTATGTGTTTCTACAAAAATGGTTTGGTCTCCGGATATTGGTGAAAGTTCCTACTATAGGAAGTAGCTTTGAAGATTGCTGGGGAGAATTCTCTGCATTCCTTTGCTTTTGAAGATATGGTCTTGTAGTTTGTGATTCAATGTTTATGTTTTATAAATGGATGTTGCACTCCTATCTTTTCTGGTCACCTATGCTTCCGAGGAGGTTTCTGGTAATTGTAGTGGGTTGGGAGTTTTGTTGCTTGTCAGGACTGGTCCAAAAAATGCTCCACATTTTCTGTATTGTTGTTTCTACTCTCATGGCCTGGTGAATGTGTTGTTAGTGTTTGTGCAATGTATCATTTCATCTTTCAAGTTGGTCTATTAATTTTTTATCTCATGGTTGTGTCTTTTGGGATTTTGGGATGAAGTGTTCTATATTTGGTTGGTTTGTGATGGTTTTTTGTGCCATGATAGTGCGAAAGAAGTATATGGAAATGTTATGGAACATCTCTTTGTGGTTCACACATCAATGATTGATCTCTTTGGTGGCACATATTGTTTTGAGTTGGTTTTCTTGGTAATTTATGGATGTCTGGCTGACAAGGCTTGTTCTCTTGCTTGCACTATGTGCTTAGGGGTCTGCGCTAGCAATGGAGGTTGTGTTAAGTTAAGTTTGGGTCCTACCTATCTTGTTGAGAACCATATTAAGTAAATTCAATTGAAAGTATGTATTTGGGAAAAATGGTAATGTGTTACACGTTTCTTCTACATGTTTCCTTATTGCTGACTTGGGATGTTGTGCTTCAACATGTTTAAAGTTTGGGATCACATTGGAAGATGTAATAAGTTATTTTTTGGTCCTCTCTATCTCTTCAATAGGACCGTTTTCACTGCAATTATGTTTTTATGGCCAACTTGTTGGAATCAAATGTTGTTTGTATTCTATTCTGGCCAACCTAATTCGTGTTTTGTGATCATGTGGAGGATATAAATAGAAGAACAAATTAATTGCAAGTTGAGTGAGAGTGTGGTGGTGTGAAAGTGTAGAAAAATGTAGTAAGTTATAGAAAAGAAAAGCATGCTTTTTAATGCTCCTGGCTTAGTAGTGTGTATTGTTGACATATGTTATAATTCTAAGCTTATTCATGTATCCTTATTAGATTGTGGGGTGTCCTTTCAGTAAGTCCTTGTATCTCTTCCTGTGCTCTGGTGTGTCTCTGGCTAAGTCCCATCTTCCCCTAAGGTTGTGCCTTAGCCTCAAGTAGTTCAGTGGAGCAGTGACCTCTTTTAGGAGCCCTTAAAATAAAATTGTAATTTTGTACGCAATGAGCTTCATATATATTATGAGATTTCTCACCATTTTTTTTCCCTTCTTGGTTTTCCACGTATATTTGGTATTATCTTTTGCATGTGTGTTCATTGCTTTACCTTTCATTGTTGTTTATTTGATTAAGGGTTGTTGATCTTGTTAATAGTCTAAAATTACATTATGCTGAAGGGTTTAAGTTTTGAATATATTGATTCACCCCCCCTCTTAGTATCTAGGCATGTTCAAAAGTTGGTATTAGAGCCAAGTTCCTTTGAGGAAGCTTAACTGCTTGAGGAAAGGTCCAAGATGGCACATGATGGATCTTGCAAGGCATCTAGGTTTGATGGAATAAATTACACCTTTTGGAAAGTAAGATTGGAAGGCCATCTAAACTCTCTAGGGTTTGGTGTTTGGCAATTTTTCAAGGATGGTTAAACTGCTCCCACTATTGCTCCAACAAATCTAACTTTGAGATTAAAATATTTGAGAAAAATGACAAGAAAAAGAATGCTATCATGAATGAGTTCTAGCTGATTCAAAACTTCTGAAAGATGAATTATAATTCTGCTAAGGATGTCTAGGAAAAGCTTAGTAGCATTTATGAAGGAGATAGCAAAGTAAAGCAAGTCAAGATGCAAAAAATTCAAGAGGACAGAGGATGAATATATTGCTAGTTACATTCTCCTAGTGGATGAAGTTATTACTGGCATCAAAGGTCTTGGTGGAGAATGATGAGGTATAAATAACCTCATGAATATAAACAACCAAATACCCTTCCTTATTTATCCCAATAGCTTAAATTACCCTACCAATTGTTTATCTTTAGGATTAATAATCTTTTACTTTTTGTAAAAAGATTTATAATCTTTATTTCCTAAAATCAATTGAAATAAGTTAACTCATGCTAACATAATGGTATAGTTTTTAGTATTGTACAGGTCATTATGCATAGCCAAGTGGATTTAAAACAAACTTCAAAGTAGTTGAAGACAAGCGTCGAAAGTCTAGGTGCCAAAATTTTAGGAAGCATAATGGATCGAGTCTTTTTATGCTTTCTATTTACTTTAAGTTTAAAGACTTTATGGCTCACTCCAAGCCTTTTAAATGCTTTATGTTATGAACTTAAGTCCGTTGGTTAGTTGAATTCTATTGAATACTTTTTTGATGGTGATCTTCACCATTTGAAATCTAGGATTTTGTTAGTAGTTTTATATAAATATGTAACCACCAAAAATAATGCATAATGGATATTGTTATGCTGTCATAATGTGCTTTTGAACTATGTATTTGTGTTACACTTTTCCTGATATGAATAAAACAAGTTTTTCCAGTCTTATTCTAATTTATTAGTACTGTATGATGGAATTATCTTGGATGGATTAATTTTGAAGATACAAAAGTCCATGTGATCTGAGTTAAGCATAGTAGTACCCGAGAGCTGGCCACTCAAGGGAATCGTAGAATAGATAAATAAGTATTTTCATTTTCACTTTTGTTATTTTTATTTTGTACATGATAAGTGTGAATGAATGTTATTTGTATGTGGACCAAGCTTTGTTAAGTTATTCCTGCAAGTTGTAGTTTGAGTTTATAATCTTTAGTTTTGTTTATTTGAAATTCTGGAGCACCCACTATGGTTATCAGTTGTATGTTGTTAAGTTTGTTTTCTATTAATAGTTAGATGTTAGTTAATGGTTGTTGTCATTTAAAATTTATAGTTTTATTGCAAGCATTTCTTTTCAATTAATTTACATGCTTTATAGTTTAATCATTTTATGCTTTCTAGCTTAATGGCCTTTTAGTTTAAGTTTTGTTTTCAACTATTCTAAACATTCAAAAAATCTAAGAGAGTTATTCAAGATATTTCCTATTGCATATAGCCTCTGAACACTACTCGGTTGATACATTTGATGCATTTTTCAATTAAAGCGATAAGACCCAACGACAACCTGTCACTTTTTGGTGTCGTTGCCGAGGAACTTCCTTTTCTAGTGTTAGTAGGATACCAAGTATCTCTTTTAGGAACAAAAATACTCACCAGGTTTCTTTTTCTGCATGGTCAGTCCTGAAATGAGGCCCCCATGGAAGATTCATACCAAAACCCCCCCAATCGATGTACCAACCACAAGTAGGGAGGAAGAAGTCTTAGCTGAAGAACTTATTGAAGAATTGGTCGAGGAGGATCAACCTAAGACCTTCCCGTATACCCTAGAAAGTCACTCAATAAGACAAACATTTGTAGAGGAGACTATCCCTTTGCATACCCCAAAGCCTCAACCATTAGAGCAAGATTTTGAAGAGGAACACATTCCTTTCAACATCATGGGTGACCATAGAAATGACGCTAACTAACCTAGCACTAGGAGCGTGCACATTCACTTATCCTATTGCTATCAATGTAGATGATGAGATGCCTATGAAAAATATTTCACTAGCCTTCTTGCCAACCTTTAGAGGTTTATATCTTCTGAAGACCTTGACCAATTTCTATTTGATTTTAAAGTCTTGTGTCAGACATATGACTACAAGAATGATAACTAGAAATTGAAGCTCTTTCCCTCCACCCTGAAAGACACAACAATGCGTTGGTTCATGGGATTAGCTTTAGGGTCGATAACCTCTTGGGATGATATGGAGTTGACCTCTTTGGATAATTACCAGAGTTACTATAAAGTTATCAATACGAAAGAAGAATTGTTCAAACTAAGGAAAAACAAACATGAAAGCATAGAAGATTACCTGGATAGGTTAATCTTCTTATCTAAACAATGTGGTGGAGAAGCCATAAGTCTGGAGATTTTGAAGACCATATTTCTCAAAGGACTTGATGAAGATGCTAGGAGAAATCTAGATTTAATGGGAAAAGGAGATGTGTCCCAACTTACACTCGAGGATATTTGTGAGTTATGCTGAAATTTCTCCCATACTCAATGAGGTATTTGTAAGTCTACTCTTTTTAGAGGTTCTAATGAAATAGGAAAATTGTGTGAGGAGATAGAAAATCTCAAAAATGACATTCTTGTTCAACTAGAAACCACATTGGATGGAATACAAGCTAAAACACATAATCCTTAGACCTTATCCATCTATTGTTCTAGGTGTTGAAACAAACACCTGTTAAGAGAATTCCCTTTAGAAAAAGTTGGCATTTGCCAAGTTTTTGAGAAGAGTCATGCTACTGATCAATGTGAGATCCTCAATGAAATCAAGAATTCCAAAAAGAGGTCAGCTTAGGTCAAGAAGAAGAGATCAATCTTGTGAACCAAATACCTGGAGGAAATTTCTCTTACGGCCATAACGCAAATCTCGCTTGGTGACCTCCAAGCAATTGGAACAATAATCAATGGGAAACACCTTGGCCTCCAACACCACCTAACTAGGGAACCTATCCTTGGGGACCACTTGAATGGGAAAATTAGTCCTGGGGAAACCCCCAATGGCCAAACTAGGCTCAAAAACAATGGTATCCTCAAAATATTGCTCCTCAATGGAATCAACCTCAAAATCATTTTTACATTGAGCCAAGAAGGATGCCTAATCCACAACAGAATCTCTTACTAGCTCCTCAGAACCCTCAACAAAATGAGTAGGTCAACCAAACACAACTTCCAGCGCAACCTGTTCCTAATCCAAAGAATAATTGTCAAAATACCCTAGTGTATTCTACGAAACATGAAAATTTGACTGGACTTATGCTATCCATTGTGGAAATCTATAGTTAAGGTCAAGAAAAACACTCCAAAAACCTACCATAGTTGAAATTCTAGATGAGCCTATTAAGGAAACTGTTAAGGCGCCTAAGTCAACTTCCACATCTTTAGAGAAAAACCCAATAAGTACCCAAGACAATACCCTTTTACCATGTCCAGCTGGAACTTTCGAGTTACCTTAGGAGGTGGGTGGTCAGTCTCCAACTAATCCTTTAAAGAAGGACTCCACCCCTAAAGAGAAATATCAAGCGCCTTTTTTGGAGTGTCTAAAACCAAACACCTTGAAAAGCCCTCCAGAAATGTCCTTGTCCACCGAAACTATGCTGATATAAGAGATTAAACAATTGTAAATTGAGGTTCCTTTGTTACAAGCAATTAAATAGATTTTTGAACTAAACCAACTGATTAAACAGTTGTGCATCAAAACACCATAAAGGAAACCAAAATAGATCAATAATATTCACATAAATGGCTATCTAGCTGACTTTTTGGTTGGAAAAACCACAACTCTAAAATATGATGACCCAGGCAGTCCACTTATAAGAATGACAATCAATGAGGTAGAAATACTTAACACACTTGTGGACTTAGGAGTAGCCATTAACGTAATGACTATTGATGTGATGGAAAAATTGGGACTCACTGATTTACGTCCCACAACTACAGTGTTGCAAATGGAAAACCAATCCATAGCTATTCCCAAGGGTGTCATAGAAAATGTTCTTATTAAGGTTGACGGTTGGGAATATCCAGTGAACTTTCAAATAATTCAGTCGCTCACACAAAAGATAGTTATTCGATAATCCTAGGAAGACCATGGATAGCTATTGTTGCAGCCAAGATTGATTGCAGAGAGGGAGGAATGAGCATTTCACATGGTCCTAATAGAAAACACTTATTCTTGTATCCTCTCACCAAACCAACTGAACATAATAAAGTATGGATTAATGAACCAGATGGTCCCAATGAACAAGAAAATTTGGCCTCACTTGCTATGGTGGTCATTAAACAACATGGTGAAGAGTTGGAGGATGAATTGGAAAACAATATGGAAAATATTACCATGGACTCAAGCATTGAAGAGATGTTGGAGGTAGAAGAGATTCTAGGACAACCAATCAATGTAGATCACACTGAATTCGATAACACCAATTTCATGGGATTACCTTGTCCTCTGACTAATATCATTCCACAAATGGATCATTTATTTGAAGATATTTCCAGGCTCCACATAACCATACCACATAGTTTTCCTCTCAATATTTTTACAAGAGAAGTTTATATTGTCACCTCCAACCATCTAGGTGTCAAAACCATCATGTTACTACCAGGAAAAACTTTGGATATCAACAACTGGTTGACAAAGCTAGAAGAGCATAATTTTTTTGATATCTTGGTGAATAGATCTAAATATTTTGCTTGAGATTACATAGACATGAGAGGAATACACACAAGTTTTTGTACCCATCACATCTATATCGAGGATGTTAGACCTATTCATCAACCACAACAAAGACTCAATCCTTCCTTGAAAGACATTGTTAAAACTAAAATTGAGAAAATCTTGCAAGTGGGATAATTTATCTATCCCATTTCTAACAGCAAATGGGTTTCACCTCTAGTTATGGTTCTAAAGAAAAATGGGAAGTGGAGATTTTTCATTGAATATAGGGAACTTAACAAAGCAACCCATAAAAATTACTTTCCCTTACCATTTGTAGACCAGGTCTTGGATAATATGGCTGGGAGAAAGTATTTCTCATTTTTTGACGAATTTAGTGGATATAACCAGATACAGGTAGTAGCAGAAGACCAAGACAATTTTTTTTTTACTTTCCCATGGGGAGCATTTGCATATCGAGTTCTTCCTTTTGGGCTATGCAATGCTCCTGCAACATTTTAGAGAGCTATCCTGACCATATTTGTTGAATTGGTGAATGACTATGTGGAATTTTACATGGATGACTTCACTATATATGGGTCAAATTTTGATGAAGGACTTCAAAATTTGGACAGAGTGCTGAAGCGATGGGAGGACCATCGACTATCCTTGAGTCATGAAAAATTCTTAATAATGGTAGAACAAGGAATAGTGTTGGGACACAACATTTCAGTAGAAGGGATAAAAGTCGATCCTAAGAAAATTGAGGTGATATAACAACTTGTGACCCCAAAAACCCAAACTAATGCTATAAGTTTCTTAGGAAATGTTGGATACTATCAGAGATTCATAGAAAACTTTAGCAAGATTGCAGCCCCTATGTTAAATCTCTCCTTCAAAAGAATGTAGAGTTTATCTGGACACTTGAGTGTCAATCATCATTTGAAATTATTAAGGAGAAACTCATCTTTGCTCCTGTCCTACGTGGACATAATTGGAACCTTCCTTTCCATATTTATGTTGATGCTTCTGATGATGCTATTGGAGCAATTTTAGGACAGGAGGATGAGAATGGGGGAAAATATGCCATCTATTTCATAAACAAAAACTTGATTCCTGTTGAACAGAATTACACCACCACGGAAAAATAATTTTTAGCTGTAGTACATGCAATCAAGAAATTTTGACATTATATTATAGGGTACAAAGTAACGGTGTACACAGATCATTCGGCTATCAAATACCTAATGAAAAAACCTGTAGTGAATGGAAGGATAATCAGGTGGTTATTGCTTCTCCAAGAATTCAACATGACCATTATTGATGAACCTAGAAAGTTCAACGTAGTTACAGATTTCCTATCTCGAATCAAACAAGATGATGGTGATTGTGCTCCTGTGCAAGATGAATTTCCAAATGAAAATCTATTTTCCATTTCCATGAAACCCCTTGGTTTGCTAATAGTGCCAACTTCTTGGTCACCTCATAATTACCACCTGATTTCACATCAAAATAAAAGAAACACCTCATTCAAGAAAGTGCTCCATTCAAATGGATTAATGGGATATTATTTCAATGCGGTCCTGATATGGTTTTACAATGTTGTGTTAGGGTAGATGAGATCTATAACATCCTTAGAGCTTACCATGATGACCCTTATGGAGGCCATTATTTTCCAAGAGGATGTCCCATAAGATTTTGGGTGTAGGATATTACTAGCACTCTATGCATAAAGATGTCATGAAATATGTTCACCACTGTGATGAATCCCAAAGGGTAGGTAGATCTATTGCATCCAATGAAATGCCTCTACAACCCCAAGTAGTCCTTGAACCATTTGAAAAATGGGGATTGGATTTTATCGGTCTTATAGATCATCCTTCACAAGGAAAATAGTACATTTTGATCTGTACTGACTATTTGACTAAATGGGCAGAAGTTCAAACTCTATGATTTGCTAGGGAAGAACAAGTAGCTGACTTCTTGTACAATAATTTTTTTTTCTAGATTTGGAGCCCCTAGGACAATTGTCATAGATTAGGGACCCCAGTTTATGTCTAAGGTTTTGCTAGCCTTCACTTATCATTTCTAGGTAAGCCATAAGAAGTCATCGCCCTATCACCCTCAAGAAAATGGTTAGGTAGAAGTCACTAACAGGGAGCTAGAGAACATTCTAGCAAAAATAGTTTCATCAAGAAGGAAAGATTGGGCTAGGAAACTACTTGAAGCTGTTTGGGCTTATAATATAAGTTGGAAATCAATCACTGGTTTCAGTCCATACTAATTAGTTTTTGTGAAGAAACCCCTCCTACCCATTGAATTTGAACTCTAAACCCTGAGAACATAAATGGAGTTAGGTTTAGATCTCAAATGAGCCCATGTTGAAAGAGTCTTACAACTTAGTGAGTTGGATGAACTTCGTCTGGATGTTGTCCACCAAACTAAGCTAGTGCAACAACAATGGAAGGTTTGGCATGACAAGCATATAAAGGAAAGAGAGTTCCATAATGGGGATTGGGTGTTGTTATTCGATTCTTGATACAAATATCACCAAGGGAAACTCAGGACTCATTGGATCAGTCCATATGAAATTTCTGAAGTATTTCCAAATGGAGCCGTGCAACTCAAACCCATTGATGGTGACACTTGAACACTTTGGTCAATGGTCCTTGATTACACATCTACCATAAACCTATCAATAAAGAATAATTACAAAAAAGGTAAAAATGCAAGAAGAAATCCAATGTATTGACTCTGCTATGGTAGAGCCAATATAGTTTTTATTTTTCTATCACAAGTCTTTAAAAAAAAGAAAAAAAATGCATGTGTATGTATTTACTTTTCTTTAGAATATTTCTTTTGAATTTTTCATCTTTTGAACTTGGCTAAAGTTTGTTCCATCTTCCAGGACTTCATTCTAATCAAACAAAAATTCTAATGCATCTTACTGTGATGCTCTAGATCTTGTTGACTCAGTTGTTGCGATGCTTCAGAACTTTCATGCCTGACTGGTACCATTTCTTTCTTTTTTCCTACTATTGGTGTAATTGATTATTTAATTACACTTTAGCATAAGTTTACTTAGGAATTTTTTAATTCCTAGGATAATTGTAATCCTTATCTAGTTGTGTTGTTTTTTTTCTCAAGATAAGATTAAGGTTGTGCATGTCTTGCTTTTTTGCATGATTTCCTTTTTGAAGGCTTTTGTATTATTTGTAAAACAATTACATTCAATAATCATTAATTTTGGTTTTTGCTTGCACATATTTTATCTGAGGTTTACAGAACATATTATTCATTGTTCTGGATATCTATTGCACGTGATAGGTGATTGCATGTCGGTGATTCTTGGGGACTGTGAAGTTGGATTCCTCAACTTCTACATGGTATCAGAGCTCTAGACCTGTGGCTGCTTGTTCGTGATTTGAAGATATTCTCTCAAAGCATTTTTTTGTGTAAGGGTTTCAAGCCAGGTTGATTTTTTATGGATCTGGGGGTTGCCTAATTTTCTAGGCATTTCTGGACAAAACAGACCTTGGCATTGAGTCCACAACACCCAAAAACCCCCATTTTTCATATAAAACTTGTCCAGTTTGGCCACAGTTGATCTATGAGGAAATTTTTTTTTGCCCCAAGGTTGTACGGCCCCATGGCATGCTTCACGAGGTAGATTTTTTCAAAAAAAAAAAACATAGATTTTTTAAAAAAATCTGCGCTGCCTGTTATAATCAGCAATGCCACTAGCCTGGGTGGCGACCACCACATCTTGCCACCAGTTGCAGTGGCGGCCTCCTGTTTTCCCACCGCCATCAACATTAGCCCGACGACCACCTCCATTTGCTACCGCCACTAGTGCTCTGCTCCACCTTCATTGGCTTTAGCCCCCGTGGGCTAGTTCTTGCTCTAGGCCATGGTCATATTGTGACTAGGAGCCCCAATTCAAGCCCCCCGCCAGACTCAGCTCCTCGCCAGGGTCACATCTATGACTGGGAGTTGTGCTCACACTCCAACCGATAGATTTTTCTTTTTTCCCAGCCCCTAAGCACCAGTGGATGGTCACGTGGAGGACCGAGGGCCAGAGCAAGGGGGCCAAATTTTTGCTCCTGTTTAGCATTAAAAGTTCCTTTTACAGGCCTTTTTCTATTTGCTCATAACTTTTGCAAACAAAGGTCTTTTTTCAAAAACGAGATATTATCGGAAAGATGGTTCAACACTCTTTCCAGTGGTGGAGGTTTTATTTTTTGATTTTTTAGTTTTGATGCCTTTTTTGCTTGTCAAAGCCAGAATTTGTTGTTTTCACTTTGGGAGGCATAAATTTTGCGTCCTGACTCCGTTTTGTGAAAACAAATAGGCGTTGGAAAGCTGGTTCAGTGCTCTACACAGATCTTAGGCCTATTTTTTAAGATATTTTTACCAAGTATCTGATATTCCTGTTTGATCTCAGCCTTTACCTTTTTAGTTATTTTTTTGAGATCAGCAAGCATTGTTTTCTTATTTGAGTTATATATTACTGTTTTCTATCATGGATACACATAATATTGCACCCCTTACTCCATTCAACTATTTTGGTTGGAAAAAAAAAATAGAGATTCATTTGAAACACAAAGGGTTGTATAGGGTAACCATGGGTACATAAATTGAACCTACAAGTGCTACTGAAAGGAGAAAGTGGTTTAATAGATGTGATGAAGCTTATGGTACATTATGTCTGTCTCTTTCATCTAACCTTATTTTTCATATTGAGTCTTGCACTTCACCCCATGAGATCTAGACTACTTTAGAGTCTTTGTTTTGGAAGCAAGATACTATGAGAGGGTTTCAGTTAGAGAATGAGCTTATTGGCTTAAATCCTAGGGATTTTGACATCTAGGAGTTTTTCAACAAACTCAAGTCTCATAGATTGTAGTTGTCATAGTGTGGTGTTCAGAAGGAAGACTCTCAGTTGATATTGTCCATTCTTTCTAAGCTTGGACCAGATTATTCAGTTTTTGTATCTACCTTTTATGCCACTAGGGATGCTCTTGGTACTAGATTCACTATGCCATCTCTTGATAACTTTTCTTCATCTCTCACTCGAGAGCAAGCTAAGTTAGCTAGCATGGGCATGGTGAAACCCTCTTCATCATAAACACTTATTGCATCACATGAGCCCAAAGATCAGAAGGCTTATATAGGAAAAGGAAAGAAATAGAAACACAAGGATTCCATACCTCATGAACAGTAGAAGGAGTCCTCAGATTCATCCTCCTCTTCTAAGGGGAAATCATCTAGGAAGGAGAAGGGTCCATGTGCATATTGCAAGAGAGAAGGACATGCAAAACATAATTGCTACAAGAAGGACATTGATGAGCTGAAGCATCTTCTTCAGAAACATCAGATTGATTTTCCTTCTAGGATGTATGCATCATCTTCTTCTCCTCATTCTTCTTCTTTAGAGCAACATGATAGGGGCATAGCTGGTTTACATACTTCATCAAATATGAAGGGACATGCTCTTTGTGCTTCTTCAGGTATTGGATCAGGGAGATGGCTTCTAGATTCAGGAGCATCTCATCATATGGAATCTTCATAGTCTATGTTCACTTCCTTTGAGCCTTGCACTATGTCTCCCATTTTGATGGAAAACAACACTTGCATGAGTGTTATAGGGAAGGGGTCTATTAGTTTTGGGGACAACTCCTTTCAAGATGTCTTGTGTGTCCCTCACTTGACAAACAGCCTTCTGTCCATCTATTAGATCACACATGGAGGCACTGGGAGATCTATGGAGTTCACACCTGATTCGGTTATCATCAGAGACTTGGAGAGTAGCGCAGTTATTGCTATTAGGATAGTGGATCACTCATATCGGTTGTATTCCTTTACCAATTTTGCTACTAATGGTGCTTCTATTCCTACAACTATTCCTCACACTTCTAGAGTGAATCATCATTCACATGAGACATTTGGCTTCTTGAACATTGGTGTTCTCACTTTAGACCTAGTTCTTGATCCTTCTGTTTCACCTCCTGTTGCAGTTGTTGATACTTTATGACTACAGATGCGGTTTCTTTCGTTTCAGTGCAACAGGACATTGTTGATCATTCATCTTTGGAGGTTTCTATTCAATCTTCACCTACTTTGACTTCTTCATTTTTTGAGGTCATACCTATTTCTGTGGAGACATCTTGGGCTACACCTACTTCACCTTCAAAGATTGCATTCATTCGGCCTCTTCCCTCCCACTTCTTTCAGGAGATGCAGTTTCTTCAATTCTTTTGGAGCTACTTCATTCTGGGGGGATTTGTGGTCTCTTCTTTCCTCTCTTCTGGGGGGGTTCATTTATGTATCTTTGTGATGGATGGTGTCCTTGAGGGGTCTTATGGAGTCCTCCATCTTTCATCACTTAGTTAGTTTGCATTCTATTTTGGGGAGGAGTTTTGTTCCCATGTGGTTTTCTCCTTTACCCTATTTGATTTAGTTTGCATTGCATTTGTAAATAGGTACCTAATCAGGCCTTGTTGCTAGGGCTCATCTCTTGCATAATAATTTTCTTCTCCCTAAGTTGCACTTATGGGGGGTGTTGGTGCAATTAATTATTTAATTACACTTTAGCATAAGTTTACTTAAGCATTTTTTAATTCCTAAAATAATTTTAATCCTTATCTAGTTGAGCTGTATTTTTGCTGAAGATAAGATTAGGGTTGTGCATGTCTTTCTTTTTGCATGATTTCCTTTTTGAAGGATTTTGTATTATTTGTAAAAAAATTAAATTTAATAATCATTAATTCTAGTTTTTGTTTGCACATATTTTCTCTGAGGTTTATAGAACATCTTATTCATTGTTTTGGATATCTGCTACACATGATAGGTGATTGCATGTAGGTGATTCTTTGGGACTGTGAAGTTGGATTCCTCAACTTCTACACCTATATTCTGGCACATCTTTCAATGATGATCTAAAAAGTCTATGTCCAAGGTTCTGCATTTTACTTCTTTCTTTCGGCTACATCTTTTGACAATGCTCCAAAAATTTGCTTGCTACATTCTAGCTACATCTTTCAGCAATTCTCCATAATTTTGTTTTTTCTTCCTTCCGGTGGCATCTTTTGGTAATGCTCTAAAAATTCTGCTTTCTGCTTCTGGTTGCATCTTTTAGTGATTCTCTAGAAATCTTTGGTTGCTGCTTTGGCTACATCTTTCGGTGATGCTCTAGAAATTTCGTTGCTACATTTTGATGACATCTCTCAATGATGCTCCAAAATTTTTCCACTTCACTTTTTCATTTTGGATGCATCTCTCAGCACGCTCCAAAACTTTTTATTCTTCACCCTAGCCGCATCTCCTAGCGATGCTCCAGATTTTTGTACATTCTTTTCCTGTCTGAATGCTTTGATTTTTATAGCATCATACACATGCCCATTATTAAATTTTGTCATCACCTTGGAATCCATTCCCTACATTAGTATTCCCCCTACATTACAATCTCCTACCATAATAAATTAAAATTAT
Source organism: Sequoia sempervirens (assembly GCA_007258455.2). NCBI lineage: Eukaryota > Viridiplantae > Streptophyta > Pinopsida > Cupressales > Cupressaceae > Sequoia > Sequoia sempervirens. Next base: position 681,808,342 of record VDFB02270651.1, on the reverse strand, counting down.
TATGACTACTTTTCCATCATAATAATTCCACCATTAATTAGTTGTCCCATCCGCGTTCATAATAAATTCATCACCACCCTCACCAACTCATCTAATTATACCGTTACATTAGCAAAAGTAAGTGATTTTTAAATTGATGATAGGATGTAAGGTACGTACAATTTTTTCTTTAAGTAGGTAATTATTTTGAATAAAGATAAATAAATTGGCATGAACCATTCCCTTTCCAAATTTAGTAAACTGTGTGATTGTACATTTGCTTGAAGTACGACAACCTTTGCAATTTTTCCCATGTAAGTAATGATGAAAGTACAACGAAACCCAAATGAGACAATTAATTCATATCCCATTGGCTGTATCAAGTACAAGTGATTAAAAAGTTACATTTTCTTCACTCTGTAATTCAATTTATTTTAAACAATTTTTTTTGAGTGCCATAGCATTTCAACAGAAACTGAGTAGAGCCATAAGGAAAACATAGTATAGGAGGAGAAAAATGGAAATCTAAACCAACTTTGGTAGACAAATTATTGACATTAAGCAGTATTTTAGAATTGTTCCAGAGAGTAGGGTGGTTGGAATTCATAAAGAAATTTGAGGGGCACAATGAGAAATTAGTGAAAGAATTTTTGAAGAATTTCATAGATGGTCAATCTGTAGTGTGTGGCAAGTAATTCTAGGTAAGTCCTAAGATTGTTTCTCATCTATCTAGTCTTGAAAATAGCGGTATTAATTTTCCAGAAACTACCAATATCTCTTATCAAAAAATGGTAGAGATTTTTCATAAAGAAGGAGAACCTCAGCCTTTGTTAACTATAAGTACTAGGGGACAAAACAAAGAATTTCAGAGAATATCCATTCCAGAGCCCTAAAGAACAGCAGTGGCTTGGATTATTAATTATTTCACTTGTGAAGGACAATGTGTAGTAGTTGTAGGTCCACCTTTTTGCCTACTTACCCATTTGCGCCCTAGCACTGGAAACCCTACACTTAGGGTTAATTTTTCTTCATTTCTTTATGATTCTATTACTAGCATGATATAGAAATTCAAAATTGGTTTAGGACCACTTAAACACCATGGCCTTATCAACTTAATATGTAAATATCATTTCTGGAAGAAGATGGAAAAGAAGCCAAAATTCCTCCAAAAATTTGAAAATTCAGAGCCTATAAGACACCTTGAAGAAGGTTAATCATCTAGGTAGGTGACTCAAAATTTAGAAGAGCATTCCCCTAAGCCTCTAGAAACTTCTAAACCCCAACATACCATAATAGCTCCTAATGGTGAAGTGTCAAAAATTTTACCTTATATTTTAGAAACCCCAAGCCAACAAGAAAATGTGGAAATCATAAATTCAGGAGATGAGGAAGAACCTCCTCACAAGAGGAAAAAGAGATCTAGAGTAACATTGAAAACAACTCCTCCTTTAAGGAGAAGTAAGAGCTTATTTGCTGAAATTAGTGGTGCCATAGCTAGTGACCAATTGAATACCCCTAAAAATAAAAGGCATGACCGATAGTCACGTGATATTGAAGCTCAATCACTCGAAACTAAGGTTCAACCTTTTAAGGAGGCATCAAAAGAAATTGAAAAACAACCCACTAAATCCCCAAAGGCCGAGAGGGTGAATATGCCATTATAGTCAGGACAAAAAGAAGTAGGGGAACAATCTCCACATAATTTAGGTGTTGAAGATGAAATTGCGGAACATTTGTCTCCTTTAGCTGCCAATGATATTGAACAAGGTTCATTTGAGGTGCCTAATGAAGAAAACATAACCAATGATGATGAAGAAATTCCTAGCTTTCCTTTTGCTACCAATACAAAGGTTGATAAAAAAGAAACAAAGTTAGAGCAATTAAAAGTAGAAATTGCTCAATTGAAATGTCAGTTGTAGAAAAAAGAAGATCAAGTTAATCAACAATAGGAAGAGATAGATGTACACACTGCAGTTTTGAAGAAGAGAGATCAAGAAATTGCAAATTTTAAAATTCAAATAGAGAAAAAAAATAAAACTATTGAACAATTGCAGTTTTGGGTGCAATAATGGAAATAGGAAAGTAAAAGGTATGTGACAAGTTTGTCTGGAAAAGATAGACAAATCAAAAGTTTAACTAATAATTTTATGCAATTGTTTACAACTTTTGAAAAAGAAAAGGATAAACAGAGGTTTGAGCTTAATTCTTCCTTAAGAAAAATTACTTAATTTGTGCAAGATTTGTAGGAGATTAGTGCTAAACCAACCATGGAGTCAAAAGAGATATAGACTGAACCAACCACAATGGAATGGTTCTAGGTTCATATACCTCCATTGTTGGTTACATGGATGGAGAGGTTCTATTTTCTGAGACATGCAAGTATAGAAAATGCTAAATTGAAAATGGAAATAGTTTTGTTGAAAGAGTCATATTACAGGCTGTATCAAGCTAAAATAGATGCCTGCCAAATTGGTGAACTATTGTTAGCCTATAGAAGGCCATCTAGACTGTATTCCATGTTTTCGAGTGAGCAACTCTTAATATGGAAAATATTAAGAATTTTCTGCAATCTTCCACATGATCTAAATGATAAAGAGTTTGTAAAGAAAATTATATAATCACCACCTACTCAACAAAATTTATTGTGTGAATTCTTTATCCACAATTTGTTTTTAGAAAGATATATAGATTTCTTTGTTAATTTCTTTGTCAGCAAAGTTCAGCTTAGGGCATTTTTGTCCACCCTGCAAAACCAGATTCGATGGCAAGAGAGGATAAGAGAATATTTATAGGAAAAAAATACCATTGGACTTCAAATGCGGTACCCTAATAGGAAACCTTCTACTTTTAAAGCTCAATTCTGAAGCATCAAGATCAATGAAATTGTAAGAAATAAGTATAATAATAATCTTCAGATTTTCTTTGAGCATTTTATAGTTAAGGGGCCAAAATTGATAGGAAAAGCATTGAATGCCTGTGAAGAGAGGTACACTCCTCTTCCAATGCACCTTAAAAGAAGAGAGGTGATTTCACCTTTAAATATTAGGTGGTCTTACAAAAGAGAAGAGGCATTGGCAGATATTCTGCAACAACTTAAGACTAAATGGATGGGAATGAGGTATAGGCCTCCATTACTTCTTTCACCACCCCCTATAGTGTATATTACTATAGATCAGAATCCTGATAATTTACATTCATGGCAAGAAAGGGTCATATTCAATGAGGGTTTTCTAAGAGCCCCAAATGATTGGGATAGAGAGGCAGAAGATCCATATGACCTCAGTGCAAAGTATGAGGAGTTGAATAGGAACATGGGAAATTGAAGAGTAGGAGGACCTGCTCAAGCCTAGAAGGGGGAGAAGTGATTAGGTATAAATAACCTCATGAATATAAACAGCCAAAAACCCTTCCTTATTTCTCCCAATTTCTTTTACCTTGCCAATTGTTTATCTTTAGGATTAATAATTGTTTACTTTCTGTAAAAATGTGTATAATTTCTTTATTTCCTAAAATCAATTAAAATAAGTTGACTCACGCTAACATAATGGTATTTTTTTAGTATTGTACAGGTCATTATGCACAACTGAGTGGATTTAAAGCAAACTTCAAAGAACTTGAAGACAAGCGCTGATAGTCTAGGCGCTAGAATTTTAGGAAGTGCATAATGGATCGAGTATTTTTATGCTTTCTATTTACTTTATGTTTAAAGACTTCATGGCTCACTCTGAGCCTTTTAAATGATTTATGTTATGGACTTAAGTCCATTGGTTAGTTGAATTATGTTAAATACTTTTTCAATGGTGATCTTCACCATCTGTAATCTAGGATTTTGTTAGTAGTTTTGCATAAATATGTAACTGCCAAAAACAATGCATACTGGATATTGTTATGTTGTCATAATGTGCTTTTGAACTATGTCTTTGTGTTAAAATTTTCCTGATATGAATAAAACAAGATTTTCTAGTCTTATTTTGAGTTATTAGTACTGTGCGATGGAATTATCTTGGATGGATTAATTTGAAGATACAAAAGTTCATGTGATTTGAGTTAAGCGTAGTAGTACCCAAGAGTTGGCCACTCAAGGGAATCGTAGAATAGATAGATAAGTATTTTCATTTTCACTTTGGTTATTTTTATTCTATACATGATAAGTGTGAATGAATGTTATTTGTATGTGTCGAGCTCTATTAAGTTATTCCTACAAGTTGTAGTTTGAGTTTATAATCTTAGTTCTATTTATCTTAAATTCTAGAGTACCCACTTTGGTTATTAGTTGTATGTTGTTAAGTTTTTTTTTTCTGTTAATAGTTAGATGTTAGTTAATGGTTGTTGTCATTTAAATTTTATAGTTTTATTGCAAGCATTTATTTTCAAGTATTTTACACACTTTATATTTTAATCATTTTATGGTTTCTAGCTTAATAATTTCATGCTTTCTAGTTTAATGGCATTTTAGTTTAAGTTTTGTTTTCAACTGTTCCAAACATTCAAAAAATATGAGAGTTAGTCAAGATGTTTCCTATTGCATATAGCCTTTGAACACTACCCGATTGATACATTTGATGCATTTTTCAATTAAAGTGATAGGACCTGATGACAACCTGTCAAAGAAGATGAGATTGTGAAGAAGGTTTTGAGATTTATCCCTAAAGCTTATAGTCATAAGGTATTTGATATTGATGAATCTAAGGACTTGGATAAGTATATAGTAGATCAATTGTTTGGTGCTCTCATAGCCTTTGAATTGAGAGAGTTTGACAAAAATGCTCCAAAGAACGAAGTAGTATTCAATGTCAATAAAAAGGTAGAAGATGAAACATCATATCAAAATGTTGATTTTGATGAGGTAGAAGTGAACTTTGTGAGAAGATTGAAGAAGGGCACTAGAAAATACAAAGGTAAGTTACCTTTTAAGTGTTCCAATTGTGGGAGAATTGGTCATTTTGCCTCTAAATGTCCTTTTAAAAGAATCAAAGGATAGCAACAAAAGAGAGAAGTTCAAAAGGAGTCTCTATTTCAAGGAGAGTAGTTGTTCCTCAAAAGACGAGGATACTTTTTCAAATGATGAAAAACTATTCATGGCCTTCAAAGTTGGTGGTAAAAGGAGGAATATTGGAGAATGTAAGGTGTCTGGTACCTTGTAGACTGGAAAAGATAATGAAAGATCATTAGCCGTGTGGATTTCCTTTCATGCAAAGGAAGAAGAAAATTCTTGGGTGATTGACATTGGTTGCTCTAACCACATGATTGGTGACAAGGAGAGGTTCATTATCCTTAAGAAGTGGAACATTTGGTGGAGTTGTCAAGTTTTGTGGTGATGAGTTAGCATAAATTTTTGTAAAGGGTGCTATAACCATTGATGGAAAGAAAAAAACTAAGGATGTCCTCTATGTCAAAGGGCTAAAGCATAATCTCCTTAGTGTCAGTCAAATGTGGAGTAAAGGTTACACCTATATTTCATGCCAAAGGTTGTGAGATCAAGAAGGTAGGGTCTAAAAGATTAGCTGTATAAGGTAATAGGACAAATGTAAATGTCTATCATCTAAAGGAGGAAAATGAAAGAATCCTTGTATTGGCTCAATTTAGTGAGTATTGGTTGTGGCACAAGAAGATGGGACACATCAAATTTGACAATATGATGAAGATCAACTGCACTCATATGGTGAGAGATATTCCTAAGATAACTAAGCCTACAAACACATTATGTAAGGAGTGACAAATGGGAAAGAACAATACAAGGTTTAAGATCAAGGAATGTTCTTCTACAATGCCATTGGAGTTGATTCACATTGACCTATGCAGACCTACAAGAACAAAAAGTCAACAAGATGAAAGGTATTTCATGTTGCTTATTGATGATTACCCTAAAATGAATTGGGTTACATTTTTAAGAGAAAAATTAGAAGCTTTTGATAAGTTTAAGATTTTCAAAGAAAAACTTGAGAATGAAATGGATGCTAAGATTAAGTAATTAAGATTAGATAGAGGAGGTGAATTTACGTCAAATGAATTTGAAAAGTTTTGTGAAGATCATGGTATTAAAAGACATCTATCTACTCCTAGGACCCCTCAGTAGAATGGGGTATTGGAGAGGAAGAATAGGATTGCGCAAGAGATGGCTAGGGAAATGATGAAAGATGTAGATCTATCTGATATGCATTGGAAGGAAGAAGTTTACACTATTATCTAATTTCTTAATAGAGTATAGTTGAGGGTCAATAGCACTAAGACCCCTTATGAGCTATGGTATGGAAGGCCTCCCACTGTTAGATATGTCAAGATCTTTGGCAGCAAATGATACATCAAGAGAGATGAAGAAGACCTTGGAAAGTTTGATTCAAGGTGTGATAAATGAATCTTCTTTGGTTACTCAACTAAAAGAAAGGCCTATAGATATTACAATAAGAGATTGGGAAAGATGATTGAAAGCACACATGTTAAAGTAGATAAAGTTCGTGTTAGATCTCACAAAACTAGAGGTTTGTGGATCTGATATACTTCCCTACATTGAAGAAGAAGAAGAAGAGAAAGAAGAGAAGGACCAAGAATCAGAAAAGGCCCCTAAGACTAGAAAAATATGTTTAGAAGAACCATTCACTAGATCAAATCATTGGAGATAAGAATGAAGGTGTGTTGACTAGTTGAAGGCTTGCAAAATAAAGTGAGCAAGTGAATATGTGCTTACTGTCAAAGGTAGAGCCCAAGAACTTTACTGATGCTAGGGAAGATGATGGATGGACAAAGGAAATGGAAGAAGAATTGAATCAAATAGAAAAGAATCAGACACATGAATTGGTTCCTAGACTAGCTGATAAGAATGTTATAGGAACAAAGTGGGTGTTTTGGAACAAGCTAAATGAATATGGTGAAGTTGTGAGGAACAAAACTAAATTGGTATGTAAGGGTTATTCACATGTTTAAGGTATTGATTTGGAGGAGACTTTTTCTCTAGTAGCCAGAATGAAGGAAATCAGGATATTTCTTGCCTTTGCTACTCACAAGAATTTCAAACTCTATTAGATGGATGTCTAGTCAGCCTTCTTGAATGGTGATTTAGAGGAAGAGGTCTACATTGAGAAACTGGATGGACTCAAGAAATTTCCTAGAGCTTGGTATGCTCAATTGAATAAGTACTTACTTCAACAAGGTTTTAAGAAAAGTACTGTAAATAGGAATATTTACATTAAGGTAGAAGAAGACAAGATTTTGGTAGTTGTGTATGTTGATGACATCATATTTGGTGGAGATGATAATATGTGTAAGAGGTTTGTAGAAGAGATGCAAAAAGAGTTTGAGATGTCTATAATTGGTGAGTTGTATTTCTTCCTTGGGCTTCAAATTTTTCAACTAGATGATGGTATCTTTATTTCTTAGGCTAAGTATGTTAGAGAGATGTTGAAGAAGTTTGACATGGAGGATTCCAAACTGATAAGTACTCCTATGGTCACTAGTTTTCACTTGAGCAAGAATGATGAGCCACTTGAAGTTGATCAAACTCTTCATAGGTCTATGATTGGAGGTTTATTGTACTTGACTACTTCTAGACCTGATATTATGTATGCAGTATGTTTGGTTGCTAGATATCAAGCTAAGCCTAAGAAAACCCATGAGAAAGGACACATTAATTAAAAGAACACATTTGAAAAATAAATATCAAATTAACAAATTTTGTGAAAATATTAATCTTTTAAATAAAAATAAAAATAAAGCAATACAATAGGGATAAAACCTAGTGAATGTAGGATAATGGAGCACTTAAAATATAAAGTAAATTATAAATTTATAAATATAAAACAATGAGAGTAATGAGTTGTCTTAGAGTTTAAAAATAGTTCACATGACACCATTAATTCCCACCTACTAGCTCAAAAATATCATGAGGGTCTGGAAGATTTGCTTCTATAGCTTTTGGAGAATCTAACCAACTTGCAACATTGTGTTTGAAAAGGCTATAGGGGGTTTAGAAGGTTTCCACTTTATCAAATAAAACTTTCATAAACTCTACAAAAATTAAAATAAAATATTTCCCAATGTTAGTCAAACACTTTTGACATAGACAATTTTATTTTGGGAGAATAGATTGCAATAGTATAGAAATATCTCACATTTGAAAAAATATTACACTCATAAAAATTCTAGGGTCCCAAAAAAATTTAAATTTTAAGGCATGTTATGATGGGTCATAATGACTCCCTCATGGGAAAAAGTATGAGGTGTAAATTATGAGATGCTAGTATTTTTTTTGAAGATCTTGGTTGTTGAACTATTTTTGGATCCAAATTTAATGAATACATTGAAGTGGTTAATGGGAATAAGACATGGAAGCACTTGGTTCCTACTTCTTTCCCTATAAGGAATTCTTTCTTATTGATTTAATATTCTCTAAAAACCATGCATATACCTCAAGATTGAAATCATAATGAGTTGGTATGGAAAGCTTCACCTAATGGATTCTTTTCAGTGGTTTCCACTTTCTCCTTGTTGTAGGATTATTGGCCAACCCATTTCTAGTTCAATATTTAGAAACCTTATTTGATTAATTTTTTTTTTCTTTTTCTAGTTGGTATTCCAAGAGAAAATTATAACTATTGATAATCTTATGAAAATGTTTTATCCCCTTTCTAATAGGTGAATTCTTTATAAAATGAGAGATTAATTTGCTATTCAACTAATTATGGAGTCTATTTTCTTATAGGAGGTTTGGGGTAGGCTATTTTCTTTCTTTAAGGTTAATTGGGATCATCTAATTTGATTCAAGGTCTAGTAGAATAATGAATTTATCCTTTTTCTAATCTTTTTAAAAATATTTTATGGGGAATAGCCACCCCTCATGTTTTGGGAGGCTATGAAGGAAGATGAATAATATATTTTTCATGAAAGGAACCAATTGATAGAGTGACTAACATGAATAACTTAGCTATTAATTTAAATTTCATGCTAGAGATAAAGGATAAGATCTCTTCCTTAGATAAGTTATTGGTTACTAAAGAGGAGTATGAAATTGTAGCCAAGTGGAAGCTAGAATTTTAAATTTATACCCCCTTAAATGCTATTAAAAATCTAAGGAATAATTTTAAGTGTTCATCCATACCATTATCTTAGCTAAAGTTAAACTTTGACAGGGCCTTGAAAGGAAATTTAGGTTATGCAAGTGAGAGGGAGATCGTATGAGACCACTATGGGAGGGATATATTAGATTTTTCTATAGATATTGGAATTTAGACTAATCACTATGCCAAGGAATATACTACATAGTATGCTCTTAACATAGCTAAATAACATGGTACTATACTTCTCTTTCTAGAAGGAGACTCTATGATAATTTTCAAGTATTTAAGAATAACTATGAAGCCCAAATAGACTAAATTGATAATTTATTTAAATATTAATTTAGAATTTGTTCTAGAATGATCTAGGTGAGTATAAATCATGTGTATAGAGAAGCTAATCATGTGGAAAACTTCATTACTAATTAAAGGTGTTGGTTGTTTTTAATTCCCAATTAGATCTCACAAATAATATATAGGATTGTCATTCCTAATGCTCAATTACTTGGAGAGATTGGCCAACTACTAGGAGAAAGTTGGATAATAATTTCCCTCTCCACTTTGGGCTCTCCAAGACCTGAGAGGGTAGTCCCTGAAAGTATTTACAAGATCTCATTTACAAATTATCTCTAATACGGGTATGTGTAGGATCATGATGGGCCAAAAAGTGGCAATATTATGGGTATGTGGCTGACAACTTTTTTTTTACCCAAAACTAATGAAACGAAAGGGTTTTTAAAGGAGATTCTCAGCTTTCCACCAATATAAATTATGCTTTACTTTGAATTTAATAAATTATTATTATTCATTTTCTATTTGAATTATGACTAAAGCCCTGATTGATAGGATGATTGAAAAACATCTATAAATTTCAAACAATATCATATTTTTTGCATCCAAAACATGCATCACATTCTATGCTTTGCATACTATAGTATTAAAAAAACAATTAAATTTCATGAAGTTTTGACCAAGTTAAGGTGGTTAGACAAACAAGTTTTTATATTTTTTAAAAGTTGTAATAAAAAATTCATAATTAATTATTTACTTGGGAAAAACATACAAAAAAATATGCATCACATCGGGACATGAGTCCTCTACTTATATATAAAATCTTATAACAAAATATTATCATTTTATTGTGGTTAGGGTGGTTAGATAGACACCTACTTCTTATTTTTTCCCTAAAAATTAAGTACTACTACATTGAAATTTCAAAATTTCACCAAATAGATTTTTATTTTTTTAAAAATAAACCTAGTAGTTTAGAAACTACATTCAATTTTCTATAGATTCTATTCTTACATATTTTTGAAATAATATAGACAACTTATTCAGTATTTTATGTCAAGTTGCCTAACTTTGTTTTTTCTGAATTTTTCGCCACTTAAGGGCCTATTTTTTCCATGATGATCCTGCACATACCCATACTATAAATAGCATATGTGTTCCCTACAAATTTTCTTGAGGATTATGAAAATTTAAGGATATGAAAAAATCCTTTAAGCATTTAAACAATTCAAAGCAAGAGAACAAGAAATGACCTCAAATTAACAAATAATTTCAACTAAATTTGAAAATTTTAAGTGTTCTTTATGTGTATGACCATGTAGACTATAATTAGACAAAAATTCAAGAGGCTGGTACATTAACCTAGGGCATGGAGTGAGAATAGATGTAATTGAAGTTTATTAACAACATTTCCCCAAACATCACAGAGCTTCACAATAATGCATTACATCATTGCACTCAGAATTCCTAACCAATTCTACTCATCAAATCCCTGTATACATTCATACAAATCTATATTTCCATTTAAGAATTTTAACTCATTCTTTGAATAAGAGCAACAATAGAAACATACATTCAAAGGAAAGAAAATGAAGATGAATTGAAATATCTTTGATCAATTTTCATTCATAATCTGTATGAAATATACATTAGGAGACAATTGGCCAAAGAATTATGCCATTGTATTTCAAAGGATGCTAGTACTATTAAACAAAGACCTATAAATTACATACAATTCAAACTCAAACAATGACTTACAATAAAGCTCAAACTCCATTCTATGCTCTACAGTACAAAAATTTCTCTAAGATCTCATGCAAATTGCCTTGATATATTTTTTATAAGAGCAAGGGAGCAATAAAATCTTTGGGCCAAGTACACATGTCATATTTTCATTTGACAATTATTTACATTACAAAACTTGAGCACAACTGCTCGTGAGGAGAATATTCTAAAAGGACAAAAGTTGGTATCCTTTGTTGAAGTATATTGTTTCTCCAAATAGGCTAAATGTTGTCAGTTGTACTTTCCTTTTCTACTTCTTTATTTTATTCTTTAGTCAGTGAAGGCCTGGGAAGATGAACTGGCAGATAAGACAAAAATACTAGTCCACAAGAAGAAAAAAATCATGTTTAAGCTGTTGAAGACTGTTGTTGGTGATGATTGTGCATATAAAGGAAAAAAGGTTGAATCCACGTCACTTGAAAAAGTTACAACTCAGGAAGCTAATTATATTTTTTATCCCATGCAACACATTTTTCTTTTGTAGTCCAATTGAATGCTAGATAATCATCCAACTTACTTCTATATGTACCATATTTCCTTACAACTGAATATGCTTCCTTATCAAAGTCTTCAAGAAACTTGTTAGTATTCCATATCTTATCTAAGCAACTCTTCATGAATTTAGTATCAATGGGATGCTTCTCACATATCACAAAGGCTAATGAGGCTATAATATTCCCCAACTGTGATCTCCAATATTCATAGGACTTAATCTTTCCATCTACATCCATAATATCAAGTAGAATGCCTAAATTTTTGTCATTAAATTCCTTTATCAACTCATTGATTCTATCCTCCATGGGTTTTACCATCCCTTGATATTCACCTGCTATTTTGACTATTTGGTATGTGGGAGTGATTTTCTTAGGTTTATTAGGATCATAGGTAGATCCTTTAATCATACCAATTAATGAATTCAATCTAGGTACCCATGTTTGCATTAGAGGGATTGCCTCTATTTTATCCTTTACAAACATGTCAATGGATACCACTATCAAAGAATAATTCCTATGCACATTATTTTCTTTCTTGAGAATCTTTTCCATTAAATGACCCAACATGCAAGAAACTATGTGCACATTATCACTACTTGTTGTAGGAGGTGGTGTAGCCCAAATACCTGGTGCTATAGGGCTAGATTTCCATACAACTATTTCCTTTGATGGAGGTGGTGGAGAAGGTGGTGAAGGTGATTTTTGCTAATGTACTTGTGGCTATTAGACATTTGGTTGTTGTGTTTGCAACATTTCTACCTATAATTCCAACTAGGCTATCTTCACCTTATCTTTATTGTATTCATTTAATAAATCTTGATGCTTCTTCAAGGCTTGATTGTAATATTCTTGTAGGGATTTAGTTGTTACCTTACTAAAATGAGAAACATTTACAACCAATGTGGCTACCTCAACTATAGAAGTATTTGATACTCTCTTTATTATTAACCCTCCCCTTAGGTCTCCAATAGGCTCAACTATAGTTGGTTTGTTTGTATTTGTGGCAAGGGCCCAAATAGCCAATGTATCCCATGTGGGGTAGAATGAAAACCTAGATAATGCAGTTAATGCCTCTTCCTCATATGAAAAAACTTGTGTGTTATGTTTCTTTGTTGTATCTAGGGAAATAGCTAATGCTATGTCCAATTCTAGTAAGAAAAGGATGCCACTTTCCCTGACTATTTTCCTTCCCTCATTTTTTGTCATCTCCTTTTGTTCAACTTTCACCTGAACTACAAGCCTCTCACATATTTATTTTCTTGATTGATCTAGGAATTTTTTTATCTCCTCATTCAATATTTTTTCATATTCATATCTTCTACACCTCCATATAAAATATTTGAAAACATTTCTTTTCACAAAGGTGTGATCATCCATAAAATTTGTGCAGGAATCTTCCCTAATATCATCAGTATTGTCTCTACCTCCAATAATAGCCTGAGTAGCCCTTCCTATTGGAGGTGGAAGATCATCATCTCTTTGAGGAGATGAAATTTCTTGTATTATTTCATCTCCAACTACAATAACTTCATCATCTGGGTCAAGAGGATAGTCAACAATTTTGCTTCTTCAACTCTCCCCCTCTTCGATGAAGACTCCCTTGGTGGTGAGTGCAACTCAATTACATTTTGTGGAGGGGAGGGACATGTGTATCTCACTGGTGTTGAAGACTTTGATTTAATTAAAGGGAAATGGGAAGCCATTTTTTGTTCTTTCAATACAATTCCCTTTGGCCTTCTTGTAAACACATAAGGTCTTTTTGGAGGTTGATATGTGGGCCTCTATTCTATTACAGGAGCTATTCTCTTATATTGCTCTTGGGCCTTAGGTGCCTCTCCAACAATATTATCAAAGTTTTGCAAAATAGTTTGAATCCTTAAAACCAAGTCATCCACATCTACATAGGCTCCCTTGTAGGAGGGATCCCTCCTCTTTTTTACTTCCTCAAATTTCTTGAAGGTTGCCCACTTAGCCTTTCTATTTTTCACTTCTTCATCCAAATAGTTTCTCATTACATATTTTGTGTAGTCCACACCATGATAGAACTTATAGCTATTGATCTTAATCCTTAATTCATTAATGAATCCCTCAGGATCAAAGTTTCTAGCTCTTGAGGGTTTCATCCTATATGGATTAAATTTATCAACAATCTACTTCCAACCATATTTATTCATGGAAAAATCAGAAAATACAGTGAGGAATGGAAAGAAAGATCTCTTCCTTTAATTTTCCAAGTGGGCTTCCTCAGTATGTGATAACTACCACATCACCTTTAAAAATACAATTCTCAATGGCACATACTTTGGCAGAACATGCTTGATGATACATTTCTTTCATATATCCTCAATATAATGCATACAAAATGAGACATAACATGCCCCAATTGTGACTAATCCCTAGCTTTGGTTTTCTTTCTACCTGCCTCAAGAAGTCATGGAGCTCAATTGGTATCCTAAGTGCCTATCCTTTCAAAGAGTGCATGACTTTGGCAGAAAAAAGATTTGTGAAAGTCACATAACTTGACTATTGACAGTGCCTATCTAGTAGGTGCGTCCACATTTGGACTAGGAGATCATCATAATTTTCACCCTTAAGTTTAAGCTACAATGTAGGACCAAAGTCCTTCCTTCCCCTAAATAAGTACATGTGGCAGAGAAGTGAATATGACCAAAATCTCACCCCCATCTCCCATTTTTTAATGTTGACCAATCCCTTATGGATGGCATTAGATAAGTATGATGCAAAATCAAATTCATCATTTACCATTAGGTTTTGAATATTAGCTGCCATGAAGATGAATACAATTGGAATCTTATCTAGTGGTGCAAACCCTAATACTTGACATAATGAATGATATGTCTTTGAAAAGTACCCTTCAAAACTATCCACCTAAAATGGTTCTTTCTCAATTGGAGATATTCTAACAATTTTTTTAGTGGTGTCCTTAACCTAGAATATTGGCAATAATAAGGCTTTGTATGTGCTTCTATTCTTCTCATATTTTTTCTTGAAATATTCCAAGTCAATGGGTTTGTTTGTAAAGGGGTCAAGTTGAAAGACTTTTGCAATTGACTCCTTATCCAATTTGACCGAAATCCCACCCATTGAAGTCCTTATGATCCTGACTATATCATCAAAGTTTTCTACCATAACTTTCAATAAATCAACATCTAGGAAAACATTTGGAAGGACTAGCTTTCCTAGGTCGAGCCTCCATACATTACATGTGGGAACTAAAAAATTTCTCTTTCCATACCAATACTTAAATAACTTCCATCTTGGCAAAGGTAAATCTACATATTTGGCCCCATCAAACATATCCACGAAGCCCTTATCAACCCCAGGGCCTTGCACCTTGACCTTTGCATTGGTGGAACCAGGTAATTGAGCCAAAATTTCATCATGTAAGGCTCATTTTGGGTTTGAGGGTAAGGCTTGTGATTATGGTGGTGCCATTTTGCTAAATATTGTGGGAAAAATAGGGTTTTCTAGACTGTTTTGACACAATTGAGAACTCAACTAGGACAAGAATGAATAATTTAGAAAAAAGTAGAAAACTTCAAGCTTAAAGTAAGCCCTAGGAAGCAATTCAGACTTAAAACTAGCAATTATATATAATTTTGTAAGAAATTGAGCAAATATTAAGCAGGAATGTACTTACAAGTTTGTGGATGAGAAAACCCTAGTTGTGGATGTTGGGAGATCATAAATTCACCTAACTTGATCAATTTGTGCTCTGAATGCTTTTGTGGTTTACAATTATGCATTAAAACTAGATTTTATGCAGAAAAGCATTCAATTTCAGGCCTATGACATCTTTCCACCATTAATTTTCAACGGTGCAAATGAAGTCAATGGACTTTAAAAAGATTGATCAACTTTGAAAAAAGCATGGAACAATCATCTTTGTCCATGTGGAAGTGTCTTTACAAGTCATCAAGGGCCCCACCATCTCTGAATATGTCATTGAAGTCCACATGTCATCTCCATGTGTTTCCGTGATCATGTACTATACTAGTAGATCAAGGCCCGTGAAATGGTGGAAAGCCTCCCAGATCTTTCCATGTGTCTTAATATCTGCACCATTTAACTCCCTCTTCATGCCTGCAACACTTAACCAAATTTATTGATACTTATGATTCTTCATCAAACAATTGAAACCCTCCCACATGGCAACATCCCACATTTATGTGATCTATAGAAGTATTCATAAAAGGCTTCTTGTGGAATGGTAGGGAATGGCTCAAATTATGCCACATGGCACATTTATAGCTCTTAAATCTTTGGCCCACCATAAGCTATCACATAACCAAGACACATGGTGCCTTCTCGTGGTTTTACAAACAATTTTTAAAGTAAAATATTAATCATAGGTTGGTCGAACCAATAGAAAGCAAACACCTGGCATCATGGGACCTAACTGGTGGATGAATTAAGGAACTTTAAAGCATGTGCATAAAGTCATGAATTAAAAGGGGGCCATGGCTAGGTTGACAAAAGAATAAGACATAATTTGAAATTTAGACCTAGGATTTAAAACTTTAGACTTATGATCAAATATTTCATAGACTAGTGGAAAGGGTTTTTATGAATGTTAAAAGCTTGAGCAACCAGATGAAATAGGAATAAGGGGTTGGTAACAAATGAATTTCAAAGGCATAAGTTATAACCAACATGCCTAGACACCGACTGTTGTAGATCAATGAGTGAATATAAGGAAAAACTATGGCATGGGACTGTTAGGGTTTAAAAAGGGTTTTGGACCTTAGGAGAACCCAAAACATAAATTTTTAGCAAACCCTATCTAGCAAACACTAGTTGAATTTGGCAAATAAATGACTAGGTGACTAAAACGTTTAGTCACAACAACTAAAATTGACTAAATTCTACTCATTTTTTGCAACTTAGTTATAATGAGTAATTAAATGACTAATTTGGTCATTGACTAAAAAATTATTTAGTCATAGAAATAAAAATGACTAAATAGTTAGTCATCAAATCCAAATTAGACAATTTTTTTGAAGAAGAATTTGGCCCATTATTGGCACGATGTATTGGTGCGATGTTTCACTTTCATTGTAGATTCATTCATCTCGTTCATTACAGATTCATTTGTCTCGCTTGACCTCATTTCATCCGTTATCTTGGCATGAGTTATTTTGATCAATTATAGCAGCTACTTGCATGGGCGATAAGGATTTGGAGAGGACTTGGAGACTTCTAAAAAGGTGGGCAAGGGAAAGGAATTTGAAGTTTGCTGCAACAAATTTGAATTTTTTGAGGCCCTCTATAACGAAATTAGATTTGGGGATGCCCTATATAGTGAATTCAGAGATAATTTGAAACCCTCATTACATTAAACACAAATTTGAAATGCTCATTACAATCTATTGCTCTTAATAATGTTCTTTTACAATCTTGCCATTGTTCTGCTTCATAATGTGTTTGAGCTAAATATAATAAAATTTGGGTCTCGGTGCCAAAATAGAATTTCCTCAAAAAAATTTGATACATTTTCACTGCAAGCACAAACTATCATTGTGCAAAGTAAACATGTCCTAGATTTACCCACACATCAAGCATCTGAACACAGATGTTTCCTGCAGCAGCTTCTTGTACCTGTTTAAAGATTTCCTTTGTAATATCAAATTGACCCCTTTCAGCTAGCACAATGGCTCCCCCATTTGTAGCATAAACATTTCCTGGTCTCTGTGCCAACACTTTACAATGGATGCCCCATTTGCAGCACAAACATTTTCACTGCAAGCGCAAACTATCCTTGTGCAAAGTAAACATGTGCTAGATTTACCCACACATGAGGCATCTGAACACAGATGTTTCTTGTAGTAGCTTCTTGTACTTGTGTAAAAATTTCCTCTTTATTATCAAATTGACCCCTTTTAGCTAGCACAATAGCTGCCCCATTTGTACCATAACCATTTCTTGGTATTTATGCCAACACTTAAGTGGTGCCTTTTATGACATTAAAATCCTCTTGAGTTATTACTATACTCCTATTTTCCAAGAAAAAATCCCCAAGGCCCATGGGAAATGAATGATGCTCATTTGAGTTTCAACTTGGTTTCGTTTCAAAAAGGGGACATTACATTGTACAAGATTTGTTTGACAACAAAATAATTTAATCCATCTATTTGGGACTGTAAACTAAAAATAGATGAATTAATCCATTTTCAATTATACATTCTTTTAATCTAGAATCTGATAGAAAGATAAAGCATAATACATTGAAGGACACAAAAAAGTTCTAAAATAATGACTAAAATAGGTTGCCCATGAAAAACAAGAAAGAGGAAAAATGAAAAGATAACATACAGATGATTCATTTGTGGTTTTTGATAAGATCTCATTTAACTATGTCAAATGGATTTAGAAGGGATAAAGCATATTTGATTGACTAAAATTTTGAGGTAGCTTATCCATCATCATTGTATGCATTGTCTTCTCTTGGAATCTTTTTCTACAATGCACCAAGCCTAAAATTGATTGGGGATGCAGCTAAGGTGGATAAAAACTCATCAAATGCTTTATGTATGCTTGGCAACATGGAACTAAAAATAGATGGATGGCTTAAAGCAAAAGAAACAATTAAAGTAGCACACCAACTTGTCTTGGTTGATGAAGAAAAATGAAAAGTTGATGAAGAACGAAGGATTCATATGGAAATGAGAAAGCAAGATGAAGAATTTTGGTGGGTGATGCAAAAAGAGGAGTAATTTGAACATGTGAAGGAATTATGGAAGAGTAAGTGTAAGGACAAGGATGATGATGATGATGAGGCTGGTCAATATGAGAAGAAACAAAAGAAGGAAAAGAAGAAAAATAAGAAGGATAAGGACCGCAAGGCTTATGATTCTTATATGGAGGAGCTTGATGCTTCCATGGAAGATGAGGCAAATCATATGAGTGATAAGGCACAAGATGATGTAGAAAATGCCCAAGATATTCTTGCAGCTATAGGTCTAGAAGACTTTGATGATGGCGAGACAAATTCTCCAGTTTCAACAAAATCATGAAGGAGACATGCATACTCTAATTCTAAAGATGATGAACCATTGCAGAAACAGAGTCTGAGAGAAGATGATCCATATGATGATGATGTCTAGGCTTCCCGAGCTTTAACCAAACCTAGCTCCAATTTTCCAAGAGAAAAATCCCCAATGCCCATGGGAAATGAATGATGAGCATTTGAGTTTCAACACAGTCCAAGAGAAGATGATGTACACAATGACGATGGATAGGCTACCTCAAAATTTTTGTCAATCAAATATGCTTTGTTCCTTCCAAATCCATTTGACATAGTTAAATGAGATCTTATCAAAAACCTCAAATGAATCATTTGTATGTTATCTTTTCATTTTTCCTCTTTCTTTTTTTTATGGGCAACCTATTTTAGTCTTTTGAAACTCAAGTGCTCATCATTCATTTCCCATGGGACTTGGGGTTTTTGTTTTGTAAAATATGAGCTAGGTTTGGTTAAAGCTCAGGAAGCCTAGACATCATCATCATATAGATCATCTTCTCTCAGACTCTATTTCTGTAATGGTTCATCATCTTCAAAATCAAAGTATGTATGTCTCCTTCATCATTTTATTGAAACTGGAGAATTTGTCTCACCATCATCAGAGTCTTCTAGACCTGCAGCTACAAGATCTTGGGAATTTTCTACATCATCTTGTGCCTTATCACTCATATAATTTTCCCCATCTTCCATGGCAACATCAGGTTCCTCCATATAAGAATCATAATCCTTGTGGTCCTTATCCTTCTTTTTCTTCTTTTCCTTCTTTTGTTTCTTCTCAAACTGACTAGCATCATCATCATCATCATCCCTATCCTTACACTTACTCTTCCATAATTCCTTCACACGTTCAAATTGCTCCTCTTGTTGCATCACCTGTTGAAGTTCTTCCTCTTGATTTCTCCTTTCCATCATCAGCCAAGACAAGTTGGCGTGCTACTTTAATTGTTTCTTTTGCTTTAAGTCATCCATCTATTTTCAGTTCCATGTTTCCAAGCATACATAAAGTATTTGATGATTTTTTATCCACCTTAAGTGCATCCCCAATCAATTTTAGGCTTGGTGCATTGTAGAAATAGATTCCAAGAGAAGATGATGCATACAATGCCAATGGATAAGCTACCTCAAAATTTTAGTCAATCAAATATGCTTTGTCCCTTCCAAATACATTTGACATAGTTAAATGAGATCTTATCAAAAACCTCAAATGAATCATCTGTATGTTATCTTTTCATTTTTCTTCTTTCTTGTTTTTTATGGGCAACCTATTTTATTCTTTATTTTAGAACATTTTATGTGTCCTTCAATGTATTATGCTTTATCTTTCTATCAGATTCTAGATTAAAAGAACCTATAATTGAAAATAGATTAATTCATTTATTTTTATTTTACAGTCACAAATAGGTGGATTAAATTATTTTGTTGTTAAACAAATCTTGTACAATTTAATGTACCCTTTTCGAAATGAAACCAAGTTGAAATTCAAATGCTCATCATTCATTTCCCATGGGCCTTGGGGATTTTTGTTTTGGAAAATAGGAGCTAGGTTTGGTTAAAGCTCAGGAAGCCTATACATCATCATCATATGGATCATATTCTCTCAGACTATGTTTCTGCAATGGCTCATCATCTTCAGAATCAAAGTATTTATGTCTCCTTCATGATTTTGTTGAAACTGGAGAATTCATCTCGTCATCGTCAGAGTCTTCTAGACTTGCAGCTACAAGAAGATCTTGGGCATTTTCTGCATCATCTTGTGCCTTATCACTCATATAATTTTCCTCATCTTCCTTGGCAACATCAAGTTCCTCCATATAAGAATCATAAGCCTTTTGGTCCTTATCCTTCTTGTTTTTCTTCTTTTCCTTCTTCCATTTCTTCTCAGACTTACCAGCCTCATCATCGTCATCATCCATGTCCTTACACTTACTCTTCCATAATTCCTTCACACATTCAAATTGCTCCTCTTGTTGCATCACCTGCTGAAGTTCTTCCTCTTGCTTTCTTCTTTCCATCTAAATCCTTCATTCTTCATCAACTTTTCATTTTGCTTCATTAGCCAAGACAAGTTGGCATGCTACTTTAATTGTTTCTTTTGCTTTAAGCCAATCATTTGTTTTTAGTTCCATGTTTCCAAGCATACATAAAGCATTTGATGAGTGTTTATCCACCTTAAGTGCATCCCCAATCAATTCTAGGCTTATTTGGATCTCATTTTGAGCCTGAGCCATGGCTGCAAGATGTAGATATGCATCCATATAATCAAGAAACTTGAAAATTTTTGGCCTACATAAAAGATTTTCTTTTTCAGTATCATGTAGTTGTTCAAACAATCTAGCAAGATTAAATAGTGTTGCGACTTTATCCCATGGTAACTCAAATGAAACACCACCTTATTCTAGTTGATGGAAGAATTCCATATCCTTAAAGTGCACAAAAAAAACTTTATAATTGGCACTGGGGCTTTTATTCACGAATTCAACCCAAATGCCATTTCCTATTGCCGCCATAAAATTTTGTTGAGCCAACTCTAGTTCATCACGCTCAAAATGAAGAACCCCAATATTGTTTAACAATTCAATGGGTAATTCTTCTCCGATCTTCAGAAGAGACTTTGTTGCCTTAAGAGAATCCAAGGTTGCACTGGGGTCTACGATAATATTAACTCACCCATCTTGATAATGCATGGGAATCATGTGGATCTATGGGAGTTTCCTTTCTTAAAATTTCTAAAGCATTCTCTACCTACCCTTGCTAAGCATATATATGTCCTACAACTTTTAAGCTCTCACACTTCTGAGGGTGGACCTCCAAAACCTTTTCAAAATTTGAGAGAGAACTCTTAAGATCTCCCAACTTCAATTGAACCTTTCCACAAAATATCGTGGCCTTTGGCTTTCCTTGACTGATGCCATGTAGTAGCAACTAGTGGTGTCATAATCACCTTTACTATGATAAGATCATGCAAGATTATAATATGAATGATATTTCATGAGAGGGTGGTTAGTTGAAACAAGAGTTGTCTCAGTCAACTATTCCACAAGAAAATGTTTCCCTGTGAAGAAAAAATGGTTTGCTAAATGATTTAATGACATTGCACAGTACGAGTATAATTCAAATGCTCTATGCATCTTTTCCATTCCTTCATGAACACTAACTTTTTTTACTAACTGTGAGAATCCTATAATTAAAAAATGCACACAACTGACCACAAAGATTTTTCCCCATTTCAAATAGCAAAATTGCCAAAAAAATGCATTTAAAACCTACAAAAAAATACAAATAAAATCACGCTATTTTTCACACCAAAAAAAACCATGAGACCATAGTTTGTTGCTTACTATTATGCTTTGATAATTTTTTTCCAAGCATCCATAGCTTTTTTTAAATCACCTATTTTAGGCTTTTAGCCATAGTAGCAAGATAGTGATTTGTTTGATAAAATGCTTTGGAAAACATGTATGAAAAATGTGGTAGCATAAGTAAGGCAATGAAATTTGGAAAAAATTCCTCAAATAAATGTGGTCTCATGGTGATGGAATGCCATGATAAGTGAATTGTTATGGATTTTCATGGCATTCCATCACCATGAGACCACATTTCTTTGAGGCATTTTTTCAACCAGTTCATTTCCTTGTCTATGTCATTGCTTACTATTATGCTTTGATAGATTTTTTCCAAGCATCCATAGCTTGTTTGAAAGTACTTATTTTGGGCTTTTAGCCATAGCAACAAGGCAGTGAACTATTTGATAAAATGATTTGGTAGACAATATGTATGAAAAATGTGGTAGCATAGACAAGGCAGTGAACTATTTGAAAAAATGCCTCAAAGAAATGTGGTCTCATGGAATTCCATGACAAGAAAATTCAATTGGAAGCTACTCCTAGTTATTAGTTATGCAATGTGAATAATTTCATAATTTCTTAGGTTGAATTTGTAAAAACTATATTGTAATTGAATTTTTTTCATCTATTAGCATCTAGTTATTAGTTATGCAATGTTAAGTAATTCGTTGATTTTGAAAGATGTGCAATGCAATGTAATCACCAATGCAGGTGATTATGAACAAATAATTGATACCAATTCATAATACACCCCTATATTCTAACCTAAAATACATAAAAAAATCCAATCATACACAATATTATCAACAAATAATTGAGACCAAAATTCGAGCACCAAATTAAATCTTCTTGTCCATTGATTGCTTCAAATAGATATTACAATATAACATAAGTCTCCTCATATATGTTTCTATAAATGCCTATGGTGATGATATCAAAATTCGATCTTGGTTTCTCTTTTATAAGAGAAGCAACAAACTTCAGACTGTTACAAAATATGGTATCTTTTCAAAATTCATGTCTCTTCGTATAAACTAGACTAAATATTTTTTTTTCTTAAAACATAAAATAGAGAAAGTATATAACTAATGAAGTCCATAGCACTCATGACACTATAGTCTATTAATCTCCATAAGGCACCCGTGATCATTGAAGATCTGTTCAAGGTCATTTCTCCATATTAGTGTATCTGAATGTGTGGTTCTTCCACTATGACAGCTCCAAGGCTTATTGTTCATGGGGAGGGCCCATATACCTCTGCTCCCACTCATACACTGTATAATCATGTGACCATTTGTATTCTTGAATTTTCAATATATTTGCAAGGTGAATCTTCCATCAAATGTCTAGTAATGCCCTACCATCCATGATCAACTTAGAATATCTAATATCCAATGCTATTACTCCATCCATGATTAAATCAAACTTGTCAAGACTCAACTCAACATCCTATTGTATGCAAGTGATGTACTGTGGAACAATCTAGCCAAATTCACTCTTCCATTCATTGAGGTCCTTCAAGTGGTCATCAAATTTCAATATTTTTGGCACAAACCAATAATTTGGAGTATGAAATGAATCTATTCTTGTTCTAATCTTTTGGTCCTCTCCTTGCATATATTGGAATTCATCTATAACAATTTTTTCCATCTGCTCTATAGGTTTTAATGCTGGAGGAGCCTCAATACTCCTTTGTAAGATTCTACACAAGGTTACCAATGTGTGGTGTATGGGCTGCTAGTTCTTAAAGAGGGGATCCAATATGGGTAGATGTGTTTTCATTTAATCAATTGCTTGTGTCATTGAGATATAGCAATCATACACACTTTCCAACTTATCCATAATTAGCTTTATCCTATGCTCGAGGACCTTCTCTAAAACATTGTAGATTTGCTTATTCACTCGTTCCTTACCCTCATTATTGGCTTTCTTTAACTCTTCAATCTCCTATCTAAGAATGCTCACTTGTTTAGTAGAAGAACTTTCTATATCAACTGGTGGAGCAGGAGGACACTGGTATAACATTATTTCCTTGTTCTGTGAGGGGCCCGCTCCTTTCAATTGTTCCTTCAAATTCACATTTTCCATGAAAAATTTATTGACTTCACCATTTAAAAACTTTTGTTCCTTTTCGTACTCTCCCAATCCAGCTTCAATCTCCTTAACTGCATCTTAGGTGAACATAGCTGAATGCATTGTCATGGTTGCAACTTCTAGAGGAGATGTATCCTTTAATGATTTCACCATAGCCGTCACTTTCATTTCCTGCACTACATCTAGTAACCTTTGTTTTGTTTTACTCTTTTGTTTGGCCTAAAATTCCAAGGTTTCAATCTTAGGGTTATACCCTATGCCACTTACCCCTTCATCCAATTCAAAATCAACAATCATCATTGGGTCCTCTTGTGTTCTCACTTGATCAAGTAAAAACATTTTCTTTAATTCCATACTAGGGACAGTAAGTATATTAATTTTCAAAATCATCTCTCTAGCCTCTTTTGGGTTGGCATCAATATTATCAATCCTTAATTCATTAATAGTTTGGGCTACTATCTGGTCATGTTGGGATTCCTCAGCTCCCATCTTATTTATTTCAACCCTCACTTCAAAATTTCTCATTTTCATCTTAATCCAAAAGTATTTAAATTCAGGGGTTTTGATAAATTCATCATCTTCCAAGAACTTGCGAGCTACAACTACCCTGCCATCATCATGCATTTCTCTTTCTCCTTGTACCTCAATATCAGCTCTAGCTTCAGACCTGTGGGATTTAGTTTCAAGAATAGGTTGGTCCACTTCAACATCATCCTTGAAATGTCTTAACACATTAACTAATTCTTCTGTATCGCTAACCTCCTCACTTATTTCATAGGAAACAAGTCTATCTCTTATGTATTTTGTTTTTTAGAAGGTGGTTGTTCAAGAGGTGATCCTAGAGAATCATGACATACTAAAATAGTAACTAGAGTTGGTTTTGTAATTACAATACCACTCGGCCTTTTGGGACACAATTTGGAAAGTCTCCTCGTATCTTCTGCAATCTTATATAATTCATAAAACTTATCAATTATCATACCAATCCTCTTGATAGGATCTACTTCCTCTATGAAATAAATTAAGAAATCATTGTGCTTCATCTTTCTTTCTTCCTCAAGCCTTTTCATGCGTTCCCATTTTATCCTCCTATCATATACATGTTGAGGAGTGAAACAATTTCTGATTACATCTTCTTCATAGTCAATTTGGTGAGTAACCATAGCCTTAGTAAGGATGGCGTGTCTTATAAAATTCATGTGACCCTCAGGGTCAAAATCTCTTTCCTTTCCAGACTATAAAGAGTACCTTGATTTTAGATGATTCTACAACTCTTCAAGTGTATTGGATCCCACTGATAGTTCCCAACATGTTGACGAATTGGGTAGAAATGTACCCTTCCTTTTTTTACTCATGACATCCTTTTCCATCCATAGAATCTGCCACATGAACTCTAAAAAGGCTAATCAAAGGGGGAAAAACTTTGGTATTATATGTGGGGCCTGTGGGCATCCATAAATCCTGATTATTGTGCTATTTGGTAGAAAAAACCAATCACTGAAGTTATGAGTATGGCCTTGCTCAAGTTTCAAAGCCAAAGGTCTTAACAATTGTAGTACAAGTGTGTGTAGTCTTGGTGGTTGGTGGCCAAGAACTCTCATAATTTTGTACACAAACTCATCATAGAATATCACATAATTTGAATTCTTACATCTACTGTCCCATATATAACACCATAGTTACATTGGCAAAAAATTACCCTACTTGTCAATCTGACCCAAACATGTCCTTTTACTCCATCTATCTTTCTTTTGGTATAATATTAGGTGGAACAACAAAGAATATTTCCTGAATGTTATGGGGGCTCTATTTTCCATAACTTGCAAAAATGCTTCATGCAATGCTTTCTCAAGATATGAGGAAAAATCATATTCAATGTTCATCTCAAGGTTTTGGATCCTCATAGCCATCATCATTAAACTAATTGGCATTCACTCTTCTACATCTATCCCAAGTACTTGACAGAGAGAAAAGTAGGTTTTATTGAAATATAATTGGAAATATGAGACTTCAAATGGTTTAGTAGCAGAAGGGGATATAGGAATCACCCTGTTGTTCACACCCATTTTCATGTAAATGGGGACTTCATCACTTCTATGGGTTTTCCTCAATCTATTATATTCTTCTTTACTTCTTTGCAAATCAATTTTAGTCAGGGCTTGTTTGTTTAGGTCAAAACATTCAATGATGGCCACTTTAGTCAACACAACTAATGGTTAACCATCTAGAAATCTCATAGACCTAGTAGCAGGATGATAACTTTGATCCAATACTCTGATGAAATCTACATCTATACAAATATTTGGGACAATTAACCTGGCCAAATCTAATTCCCACATATTTGACACTGAAATCTTGCCCTCCCTTTTGTCATAAAAGTACCAAAATAGTTCCCACCTGGAGATAGGGATAAGTGAATCTCTACAACCATGAGCCACATCATTAAAAACATTCTTAAACCCTCTCTCAATTGATTTAGGGAGTATATCCATGATAGACTGGTGTAAGGACCTCTTTTTAACCTTAGATTCTTCCTTTTTAGTTTCAAGTTCTTTCTTCTTGGGTGGCATGATGTCCTTTTTAGTTTTAGGTTCTTCCTTCTTGGGCGGCATGATGTTTAACTATCTTACTTCTCCTAGTGTATTGGAAATGAAGAATTCCAAACAATCGTGTACTCATAAAACTTAATTCACACTTTAACTATCTTACTTCACCTATACTTTTGTAATGCAAAATTCCAAACAATATTGTACTCGTAAAACTTAATTCACAAGAGTTATGTGCACTTAACTTGGTTATGATGGTTGTAGAGCTTAACCTCCTCGAAATCCCAGCTCCCCGCATGATAATTTTTTGCAAATGAGTGCAAAGAAAATGTCTAATTCTTGGTTTAATGGCTTCTGAGCTCAGTCATGTCAACATTAATATCAACCTTATGCCAAATATTTTGCTCATAGTTTGAGTTTGAACATGCACCATTGATTTTACAAGATCAGATGGTTGATGTGGTTCATACATTTATTACCACTTTATCTCCACCACTTTCTATAACTACCACGGGATAGAGGGGTATAAATCGCTATACCACATGCTTCTTTGCATTTCACCATGTGGTAGTGGGATCCTTACCTCTATACTGCAAGCTTGACTTGTTTAACTCATAGTACTATGGTTTAAATTAACAGTTATCACCATACAACATGCTTCGTCACATCCTTCCACGATATAGTGGTTCATACCACCCTACCGCATGCCTTTATGATCTTCCTCATAGGATGGTGGGTTATTCCCTGCTATATCACACCCTTCATTTTTCCTTCTCACAGTATGGGAGTTTATGATGTATTTAAATTATCTCATACCATCCAACTGCGTCCTCATCATAATACTTTTGTGGTATGGCGGTAACAATATTCATGTTGTCTGTTACACACCGCTAGCCAACCAAGGGTTCATATTACTACTATGGGATCGCTAAAAGAGACTATTAAGGGATTTGGAATGTTTTTAGCTAGACATGTTTTTGCTTAAGTATATATATGATGAATTTTTGGCTTTGTATAGGTCTTTCAGTGTCGGTCAAACCTAAAAAAATTATATGTTCAGTAAAAAATAGAAAGGAATATAAGGGTCAGGGCTCGGGTCATGGAGCTCAAGGTTAATTGGGATGATGGAACTAGGAAATTTTTTAAGGTTCTAACACACCTCATGATGAAATAGACTATGTGTTTCCTTCATCCTGCTTGTGTTATGTTTTTATGAGTTCTTCTCTTGTGAATATATCCCTAAGGAAAATTTTTCTGATACCTATAATTATAAACATCTTGGTTTTTGACTGTACATTCTTTTTAATCTATAAACTAAATTTTATTTTAAGTTTCCATTTGCAGCTATCAACAAATTGGAAAGTCAACAATTATCAACTTATGAACTCAATAAAATTTTATTGATTCAAGTTGTTGATTTATACATTATTGTTTATTTAGAATTTAGGAAATGAAGACAAGGACTGTAAGGTGCAAATTAGATGATAGTGATAATAATGTTCAAATTCTAGAGACAAAATATGAGTGCGCACGTACTGAAAAAGTGGCCAAGAATAACGAATATTTTTTGAGTCTTGGTTTGAAAAGGAAAGTTGTACATCCACTAAGTAGTATATTATTTGTTTGATAGTGTCAAATTTTATAGGCAAGAGCTTTATGTATATAAGACATAATATGATTTTTTTTTTTGTTTTATAGGAAACAAAAAGAGTGCAAAGAAAATGTGGAGAAAAAACAAAAGGAAAAAAATTACAATGACGCCATCTCGTAGAAGCCAACTCTTTTGTGCTTCAACAAATGTAGTTGGTGAAAATGATAGTTGTGATGATGTGCATCCTGGTATAGCACTTGGTGATGTGCAACCTAATATAACACATGGTGATGTGCAGCCTGATATAGCACATGGTGATGTGTAACCTAATATAGCACATGGTGATGTGCAACCTGATATAGCACATGGTGATGTGCAACTTGATATAGCACATGGTGATGTGAAACTTTGTGATGATCTCTTAGGACTAAGTTTAAGAGAGATTATTGAAAAACATTAGGGCAAAGGAATAGTAGGTATGTAGATGATTTTTTCAACATCAAAGGAAGTGTTTAATAATGTGGAATCCATGGAGACTGGTACGGATCTACCTAGTCATGCCACACCTGATGTGGCCAAGTAGCATGAAGTTATGGTTAATGAAAGTCATGAAGAGAGACTGTTTGCATCTACTGTACCTCAGAGTGCACCTGTTGCATCTAGAAATTTTGATGGAACTAGTGGATCAGTTAGAAATACTAGTAGTGATAATTTAATAGAAGATGTGGATGATTTTGTCAAAAAACCAAGATTGAGTCAAGATTTGTATAGATCTATTGAGAGAAATGTAAAAGAAATAAAATTAGAAGGAAATAAGCCATTCTTGCTTGAGGTATCGAGAGATGGTGAGCCCATTGGACAAAATGTTGCAAAGTGGGCCACTGAGTTGGGTGTAATATGTACAACCCATTTGGATTTTTGCAAATTAAATTTTGTAGAGCAAGATCCATGAGTTGTGGAAAATGTTATACAAAAATGGAAAATGCTTTTGAGATGATTGGTGGACAAATCTCTAGAAAATATTAAAAGAAAAGGATGAGAGTTTGATTAACAATTATAGATACATATGCAGAAAAAAATCATGTTGGGAAAAGAGAGGTTCGACTCCAGTCTATCTCCCAAAGAGTTGGAGGCATTGAGAGAAAGTATGCATTTCGAAGAATATTTGGTAAAGAGTAACAGATGCAAGAGAGCAAGAGATAATGTGAGGGCTGGATATACATTTGGCTGAGGTGGGTTACACACCAAAATGGACAAATTTACAGTAAGTGTATGAATTTTTGGTTCAATTTACATTATGTTATTTATTTTGATTTTTTATTAAACTAACTATAGGTTGAAATTGACATTTTATTTTAGGTGGAAAATAGTAATAGAGAAGCAGGTGCAGAAGATATTATCAATTATATGGCAGCACTAGATGCTAGTAAATCTAAAAGTAGGATGAATTTGAAATCTAGTTCATCAATAAAGATTTCACAATCATCTTTTCAATGCCCAGTAGGAGCCTCTGTAGATCATGTCAACTCATATGAACTAGGGTACCAAAAGGTAATGAGTTCCATATTAGGTCTCAGTTAGCAAGTTACGTAGTTGGTTGAAACCGTTAACCCTATGGTTTTTGCATAGAATGAGCATAGATCCATGGATTCAAATGAGGTAAGAGGCTCTATTGATCTCATTTCTTCTTGTTTGGTAGTTCTATATAAAAATTCCTTTTAATATGTAGATTATTGAAATCTAAGAGTAGGAGAATCCAACCCAGTTTCTTTATTTTTGGAGTGATCCAAAAAATGTTCTTTTGGACAAATTTATAACTTGCATTCTTTACTTGACTATTGAATTCTTTGTATATTTTTTTGCATGATGGTTAAACCACACACAGAGTAATTTTTTCAAAGCAATAGGAAAACAAAAATTCCTTCAGGGTGTCAACAGAGCTATCGGTATTGATAGTGATGAAGTGGACAAGAATGTGCAACACAATCATCTTAGTTGTCCTGAAGTTGAGGTAATTAATATAATAGTTGTTAGTTATCTGTCCCAATTTTTTGTCATTCTTCATGCTTAAAATGTTCCTTTAGACAAAAAATTATATCTTTTGCATTCTTTACTTGACTTATATTAATTTTGTATGATGAGTAAACCACGTGATGTAGAGAAATTATATGAAAGAAGGACAAAAAGAAAAAGGCCTTGCCAATAGAACTCTCTGCAAAGTTGTACAACTTAATGTCTGCAATGATGTTGAGAGTGGTTATGATGATGAACTCGATGAGAATGCACATGATATTCATAGTGGTAGTCGTGTTGAACTTGATGTGAGTGCTATGAAACCACATGCAAGTAAGTACTATTCAAGTAATTAATGGTTGTTTTATTATGTAAATAAGGGTAATCATTACCTATTTGATAGAAGTTGGACTTTAGAATAGTACTGAAGTGTAATTAGCTAGTCTACATAGATTATGGAATTAAGGGAGAACATATAACTTACATATGGAATCTTAGAGCTTAGTTGTAATAGAGTGTTTTATAACAGCACATACAAAAACTGATTTGCTCCAATACATAAGACATTACATATAGCTGTCAAAAACAATATAATGTGTGTTATATATTTCAATATAATGTGTATTTTTTTAAAATTTTGAAGAAATTTATTGATAAAATCCAAGAAGGGGATGCAGTTGAGGTGTTGGATCCGCATGATGGTGCTTCTATAGGCATTGGGTGGATTTACTCACTATCTATTGTACATGGAGTCAAATTGAAAGGAATATGAGATGCAAATGTATGTATTTTATAGGTATCAAGTAACATACCCCTTCCTCATGCAGAAAAAATAGATGGAGTTGTCCATTTGAAAGAGAAACTAGGGACCTTCGCATGGTGACCACTAAAATATTTGAAAAAAATCACAGAGAGTTAGCTGTAAGTGTAGAAGAGAAAAAGAAGGGTTAGCAGCAGCAGAGTGTGGAGAGTGAACTTGCAGAAATAGAATGTACTGAGCGTGAATAAGTTGAACCCAAACAAAAACCAAAAAATCTGATTTGGGTGTACATTCTATGAGTAGAACAAAGAATGTTCTATCTTACTGCACCTGTAATGTAAAACCCCTTGATTATGCCTTTCTCTTTTTGTTTGGGTTCCACTCATTCAAACTGGTGCATTATAGAAGAGGGGATATGTTGTGTAAGTAGTAGACACAGTGGATAGGGGTGTAGAAAAAGAAGTAAATACAAAGTAGATAAAGAGGTGTAGAGAAGAGGAAAAGTTGTAGAGAGTGCAACATACATGTATGTGCAGTTGTAAATAAGTTGCAACATAGAATTTTCATCAAAATTGTAACATCTTGCATAACCAAAAAAAAGGCATTGTAACTCATTTTTCTCAGTCAGAACACTAAAAAACACACTTTGTAATAGTACATTTTCAAAGAAAAGAGACATTTTTGTCTTGTATTTTCTATAAGAACACGTTTTATCAATAAAATTTTAGTGTTTTTGCTTCTTAATAGTTGTTTCATTATGTGCAAATGAATGATTGATTATGTTTTTATGTGTTTTTATATGTTTAAACCTCAATTAAAGAATTTTCTCATTTCCAACACTTATAGGCAAAAATCAATGAACAAAAACAATTAAATAAACTACCAACTGACAAAAATCAGTGTTAATAAATATGACTAAATATAATGATTATGCAATTAATAAACAATGTATCAATATACCTATTAGTTGACAAAAATCAGTGAGGAAAAACAATTAAATAAACTACCAAATTGATCAAAATGATGATTAAAATTAATGACTAAATACACTACCAATGGATGAAAATCAATGAATAAAAATGACTAAATTAACAATAAAATATACCAATAAATAAAAAAATGACTGAATAAGTGACCAGTTTAAAACATTCAACGCCTAAATTAATGACTAAATCACACACTACCAAATCAATCAAATTAATGACTACATCAACGACCAAATCAATCAATCAGATGACTAAATTAACGAGCAAGTCGATCACTTAGATGACTAAACCAACAACCAAATCGATCAATCAGGTGACTAAATTAATGACCATATCGATCAACCAAACAACTAAAAATAGTTTAGTCATCAATTCAATCACATTATAAATGACTGGAAATAAACTACTATTGGTCACACGACCATGTTCAGTCATTTATAAGTAGTTTTTAGTAGTTTTCCCAGTCACATATTGTTGTTTCTGTACTAGTGAAATGACTACTAGAATGCTCAGAATTATCAAAAAAGGATATGGAACCACAAAAATTTGACAAGTCCTATCAAAAGGTTCAATAATGAAGGTCTCTCTCAATGGGGAGAGAAGGATGCATTACCATTAGACATTGTGAATTTTTAGATAAGGGTGTTTTTGATAAGATGAGTAGGGGAAAGGGCCCCTGATCTTGTACAAGAGCATATCAGTCAGGAACAACAAAATTGGACCAGAATAGTAAGGAGAGGAGACAACAAAAACAACAAAAGCCTCTCCAACCACAACCACCAGGAACAGACAAAAAACTACATTAAAGGAAG
The DNA here is from genome assembly GCA_007258455.2 of Sequoia sempervirens. Lineage (NCBI taxonomy): Eukaryota > Viridiplantae > Streptophyta > Pinopsida > Cupressales > Cupressaceae > Sequoia > Sequoia sempervirens. The sequence continues at coordinate 681,775,558 of VDFB02270651.1, read as the reverse complement.
ATATTTAAAATCTTATCAATAAGCTAGCATCTTAAAAGCCAAACTAGACTATCATCAACCCAAAGATACTAAAGGCTAAGCCTGTCCATAATGTACCCAAAGTTGTGAACCAACAAAACATAAATAGTCCAAATATAAATTGATTCTAGGCTATATAACCCAATAACAGTTAGAAAAAAACAATAAAGACTAAAACCCCTATAGACCAAGACATAGAACAAGAAGAAAAGAGATAAAAAAAAGGATTAAGAATCCTCAATAAGGCTCCAAGTCTTTCTAAGCTCATCCACAGTAGCTTCAAAGCAATCCTTATCCTCCATAGGCTTGGGGCACTCCATCTCATCCTATTTACCTTTTTTTTGTTGCTACTTTGTGATCTTTCCCTATCCAAAAATCGTACCCATTATAGATTTTTTTCATGATTGCATCCACAACCTTACAAAAATTATTAATAGCAACCTCAATAGCTTGAAATTTTTCTGAATTGTCATTCTTCTACAATTTTTTTTCAAATTGTTCCATTATTCCCACAAGCATGTCCACAGTAGACTTTTCAATATCCTCAAAATCCACCAAAGGGGTTTGTTCATTAAGAGTGGAAGTAACAATGTTAATGGCTTCAAGACCAATTGGGGAAACATTTTTTTTCCAAATTCCCCTCACTATCTCCCTTACTCATACCCTCACCCAGATCATGCACCTCCTCCTGATGGGGATTATCTTCTTCCTCTTCTTGGATGGAGTTCTCAATCTCATTCGACATCGATGCATCCTCCTCTTCCAATAATCTAGTCTCCCCTAGATTGTTAGGAACATATTCCGGCTCTGAGGAAGCCTCTCTATCTTCCCTGGCCACTTTTTTCCCTTTCTTGTTCTCCTCACTTGAGGAAGTCACACTCTTCATACCAGTAGAATTTTAAGTTTTCCTATCTTTTTCCTCACCTTTAGAGGCCACTAACACCAGAAAGGAGGACCTTTGACCCATTGGAGGGGTGGACCCACCATCAGGGTTGTCTTTTTCATCCTAAATAGTAATAGTGGGAGAATCAGGGTTTGATTATTTACTAACCACCTTTCATTTTTTGCTAACCCTTGATGACATGGGATCTTTAATGTGTTTATCAGGGGTGGTTTTGAGAAGCTCAGACCAAGAAGGTTTTGCATTCTTTGGAGAAGGGGTTTTGGATTTTTTGGTGACATTAACAAGGGAGTGGGGTCTACTTTCAATTAACTCAATTTTCATTGAGATTGTAGGGGGCTGGTTACCTTCAAGCAAGCAAAGATGTTAAATACCTTACTAATTGAGTCTTTCCATGGTCTTGTTGCCATATAACTCTAGGAGTTATCATATTGAAAGTTGGGGATCTATTTTAAAGATCAACAAGAAGTCATTAGTTATTATTATGTAATAGTTGATAGAGTACCCATGGATTCACACATTGAATTTTCACTTTAATTAATTTAATTTATGGTTCTAGAACTCAATGATTTTCCTGAAGAATAATTTCAAGGACCCTATACCTAGTCTAATTTTTTGGGTTAGCTAGAGTCAAGTGTAGATTTTATGGATTAGGGTTCTATGGAATCTTAGTTATGTGAATATGGAGATAGGAACCATATTGATATCTCAAATCATAATAGTATTGTATTGAACAATAGAGTTTGAAAAATTATGTTTAGTGAGGGCTTGACACCTTATATCGATTAATTAAAAGGATATAACACTTTGATTTTGAAATGCAGGGAAAGGGAACCCACTTGGTTTTTTCCTTAGGGTTTGAAATCTTTCCTAAATTTCATGAAGGGGGTTAGGAAATGATGGATTGAAAATGAAAGGATGGAATGAGGATTTAATAGATTTAGATAAGGCATGGGATTGAATTACAACCTAATAGGTGAGTCAACCAACCCTTAAAAAAATTCTAGAAATGTTGTAATTATGAAATGTAATGATCTAACTAGACTAGGAGTTCAATTTACTATTTTGATACATATACAAAAAGTACAAAAGTTCACAAAAAAATTGGACAACAAAAATGAGTAGAGCAGGACACTATGCACTTGTGATTCAAATTGGGATAGAAAATGGAGGACACAAATGTCCAGGGTGTGAGTGTCCTTGTATACTTTTCCAGATCTATTTTTGGTGTCATCTAATGTTGGATCTAAGCTTCATATTTTTATCTTAAGATTTGTTGCAACATTGCCAAATATTTCTATTACCAAGTTTTCGTAGATTGACAAGATGTAGGTCTTCAAATGAAACAATTAATTATTTGTCTTCGAGCTCCTTTCAATGTTCTTCAAACTTGATATTTGCACATTCACAAAGAGAATAAATGTTGGGCCATTTAGGGGATTTCCTTAGTCAAACCCTTTGTAAGTGTTTCCACTTCCATAATGGCAATAAAGCTTTGAAGATGCTGCTCTTGACTTGCTCTTGATAATATTAATTGCTATTAATGTTCACCTCTTGCTAGTTGATGTTTAAATGATGCAATAACTAGGTATTTATAAGCATTTATTCAATTTATTGAAATTTAAATCTCGATGGTTGACTTTAGACACTTAAATTCAAATATTAAATTTCCACAATTGACATATTTCAATTTGGAGGGAAAATATGAGGACACTCATGCCCACGGCATGAGTGTCCTAGACCTATTTTCTAGGAAAATTAGTGTTAGGGGAAATGTATTAGATAAATGCAATTGATTCTTTCTTGCAATTCCTAAGAAATTATCAAAATCAGCCATAGGCTACATAATTTAGGAAATTAAATACTCAATTAGGTCTAATAATTTAAGGGGGGGGGGGAAACATAAGGTGAAATTATCATGGGTGACAATTTATGATAGTACAAATTTGTATTAAATTCATTAAAATTTGGGTTTCTATACATGGGCTAAACTATTTTCTATTAAAGATATCATTTTGAAGTAACAAAGTTGATCCATAAATGCAACTTATCTTATCAAAAACAAAGTGGATCCATAATTTTTTAAGGATTGTAGGCTCAAAGATGAGGCTATATACCTCATCCTAAAGCTAGGAAAAGAGATTCAAAAGCCACACTCTAGTTACTGTCATAACTCTTTGAAATATCCTTGGGAGGAGGTTCATCTTTTCCTTTACACTATATCACTCTAGAAGGTAGGTTAAAAACAATTTTCCATATAATTTTATGCTTCTAAATCACTTCAAAACTACAAAGTGTATTTCTTTTCCTTTATACTTGCTATCCTCATTAGAGAATTTCATAAAATAATTTAATAAAGCCTTTAGTCCCCCTTTAAAGAAATGGTAAATCCTTCTTATTAATCACATTCACCATAAATACCATGCCCCCAAAATCTTAAATAAGAAATACTATAAAAAGAAGAGTTTGAGAGATTCCTCTATTTTAAAATTTAAACATATAGGAGATAATTATGTTTCTTTAGGTGATTAATTAGGATATTTTTGTGGTGATTATACTTTGTTGCACTATTTTATCATTAGTGTTTTCATTGATATTAACCTATGTCAACCTCTAGTATGGTTACGATGAGAAGGTGTTTGTGGTGTTGAGAAGGTGTTGCAAATATAGCATGGTCACTTGGTTTCCAAGTGCTTTTAAAAAAATTGCATAAAGAGTGTACAAGGTGAAAATGGTGTGTTCTATATTGTGCTCTACATTTCTTCATGCTTGAATACGTGCTTGTGCCATTTGGATGTGATTTTTAAAAGTGCTTAGAGGTGTAATACCCATAGTTTTAGGTTCTAGACCATGCGGCAATAGAAGATGTGTTTGACAGTGTTTGGCTTGTGAAGGAGGTTGTCTGGGAGAAATGGAATTGCTCTGCATTTCTCAGTGTTGAAGTTTCTTTCCTTGCATATTTAGGATTGTGCTAATGATGCTTGTATATATCTTCCCTTGGAAGGTTTGGTGTTCAACTATTCCGCAAGCTTAGTTTATGAGTTATGTTTTAGTGGCAGTTTGATTGGTTGCATAGGATTATAGTATTTTAAATTGTAGATGTTTGAACTCGTGTTGAATATTATGTTGTTCTTGGAATATTATAATATTTTTTTCAATTTTTCTAAGTGGTCTATAGGTTTTTTCAGACCTGGTGAAGTGTGAATGTGGTTGCTTGTTAGCGCTAATGCTAGTTTGGCTGACTTGGCTTGTTAGCATTACTTTTGGATGTGCTTCATGGTTTGTGGAAGCATGGTGTAGCATTTCAATGTAGATTTGTGTAGTGGTTAACCATTGGTGTGGTCTACCTTCATTTCTTTCCACCATGGAAGTGTTTGGTGCCAACCTATTTGTTTGTTGCATGTTTGAGGTGCATTCATTTTATTGAGGCCAACCTAAGAGAAGGTTGTTTGAGGTTGTGGAGGATATATATACAAGTTTAATTGTTGGAGAAGTGTTTGATGTGAAGAGTGGTGTGAAATTTGGTCTATATAATCAAGTGTTGAGATTTGAGTGTGAGAATGAATTCCTATGACTACCAAAAGTAGTAAGAAGAAGGTGTCTACATTTCAATGTACTTGAAGTTGTTGGAGGTAGTGAGTTGAAGGTTGCAGATGGTGTAGAGTTTTTGTGGTGGATTATCATTTTTCTTTGAGGTAGTGAAACTCCTTGTAATAGTTTCTTTATATTCTCTTTCTATCTAGGTAGTGATCCTTTCATTCTTTCTTTTGGATAATGAGCCCTTCTGGCAGTGAGCCTTTTGTAATTGATGTTTCTATTCACATATATGTGAGTTAATCCTCATCATGGATTTTCCATGATTAGGGTTTTGCACATAAAATTTGGTGTTCTATTGTGTATGGTTGTTGTTGTGTAGATATTTCATTTTTTTACATTCATGTTGATGCAGTATAAGGGTTTGAAGGTTAATGAGGGTTTTAAGGTTCTAATATACAATGAATTCACCCCTTATTGGTTGTCTTATGTGTCTAACAATTGGTATCAAAGCAGAGGTTCCTTAGAATAAGATTAACCACTTGAGGTAGATTTGGATGACGCACAAGAATGGTGCCATAGATCATGTGTTCGATGGAACAAGTTATGTCTTTTGGAAAGCCAAGATGGAATCATTTATCAGTTAAACATGGATATACTATGCCTACTATTTCTCCAACAAGTGAAGATGATATCAAGGATTATGAGAATAATGGAAAAGTGAGGAATGCTATCTTGAGTGGACTCTTTGATTTAGAACTTTTTAAATTGATAAGCTACAAAACTACTAAAGAAGTTATTGAGAAGTTGAAGAGAATTTATGAAGGAGACAATAAAGTCAAGCAAGCAAAGATGCAAAATTTCAAAGAAAATTTTGAAACCCTAAGGATGTTAGAAGATGAAGATATTGTAGGCTACATGCACAAGGTGGATGGAATTTTCAATTCTATCAATGGTCTTGGTGGAAATTTAGAGGAAAATGAAGTTGTAAAAAAGGTATTGAGAACTCTTCCTAAATCTTATAGTGCTAAAGTTTTTGCTACTAAGGAAGCTTAGAATTTGGATCAATATACTAGAGATAAAATGTTTGGTGCTTTAACCACTTTTGAATTAAGAGAGTTTGACGAAGAGGCTTCAAGGAAAGAAACTACTTTTAAAGTCAACAAGAAAGAGAATAATGATGAATTTGATCTAGATGATCTTGATTATGTGGAAGAAAATTTTGTAAGGAGATTGAAAAAGGGCACTAGAAAATACAAAGGTAAGTTACCCTTCAAATGTTTTAATTGTGGAAATATAGGTCATTATTCTTCAAAATGTCCAGATAGAGTTTCAAATGAAAAACACAAAGATCATAAAGGTAAATATTTCAAGAAGAGTTATTATGTTAAAGAAGACAATGATATATTTGATGATGGAAGTGATGAATGCTTGTTCATGGTTTTGAATGTTGGAACTAATGTTACTAACCTTGAAAGATGTGTGAAGGAAATTGCTTTGAAAATAGGTCACGATATTGAAGGAACTATGTTAACTTCCTTTCATGCAAGAGAGGAGAGAAAATAGTGGATAATTGATAGTAGATGCTCAAATCATATGATAGGTGATAAGAGTAAATTTTTCAAACTTGAAAATTACGATGGTGGTCTTGTTAAATTTGGTGATGATACATCTACTAAGATCTATGGAAAAGGTTCAATTAGTTTTGATGGAAAGCATAAGAAAAATGATTTCATTTATGTCAAGGGTCTCTGACATAATCTTCTCAATTTAGGATAAATGTGTAGTAGAGGATACAATCTAGTGTTTTAGGATGATGGTTGTGAAATTAGAAAAGGAAGCTCTAGAACTTTGGTTGCTACAAGGAGGACAAAAGGAAATGTCTATCAGCTCAAAGGTGTTGGTGGTAAGTGCTTTATGAATCAAATAAATGAATGTTGGCTATGAAATAGAAGAATGTGTCACATCAATTTTGATAGCCTAGTGAAGATCAACTCCACTATTGTTCTAAGAGACATGCCAATAATTACAAAGCCTATCAATGTAATTTGTAAAGAATGTCAAAATGGAAAACAAAGGAGAGGTTCAAAACTAAAGAATACTCTACTACAAGACCATTGGAGTTGGTGCATACAAACCTATGTGGACCTACTAGAACAAGAATCTCTCAAGGTGATAGGTATTTTATGTTGTTAATAGATTAATTTAGAATGACTTGGGTGACATTTCTCAAAGAAAAATTAGAAGCTCTAGATAAGCTTAGATAATTTAAATCTATGGTTGAGAATGAAATGGATTTGAAAATCAAGTGTTTGAGGTATGATAGAGGTGGTGAGTTCACCTCCAATGAGTTTAACATTTTTTTAGAAAATGATGGGATAAAAAGGCATTTATCAGCTCTTAGGACTCTATAGCAGAATGGAGTTGTGAAAAGGAGGAATAGGACAGTTCAAGAGGTAGCAAGAACCATGTTGAAGGAAGAAAATATAACAAATGTCTACTAGAGAGAAGTGACTCATACCACAATCCACATTCTTAACAAAGGTCAAGCAAGAATGAACAGTTCAAAGACCCCCTATGAGCTATGGTATGGTAAAAATCCTATTGTGAAATATTTTAGATTGTTTGGAAGTAAATGTTATATTAGGAAAGATGAAGAGAACTTAGAATTTTTTTATTTAAGATCAGATGAAGGAATCTTCCTTGGATATTCTACAAAGAGAAAGGCATACAAGTGCTACAACAAAAGGCTAAAAAAAATTGAAAGTGCAAGTGTCAAAGTGGATGAAGAGTCACATCAGAGATTAGTGTTAATAGAAGGATATGAACCTGATGAACCCCATTGCAGAGAGGAAGAAAAAGAAGAAGAGAAAGAAAAGAAGATGCTAGTGGAAGAGGAAGAATCTCTAGAAAAGAATTCTAAGACTCCCAAGTATGTGCAAAAGAATCATTCTGAGGATCAAATAATTGGAGAGAAAAGCAAAGGTGTGTTGATAAGAAGAAAAGCTACCATGATAGAGGAATAGGTAAAATTTTGTTTACTTTTTGAGATAAAACCTAAAATAGTAACTGAAGCATGCAAGGATGAAAATTGGATCAAAGCTATGGATGAACTGAGGTAGATTGAGAAGAATCAGTCATGGGAACTAGTCCCAAGACTTGAAAATAAGAATGTGATAGGAACTAAATAGTTTTTCAATAACTAGTTGAATGAGAATGGAGAAGTTATCATAAACAAGTCTAGGCTTGTGTGGAAGGGCTACTCACAAGTGGAAGGAATAGATTTTGAAGAGACTTTTTCTCTTGTAGAAAGAATGAAAGCTATTAGGATTTTTTTGGCTTTTGCAACACATAAAGACTTTAAGGTATATCACATGGATGTAAAATTTGCATTTTTGAATGGTGAGTTAGAAGAAGAGGTATAAATTGAACAATCATAAGGTTTTTAGCTATAAAAAAAGATTCTGATATGGCCTAGAGGTTGAAGAAAACATTGTATGGACTTAAACAAGCTCCTAGAGCTTGGTATGCAAGATTGGGAAAGTACTTACTATAGAAAGGATTCAAAAAGGGTACTGCAGATAGAAACCTTTACTTTAAAGTTGAGGGAGATAAAATCTTGATTGTAGTTGTGTATGTTGATGATGTAATATTTGGAGGAAATGAGGTAATGTGTAAAAGGTTTGCAAAGGAGATACAAAATTAGTTTGATATGTCAGTGTTTAGGGAGATGAATTTCTTCCTTGAGCTACAAATCAACCAATCAAAAAAAGGCATATTCATTACATAATCAAAATATGTTAAGGAAATTTTAAAGAAGTTTGGAATGGAGGACTCTAAACCAGTATGTACTCCATGGATACTAATTGTGAATTGTACAAAAATGATGAATCCCCTAAGATTGATCAAACCAAGTATAGATCCATGATTGGTGGATTACTATATCTAATTTAAAATAGACTGATTATCATGCATGCTGTTAATTGTTTTTAATTCCCAACCTGGTCTCAAAGATAACCTATGATTTAGTCACTTTCAATGATTGGTTACCTTGAGTGATTGACCAATGAATAGGTGAAAGTTACAATAAAATTTCCTCTACACTTCACGCTCTGCAAAACATGGGAGGGTTATCCCTAATAGTATTTATCAATATCTTGTGCCAATTATCTCAAATATTGTAATAAAAAAATGTGTCCTTTGTATATGTGCTTGAGGTTTATGAAAATGAGAAGATATGGATAAAATCATTCAATCATTTTGACACTCTTAAGACCATAGGAAAAGATAAGAACTCACTTCCAACATACATTTTCAGTAAAAGTTAAAGATTGAAAGTATTTGAGTTTCATCTCGGGACTATAAATCACACACAAAGTCAAGAGATTAGTGCCTTATCCTAGGGATATAGAGTGATATCTAGTGCAATTGGGGTTCCATAACATTTCACCTAGACATTTAAAGCTTCACAATATTTCCTTACAATATTATGCCCATTAATACTCACCAACTCTACTTGTCAAATGTTGGTATTCATTAACACAAACCTATGTTCTCAATAAATCATTCAACCTATTCTTTGAATAAGTGTCTTAACCAGAAACATACATCCATAGACACAACCATGGAGACAAATTGAAAGATTCTTGATCTATTCATTCATAGTCTATGTAAACCATACATTAGGAGACAATTGGCCTCAAAATTTTTCCATTGAATTCCATAAAATGCCAGTACTATTATGCAACACTACTAATTACAATAATCAAACACCAAAACCATAGAATGACCTTGAATCCATTCTCTACAATTCATTACAAAATTCACCAAAAGGTTTATACAGAAGATCATGAATTCCCTTTTATAGAATAAGGAAGCAACAAGCTTCGGGCCTCTAGCACCATTCAATTCAATTTTTTAGTTACAAAATTTAAAACCCTAACCATGCATGAGGGAGAACTTTAGAAGATAAAACTATCACCATTAATATTGTAGAAGCACATTCCCATGTTACTCAAAAAATGTACATTAAAGAAGGTAGTTACACATTGAAAACAAAAAATTCCTTTCATCCACTCCTCTACTTTTCCCCATTTCTATGAACATCTTCATGTTGCACCATAATTGTTAGCTAACAGTTCTTGTTTGAATTCTAACCATTGGATTGAAAGTGGATGGCTGAGATTAAGTCCTTTGTGAAGTTTAAAACATAACCATTTGATCTCATAAGTTATAAGATCAATGGTTTTCGCATGCCTCTCGTACATCACATCCTCCTTTGGCCACTGAGAAACAACTTTCATGATGGCTTAGAGTCGCGTGATGAAATAATCTATCACTAGTTGTCCCATGAATATTCTTTTAATATGCATCCTTCTTAGTCTTCACATCGCATATCGCATTTGAGCCCCATGCCTTATGAATTGAAATTGTGATGTGAGGAAACCTTATGACATAACCTCATTGAACCACTTATCGATTAGAATATTCCCCTAACATATTCTTATATCACATATCACACTTCACTCATGAGCCATTTGAAATCAAAATGTGATACAAAGGATCCTCGTGATGAGAAATAATGATGACACATGTCCTTGAATATACTTTGAATATGCCTTCATCACACATCCCAAATAGCTTTAGTACTCCTAATACACAAAAGCAATATGAAGCACTTATGTGATGACCATTAGATTTCCTCCTTTCCACTATAGTTGTTGATCTCTAACATCGAATATCACACTTCTTCATACAACTCCCTTATTCAAATTTGTGATGCATAGACTTCTTGTGACGTAGATAAAATATTCTTCTAGCATATTCCTTTCTTCCTTTCTCATTGCACATTGCAAAAAATATTTAGCTTTCATGAAACAAAAATGTGATATAAAGATCACTTGTGATAACCATTAGATTTTATCCCCTTCATTGCAGCTATTGATCATGGAACATTGCACATCTTATCTGAGCCCCATGCTGCTAGGAACCAAAATGTGATGTGAAGGATGGTGCGATGGATGAACACTTAAGTGAAATAATAAGCACATGCACAATAAGTTGTTTTAAAAGGTGGGCATGCCTAGGAAAATGAATAGATGATGTTTAACAAAGGCAAAGGCATGAATAAAACTTAGGGCCAAATGAAATAAAAGATGGAAACTATCAAGGAAGGAAAAAGTTATAGAAACCATGGTGGCAACCGATGCAGTTCTAAAAACAACATGAAATTCCAACAACAATGATACTTAGCCAAATTTTTCATTCATTGATAAAAGTAGAGGTTATGGTAACCATGTCAGTGGCCGAAGAAGTTTTGATAACCAACCAAAACACTGACAATATTTAGACTTAGCCAAATTTTTAAAGACTTTGAAAATATGGGCTTAGGTGATGAAATGAAGTAAGGGGTTGGTCAAATCATGGATGCAAAGACATAAGACACCACTTAGACTAGCCAAAACTTGACCCAGCCGATCAACAAGAAAATAGAAAGGATGACCAAGGAAAAGAACAAAATTTAGGGTTTTAGGAGGGTTTTTTCCCTATGGTGAACCCTGTACACAAGAAGTGTAAACCCTAGCCCTCTCAAAACCATCATAACACATTGAAGCTTTGAATAGCATAACCCAAAACTCAAAAAATTTATAGACTCCATCATCGGCTCCTGTTTGGGGACATTTGTTCACCATGAACAAAGTGAGAATCCAACAATCTCTCGATGGAGTGGACCAAAATGTAGAGAAAAAATACAAAAACCTTGGACAAAGGCAGGAAAACCAAAAACCACATGTAAAGAAAAAGGTAGATTCCAAACCAAAACCTTTTTATGTAATGTACATGGAAAATACATACTTCAAGTGAAGTATGGCTTCATGAATTATCCAAGTAGTGGAAATTCCTGGAATTCACTTGTCAGACTTTGCAGATAATATGAATCTTCTCCATGAATACTACTGACCAGATAAGGATCAATGCCTTATCCATTAGGCGACAGAGTCACTGTATTAAATGCTCAATTCTTAAACCTCATTTGATGGCCCCAGGCCACAAAATGAAAAGAAGAACCTATGCTTGCCTCTGTCAAACACCAACTTGTTGAAGGAATTGATTCTCCTCAACCCACACTTATTTCTTCTACACCACTTCAACTAGTGTATCCCACTTCTTACAAGAATAACCATGTGATTACCACCAAGCAAGTGCATACTTGCTCCATGTTTGAGGTTACTGTTGCATGGAAACCAAATAACATATGCCACCTCAAGTCAACACCATATGAAACCATGGAACATTCACACTTGTTGACCTCCTTAGATGAATCAAGGAAAAAATAAAATGCTTCCAATTTACATGGAAAATAAAAATATTCCCTTTCATTATGTTGACTTGGAGAGGGAAATTCATCCTCTATCATGTCAAACTGAAAATTTTGAAGTTCAAGCATATGAGAATCATGAGCAACCAAAAAATCACCAACCTAGACAACTTGTTGTTGCTCATCATTACTCCAAGATGTATGCTGAGGGTCATTTATGATGACACAAACCTCACCAACAACTCCATTCATATCATGGGATATTTTGTGTGAAGAGCCATACTCTTTAGATTGTCTCCCTATTTTAATCTCCTGACAATTTGCTGAAACACATGTGCCATGAAAATTAGACCTATGACACATATCCATCATGCTTAGTTTAACAACTCTGCCCTCCCTTGACTCACTTGAATTACACTGCTCATGAGAAAGATTATAAGTTGCATATCTAGAAAAAAGGTTCTCATATGCATCCATGTGATAGACACAATCATATTCTTCAAGTGCAAACTCATCATAAAAAATGTCATCAGCTGTACCAACACTTGTCTTTGTATTTTCACTTTCATGTAAATCTTCATCAATGCTATCCTTATGCAAACATTCAGTGATAACTTCAAAACCAAAAACGGAATGGAAGAAGGTGAAATATAAAACAAGAAAGGAATTCCTTATTCACCACTCACATAACCAACATATGCATGCTCTACACAATGAGCTACATGAACTGATCTATCCAATGAATCTCTTGCACACATACCTTTTTCTTTGTCCACATTGTTGCAATAATCAACAAGGTCATATTCCCCACCATCAAACTAAAAATTATCATTTATTTCTTCATTGTAGCTTCTCATGGATTCTCCAACTGAAAGTCATCACACACTCTGTCATTTGCATTTGACATACTACCAATCTCAAGAGTATTCCATAGATCCATAGACTCCTTTGTCTCATCATCATGGAGGCTTGCAGCAACAATACCCTCATCTCTTGTAGAATCATCATGACCAAGTATACCACAACAATGATGATTACAAATCTCTTCTTCAAAAAGTATGTTCAATTCATGTCCCTCATCATTCTTATATCCAAGAAAACATGGAGTCCCATTGATCTTATATCCCTATTTTTCAGCATCTAACCTTTCCATATGAGGTTTAGAAATCCTTATACTATTAGCACCATCTAAACTAAGATGATTGTTGGAAAAATTTTCAACACTATAAAAAATATTCATAATATCATCATATAATTGTGAATATTCAAGAATACTATCATCATTTTTATTGAAACACTTCTCACCTAAAGAAGTTAGCTCAACTTCTTCTTGAAAGTATTCATAGTCACTAGGGTTGTGGAAAAAATTGTAATCACCTTGATCATCTGAATAGGAATGCTTTTCCCCTGGTTGCATGCTTACACCTGAACTAAATGATTCATCATGACATACTTTCTCCTCATTAATGCATTAGCATGTTCTTTCAATATCATTCACATTATTGGAACCTTCACCTAATAAAATGAGTTGAATCTCTATTTCTGTATTTTCAAAGAAAATAGGAGTGACTTCACATATTTTATTCATTTTCTCATGTCTTACATCCTAGCTATTGTGGATACCCTCTTCATCTGCATATATTTTCTCTTTAGGTTGCTCAAAAATAAAATCTTCACCACAAGATGCATTATTAATATCTTTTGCTATATGATCTAGACTCATTTGGAAATGTCTAGAAAAAGTACCATCACATAAGTGAGTTAGGAAATGATTTTCATACTTCTCTATCATTTCTTCAATCATTGCAATCCATTGATTTATGCACTCAAGGTTAGGGGGATTCCAGTCAGTTGGCATGGTACTCAGACCTAGCTCAATTTTTTCACAAAAAAAGTAAATACATACTAATTCATCAGGTCTATCTAATAATGGTATAAAAAACAAATGTTTCATGAATCTATCACGGAAATCATAATAGGATTCATCCTCACACCTTTTTGTATCACACAATGCATCAATAGGTGACATAGATTGAACTTTTCTTTAAAATTGTTCTTCAAACCTTTCTTGGATATGTAGATGTCTATTCTCAAATATGCATACATTGTCTATTGATATTCCTTCAAAATTATCAATGCAAAGTATTCCAAGATCTCGCCATGAACATATGGAATGCATTGGCAGACTAGAAAAACAATATTCAATAGTACTTTCTAAATTTCTTACAAAAATATTCATGATAATTTCCTCTTGATGTAGAGGAAGGTCTTGAGCAACTTAGTAATAGACCCAAGAGGCAGGGTACTCAACGCTCAACTCCATTTTGCTTGCTCTTAGAAGTAATTTCAGGGATACTAACAAGGGATTCTCAGAAAGACTTGATTCAAATACTTTGAGATAGTGCTCATGGATGGAAAATTTGTCATGGGTTCAACAACCTTGGATATAAAAATTTCAAATGAGGTGACAAAAAACAACTACCAAGGAAACTACACCTTGCATTGATCAACTAAATAGAATGGTTTCAATGTAACACAAAAGAAACCATTGGAGAACATTCAAAACCACAAATCAGCCCTGGGAGACCTCTTTTAGACATTCAAGAGTTGATTTCATAAATCATATAACCCTAGTTCCATGCACAAACCCCAACTTGATTTGATTCACATGCTTTCCTTATGGCTATCTAATAGTTCACTTGGGATAGTCAAAACTAAGCATGTAAAAACCTTTCAAAAATACTCCAAAACTATTTATTTAGGTCTAAGAGACCTCTAAAGAAATTTCCAAACCCTTATTGATGCTAACCCCTATTAAGAAAGTGCAAATATTTACACAAAAACTACAGTGTAAGAGTTTTACATAGTTTTTTTTAGCTAATTTGGAGCAGACTAGTGAATTTTTCTTCCCAACGCGTGCATAATAGAACCTCCAACCTTGAAAATATTAAATAACATACAAATATAGAATTTTGGGCGAGTTTTTAGCATTTTTGAATGGTGGAATCAAAGGATATCACATTTTGAAAGTCCACGGGTTATCCTAGCTAGGGTTTGGGAAGATTTAAAAAAAAAATGCTATATCTTCCTTATTACTCAATGAAATTTCATGCCACCACTTGCAAATGAAAGAATATTCATCACAATACAACATACAATTGACTCCCAATCAGTATAAAGACCGTACATGATGTACCATGAGTTTCTCAGGCTGCAAATTCTGGAAAACGTTGTTAGAACAGGGCAGCCTTCACCAAAATGGCCATAAATTTAGTAGATTCACATATCCACACTATTCAATTGATTTTAGACCCTCATCTATTCTGTACAGGCCGCACTAAATAGTAGAAAATGACTATAATGTTTAGAAAACACAAGAAAAAGCTTGCTTCATTCAACAAAACTTCAAAAAATCAACTTCACCACCTCCTCTTCGACTTTTGAAGGTGTATTTAAGCATTTACAACCATTTTGAATTGTTTCCCTTTTTGGTTTGTAATGGTTTCATGATTTTTGCCACTTGCACAATTGCATGACAACTATTTTTAGCAACTTTGACATTTTTTACACTTTCCAAATGACCCTCTTAACACTCCAAAAATGGATCAATCATGATCCCACATTTTCATAAATGACCTTATTAGACTCCAAGTAACCTAAGACTCAAAAATAACAAAAGTATGCCTAATAATGCCTAGTGAGGCCATGATGCCCCTACACCACCTCTACTTCTATTTGACAGTCTTCTATCAAATTAATGAAATCATGTAAATGTTGTGATGTTGATTCTTCAAAATTTCCTCTAAACTTAGGAAAGTATTCATTTATTTTTCTTGTGACCGAGTGTGGATAACCTTGGATTTTAGTAAAATCCAGAGGGTTATATCTTTCATTAGAGAAATGTTTTCTCTTAGGATATTACTTTTGTTCTATCATGACATTAAAGCTTGTAGAGGGAGAACCAAAATAGTTATACATATTTTTAAATGAAAATTTACTCCCTCTACAACTACTTACTTCTCAATATCCCTTCATCTCTTTCTTGTAGTGCTTATTTTCACTCAATAGGGAACCAATTTTATCTTCAAACTTTACAAACATGGTTTTCATACATAAACTTATTCTTCATGAAAAATAAAAATATAAAAATACTTGGATATGTTGGAGTTGTTGCAAATTTTCCTTCCTGATTGGAAATCTTTGCAGATCTAAAACTTTCTTCACATGTTCATCAGGTTATTTTTACAGATTCACCACCTCTTCATAAAGGACTGAACTTCAAATATAATGAAGCACTTTGAAAGCTTAATTTCATTCCTGGTCTTCACCAACAACAAAATCACACAAATTCTTTTAAATCTATTGCAAAAAAACCTCTTATAGGTCTAAAACTTCAATATCTGAACTAGATGTTCAGATTTATCAATTTTTGACTCTTTGCTCATAGATTTGTTACTATTCCCCACTGGAGTTTCCAATTTGTTGGTGTAGACTTGGATGGAGAAAATATATGTTCAATTTTTTTTTACTAGAGACTCCTTTAGTTCATCCCCAACAGAGTCACCAATCTATTGGTTGTTTTTAATTCCCAACCTAGTTACAAAGTTAACCTATGATTTAGCCACTTTCAATGATTGGTTAACTTGAGAGATTGGCCAATGAATAGGTGAAAGTTATAATAACTTTCCCTCTACACTTCATGCTCTGCAAAACCTGGGAGGGTGATCCTTGATAGTATTTATCAATATCTTGTGCTAATTATCTCAAATACTGTAATAAGAAGATGTTTCCTTTGCAAATGTGCTTGAGGTTTATGAAAATGAGAAGATCTAGCTAAAATAATTCAAGCATTTCTACACTTTTAAAGCCATAGGAAAAGATAAGAACTCAATTCCAACATACATTTTCAATAAAACTTAAAGATTGAAAGTATTTTAGAGTTTTATCCTAGGACTACAAATCACACACAAAGGCAAGAGGTTGGTGCCTTATCCTATGGCTACAGAGTCAGAACTAGTGCAATTGGAGTTCCACAATAGCATTTCGCTTAGACATTTAAAGCTTCACAATACTACCTTGCAATATTATGCACAATATTCCTCACCAACTCTACTTATCAAATCCTAGTATTCATTCACACAAACCTATGTTCTCAATAAAGAATTTAATATATTCTTTGAATAAAATCCTTAATCATAAACATACATCCATAGACACAACCATGGAAACAAATTGAAGGATCCTTGATCTATTCATTCATAATCTATGTAAACCATACATTAGGAGACAATTGGCCTTAGCATTTTTCCATTAAATTCCACAAAATTCCAGTACTATTATGTAAACTACTAATTACAAGACTTAAACACCAAAAATGTTAGAATGACCTCAACTCCATTGTTTATAGTTCATAGCAAAATTCACCAAAAGATCTGTATAGAAGGCAATGAATTCCCTTTTATAGAATAAGGGAGCAACAAGCTTCAGGTCTCTGACACCATTCAACTCAATTTTTTAGTTATAGCATTTAAAACCCTAACCACACATGAGGGAGAATTTTAGAAGATTAAACCATCACCACTAAGATTGCAGAAGAATGTTCCCATGTTCCTTAGAAAATGCGCATTGAAGAAGGTAGTTATATATTGAAAACAAAAAATTCCTTTCATCCACTTTGCTTTTCCCCATTTCTTTGAACATCTTCATGTCACACCATAATTTTCAGCTAATAGTTCTTGTTTGAATTTTGACCATCGGATTGAAAGTGGATGGCTGAGATTAAGTCCTTTGTGAAGTTTAAAACATAACCATTTGATCTCATAAGTTATAAGATCAATGGTTGTCGCATGCCTCCCATGCATCACATCCTCCTTTGGCCACTGAGAAACAAATTTCTTGATGGCTTAGAGTCATGTGATGAAATAATTTGTTGCCAACTATCCTAGGAATATTATTTTAATATGCCTCTTCAATCTTCACATTACACATCGCATTTGAGCCTCGTAAATTGTGAATTAAAATTGCAATGTGATGAAACCTTGTGACATAACCTCATTCAGCCACCTGTCCATTAGAATATTCCCCTAGCATATTCTTATATCGCATATCACACTTCACTCATGAGCCATTTGAAATCAAAATTCAATACAAAGGATCCTCGCGATGAGAAACAATTATGACACCTATCCTTGAATATACCCTGAATATGCCTTCATCACACATCACAAATAACTTTAGTCCTCCTAATACATAAATGTGATGTGAAGCACTTATGTGATGATCATTATAATTTCTCCTTTAAACTATCGTCATTGATCTCTAACATCACATATCGTACTTATTCACATAGCTCCCTTGTTCAAATTTGTGATGTGAATAGAATATTCTGCTAGCATATTTGTTTCTTCCTTTCTCATCACACATTGTAGAAATGCTTTAGCTTTCATGAAACACAAATGTGATATAAAGATCACTTGTGATAATTGTTGAATCTTCTCCCTTTCATTTCAATTGTTGATCATGGAACATCACACATCGCATTTGAGCCCCATGCTACTAGGAACCAAAATGTGATGCAAAGGGATGGTGCATTGGATGAACACTTAAGTGAAATAATAAGCAAATGCACAATAAGTTGTTTTAAAAGGTGGTCATGCCTATTCAAATGAATAGATGATGCTTAACAAAGGAAAAGGAATGAATGAAACTTCTAGGGCCAAATGAAATAAAAGATGGACACCGTCGGGGAAGGCAAAGGCTATATAAATCATGGTAGAAACTGATGTAGTTCTAAAGACAACATGAAATACTGAAAACAATGATACTTAGCCAAATTTTGTATTCATTGGTAAGAGCATAGGTTGTGGTAACCATTTTAGTGGCCAAAGAAGTTTTGATAGCCAACCAAAAGATCAAAAAGCTTTAGACTTAGCAAATTTTCAAAGACTTTGGAAATATGGGCTTAGGTGGTGAAAATGAAGCAAGGGGCCAGTCAAGTCATGGACGCAAAGACATAAGAAAAAACTTAGACCAACCAAAAATTGACCCAACCAGTCGATTAGAAAATGGAAAGGATGAACAAGGAAAAGAAAAATTAGGGTTTTAGGAGCGATTTAGCCCTATGGTGAGCCCTGTACATAAGAATTGAAAACCCTAGCCCTCTCAAAACCATCAGAACACATTAAAGCTTTGAATAGCATAACCCATAACTCAAAAAATTTATAGACTCCACATGCAGTATGTCTTGTGGCAAGATTTCAAGAAGATCCTAAAGAATAACATGTGGCAATAGTCAAAACGATATTCAGATATTTGAAGAGCACTCCAGATTATGGTCTATGGTATTCTAAGAATACTAATTTCTCTTTGAGTGCTTATACAAATGTAGATTGGGTAGGTCGCGTGCATGGAAAAAGAAGTACAAGTGGAGGTACTTTCTTCCTTGGAAAAAAACTAGTTTCTTGGTTGAGTAAGAAGCAAGATTTAATGTCACTATCTACTACAGAGGTAGAATATATTGCAACTGCATCTTGCTTCACACATGTATTATGGATAAAGCAAACATTGAAAGATATCAAAGTATCATATGATGAACCTATCACTATCTTGTGTGATAATACAAGTGATATAAACATTTTAAAAATTCTAGTAATGCATTCAATAATAAAGCATATCTCTATCTAGTATCACTTTCTAATAGAGAAAGTTGTTGAGAATGAAGTGAAGTTGGAGTATATGCCCATAAAGGATCAAATAGTAGAAATTTTCACAAAGGCTCTTCCAAAAGATAGATTTGAGTATCTTAGACAAAATCTAGGGGTTATTCCCCCTCCTTTGAACTAGATGCATAAGATAACGCATCTATCTAGGGGATAAATTCATGATTTATTCTTTATCTTGGACTGATAAAGGTTACCACTTAGAGGGATTAGATAGTGGTATCTTTGTTTGGTGTAGTTAGGGGGAGCATATGTTGTGCCTAAAATTTTCCACGTGTTTCCCTTTTCCATTGATGTCAAAGGGGGAGAGAAGACTGAAAAAAATGGAGAGAGTGATGTCTAAAGAGCTCAAGAGAAAGGGGGAGAGAGTAGTGGAGAGTTTCTTGAGTGTTGGAGATAAGAGTTGATTTTGTTGTTGATGGTATTTCAGTAGGTGTTTCCATCAATAAAAAAGGGGGAGATTGTTGCACTATGCTGTCATTAGTATTGTCATTGATGTTAACCTATGTCAACCTCTAGTATGGTTATGATGAGAAGGTGTTTCTGAAGTAAGGAGGATAGTTGCCTAAGTATTAGAGATAAGAGTTACTTTTGTTGTTGATTGTTTTTAGTAGGTGTTAACATTAATGACAAAGGGGGATATTGTTGCACTATGGTGTCATTAGTGTTGTCATTGATTTCAACCTATGTCAAACTCTAGTATCGTTATGATGAGAAGGTGTTTGTGGTGTTGAGCAGGCATTGTAGATGCAACATGGTCACTTGGTTTCCAAGTGATTTTGAGAAAAATTTCATAAAGAGTGTACAAGGTAACAATGGTGTGTTCTGTATTTTGTTGTGCATTTCTTCATACTTGAATATGTGCTTGTGTAGTTTGTATGTGATGCTCAAAAGTTTTTAGACATGTGTTATATCTAGAGTTTTAGGTTTTGGATTGTGCGATAGTAGATGTGTTTAACAATGTTTGGCTTGTGAAGAAGGTTGATTGAGAGAAATGGAATTGCTCCACATTTCTTTGCATTGAAGTTTCTTGTCTTGAAAATATGGGAATGTGCTAATTATGTTTGTATCTATCTTCCCTTGGAAGGTTTGGTGTTTAGCTATTCCACAATCTTGGTTCATGAGTTGTGTCTCAATGGTAGTTTGATTGGTTGCATAGGATGATAGTATTTTAAGTTGTAGGTGTTTGCGCCAGTGTTGTTAAATATTCTATCAATGTTGGAATATTCCAAGATGTTGTGCAATGTTGATAATTGGTCCACATGTTGTTTTCAGACCTGGTGAAGTGTGAATGTGGTTTCTTGTTAGTGCTAATACTAGTTTGGCTGACCTGGCATGTTAGTGTTACTTGCGGATGTGCTTCGTGGTTTGTGGAAGCATGGTGTAGCATGTCGGTGTAGATTTGGGTATTTTTAACCCTCGGTGTGGTTTTCCTTCACTTATTTCCACCATGAAAGTGTTTGGTGCCAACCTTTTTGTTGGTTGCACGTTTGAGGTGCATATGTTTCATTGAGGCTGACCTAAGAGAAGGTTGTTTGGCGTTATGGATGATATATATGCAAGGTAAATTATTGGAGAAATGTGTGATGTGAAGAGTGGTACAAAATGATGTGTATGTAATCAAGTGTTGAGATCTGAGTGCGAGAATCAATGCCTATGACTACCAAAAGTGGTGATCAAAAGGTGTCTACATTTCAATGTGCCTAAAGTTGCTAGATGCAGTGAGCCAAAGGTTGCGGATGGTGTAGAGTTGTTGTGGTGGATTCTCCTATTTCTTTGAGGTAGTGAACCTCCTTGTAACCGTTTCTTTCTATTCTCTTTCTATTTAGGTAGTGAGACTTTGATAGTGAGCCTTTCATTATTTGTTTTGAATAGCGAGTCCTTTGGGTAGTGATCCCTTCCAACAGTGAGCCTTTTGTAATCAGTGTTGCTATTCATATATATGTGAGTTAATGCTCATTGTGGTTTTTCCATGATTAGGGTTTTCCACACAAAGTATGGTTTTCTACTGTGTATGGTTGTTGTGTTGATGTTTCATTTGTTTACATTCATGTTGATGCATAATAAGGGTTTGAAGGTTAATTATGGTTTTATGGTTTTAATATACAACTAATTCAACCCCCTCTTAGTTGTCCTTTGTGTCTAACATACTCTACCCTAGAGTATAATACTTTTAGTACATAGGATAGAGATTAATTGGATAAGTGAATAGAAGAGAGGGGGTACTTCTCTAAATATGAGCCGAAGAGAATGATTAGGGGTTTTAAGGGATATTTTCAAAATCCTAGGGCTAGTGATGGTAGGGTTCAAGCTTTTGTAGAGTGGTGAGTTTCCATGCTAGGTTTTTAGTGAAGGATAAAGGTTTCATCTCACCATAAGGAAAATGTAAGGCTGAGATGTTCCTAGATCAAAAGGTGGTGGAAGCTTTCCCTAATTTTCTAGACCCATGACACCTTCCTCTAAGGCTTATATTTCATCTTTGGTAAACCATAAGATTTTGAAGGATTTTATTAGATTTGTTAAAATCATATCACTAATATGAATAACTTTTTTGAAGCTTCAAATCTTTAACAAAAATTGGCTAAATTATATTCTACAAAAATTAACAATATTAATGTTAAATAATATATGCTTAGTAACTATCCCAATAGTGACATGGAAACCCACAAGGATGTGGATGAGCATATATTTTATTTGTGAGAGGATTTTCCTAATTTTCTCAAGATAATTCTAGAATAAATGAATATGAAGGAAATAACTAGTATTGAATTATCTTTCCTACAAGGCTTGGCAAAGAAAAAATCTAGAATTAATAAAATTAATAGGATATTAGAGACATTAAAGGATCCTTAAACTAGTTTATACAAGTCAATAAGTGTACTATTGAGAATAACACATTAGGTTTACATTTTGAGAGACACTAAAATAGACTATTAAGGGAGAACTACTACCATGTTTATGAAGAGTTTCTTACTTGGTCTAAGTTCCAAGACTAGAAGTAGTAATAGAAAACTAAGAGTAAAGGAAAAAATGGAGCTCATTGACATTATTTCTTTTCGTGATATATTTTTTAGGGAAGAAATCAAGCTAGTAATTGCCTTGAATAGTCTATAGCTTCTTTTGTCTGCATTTTTGTTGGTTTTTTAACTTTTTGGTTGTGGGTTAGTTGATCCATTTTTTTGTAAAGTATTTTTGGTCTCTTAAAAACTTATTATTTTTTTATAAAAAGAATTTGGTTTTACAATTATATGAAAGGAGGGAGGAATTTTTTTGTTTTTTTGTGATCCTTAGGCTTTCATTAATCTAAACTCTCATGAGGTAGGAAACTGTAAAATTTTCTCTTTTGACATTGATAATTGGAAAATTCAATATGATATTAGGATTATTGATATTTTAGATTTTGTTTATTATTTTGAGAATTGTGAGGGCCCTTATCTCTAAAAGGATGTTTATAAAAAAAATGTGGATGAAAATGATGTTCTAGCTCAATCTATCTCATCTTTATCTATTGGTGGTGTTTCTCATAAGGTTGTTGGTGATCTTAACTATACATGTAGTATTATTAAAAAAAAAATATTATAAGAAGGGACATAATGTTGGATTTGATGAGTTTTTCCATATGAATATTCATGGTGGTGTGAGTAATTCTTTAGATTTGAGTATTGGCGATTCTTCTATTTCCTATCTTGTTGGTTCCAAATAGGATGTACCAAAAGGACTAGCTCCAAAAGTGTACTAATTTTAGAGTGAAAACTTTAAGAAAGAATGTTTAATATATAATTGTTAATCTTGACGATAAAAATTATAGGCCTGGTGCTAACTATGTACATAAAAAATAGAGTATATAAGAACAAGTTAAAATAAGTTAACCTATTCTACTCACACCATATACATCAATTAGATTAAGCAAGAGGATTAGACAAATATTAATAAAAACCTGATATTCTCATGAATACCAACCCTTGTTACATCAAGCTATGGTGGTTATGCTCCAATATATTGATTGCATAATATGTGAGTGTCCTTGACAATAGGATAAAATTATATAAGGATTTAAGATGTTAAAAATGACTTGTGTTGAGATAAATTTATAGATTTTTGGCTTAAGGATTGTATGGATGCAATTAAAAGGAGATATAAATGAATCATATTGGTAGAGAGATTTGGAAGGATTAAGAGAGGAAAAGTCCACATGATTGGTGAGGATGAAGGGCCAATATTAAATTGGAATCAATGGTTGAGGATTCCCTTGGAGAAAGGGTATGACCAAGATAGGAAGGGGTACTTTGGAATAGCTTGGGTGTAATGGTAAGTCCTTGAATTGTGTGATATGTACAAAGGCCTATATTACATGTACAAGGATCTATACCTTCTATATAAAAGCCCATGCCTATGCACATTTTTGAAGGATGTGTATGATTTGAGGGGATCAATGAGAGTTAATAATATGCAACTGGAGTATAAGTGGGATAGATTTTTAGTCCACTTAATGAAAAGTGGATGGAAAAGGGAATTAATAAATAGAGACATTTATTCAATTTCTTGGATGAGGATAAGTGACTTAGAAAAATAAATAATTTAATTTATTTATCTATTATGGACTATTTAGCAAGGGTTATTAATGATTTAAGTGAATAGTGATGAATAATGATTTGATTAATTAAATAATAAAATATTATATAATCAATAAAAGGATGGAAATTGGATACTTAATTAGATAAATATAGATTTATTAAATTTATTAAAGAGGAAATGGTTGGTAATTAGCTAGAATGATAGTGTGTCAATTTTATATGTCTATAATTTTCTCCTCTTTGATATGGTGTTATGAAGTACTGTCATTTAAAAGAAGAATAAAATTGGTTGGATGAGAAGAAAATGGTTGGATTATGGAAGATATCATATTCATTCAAAGGAGGAGTGATTGGAGGAATGATGATGCTCTCTTGAGAGGATAGATTGGGGATTAGGAGAACATATATGTGCTCTTGAAATGCATGATAAATATGCAATATTAATGGGATAGAGAAGATTAAGAGATGACAGATTATCAAAATATAATTTATTTTGGGATGTGAGTGAATGTGTTATGATACATTATCTTCAGGTTCTCTTTATTTGATGTTATATTTGATTTTCTGCACCAATTCATAGAAGGAAAAGGTGACTAAATGCCTCATGTGTAATAAATAAGGTACAAGAAACCTTATATCGTATATCATCATGATATAGAAGAAAATGATACTATTTTTGTAGGAATGCTACAAGGACCAATATAGATAAAATAAAAAAATTAATGCATAAAACGATACAAAAGAAAACATGATTTTACCCTGGTCAAGATAAAAGGAAAAAATGGAATAGTGAATGATGAAGAGTTATGTTGATGTTAGAATGATTTATCAAATTCACTCCACAAATCCATACCTAGGGTTTTGATGTTCTGTAGTTCGGTTTCACTCAACCCTAGTTACATTTCTTTCATCTTATCAAATTCTTCTAGCATAACTCCTTTCAGATTTAGAGGGTTGACACCACTCAATTCACTATCCATTGCTACACTTTCTTTAATTCGTTAGTCGAAACTTCTTCATTTTTCTTCTTCCCTTTTGTAAAATGGAGAAAAGTGTTCCAAATTACTTGAGATAATCTTTGAATTCTTTTTAGAATGACTTCGAGCACGCTTCAAGATCACTTCAGAGCTCCTTTCAATATCTTCAAAAGCACAACTAACCGAGAAACATCACAAATTTTTAACTTAAACACCATCGGGTTTGCCCTAAGTGCATTAAATGATACAAACACCAAAAAGATACTAAACACATTCTTTTCAGCACAGAAAACCCTAATTCAATCCGTAAATTATTATGACAACTTGTTTTCTTTCGGTTCTTTTTCAACAACATCTGATTCTTCATTCTTCTCATCTCATCCTCATGCCAGCCTCTAACACGCCATCTATCAAGGGTTTTTTTATGTTTTTCTAATAATGCTCCCCCTAAGACAATGCTAGATCTAATTCCCAGAGGATTCATCCATACCGGATGAGGGCATAGACTCATTAGTAACTTCAGGTTTTTCTTCTTCTTTCTTCTTCCATATCTTATTCATCTCTTGCTTCATTACTTCCTTGTCGACCTTCTTTACCAGATCATTCTTCTTTACTAGAGCAAACTTCTTTCATGTATTCCTTTTGCAAGCCTTTGAAACATGTCTTGGTTTATTACAATTATAACAGATGACATTCTTCTGATTACTCGGACCTTCATTTCCTCTCAATCTACATTGATTTTCTCTATGTCCAAATTTGTTATAGGTATAACAATAGCCATTAAAGAATTGATTCATTCTTCATTCATTAAATTTGTTCCTCATTACCTAACTTATCATTCTCACTTGAGATCTACATTCAGTAGCTTTATTCGCAAACTTCTTACATTCAAAATATTGTCTGGTAAAGGGTCCAAAAAATTGATTATTCTTGCTCCTGCATTTTGTTGCCTTGTGACCATATTTGTTATAGGAAAAATAAATACCAATAAAGGAGGGATACCTTTGTGCATTAGGCTATCTCACCGGAGGTATCCTTGTAAAATTTCTTGAATTTCTCTTCTACTTCACTTTGTTATGAATTCTTTGATTTTCCTTAGAACTTTCACCTGTATTATTTCCTAAACTAGCTTTGTCTTTACTTGATTTCTGTCTGACAAGCAATTCTCCAAGCTTATCAAAACTTGATTTGAAATTATTCTTATAGAGATTTTCCTTTTCAAGTTCAATTCTCAAGTTAACCACCTTATGTTCAAGTTTAGAGCATTCATCAGATTTGTTCTGCACTAGAGTATTCAGGAATTCTTCAATTCTCTTCTTCTCTTCTACTATCACTTTCAATCCAATTATCTCTTGTTTCAACTACTCACTCACTTCTCTATGTATTTCCTTGAATTTATTTAATTGGTCTTTCAAATTCCGGACACATTCATCCTCTTCCAAATTCTCCTTCAGATCTATATTTTCATTTTCAACTCTATCAAGATCCTTAAGTATAGTCTAGAGTTCTTTATCATCCATCTGATCAACCATCAGGATCCTCCTCAAGTGGTTAAGCTCTTCACCAAGGAACAAAAGCTCTTATACCAATTGTTAAAAAGATATAGGACAACTGAGAGGGGGGTGAATCATTTGTCATAGAATTCAAACTTAAAAACTCCAACATATATCAATTCCACAACCACACTATTTGTTATTAAGTATAAGCATGAAACATAGATAATAGGAAAGTAATTCAACACAATGGACACCATATTTTTACATGGAAAACCCAATGAGGGAAAATCCACGGTGAGGGTTAACTCACAATATAAAGTAGTTTGAAACTAAAAATAAAAGGCTCACTGCCCTGAAAGGATTCACTGTCCAATTACAAAAGCTCACTGCTTACAAGAGAGGCTCACTGCCTACAAAAGGTTCATAAAAAAAAATTGGGCTTTACAGCCAAAATGAACTAAGAATAATGCACCTAATAAGTGTTGATGCATTTTCGATGAAGCTCAATAGACTGATTCAACACACTTCATCTTTTTCGCTGACTTCTAACTTTTATTCACAACAGCCTCATTGAATTTGCATACACACACACTTCTACTTCTCTGTCTCTATCACAATTTCGCATACATCAAACTGTCCAATATATTCATATATATATACCTAATCCTTTCCACAAGCATCAATTAGGTCAACCTAATTAGATGAAATTCATATTTACTAAAAATATCAGTAGTCAGATCCAATCATTTGCAAAATATTTCAAGAAGGTAATTCAAATCTTCAGCACACTACATTATGTTGGGAAAGACCTAAAATAGGTCGCATAGAAAAATTAATTCATCGTATCACCATTACCCCAAGAAGCCGGCCAAGAATAGACTTCAATGCAAAAATCAATAATCATTTTGTACGAGCACCAGAGCACATAATATTCTTATCATGCATGTATTCAATGTATATAAACTATTTCTCAAACACACAAGCATTAGTTACCAACTACAGAGGAATGCAGACAAAAATACCGGAGAGTGTAGCTAAATACCAGTTCAGATACCTAACCAAAATAGCATATTCAGTACTACCTTAAACTCGCAGTCACAACATGGTGACATCAATGACAACACAAAACTATAGAGATAGTCAATCTTCTTCATTTTTCCAACAATCTCCCCCTTTGTCATTGATGGAAACATGTGGGAAAAAAAAATTCTCCTTCAAACTCTCCCCATACTCTACTCTGATTCTTTCCATACTCTAACTCTCCCCCCCTTTGCCATCGACCAAAAAGGATATAAACAAGGTTTAAACATGGTGACATAAAAAATAAAAAAGATTTCAAAAATTTCCAACCATCAATTCACTTAACATCTTTTTCTTCCTTTTCTCCTTCTCCACAGCAAAACAACAAAATATTAACATTCATGATTCAAGTAAAAATGACACTCTTCATCTGAAACACTTTCTTGTATCTTTCCTCAAGAATTGGACACAATTTCTTCCATTTAAATGTAGTTGACTCCATATGTATGCAGATACTTTCCAATAAACCCAACAGAGTAAAAGACGGTGACCAATATGTGCTCTATTTTTCAACATCTTCGGTGTGAGTAAGTATTCCAGAAAGATGTTCTAACCGGACCTCAACAATATCCTTAAGAAACCAGAAGGTTTTTATCACATCATCTTTTTGTCTTTGTACAACAACTAGTTCAGCTTGTAATTCACCAACTCTCAATATTTTCTTTGCTTCTTTGTCTTCAAAGATGTGAAAATTCTTTCCAATGTTGTTCACGTTAGTTTCAATTGTTTCAATTAAGCTTCTGAAATTGTCTACCGCAATAGGCCATCTGAGACAATACTTGTAAATATTAGATATTTCTTTAATGCATTTCCTTTTTTCCACGACCAGTTTAGATAATCTCAACCAATTTTTCCAGCAGGGAATTAGAAACAATTGATACCCCAATACCTTTTTAAAGTAGATATTCTACCAAAGCATCATCAATCTTTAGTCTGTCAATAGGAGAGGCTGCACTCCATAATTCACCGATCTTCTTCATTTTCCCCTTAACTATCATAGACTAGATGCCATCAGAGGATACATTCTCCTTTTGTTCTAAAATGTCAATGATATCTTCAGTTATAACTTTCCTCTTCTTTGATTCTGGAGGGGAATCACCAATGACAACCTTCAATTCCTTTTTACCGAAGGAAGAGCCAACTTCAAACTGACTCGAAGCAAATATACTGGAGCAAAGATTTTTTTTCAAGGATGTGAAGTAAGATTTACATATACTTGCATTATCTACCAACACTCCCAGATATCTGTAGATCTTTTTTCCAATAGGAATCCCAGATTCCCATACCACATTATCTTTTCCCAGTAGGGAACACAAAAAGTAAAACACTAAACACACCAGTAGGGATCCAAAACAAAAGGGATAGCCCTCAATCATCAACATTCGAACATTTTCAGAAAGATTCTCAAGCAAAAAACTACACAAATCAAATTTTCTATTCTCCTTAACCATCATGTGTGCAATATAAACAACAATAGCCAATGTGGATCCTTCACAATTTCTGAAATAGATCTTGTATGAAATGTCATACATGACATACCTTATTGCCAAATATTTGAGAGTATTTATCAATGAGGATCATGGGTCTTTACTAATTCTAGTCAATTCCTCCACATCTTTTTACTTCATAGTTTTCTTTGCAGGAAGATCCCTAATACTGCATAAGCCAGTAATTGCCTCGATTGCTTCCGCCGTAACTAAGTAAGGTTTGTCCAATACAATACTTCTGTCCTTGAAATGATTCAACAAGAACAAGATAAACTCTCTATTGAAAATCCACAAAAATTCACTCCACAAATCCATACCTAGGGTTTTGATGTTCTATAGTTTGGTTTCGCTCAACCCTAGTTCCATTTCTTTCATCTTTCTATGATCAAATTCTTTTAACACAACTCCTTTCAGCTTCAGACGGATGACAACACTTGATTCACTATCCATTGCTATGCTTTCTTTAATTCTTTAGTCGAAACTTCTTTGTTTTTCTTCTTCCCTTTTGCAAAACAAAGAAAAGCATTCCAAATTACCTAAGATAATCTTTGAATTCTTTTTAGAATGACTTCGAGCACGCTTCAAGATCTTCTTCCAAGATCTTCAAAAGCACAATTAACTGATAAACATCACAAATTTTTAACTTAAACACCATCGGGTTTTCCCTAAGCACATTAAATGTGGTAAACACCAAAAATCTACTAAACACATTCTTCTCAGCACAAAAAACCCTAATTTGATCCGTAAATTATTATGACAACATGTTTTCTTTTGGTTCTTTTTCAACAACCTCTAATTCTTCATTCTTCTCATCTCATCCTCATGCCAGCCTCTGACACGCTATCTATCAAGGGGTTTTTTTATGTTTTTCTAATAATGCTCCCCCTAAGACCATGCTAGATTTAATTCCCAGAGGATTCATCTGTACCTAGTGAGGGCATAG
This sequence comes from Sequoia sempervirens, assembly GCA_007258455.2. Classification (NCBI taxonomy): domain Eukaryota; kingdom Viridiplantae; phylum Streptophyta; class Pinopsida; order Cupressales; family Cupressaceae; genus Sequoia; species Sequoia sempervirens. The sequence goes on along the minus strand of VDFB02270651.1, from coordinate 681,745,512 downwards.
ACACATTAGTAACTTTAGGTTTTTCTTCTTTCATCTTTTGATGTTCTGTAGTTTGGTTTTTCTTCATTTGTCGAAACTTCTTTGTTTTTATTCTTCCCTTTTGCAAAATAGAGAAAAGCGTTCCAAATTACCTGAGATAATCTTTGAATTCTTTTTAGAATGAATTTGAGCATGCTTCAAGATCGCTTCAGATCTTCTTCCAAGATCTTCAAAAGCACAATTAATTGATAAACATCACAAATTTTTAACTTTAAACACCATCAGGTTTTCCCTAAGTGCATTAAATGTAGTAAACACCAAAAATCTACTAAACACATTCTTCTCAGCACAAAAAACCCTAATTCAATTCGTAAATTATTATGAAAACTTGTTTTCTTTCGATTCTTTTTCAACAACCTCTGATTCTTCATTCTTCTTATCTCATTCTCATGCTAGCCTCTGACACACTATCTATCAAGGGTTTTTTTATGTTTTTATGATAATTCTCCCCCTAAGACCATGCTAGATCTAATTCCCGGAGGATTTGTCTGTACCCGATGAGGGCACAAACACATTAGTAACTTCAGGTTTTTCTTCTTCTTCTTTCTTCTTCCATATCTTATTCATCTCTTGCTTCATTTCTTCCTTGTCAACCTTCTTTACCAGATCATTCTTCTTTACCAGAGCAGACTTCTTTCCTGTCTTCCTTCTGCAAGCCTTTGAAACATGTCCTGGTTTATTGCAATTATAATAGATGACATTCTTCTCATTACTTGGACCTTCATTTCCTCTCAATCTATAATGATTTTCTCTATGTCCAAATTTGTTACAGGTATAACAATAGCCATTAAAGAATTGATTCATTTTGCCTTCATTAAATTTGTTCCTCATTACTTGACTTATCATTCTCACCTAATATTTGCATTCAGTAGCTTTATGCCCAACCTTCTTACATTCAAGACATTGTCTGATAAAGGGTCCATAAAACTGATTATTCCTGCTCCTGCATTTTGTTGCCTTGTGACCATATTTTGTTATAGGAAAAACAAATACCATTAAAAGAGAGGTACCTTTGTGCATTAGGCTGTCTCATCGGAGGTCTCCTTGTAAAATTTCTTGAATTTCTCTTTTGTTTCTCATTGTTCTAAATTCTCTGATTGTCCTTAGAACTTTCACCTGTATTATTTCCTAAAATAGCTTCGTCTTCACTTGATTTCTATCTAGAAAGTAATTATCTGAGCTTATCAGAACTTGATTTGAAATTATTCTCATAGAGATTTTCCTTTTCAAGTTCACTTCTCAAGTTAACCACCTCCTGTTCAAGTTTAGAGCATTCATCAGATTTATTCTACACCATAGTATTCAAGCATTCTTCAATTCTCTTCTCTTCTACTATCACTTTCAATCCAATTATCTCTTGTTTCAACTACTCACTCACTTCTCTGTTTCTTTCCTTGAATTTATTTAATTGTTCTTTCAACTTCTAGACACATTCATTTGCCTCATCCAGATTCTCCTTCAGATCTATGTTTTCATTTTCAACTCTATCAAGATCTTTAAGTGCAGTCCAATGTTCTTTATCATCCATCTGATCAACCATCAAAATCCTCCTCAAGTGGTTAAGCTCTTCACCAAGGAACTAAAGCTCTGATACCAATCATTAAAAATATGTAGGAAAACTGAGAGGGGGGATGAATCATTTGTCATAGAATTCAAACTTAAAAACTCCAACACATATCAATTCCACAACCACACTATCTGTTATTAAGTATAAGCATGAAACATAGATAATAGGAAAGTAATTCAACACAATGAACACCAAATTTTTATGTGGGAAACCCAATGAGGGAAAAACCATGGTGAGGATTAAATCACAATATAAAATAGTTTCAAACTAAAAATAAAAGGCTCACTACCTTGAAAGGACTCACTGTCCAAGTACAAAAGCTCACTGCTTACAAGAGAGGCTCACTGCCTACAAAAGATTCACAAAACAAAATTGGGCTTTACAGCCAAAATGAACTGAGAATAAACACTTAACAAGTGTTGATGCAGTTCCGGTGAAGCTTAATAGATTGATTCAACACACTTCATCTTTTTTGTTGACTTCCAACTTTTATTCACAACAACCTCATTGAATTCACATATACACACACTTCTACTTCTTTGTATTTGTTGCAATTTTGCATACCTCAATCTGTCCAACATATTCATATATATAAATCTAATCCTTTCCACAAGCATCAATTAGGTCGGCCTAATTAGATGCAATTCATATTTACTAAAAATATCAACAATCGGCTCCAATCATTTATGAAATATTTCAAGGTAATTCAAATATTCAACATGCTACATTATGTCAGCAAAGACCTAAAATAGGTCACATAGCAAAATTAATTAATCATATCACCATTACCCCAAGAAGTCGCCCAGGAATAGACTTCAATGCAAAATTCAATAATCACTTTGTACGAGCACCAAAGCATGTAATATTCTGATCATGCATGTCTTCAATGACTATAAACAATTTCTCAGAAACAAAAGCATTAGTAACCAACTGTGGAGGAATGTAGACAAAAATAATGGAGAGTGTAGCTCGAATACCAGTTCAGATACTGGACCAAAATACCGGATTTAGTACTACCTTAAACTTGCAGTCACAACATGGTGACATCAATGACAACACAAAATTGTAGAGATAGTCAATCTTCTTCATTTTTCCAACAAAATTTATATGGAGGGGATTTGTAATGGATATATGAAGGGATGTGGATCTAATCCATAGGGACTATTTTATGGAGGAAGTGATCTACAAAAATATAGATATGTAATGCATGATGAAGTTCTGAGATGTTTATGGAAAATATTATTGGATACTAATAGGGGATAGAAGGATAGTATATAGAAAAATATTGGATGGGAAATTTAGAGGAACTATTAGTGTAGAGAGTATTAATATGATAGATGGATGTAATAAAAGGACTAGAGGAGATGGAGAATAGAGGAGTTTCCCTAGTTTTTGCTTGGGATATGTGCTAAAACTATTGTGGGAAATCCTACCAAATTAATGAGAAATTATATGGGAGGTTTTAGGTAGTTTGGGAGATAGCTTCATGGTTGAAGGTAGTAAGATATTTATCTATGGAGGATAGGAAGGATGAAATGTAAATAAAGTAAGTTTTGGATTATATAGATCATGAGTAGATGTTTCCCTATCCTTATTAGGATCTAAATGAGGGTGGAAGGATTAGAAAGGATGGGATAAGATGGGTAGAAGAGGATATAAGGGTTAAGTAGATGGGAGTAAGGGGATAGGATGAGGATAGAGTGGATGAATCTTGAGATCATGTGTAGGAGTTCAAGTGGATAATGGGATTACATATGATGCCTATTTTCCAAGTTTTCATCATGGAACTTTCCCAAGGAAACTATTTAAGTTTTTCACTATTGGGTGAATTATTTTTCTTTATTTATTTTTTCATTTTTTAGATTTTTTAGATTTTTTGTATGGGTGAAGAGACTAGGTGGATACGGGCTAAAAATAGGAAGTGGGATAAAGGACAATTATATTGGGAAGATAGCGAATGGGGGATGCAAGTGGGAAAAATACTTGAACATATATTTCCATGTTGAGTTGATAGGAACCTATTCAAGATGACAACTAGGTGTTGGTAGGAAACTCATGGATTAGAATACATGCTTCTCCAAAGGAGGAGTATACTATTGTTTGGGATGAGAGAGAATGTAAAATATGGGAATGAAGATAAAGATAGATTGGATAAAAGATAGGTGGATTATGTAAAGGCATGGATGAAAGAAATGTGATCGTAAATGTAGGTTGGATGGTGGTTGTATGAGGAAATATTGTAAATATCAATAATGAAATACACCTTGATGGTTGTGGAAGATTAAGAATAGATTTAGGATCTATGTAGGACTTAAGATAGTTGATATTTAGGTATATGGACCCAAAATGTATATGAAATATTGTAGATTCTTGGATGGAGGATGAGGGAATTTAATAGAGGACCTGAAGCTTTTGGAGTAGTATATTTGGATTCCATTTTGGATTTCTTATTTGGATACATTGTTAATTTTTACTTTTGTATCCACATATTTTATTTTGTTTCTTTCTTGGTTGGGTTTTTTTTTATCAAATTTTTCTTTTCTTTTGCATGCATATTTCTTATGACATGACAATCCTTTGATTTTTATGGATTTTTTTGATTTAGCATCCAAGTTACTTTCAAAGGAAAAATTATGATGCATGTGGATACATGATGTGGATAGTTCATTAAGGGAGTAATGGAGGGAAAATGGTGGAAGAGGGTGAAGGACAAGAGCATTTCTTAATCTTGATTGAGGATTGTAAAGGATGGGGTGAATGAATTTTTGGATGTAAGGACCTAAAATGGATAGGGGAGATAAAAAACATGATTTTGGGACATAATGGTCCAAAATGGATTTAGTAGATTATGTAACGCCCCGCCGTGTGAACCCCAAAGGACAGCAAAATACCACACTAATTTTTTTTTTTTGAAGGTGAAACATTACAAGGTGAATATGTACAAACATTAAAATAAGATCAAATATATGTTACGTGACAAGACCTAACTAGTCCCATTAGGTTACATGGTTGCATTACACGTAAACGTCCCCAGCCAAGACATCGTTAAAGATAATGCCCAAAAGTTAACAATAGAAGCATGCATTCACAAGATAACATAATCATACATTCATCTAGGATCAATAGTGATGAAAAGATACATCCATCATTCTATGTCCTCAAGGGTACACTAGTTGGCATTACAAAACCTAAACTTTTACCAAAAATGAAAGCGAATAAAAACCAAGATTACATAGAGATGACATACAACCCAAGTTATGAACAAAAGATAGGAAAATATATTCATTATGCATGACACTTCAGCTCATAGATCAATATTACAATGGTGGAGCATATTTCTACAAATACAACACATCATGAATCCAATAGTACATTACATAATGCTTCCCTTATATCAATGAGAAGAGTATATCAAATACGCTTGTATGATACATCAATGAAGAATAAGGTATAAAATGAGGTCCAATCTTCAACCAAGTGGAGCTCTGGGAAATCTACATCCGCTTCTGCATCGCAAACACAACCTGGGAACCCAATGGGTGCATAGCACGTTCCACCCGACCATGTGGACCCGAAGGTCCACCCCCCATGCTAGGAGATGACAAGAAAGGATCCACATCCAAACAAGGTCAAGCAAAAAGGGCTAACTCAACACTGACATAAATCAACATCAAACAAGTACAACGCGTGTTTAGGAAACCTTCCAAATAGTTATGAAACAAGACTCACAACAACAAGGGTGTACTAAGCATAGAAGCCACAAAATGTCTACACGTGCGAGGCATGAACCATCTCGCTCATAATCATAACCAAAGGCAAGGAAAATCATGGAACATGGTACACCCATGAACTCAAAATAGAAATACGATCAATGGAACACAAAGGTCTAATCATGGGAAGATTCCACAAAAAATAGGTTTCCCATTGCCTTTGGAAACCTAACAACCTACCACCCATAACTTATCAAATAGGGGTGGCTTAAGCATTTACGGGTTCCCAACTTATCCAAAACATGTCTATACATAAAAATTACCTCAAAAGCGAAATAAAGCAAGAGGAAAGTATGATCAACATGGAACCACTAGTATGCATAAGAATTCAATTCCAACGAGCACTCAAATTATAACCAAAATAAATATCCAAACATGTTCAAAAGGACTATACATACCCATTCATTTGAACGTGAACATAATCCAAACTTATTAAAGATAATGTAATAAATAATTAAATAATCCACTATGATTAAAAACATTTTCTTTATAATATATTTTAAATAGATAAGCACTTGGGAAAACCTATAGTATTCAAAACATCAGTTTTCTTTTGATTTAAAATTCATAGCCTGTACTTTTGTTTACTTCAAATTGATTAAAACTTAACCTATATATATATATATATCTGTTATTTTAAAATAATAAATTTAATTTGAATGTAACCTGATTTTTACTACAAATTAAATTTAATTAAAAGTATGACATTTACCTTTGTTGACTTCAAACTAAATAAATTTTAATTTAAAATCTACCATATACGGTTTATGCATAGTCACAAATCTAAAAGTAAAGGTGTTTGAAAATAAATTTAATTTTAAATAAGCTTGTAATTAAATCTAATTTTAGTTTTAAATGCACTTGAAATTAAATCTAATTTTAAATGCACTTGAAACAAGTCTAGTTTTAAATATACTAAAATAAATAAATTACTATTACAGTAACTTACTAGATAATGAATTTACCCATATTTAATAAAACAAGTTTTAAATAATTCTAATTTTAAATAAATCGAATTTTAAATATACTACAAAGATAAATTACCATTACAGTAACTTATTGGGTAATGAAATTACCCATATTTTAAATAAATCAAATTTTAAATTTACTACAAAGATAAATTACCATTACAGTAACTTATAGGGTAATGAAATTACCCATATCTAATAAAACAAGTTTTATATAGATCTAATTTTAAATAAATCAAATTTTAAATAAACTAAAAAGATAAATGACTATTTACAACAACTTACAAGATAATTCAAACAACCTACTTCACATTAAATAATATTTATATTCAATGGATAAAAATTAATCTGATATTTAGTTTCCTACTAGCACTTTAATCTAAAGAAATTTGAGATAAAGATACAACCCAATAGACGAAAATTCATGATGATAATTTACCTTGAGAATTGCAAGAAAGTGAATTTGTAATTTACCTTAATAGTGAATAATAACTACCTATAAAACTCAAATGATCATATGTTTATCTTTAAATCAAAATTTAAAATTATCAATATGAATATTAATATTCAGCGATTGACAAATTCAATTTAACAAAGGATGTGATAGGGTAACATTCTTTTTCCAATATAAGCTAATAAATTCATTTATCTAAGTTGAATATTAATATAAATAACTTAACTGAGCATAAGGAATTAAATTTTGCATCCGGAAAAATAAAAATAAAATTACCAAGTTATATTACTTGATTATTTTCCTATCAATACTTCCATTATAAAACATAATTAAATCAAGGTTCAAAACTACCAAGTTATATTACTAGATCTCCAGAAATGCAATGATTGCTGGATAAGTACAAAGAAGACATTTTTGGGTTTCAAAATTTTGTAGTTGCAGAAATACTCAAATGCCATAGGTAAAAGCAATAAAAGGGTTTGCCACCATCAAATAAAAAGGGTTTAAATTAAAATAGCTCGACCGTATTTTATTCTCAAGTGTTGCAACTATGATAGATTGTCAATAAATCGAGGAGGTCATTTAAATCTTTAACTTCCTATTTGTTTAAGGGCTACAGGTGAAACCGGTTGAAAATGGAAAAAGAGAGATTATCAATTTACCCTAGAGTAATCTCCATGAATCTTTAACCTAAACATGACCATATATATATTCATTTATTGCACAAATATTGGAGAAATACGGGGACACATTCATCAAATGCAGCCAAAACAGAAGTAGCAATTTATTTTACGGTGAAAGAAGAAAACCCCTTGAAATCTAGGCAGGGTTAATTCAGTGGTAAAAAAAAATAATTGCATTAAGAAGATAAACTTTTAAAGTTTAAAAATATGGAATTCAACGATTAAAACTCAAATTTACTAACTTGGATTTGACAGTCGTGATAGAATCTTCTCTCTGTAAATTTTCTCTTGTTTACTAACTTGGATTTGACAGTCGTGATAGAATCTTCTCTCTGTAAAATTTCTCTTCTCTCTGTAAATTTTCTCTTGCCTCTCTGTTTTTTCCTAACTCCCCCTTCCCCGTTTTCTCTTTTTTTTAAAAAATTCAAGACATTCTTTCCAATCTCGATGGGCAAGGTACAGGTGTCCATCAACACAGTTTTCAATTTTACACCCGGCACCTATTATTTACCTTGTTTAACACTTGGAGGAATTTAGTAAATCAAGAAATCTACCTCTCTAATCTTGTTTGCGTTATGAAACAATTTCATCCACCCCCCTTTTTTTTTAATTGTTATTTTAACAGATGCCACATCATACTTAATTAACTCCCGAAATAAATAAAATAAAATAAATCTCTTACAGAGGGTGAATTTTTTTAATTATTTAAATATCCATATGTATACACATAATTATTATTTATTATTTTATTTTGTTCGAACTTTACTTTAGATTGATATTTCGTTGCATCCCTTAAAATAGTTTAAATTAAATTTAAAATTTATCAAATGATTTAAATTTAAACTTTAAACTTCAAATATCCATTATTTAAAATACAAATTTGTATTTCATTTGCATTTTAATATAATTATAACCTTAACATTAATTCAATATTTTTAATTATTAAGATTCCCTTAATAATTTAATCTATTACTATAATTAAATTCATATTATAAAAATAAACTATGAAACTCAAAACAAGGACCAAATGAACATAGCAATGACTATGCCTGATACTAGAAACACCTCAATTGCCAATAATGATACACATCCAAACAACACAGTAAACACATCAAGATTTATGACTTGAAATGATCAACATAAAATAGTACAATACCCTAACGGGACGAAGTACTGACGAATGAAAGACACAGACATGGACACTTCCTTGTCAAATCCTTAAACCACATCATAACCATTGGGTATGCTGGGCACGCTCAGACCCGATAGTGCGGGTGGAGTCGGTGCCCGGTACCTGCAGTCCTGCATAAAAACAAGTGTTGGAACAACATATATATCTAATGTCAAACACATTGTGAGAGAGAATTGCGGTGTGGCAGGGCGCTCACGTATGAGCGATGCAACACCGTCCCCCTCACCCAAACCTCAAACAATAGCACATCATCATAAATATCGTGAAGCGAGTATTAAACAATTTGCATAACCACACAGTATAGCATAATCAGTTAAAGACGAACACCATGATCATTATATCATTAACATCCTAAAACAGTATCATGTGCATCCAAGCATAACATATAAGTCAAATAGATGAAACAATCACCAACGTAATCACGAGTATGCATCAAACATAAGCAATATCCAAACAGAAATAACCACATGCATAGAAAGGTATCATAGGAGTACAATAACATGGGAGGCATTACAGATTAGCTAAATATGGTATAAGATGGGAGATAGTGGTAGTCATTTTGGATTGGTAGGATATAGGAGGGGGTGGTGATAAACATTTTGGAGGAGTGATGGGATGCACCTTATGTGGGTTTTGAAGAAGCAACCTTAGGATATAATAAGGTTATACCATTTTTTTATTGTGATATTTGAGATGTGTAACCAATTCCTTGTGGTAATTTATTTTCTTTGACATGGATGAGCTCCAAGATTCCTTGCTCATGATAGCCTAAGTCTTTACATTGATAGTTCATGTTCTTGAGCATTCATCTAGAAATAATATGTTGGTTATTTTGCAAATGAGACATTTTTTTTGTGGAGGGGGATTGGTGGTTTATATTTGTTATTATTTTGTTGTGAGAGAAATACCATGGGTAAATATAAGGGATCCTTAGGGATAGGGTGTTAGGAACTTTATTTCAAAGGGGATATATTTTAATATGATTTAAAATATATTATTGGAATGTTTGAATTTGTGTTGATGAGAGGGTGGGGGAGGGATTTCAGCATGGCTAGAATCCTTATATTTATTTTAAAAAGCGATAAGGGTTTCAAATTAGGATTGAGGGGGGATGGTTTTTATGATTTGAATTGCATTAAGATGTGGAATGGTATTGATAGGTTTTGAATTGTTCATGGACTTATTAATTATGCACTTGGATGATAGTGGATCATTGGGGTAGTAAAACACCACAAACTTGGTAGTTTTGAACTAGTCCTAGGAGGAATTTAAAAAAAAAGGATATGAATGGTTTAGGATAATGTGTAATTCTAGATGTATAGATGGGTGGATAATAGGATGAATTATTTACATAAGGGGTCAAGATGATGGGAACATCATATAAAGATAGGAGCTAGGATATCGATAGGGGATATAATATTTTTTCTTGTTAAAGGTGTTATAAGGGTGACCAATTAGTATGAGTTTAGGAATGTTAGGGTAGATCATGATAGCCAATTATTGATCAAAAGGTGTTTGATTGTATATGGAGGAGTGGAAACTTGGGGAAAGATTTCATGTGATGATATCATCAAGGGGATAAATTTTATAGTTTTCTTGATAAAAACATTATCATCATTTGTAGTGCCCCTCTATTCTCACCATGGATGTGTAGGTAGTTTGGCTTTGGAACTTGGAGATGAAGGTAAAATAATAGGGATATTTAAAGGTATGTATTAATGAGGTTTTACACACATGTTATGATTAGTATATGGTTTTATTTGATTATATGGACTGAACCTATCATGAACACTATATGATTATTTGATCATGACTATTATACAATTATCATGTGATTGTTCTTATCTTGATTGTTATGTAACTCAATGTTATCAATTGATGTGATTACTGGGTGATGTTCTTAATAATGTATTTGGGTGAAAGGGACAGTGTCACATCACTCACTTGTGAGTACCCTACAATGCTACAATTCCCTTTCATAGTGTGCTTGATTATACATATATGTATATGTATGACTATGTTGTGTGCTCTAGGTTGCAGGTACTAGGCATTGACTCCACCTAAATCGACAGGTCTGAGCATGCCTTGAAACCCAATGGACCAGTTGATCAGAGATAGCACTTGGTCCCCTACCATAGTCATCATCCTCGAAGAGGATGAGTATCCAATCTAATACCTTGTCAGTGTTGCCAGTTTTGGTTTGTGGTGTTTTTGGTTATTTGATGCATTAAAATAAATTATTAAGTAAAAAGTACTTTGATAAATAAATATAAATATATTTATAAATAATCATAGTTTGTAATAAAACAAATTTGTAATATAATATTAAAATAAAATAAAATAAAATTATAGTAGAATGTTATAATTAATAAATAGTAAAAATAATATGATAAATAAATATTGCTCATGAAAACATGGAATAGATTGTCTAAACATAGGACTGCACATGTAGCTACAAACAATTATTAAAATTAATTATTTACTAAAAAAAAAACTTTGCATATAATCTTTAGCTTTGTTTCCTATAAATATTTTGGGGGGGTTTTTGGTTTTGAAAAGGGAGGGAGAAGGAATTTTTCTGTAAAAAAAAAGCTAAAAATTCTTAGATTGTTGATTATGCTGGAAATTGTGGTTTTGGGAATTTGGAATTTTGAATTCAAAGAAATTGGGTTTTCTAGTGAAAGTTTGGGCTCGGCTTCCATTCCATTCTTTCCAAGCGTTGGATCTAGGTTGGATTTTAACCTTTCATTTACATTTGCTTGCCCATGTGTGCAATCAGTTTGATGGATTTGTAACACCTCTCTAAACCCAGACTGGTAAGATAGTATTTTGATTTTTGATTTGATATTTTAAATGTTAAATGTTATTATAATGATATTAGATATTGTTGATTTAGTGAGAGGTAATTATGATTAGCTATAATGATGTAATTAACTGATATATATGGTAACTAACTACAGTCGGGATGTAGTATGTGCTTTGGCTATGTATATATGTATATGCGATATGTATGTTACAAGTACCAGGTATCGACTCCACTTGGCTTCACAGGTCTGAGCATACCTTCCCTCATGGTGGTTACTGGAGGTAGTCACAGGCCAAAATTTCCCCTACCCTAGCCCACTGTACCCTGTTAGTGAAGTGTTTTCCTTATTAATGTCTTACCATCCGGTTACCTAACGGTAATGTCCAGAGCACCTTTCAGCCGTATGTTCTGGAGCACTTTTCAGCCGTATGTTCTGGAGCACCTTTCTGTTGTATGTGGTTCACCAATATGTCTTGTTGAGGTATTTGGTCTTAGTTTCCATGAATCTGTTATGTGGATATATATTTTGGTTGTCAGTGTCTTGATGTGGTTTCATTGGCATCTTTCATGATTTTAAATATGGTATTTTATAGTATTTAATTGATGAGAGATTTAAATGGTTTTACCCATGAGATTTTAAAATATGTTATTTTTTAAAAATGATTTTTATTGATCATTCGAGAGAATGATATATTTCAATTGGAAATTTTAAATGATTTTATTAACCCCTTTTTGGGAGCTTTGTGTATTTAAACGATTAGATTTAAATTATTATTTTTATATGAAAGAGGGAATGTTGGATACTTAGTGATTTTTATTAATTGTACTGGGGGGGCTTTAATAGCTTGTTTATTTAAATTTTATTTTATTGTTTGGGGGAGAAATTATATATAAAGGGCAGCCTTGTCTTTGATATAAATAATTTTATTCATTTTGTTTTGAGAGAGTTATCTTTTGGAGAAGAAAATTTTGATTTTGGGGAAAGAGGAGAAAACCCCACAATTGGGGCAGTTGAGTGTGGAAGAATCATGGAGAATTTTCGAGAAGAAATTTTTTGGCAATGGTTCCGGAGGTTCAACATGGCTATGTTGTCTTGCTGCTCTGTTTTGAAATCTAGCCATGCCTTGCAAGCAGAGCAATTTTTCATTTCAAAATTTGGGCAGAAATTAGAGGTATTCTCCTGTGTATTTCTTGAATTTCTGAGTTAGAAATGTATGTGGGTATTTTTAATTTGCTGCTCTGGGTGTTGTAATGCCTTTTGGGTTGAGTTATCTTTTCAACCTGGTTATTGTTTCTTTTTTTGGGAAATCTGAGATTTTTATAAATCTGTTCAATCCTCCCATTTTAAACTCGAATCCAACTTTGGGATTCACTTACAATGCCCAAAATATCAATTGGACTGGAGTCCAAAATGAATTTAGAACACTTTTATTTTTGGTCAAAATCTGTGCCTTCTTATTAAAACATGGTTTTTGATGTTGCTCGATAAAAACCTATTAAAAGTGAAAAATAAAGGCATATTCCATGTAGAATCGACCATATCTCAAATTGGTCGTTGTCCGATTTTTAATCCGGACACTTTCATATTTTCATGTTTTTCTTGCCCAACTTGGCAAATGTCATTTTTTCATAACAACACCTCATTTTCGGTTTTAAACTCAAAAATTGAAGGTGAATTCCAACTATGATGGATTTTGTGGCTTTCTTCATTGTTTCACTTTTTCTATGGGTTCCTCGTTTGGTTAAACGAGAAGGCCTATCTGTCTATAGAGCGTTGAGTTATCCGTCTGCAAGACGTTGATACGGGCATGATTGAGACTCCTCGTCTGTATGAGAGGTGTACCTAGTTTTGTGTAGTGCCATCCCTTTGAGCACACATGATGTTATTCCATATAGTCTATACTCTTGTGCCTCATACCTTAGTAGTCATGAGTAGCACCCGACATGTCATTGTATGAGCATCTCATGTTGTGATATTTGCTTCAATGCTTTGTATTCTATGTTGCTTTGTGTTTGATGTGAGTGTTGGCCATTTGTTACCCTTGCCTTATTTTCTACTTGGGCCTTGTGACTACCTCCGAGCACGATGGGGTGGCCTCTTTTGAGTCCACATGGTAGGGAGGTGTTGCCACCACCATTGGGGACCGGTGTATAGGTTGTTGGGGCACCAGTTGGAATCATCCCCTCTTCTGTATTTATCCTATCAGATGATGTATTTGATTCATGGAAATTCTATTGTATTCATACTTATTCCTTTATGTATATTATACTCGCTTGAGAGTGAAAATGTAATCATATAGATTAATGAGAAGAAATGTGATGTTTATATTTGGTTTACGAGTTTCGATGTTGGTATCAGGCTTGCTTGTATTTTGATGATCTTTATGGATTTTCTTCAATATTTTCCATGCAAAAATTAGAATTTTGGTTGTATATTTCCTTTATGTTTTAGTCTACAAAAGTTCCAAAGCAACGTCGCCTTTTGTTAATGTTTTGTGTTGCGGCTATAAAAGTTCTGGAGCATCTCTGCCTTCTGGTTATTGTTCTGTGTAGTTGCTGCCAATGTTTTGAAGCAACACTGTTAAGGTTCCGGAGCAGAGTTGTTGAAGTTTTGAAGCACTGTTAAAGTTTTGGAGCAGCACTGTTAAAGTTCTGGAGCAACGCTATTAAAGTTCCAGAGCAGCGCTGCTAAGGTTCCGGAGCAGAAGTTCTAGAGCAGCAAGAAGTTTCGAAGGAGGAAGTTCCGAAGTAGAGGTTCCATAGCTGGAACTTCTGTAGCTAGAAGTTCCGTAGCTAGAAGTTCCATAGCTGGAAGTTCTAGAGCGGGAAGTTCAAGAGCAAGTTTCTGGAGCCATTATGTTTGCTCATGTTTGGATTTTCTTTGGAGGGTGGATTAGTCCTCTCCTTTGGGTTATGTTCAGCCATGATTGACCATGTTTGTGGTCATTATATCGTATTGGAAACTGCTTTATCTATAAATTATTCTGTATATTTAAAAAAAAAAATATTATCTTGTCCCCTTTTGGATCTTACCCTTCGGGGTTGCGTAGCAGGATGTTACATCTAGTATCAGAGCCCATGTTCACACACTGGGAGCTCTGGTGTACTTGAGCCTTCTATGTTATGTTGTGTTTTGTGTGTGTGGCGTGAGCTTGTTATATTGTTTTCATAGTCTTGTTGATTAGCATTTATGCCTTAGTATGGTGTTTAGATCGTCCTTGCAATGATCTATTTTGATGTGTTCCTTGTTTCCTTTGGGATGCCCCTAAGGGCAGAGCCAGAGGCAAAGTTAGAGGTGGAGCCCATGTTGTAGCACTAGGATCCCTACTTATGGTTGATGCTTGCTTGGTGTGTTGTGTGTGGTGGATGACAACAGGTGTTATTGTTTCCCACCCCTTGCATGTCCTATTGAGGAATGCTTTTGTGTGAGGGTTAGTTAGACCCTCGAGCCTACCGAGGAGTGTATTCTGATTGGTCTCCTTCTTGATGCGTGGCTCTTTCGTTGTGTAAAGGGTTGTGACCCTTGAGTGGTTGTAGCCCATGTTGTTGCTGCGTGTTTGATGTGTGTGTTCCAAGTGCTTGTTGCGGCGAGATAGTCATAGGACCTCTTGCCTTGAGTGCCTTGTAAGGAATTTTAGAGGGTTGAGTTTCCCAACCCTAGCTTGTGTTGTGGAGGAATGATACCTCCTAGGTCCTACCTTACCCTATGGGATTGGAGTGATTCCCTTGGTTGAGAGTCTCTCGAGGTTGAGATTGATTACTTTCCTATACCCTATGTTGTGGGTGGGCATGTTAGACCTTAGCTTGTTGGTGGGTTGTAGGTGACATGTGTTTCCTAAAATTACCCTTGCTTGGTTTCCTTGTTTCATGTTGTGGGAAGGTCTGTTTGACCTTGAGAGTGCCAAGAAGTTCCTTTGTGTGTATCCTCTTCTTGAGTCTTGTTGTTTTCTTCACCATACAAGTTTCTGGTGCATGTCTTCTTGTGTTTTACCTCCTTGTGTTAATGATTGATAGATTGACCCTATGTGGTTTTGGAGTTTCTTTCGCAAGTTATATTGTACTGAAATTATGAAATATGGTAATAGAAAATGAATGATCATGTTGTTAGTTCATAGAGATTAATGTATGCTTTCATATGATTGATGTGTTGGCGAGAAAGTGATTGTGTGATGATGAAACCATGTTTGCATTCATGCCTATGTTAGAATTGTAAATCTCTCTCTCTCTCTCTCTCTTTCTCTCTCTCTCTCTTCTCATTGGTTTAACGAAGATGCTTATCTGTTAGTGTGTGGTGTATTGAAATCCATGGTATGATGTCTCTTATGAGAAAACATTATGCATTCATAAAGGGTTCTTTTATTAGATCAAACCTTGGGTAAAGGACCTAAGTCCCCAAGTTGCATTTATAATCATGGAACATGTATGAATATGAATAGAAAATTGTTCTACATGAAGTAAAAATTTAGAGAAAAAGGGAATAGTGAAACATTTGCATGTTAATGATAATTGCATAATAGGTGCATCATGTTGGTGAGGCCTATAGCCCCCAAATTTAATTGTCAAGTTTTATGAAATCATGTAGATGTTAAATTATTGTACCTGGATTCAAAATGCAAAATGGTAAATGTATGTTGAAGTGATAATGTTGCATACCTTGTCTTGGGTAGACATTGCAATGATATTGCACTATGTGTAGGAAATAAATGTGGTTAACATATGTGTGTAGTAAGGTGATTTACCACCTAATAAAGTGAATGTGAATGTGAGAATTATCATGGCATTGTTGATTTACTCCATCTAGCACTATGATGTATTGTATGAATGTTGGGAGTACATGTTCTTGGAAATTTGTACTAATCTTGCATAATTTGAGGTGGGTAATGGTTTTATCTTGGTAAGAGGAAATTGGAAAAAAGGTACTCCATGTTATATGAACATCTTGTGTTAGTGCAAATGTTGAGTGTTGTGAATACCCCATACTTGCTTTGTGTGCCCATGGGATGGTGAGGCTGTGTACCCATCCATGGAGGATATGTTGTGTTTGAGGTGTGGGATCAGCCATACCATTATGTGTGCTTGTATGTTTGTTACCTAATTGAGGGCCAACCCACGTGTGGTTGAAATTTATATATATATTAAGAGTAACCAAAAGTTAGTTTCATAGAATCTCTTCTTTTGGTTCTCTAGCCCCTTAGTTCATGATGGGGTAGTAGCAGCCACAAAGTTCCTTTGGCGGAGTGTGCAGTGTATGCATGTTTCGGCACAGAGCATTCTCAGCTCAACCGATCTTGAGGAAAGTACTCACTACTTCCCCTTATGATGGATCAGGGTACTTGATCCATATGTGCTAGCCTAATCCCTACAGTTTTGTGTACAATAGCATTGGTTTGTTAGTATTGACTGGCCGTCTGTAGGGACGTTGAGCTGGCATTAGTGAGTCGACCTCGTCCACATGAGAGGTGAGACTTGAGTAGCCCCATATTTTTTTTATATACTCATATATGCACTATTTATTCCATGTCTACATGTGATCTTCCATGATGCCATAGATATGATGCCACACCACACTGATGTTCTGACATAGTGCTGGTGATGATGCCATGTGCTTAGACGCGTGAAGGTGCACTATGAGATTGTGTTATGGTAGACTACTTGTGTGATGAGCATGATGGGGCCTTGTACACTTGTAGATGGACACTCATGTTTTCTCTTGATAGTGTTTGGGTTGGTTGGCATATGGGTATGTCCTAGCCATGTATACCTCTGGCTACTTTGAGTACCTTCATGTGTGCTTTCCATGAGGTATTGCTATGCGGGGTGTGTTCTGTGTGTGCCTACTTCTATGGAGCCATAGACACACTGCCATGCGACATATGACCAGTACATGCCTTCTCTGGCTGGCGTATGACTATGTTGCACTAACACACGATGCGGGATGTGGCCGAGGTGCACATTCCATGTAGATAGCCAAGGAGTGTGTGGGCCACTTGGCGAGTCCATGCTGCATGACAACGCGATGCAAGGTGTAGCCGAGGAGGACACCTCATGCCATGTGGTTGGTGTTCCCACTCCGCCACACATGAGGGGCTATTGTGATAGTTAGAAGTTTTTCCCTCCTTCCTCATTTGGTGGCTAGTATAGTCACATAGTTATGTATTGGGCCACTTGAGGAGGACACCTCATGCCATGTGGTTGGTGTTCCCACTCCGCCACACATGAGGGGCTATTGTGATAGTTAGAAGTTTTTCCCTCCTTCCTCGTTTGGTGGCTAGTATAGTCACATAGTTATGTATTGTGCCATTTCGGAGATTGTGAATCTTCTTTTGGTTATTGATGGATTTTATTATGAATTTGAAGACCAGAAAATTTTGATTTATCTTGCTTGTGATGGTTTAGCCACAGATTGTGAAATTTCTTTGCTCGTAGCCCTCGAGGTTACACATGATTTAGTGTTGAAATTGCACGCATTTCTTGCTTTATTGCTGAAATTGAATCTTTATTTGATAATTATTTATGATCTTTGGTGGCTAAACTAGTTTTCTATTTGTTGTTTTCAAATGCTGGTCTTGTGTTGTAATTTGATTCGTCATTGAGAATGGGAGAGCCATATTCGATTGAGTGTATACGAGGAAGTAGACACAGGGAACCTTGAGGATGGGGGTATGTGAGGCTGTTACACAGCTAGGACCCACTACCCACCTATGTGTGATGACTATCTCTTGGAGGCTAACCACCTTATTCAACAAGAGATAGGTCATTGTGGTTGTGTTTAGATGGTCTCACCATGTGTGTGTGGCCTAACACCATCAAACCACTGAGTGTGAGGTATGGATTATGTGAGATGGATATTGGCTCTTGGCTCATGGTTTATGTATCATGGATTAGTATACTGCTTACCGGTGTCCAGATGGACCCTTGTGTAGCCTTGTGATGCGATTCCTAGTGATGTAAGTATGTATGTATGTATAAATGCATGTTTCATCTTGGATATAGCTTCATATGAAAAGTTCAAAAGTTGGTTTAATATGCTTTAGAAAGTGTAAATTGTTATATTTTGTTGAAAATGACGCCAAATATGTTCTTATGTGTGAGATTGGAAGTGTTTGGAAAACAAATATCGTTGCAAATTATGGTGTTTTGGAAAGAATTGAGTGCTTATGCATATTCTTTACCCTATTCTTAGTGGAGCTAATATGTATCTTAACCTATTTTTGAATGAATGTGGATGTTAAATTAAATGCTTCTTTTGAGAGTTGTGGCACACGTGATGTTAGTAAGATTAACCATGTTATTTTGTTTCATGTTGAGACCTTATGAGTAAGCCATATGTCAATATATTGATAATGATTCTTAGAAAGGTGAGTTCTAAAAGGATGTCCTTTCTATTTCATTTAGTGATGAATGATGTATATTACATTTCTCATTCTTGGAATGAAGTACAATCGTTTAATGTTGATTATTATATTTTGAGTACTAATGTGTGACATGACTGCATATTGAGTTTACATGACTTCTAGGAGTAAGTCAAATCTTCGGGAGGGAGGATGTATCACCTCTCTAAACCCAGACTGGTAAGATAGTATTTTGATTTTTGATTTGATATTTTAAATGTTAAAATGTTATTATAATGAGATTAGATATTGTTGATTTAGTGAGAGGTTATTATGATTAGCTATGATGATGTAATTAATTGATATATATGGTAACTAACTATAGTCAGGATGTATATATGTATATGCGATATGTATGTTACAGGTACCAGGTATCGACTCCACCTAGCTTTATAGGTCTAAGCGTACCTTCCCCGATAGTGGTTACTAGAGGTAGTCACAGGCTAAAATTTCCCCTACCCTAGCCCACTGTACCCTGTTAGGGCAGTGTTTTCCTTATTGATGTCTTACCATCCGGTTACCTAATGGTAACGTTCGGAGCACCTTTCAGCTGTATGTTCCGGAGCACCTTTCAGTCCTATGTTCCAGAGCACTTTTCAGCCGTATGTTCCGGCGCACCTTTCTATTGTATGTGGTTCACCAGTATGTCTTGTTGAGGTATTTGGTCTTTGTTTCTATGAATTTGTTATGTGGATATATATTTTGGCTGTCGGTGTCTTGATGTGGTTTCGTTGGCATCTTTCGTAATTTTAAATATGGTATTTTATAGTATTTAATTGATGGGAGATTTAGATGGTTTTACCCATGAGATTTTAAAATATGTTATTTTTTTAAATGATTTTTATTGATCATTCGAGAGAATGATATATTTCAATTGAAAATTTTAAATGATTTTATTAACCCCTTTTTGGGAGCTTTGTGTATTTGGATGATTGGATTTAAATTATTATTTTTATATGAAAGAGGGAATGTTGGATACTTAGTGATTTTTATTAATTGTATTGGAGGGGCTTTAATAGCTTGTTTGTTTAAATGCCTCATTTTATTTTATTGTTTGGGGGAGAAATTATATATAAAGGGGTAGCCTTGTCTTTGATATAAATAATTTTATTCATTTTGTTTTGAGAGAGTTATCTTTTGGAGAAGAAAATTTTGATTTTGGGGAAAGAGGAGAAAACCCCACAATTGTGGTAGTTGAGTGTGGAAGAATCATGGATAATTTCTGAGAAGAAATTTGTGGGCAGTGGCTTTGGAGGTTCAGCATGGCTATGTTGTCTTGCTGCTCCGTTTTGAAATCTAGTCGTGCCTTGCAAGCAGAGCAATTTTTCATTTCAGAAATTGGGCAAAAATTAGAGGTATTCTCTTGTGTATTTCTTGAATTTCTGAGTTAGAAATGTATGTGGGTATTTTTAATTTGCTGCTCTGGGTGTTGTAATGGCTTTTGGGTTGAGTTATCTTTTCAACCTGGTTATTGTTTCTTTTTTTGGGAAATCTGAGAGTTTTATAAATCTGTTCAATCCTCCCACTTTAAACTCGAATCCAACTTTGGGATTCACTTAAAATGCCCAAAATCTCAACTGGGTTGGAGTCCAAAACGAATTTAGAACACTTTTATTTTTGGTCAAAATTTGTGCCTTCTTGTTAGAACACATTTTTTGATGCTGCTTTATAACCACCTATTAAAAGTGAAAAATAAAGGCATATTCCATGTAGAATCAACCATATCTCAAATGGGTTGTTGTCCGATTTTTAATCCGAACACTTTCATATTTTTATGTTTTTCTTGCCCAACTTGGCAAATGTCGTTTTTTCATAACAACACCTCATTTTTGGTTTTAAACTCAAAAATTGAAGGTGAATTCCAACTTGAAATGCCAAAATTTGAATTGGGTTGGGCTTAGAATTTTTGTCCGGACATTTTGAATTTTTATGTAATTTTTATGCCTCTAGTTCATGTTAAATTTCAGATGTTAATTGTGTCTTCTTACAACAATGTTTGCTTGGCTGTGTTAAATGGATTTATGATGGATTTTGTGGCTTTCTTCATTGTTTCAATTTTTCTATGGATTCCTTGTTTGGTTAAACGAGAAGGCCTATCCGTCTGCATGGCGTTGAGTTATTCGTTTGTAGGGCGTTGATACAGGCATGATTGAGACTCCTCGTCTGTATGAGAGGTGTACCTAGTTTTGTGTGGTGCCATCCCTTTGAGCACACACGATGTTATTCCATATGGTCTATACTCTTGTGCCTCATACCTTAGTAGTCATGAGTAGCACCCGACATGTCATTGAATGAGCATCTTATGTTGTGATATTAGCTTCAATGCTTTGTATTCTATGTTGCTATGTGTCTGATGTGAGTGTTGGTCATTTGTTACCCTTGCCTTGTTTTCTATTTGGGCCTTGTGACTACCTCTGAGCACGGTGGGGTGGCCTCTTTTGAGTCCACATGGTAGGGAGGCGTTGCCACTGCCATTGGGGACCGGTGTACAGGTTGTTGGGGCACCAGTTGGAATCATCCCCTCTTCTGTATTTATCCTATCAGATGATGTATTTTATTCATGACAATTCTATTGTATTCATACTTATTCCTTTATGTATATTGTACTTGCTTGAGAGTGAAAATGTAATCAGATAGATTAATGAGAAGAAATGTGATGTTTATATTTGGTTTACGAGTTCCGATGTTGGTATCGGGCTTGCTTGTATTTTGATGATCTTTATATGGCTTTTCTTCAATATTTCCCATGCAAAAATTAGAATTTTGGTTGTATATTTCCTTAATGTTTTAGTCTGCAAAAGTTTTGAAGCAACACTGCCTTTTGTTAATGTTTTGTGTTGCAGCTGCAAAAGTTCCGGAGCATCGTTGCCTTCTGGTTGTTGTTTTGTCTAGTTGATGCCAAGGTTCTGGAGCAACACTGCTAAGGTTTTGGAGTAGCGCTGTTAAAGTTCCAGAGTAGCATTTTTGAAGTTTTGGAGAAGTGCTAAAAGTTCCAGAGTAGTGATGTTAAAGTTCTAGAGCAGTGCTGAAAGTTCTGGAGCAGCACTGAAAGTTTCAGAGCAATGTTGTTAAAGTTCTGAAGTAGCGTTGTTAAAGTTTTGGAGCAGTGCTACTAAGGTTCCGGAGCAGCGAAAGTTCTGGAGTAGGAAGTTCCGAAGCAAAAGTTCTGGAGTAGGAAGTTTTGGAGCAGAGGTTTCGTTGTTGGAACTTCCGTAGCTAGAAGTTTCGTAGCTAGAACTTCCGTAGCTGGAAGTTCAGGAGCAAGTTTTTGGAGCCATTATGTTTGCTCCTATTTGGATTTTCTCTGGAGGGTGGACTAGTCCTCTCCTTTGGGTTATGTTCAGCCATGATTGGCCATGTTTGTGGTCATCATATCGTGTTGACAACTGCTTTATCTGTAAGTTATTTTGTATGTTTTTAAAAAAAAATAAAAAATTATCTTGTCCTCTTTTGGCTCTTACCCTTCGGGGTTGTGTAGCGGGATGTTACAAGATTTCTCCCTTTGCCTTCTAAAATTAAATGTTTAATTTTTCTGCATGATGAATTGCAAATCAAGGTTGTAGTTGATCTCATTCAATTGTCTTTGTGTGTCTCTTTCTGTGTCTTTCGCCATGTTTATTCTATGCTTGGATTTTGGTGTGTGCATTTTATATTCCCTTTGAGTATAAGATATTGGATTTTTAATTCTTCAAATGACCTGGTTGTGTCATCCATTATAACTATGTTTTTACGAACTAAGTTGGTGAGAAAATTAAAGGGTTTCTTGGCATTATTGTGTTCTAATATCTATCCAAAAAACTACAAAACCCATATCGTAGTTTTTGATATATGGTTGAAACGCGAGGTTGCTTCAGGTTGCTCCTCCATGGCTGCAAATACCTTTATTTCTCCCTGTAACCAACCAATGGAAGATTAACATTTGAGATTAATTGAACACCTTATTATAATGTTTAGATTGATATTTGGGGGTTTGAGAAAAGTACATTATTTTATTGTATAGATAACTCTGTGAACTTTTTGGAATCCTTCTAAACCTCCAGTAAAAAAAATGAGGAAAAGAATTTGCTTATAAACCGTGAGCTTCCAAAATTAGTCCCTTTGCCCAAATAAAATTTAAAAAATAAATAAAATGGATAATTATCCACTTATGCGTATAGATTTGATAGTGAATTAATCAAGTTTGGAAATTTGTTAATCTAGTATGGCTACAAGAAAATAGTTAGTTATAATAAACTTTGAGAGATCATGGGATGTCATTTTGGGAATATTAAAATTCATCACTTTAGCATTTTAACTTTAATTGTATCAAGTATCATAAACTTAATAAGTTTAGATAAGTTTTCTTAGTAGTTGGTAATCTGCACTTTCTTTGTGAAAAGATAGATTTAAGTATGTAAAATAACAAAATTAATAAAAATTGGATAATTTAGAAATACTACAATTTAAAAAAATATATAAACAAAACAATAAAACTAAACATAAAACTCGATGTTTTGGAAGAATTAGAAAAATCAGGAAGATAATTAAATTTAAAGAGGAGTAAGGTAGTTTTAAATTATTTTACTTTGTTAGTAGTAATTAGTCTTCTAATTTAGTCAAAAATTGAGATGTAATCTTGTTGAAATTACAAAACAAGAAAAGAAGGAAAAACTACATCTCTTTCAATTGTTTAATTAGAAAAATAATTTTATTCCTAAAAGAAATTTAGAAAGTTGAGAAATAAAAATGTTATTTAATAAAAGATTTTAATTGGGTAATTATTATTAAAATGAGTAATTAACTGTTATAGATTATATTATATATTGGTTAATAGTAAAAAATAAGGTTTTAAGCTCATATGTCAGAAATAATAAAAATGCTTCATCCTTATTTTCTATGTGGGATAATTGGATTCTTACCAATTGGGAACACATTTCTAAGCCTCTGGTGGGGTTGCATCAGAATCAAGGTGTGATGAAAAAAGATAGAACTAAGGTGAGATGGACATCACCATCCCCAGGTTTTTCTAAGCTTAATTTTGATGGGGCATCTAAAGGTAATACGAGATTTTCAAGTGCAAGGATATGTATCCATGATTCAAATGGTTTATTGTTGTTGGCTCAGGAACTCAAATTAGAGAAAGGTACAAATAATATTGCAGAGGCTAAAGCTTTGTTGCAGGGTTTGCATTTGCTAAAAGACATGGCCTTAAGCAAAGTGCACATTGAAGGTGATTCTTTGTTTATTATAAATGCTTTCAAATCTAAAACAAGTTATAATTGGAGGAATTAGTTATATCCTAAGCAGAGTATGGAATTTGATAGATTTTTTTCAAGAGGTTGACATCACACATAGATATTGTTGAGGTGCCAAGTTGACACACAACATGTAGGTAAGATAAAAGTAAAAGTATCTCACCTCTCCTGAAAGAGACAATCAGTAATCAAACTAATCACCTGCCAAGGTCTTTGAAGTTGGTTCACAACATTGTTGTTTCACGAAGTGGTCAATATGGCTATAATATTCAAGGGGCCTACTGGTTTTGAGCTTCTAGATTGTTACATGATCAAACATCTATCTAAACCAACTTTAACCGATGGTTTTAAAGAAATAGAAAAAGATAGATCAAGGTTTTCAAACTGAAAAGAATGTTGATTCATTCAACTAATCAGACTTGTTGCCTTCCAAGGAATTCATAAACTAGAACTGCAGAATAAAATTAACCTGTAATTAATACAAAGTTTCATTCATACACAGTGCAAATTTTAACAATAGATTGCAAATCATCATTCAAACAAAACCTAAGGTAAAATTTCATTCCTTGAAAGCTTTTCAAATCAAATGATTAACCAAAAATGAATACCATTCTAAAGCATAATATAAAGTAGGTTTAAGTCTAGCTACTCCTACTGTCAATGAAATAGATAAGCAAGATTTACAAATCTGGCAAGATCACCAGTGTACAGAAAACCCATGTCTTCAAATTATCTCCATCTTTTGAATCTTCTAGCTTGCTAACTAATCCGCTAGCTTTCCTTCTAACTTTTCTAACTCATCTAACTCTTCTCTAAAACTTACTCTCTAACCCTTCTAACCTACATCCAACTCTTACAAAAGAGGCGAAATGCCATATTTATAAAAAATGCCAGATGCGTCGGCCCAGATAGGGTTTACAATATGTCGGTCACAGAGCAAGTCGGCCCTAGAAAAATTTGAAACAAATTCAAATGTGCATTAAATGCAAGGGCACCGACCAGATCGGCCCAGGATCTGCCACATAACTCAGACCAAAATGCATGAAGAAGAGGCAAAGCGAAACAATGAGGAAGCATGACTTTCGATGCAACTTTGCATTAACTGCTTCCCCCACTTCGCCCATACCTTGTCCCATTCTGGCCTTTGTCATCAAGAATGTCCTCTGCAAGCTATCCGCAAGTGGCATAGGTGAAACCCTAGCTTTCCATTCAATAGCATTGATATTATTCTTTAGATCTGTCCCATCTTATTGTCCCAGTCTCCCTTGTTGGATTGATATTCATTAATGAATGCATTGTAGGTCACTACATCATCCAGCTGGTGCCCAGCTACTGGATCTCATGATAGCCTTAGTCCCTTGCAGCAGGGTGCTCAATATTCGTATCTGAAACCTCGAACCAGACTGATGTCATCTTGCCCTCAGGAATCCCACTCTTTTCGTCCATCTTCATTTTTTTTCTTTTTCTTTAGAGATGGATGATCCCTTTGTGTCCTTCAGCCTCTCCAACCACCATCTTCCTGCCAGGCTCAACCTACATTCATCAAACACCAATGTGGGAATCTAAATGTTGACAACATTTTCATCCAAGTGTTAGCTTAAAATCATGATAAAACCATTAAATCAACTCTTAAGCATCAAAACTAAGCAGTTCGGGATTTCAAGTTAACCCAGGAAAACCAATCTAGAAAGAAATTTTAGAAAATTCTGAACCAGGTGGATTCTCCCGATGAGGCACCAATATCAACAATAGATTATCAAAATGAATAAATAATGCATAATTACTGTGCAATTTACCAAATTAAAGCATGGAAACATAAGAATTTATCATTAGATCATCCATTTTATCCAATTTCTTAAATTCCACAAAGCATAGCAGAGAATTCAGAAAAATCTGGTCGGGCCGAAATTCTGTAGATGACCCAAAATTCTGAATGCCAGCACATTTCCGGGAAACTAAAGGAATCCAGGAAAATACGACCGGGCAGGAAAATCTTGAAGTCAGGCAAAAACTCGGAGATTGGCGTGACCTTTGGTCCTGTCAGAATGAAACCTATATCTCATGGCGACGATAGATGTCTCGCTGATGGAGCTATTCTAGATGCATATCACCATGACTCCTGTCAATGAAATGTTTGGAAGTCATCGGTGAGACGAGTGAGTTCAGAGTGATCCCTACCGACAATATTTGTCTTGCCGATGAGATCTGTGATTGGACACTTTGGCATCGGGGAGACACGATTTAGTGTCTCACCGACATGCGATACAACTGAACATTTTGACCAAATGAACTAGGACAAAATACCAGGTAAGCATTGAAAATCCTCAAACCCTAAACGCAACCCTAGTTTAACATATTCAACTGTCAATCACGTAGAGTCTAGCTTCCAGATGGATTTAAACCATAAAGCATCAAAAATCAATAGCAACTTGAGAGTTATGACTGAAACCACATACCATGAATATATCAAATTCAACCACAAACATAATGAGCTGCTAACTCGGATGCCCTAGTGACCAAATCAACTTGAGACACTAGAAATCCACACATCAGCAAGCAAATCAAGAAATTCAAGCTTCAACTCATGCAATCTCAAATGTTAGAACAAATGCACAACAAAGATTGAACATCTCAACTTAGGAGAATGCAAATGATAAAGCAAAATGGCATAAAGCTCCAAAAATTGACCAAACTCGGAAACCCGATGGCCAGACGGAAATCCAAAAAAAATCGACTAAGGAGGAATTCCGCGAAGGCCAGAAATCTCTGAACTGCAGTGTAAAATAGGCCAAGCCAGACTCTGAGCACAGTCTGGGAAAATCTAGATGGGGTGGACAATCCCAAACTGGCTCAAAAACCTAAACAACAGCATCGAAATGAGAGTTTGAAAGAAATCCGGGAAAATCCGGACGAACTAGAAAATCCTGAACCAGGGTAAAAACCTGAACTTCGCCTAAAACATAAGATTTTCAATATGCAACTTGGGGAAAACACTTGGGCAAGCAAGATAAACATATTAAGCACATGCCAAGGCAAAAAAAAACCTTAAAATCGAAGGGGGAAAAACACAAAGAGCGAAAGAAAAAGAGGGTCCTATTTTAATCAAATTTAAAATGGGGTGGTTATGCAAGGCATAACAATTGGTGACTTGGTTGGGAAAATGGTTTAACCATTTTTAGGAAACTGAGGGATTCAGTTACCCAGAACTCCTGGTTTATGGACATCACAATTCCAGTTAGGTCAGTTTCAGTAAACAAGGTTGAGCTAGAATGTCAAATGTAAATCAACACTGGCTACCCTTGAATCTATGTGTGTGCTTGATGGTGCATCACCCTTTTACAAAGTTTTCTTCATCTTTTGAACAATTATGTGCAGGATTTGAACTACATGAGTTGATTCCATTTAATTGTTGTGCAATGATATCCTAGGCATTGCTCGGCTGCCAGTCAAGCATCCATAGCTCCAACGGAGATGCCTCTAGTTTTCTCACAACATTTCTCTATTGCCAGCCAGATGTCCATAGCCCCGGTAGAGATACTAGAATCATCTATTCAGTATTGAGTTTTCTTTTCACAGATAGTTCTCTTTTCTTTTCTTTTTCTTGAAGTTCCTTCATTCAATTCCTTCTCATTATGTCGGATGTCCAACATCTGTACTGGGTTGAAAACTACCATGGACCTCATAATAGCATCTGGGGAATCAAATTTTTCACTCAAATCTTGCAACACCATCATCCTAAGACAAATATATTATTACAAAAGGAGATGTTTCTGATGATTTGTGATAGATTCAATCGTAGTTAGTGAAGATTGCTTACTTTACACCTTGTTCTCAATGACTTTCCACAACTCTCATTGACAATAGACATAAAACAATGAATTTAGAACAAAATCATCCAATCAGAAAACTTGAAAACATCTAAACCAACTTCTCTCATAGTAACCAAAGTATACTTCAGATAACAACCCCCTTACTCAATTGAATAAAATGAAGGGCCCCACAAAAAAAAAAGGAAAAGACAAAACAAACGAAACAAAAAACTATTTACATATATACAACCCAACAAAATACTAGACCTTTTATGACCCAAAATAATGTTTGAGAAACTATCCATTGACAAGCAATGGAACATGTTCTATTAAACTACTCAACTAGAAAGCATTTTCTCCTAGAATTTCAGTAATTTGATAGGGACCCAGCCAGAGCTTATCAAACTTCTGGTGGTCACCCTTCTTTTCATTGGCTTTATCCCACAATAAGACAAGGTCTAATAGCTTGAAAGCCTTGATTTTGGATCTTTTGTCTAACCAATGTTTGACAACAGCCTGGTGCCTAAAGAATTGCTATAAAGCAACATTTCTCTACTCTTCTAATTTCAACAAGCCAGCTAACCTTACTTCAATCCTATCATCACTAGAGTAAAATTCTTGCATAAATTTTAGGATGGTTATTTGCAAGTGAATAGGGAACACATGCTCTTGGCCATACACTAGCTTAAACGGTGAAGTCTTCAATGCAACCTTGATCCTAGCCCTATTTTCCCATAACACAAATCTTAACTAGTTATGCCAGTCTCTAGGATTGTTCTCTAACATTTTTTTGATTACTCCTAGGAGATTCTTATTAGTTGATTTTGCAACTCCATTCCCTTGCAGATAATAGTTTGAAGAATACTTTAAAGCAATCCTATGATCATAAGCCCATGAAATGAACTCTGCAGAAGAAAAGGAAGGGCCATTGTCACATACCAGTGCAAAGGGTACTCCAAACCTGGTTGTGATGCATTCAGTGAGGAACTTGATTACTACCTCCATTGTGCTATTCTTGCAAGGTATAGCTTATGTCCATCTTGTGCAGTAATCCATGGCAGTCAAAATAAATGTATGTCCTACAGAAGAATTTTGGTTAATTACCCCAACAAAATCAAGTGCCCATTGGGCAAATGGCCTTACCTCATAAGTAGGTTGCAATGGCATGGCTGGATGACGCTCTCTTGATGCTGAAGTTTGACATATATGAAATGTCCTTACATGTTGGTGGGAATCCTTAAACACAAATGACCAATGATAACCAGATCTGAGGATCTGATGTGCTAAAGAATCCGCAGAACCATGACCTGTCCCATGTTTCCTATGAAATTCAACAATTGCGTGCTTAGCTTCTTGTTGATCAAGGAATTGTAGATAAACCCCCTCAAAATTCTTCCTGTATAACAATCCTCCTTTGAACATATAATGAAAGCTTTTCATTCTCAGTGCTCTCCTCTGAGTTGTATTCATTCCCTTTGGGCACCGATTATTAAGCATGAAATAAACAATATCTGCATACCAAGAGTCATTAGAAAAGGACTGTGTTGTGTATTGCTGACAAGTAATGCTCTTACCAACATCCACCATTGCTTCAGATAGGCCTTGACCTCAGACAAGTTTCATAGGGTGAATCTCTAGATCGAACTCCTGCAAAATAGCCATCCATTTCCTCCTTCATTCTCCCAACTCGCTCTACATAAGTAGAGACTTCACAATAGCATCAGGAACCACATAAATGATCTGACTTCAAAGGATATAATGCCTGAACTTCTTGAAAAATCTAACCAATGCAAAAGCTTGTTTCTCAAGAGGTGGGTACTTGACTTCAACATTCTTAAATGGAGAGCTCATGAAGGCAATTGGCCTTTCATCCCCCTCCTCTCTTCGTTGAGTCAGGACAACTGCACATGAGTGTTTAGAAGAAAAAGAATAAATATAAAATGGCTTCAAGTAGTCAGGACTGGTGAGGACTGGTGCCTCCGAAATGGATTGCTTAACCTAAAAAAAAGGAGCCTTTGCCTCATTACTCCATTTTATTCTAGCATCTTTCTTCATCATTTCGTTCAAAGGTTTAACAATTTCTGCAAAACCTGTGATAAACTTCCTCACAAAGTTGATCTTTCTGAAGAAAGATCTCATGTCCTTCTTACTTCCTGGCATGGTTAACTTCAGAGTAGACTCAACTTGGTCTAGATCTATCGATATCCCTCTTTCTAAGATTATGTGTCCCAAAAGTTTCCCTTCAAAAACCCCAAACACACACTTTTTAGGATTCAAAGAAACACCATATTGGATACATCTTTCAAGAAATTTAGCCAAATTTATAGCATGGTTTAGTCTATCTTTAGAGAATACTGTCAGGTCATCCATATAAATGATGATGCACTTACCAATCAAATCTTTGAACACTACGTCCATTGCATGTTGAAAGGTTGCTCCAACATTTATCAAACCAAATGGCATTCTTCTATAAGCAAATGTTCCCCACTTAGTAGTGAAGGTTGTCTTCATAATTAATGATCACTTGATTGTACCTAGAATAACCATCCAAAAATGACATCATTTGAGACCCATTGACAGTTTGCAAGACTTCGTCCAGAGAAGGGAGTGGGTAGTTGTCCTTTTCCGAAGCTCTATTCAGATTCCTGAAATCTACACATAGCCTAATCTCTCCATTCTTTTTATGAACTGGAACCAAGTTAGCCACCCATGTTGAATGTTGTACAGGGAAGATTATTCTTGCAAAAATCAATTTCTGAACTTCCTTAAAGATCAGTGATCCAATCAGGGCGTTGACAGGACGTTGTTTCTGCTGAAATGGTCTAGCTTTAGGCTTCAAAGGAATAGTATGAGTTATCACAGAAGTATCAAATGTTTTTAGATCTTCATACCCCCAAGCTATTGCAGCGTGCCCTCAATATATCTTCTCTAATTGCTTCAGGGTAGGCTTTCCCTATGTAAACATTCCTTTCAGGGCCAGAGTCAGCTAAGTTAACAGTTTCATATTCACCTCCATTATCTTCGGTTGATACCTTTTCTCGAGCCCTTGGATCCAAATAAAAAATTCTTTCTAAGGCCACCATTCCCTTGGGAATGTTATTACTTTTTAAATTGAGGACTCCTTTTGTTTCGTAGTCTTTGGGGTTCCAGTCTCCTTGATCCCTATCAGACTCATCGATGATCTGTCCTTTGAAAACATCTGAGCTTGCTAGAAAAGCAAGGATATTTCGATCATCATTGAAGACTTGAAAGTTCCTGACATTATCAGGGATAGTTGGGGTGGATATCAATTCTACTGAGAATCTCTTGAGCTCAGAGCCTTGCATGGGCTCTAGGGTACTTGCGGCAATAACTAATGAATCAACTATTTGATTCTCCTCTCTAGGGATTAAACTAATCCCAAAAGCATCAAAGTCTTCAATCAGGTTCCACACCCGATTTCTATAAGTTGCCAGCCTTTTATTGTGACATGTGTACTGGCTATGTACTTTCTTGATAATCACTTCTGAATCTCCTTTAACCATCAAGGTAGTCACTTTATTTTAATGTGCGAACATTAGTCCCCGAGCTAAAGCTTCATATTTTGCTATATTGTTAGTGCATCCAAATTGTAACCTGTAAGAAGCAAAAATGTTTTCCCTTTTGGGCTGGTTAACTCAATTCCAGCACCACACCCTGTTTAAGATTTGGATCCATCAAACGTAAGGGTCCATAGCTAATTATGAGTTGGGGTTGATTTCTTTGAGCTTGTTGTGGGTACTTGAATAAGATGAACCACAGGTGGGGCCACTTGATCTTTTGCATCAAATATTGGGAATGGGTGTTCAATAGGTTCATCAGGTGTAATATCCAATTCTCGCCAAGATATATCATGTAATCCTAGGATATCTTTCTGATAGTTATCTGTATCTTTGATTAACCCCTTGGGTTTTGGTATACTTGTGAGTGCAGGGGTATCAAACAAACCCTGGGGTTGTTCAACATAACTATGTTGGTCCGGCATTATGACCGGGGTAAGTTTAGTTTGAGGAGGGACTTCCTTTGAAGGTATATTATCCCTGGTTAACATTATTGCATTTTTTTCTTCAAATGGGAAGTGATCTGAAATGGTCTCAAGGTGACTTGGGCTAGTTTCTTCAGTTTTGCAAACATGATTTAGAACACTGATGTAGGCTTGGCAGGTCAATTCTAAATATTTTGGTAGTGCACCTTGCACCAATTTGGAAGTAGAAGACTTCACAAATCAATATCTTCCCCTAAGACTAGCTGATCCTGTTGCAACTTCCTGATCAATACCTACTGGTTTACACTAATCATGGGATCGGGGAATTCTTTTATTGACAAATCATTAGAATCAAGAACTGAAAAATTCAGAATTTACTCTCTTTTATAAACCCCTATCTCGGTTTCAAAATAAGCTACCTCGTTGGGACAGTCATACTCAGTGATGATATGTTTGAGGCGAGGTTCACTCTTAATCCTAATCTATGTAGGAATTCCCCTCCATGGTAGCCACATATGTGAAAAGTCAAGGGAGAGATATCCCCCTATACTCTTCATTAGATCTCTGCTCAGAAGCATACCGTAAGTCTTAGGAATGTCTGTTACCTGAATATCCATATTGGTTTGAATCTTAGGGTTAGACCCTACTTGTACATGTATATTTCTCAATTCTCCAACTACATTAACCTCTGTTTTATCAAGTTGGATGACCTTCTTGTTTGTTTGGACAGAATTCAATCCCAATTTCTTGCATACAGAAAATGGCATAACATTGCCAGAAGCCCCTGAATCTAGCAGACAATTGTGCAGATTCTTCCCACAGATTCTTAAACTTAAAAGAAATGGTGGGGTCTCTACCTTGTTTATGAACAAAGCTGCGTTCATGTCCACAGCAGGTGCCACCTTGGTTTTCCCTTTTGATTTATTAGCTTCTTCCAAAGCTTTCAACACTATATCTCGTTGGGAAGGGCACCATTTTAGGATGTCAAAGTATGATAAAGAGGTTTTTTGTTTCTGCATCTCAGAAAAAATATCAAATTCTGTGTTATAACTTGCATTACATTTGAAAACACCAGATGAATTACCTTTGCTAGGGAAGTCAGGTGGACCCTTTGGTGGAGGAGGGTTGTTATCAGCACTCTAATTTGGAGGCACCATGTGGTTAGGTGGTGCTGATGTAGTGAACGGGCCCTTATTCTGGTTTCTTAGGAAGTGTCCTCCCTTTGTCTGAAAGGCTTGGGCATCATACACATATTCCTTTGGTTCATTCTCATTCTGCACTGGGAATGAAGGTTCTTCTTCAAAGAGGTCATAAGCCATTGTTGTATCCACCGAGTCACCTCCTCTATTTGAATTCCCTTGGAATGTTTGGGCATCTGCTTGTGCCATCTTCACAACCTTCTCCATTTTAGGACAGTTCACCTCGGAATGAGTTGCAGTATCATGCAGCCTGCACCAGTTAGTCATAAAATCGAGGTCAGCCAAATTTGCAGTATGTGGCCTGTCCTCATTAACTTGATAATTGTGAGAAACCCCACCATTATTTGGCCATGTGTTCCATTGTCTATTGTTATTAGGCCTCTGGTTATATCCTCTATTCTGATTTTGATAGCCTTGGTTAGAGAAGTTTTGGCCTTGATAATTCCTCTGGCTGTGATTGTTGTTGTTCTGATAATTACCCTAATTATTATTATTCTGATTAGGGTAATTACCTTGGTTCTGAGAGGGGTTCAGTTTAAGCTGAGCCATGTCATTTGTGACTTGAGATAGAGTTTTCTTTAGGGTCTCCACCTCGTTTTTGAGTTGAACTATCCTTTCACTCTTAGCATTCTTAGCAATAGGTGGCTGACCAATAGGATTTGGTATTCCAACCTGATTATGATGACCATGTGGACTGTGATGAGCCTGTGATTGTTGAGAGAAGTCAGGAGCTCCATTGGCAAATAATGGAATAGGAGATTGAGTCTACAACTCAAACATAGGTCCATAATGGGAAGGAGACATCCCTGGGACAGTATTGAATAAAGGGGTTGGATTAGGGATCTGATACCCCATAGAAGGAAAACCTCCTCCCAAGTTCCCTTGTTGAGAGCTAGTTTGTTGTTGTAGCTTGATGGCTAGATGATAAACTTTAGACAGAGAATCAATATCTTCGGGCTGATAAGTCCTTTGTAGGAACAAGCCAAGCAAAGGGTCTATAACTCTAAAATATGCCTGAATGGCACTATTCTCAGCAACTAGATAGGGGTCCTGCAATCTCCTATACATTCATTGAAACCTTGTATTAAATAAGGGCAGTGATTCACATGGCTCCTTCCTAATGGTAGCAAATTGATGGAACAAAATGGCTAGATCCACATAAACTATGAACTAGTTGATGAAAGCATTCTCCAGATCTATCTAGCTCAAAATAGAACCTTGTGGAAGATTTAGGTACCAGTTGTATGCCATATCCCCTAAGGAATAAAGGAACAACCTACAAACCACATCATGGTGAGCTATCTGGGCTCTGGTACAAGCATCCTTAAAAGCTTGTATGTGGTCCTCAGCACTCCGTGATTCACCATGAATGTATTTGGGACAAAATCTCTTAGGATTCTTTCGCATATCATGAAATCCTCCAGGAATAGTCCCTAATGGAGAGGGATTATTCACAAAAAATGCCATTGGTGGTGGTGGTGGAGGTTGAGCCAGCTGTTGGATGGGCTGAACCAGTTGTAATGGCAATTGAGGTGGATTTGGTGGTGGATTCATGGGTACCAACTAGGGTATTGGTGAAAATCTTGGTGGAGTGAGTGGAGTTGACAAGAGTGGTAGAATGGTTTCCTTGTGAATCTTGTGTCTCGTTGGGGTTGCGAGTTCTATCAAAGGTGGTGGGTTTTCAGTTGATCGAATAACTCTATGGGACCTCTCTGGTGAGAAAGACCCAATGTTATCCAGTTTGCTCTTCTGGCCCTCCTTCTAGCGCCGGTTCCTGTTGAGGTGCCAAGTTGACACACAACATACAGGTAAGATAAAAGTAAAAGTATCTCACCTCTCCTAAAAGAGACAATCAGTAATCAAACTGATCACCTCTCAAGGTCTTTGAAGTTGGTTCACAATGTTGTTGTTTCACGAAGTGGTCAATATGGCTGTAATATTCAAGGGGCCTGCTGGTTTTGAGCTTCTGGATTGTTACATGATCAAACATCTATCTAAACCTACTTTAATCGGTGGTTTTAAAGAAATAGAAAAAGATAGATCAAGGTTTTCAAACTGAAAAGAATGTTGATTCATTCAACTAATCAAACTTGTTGCCTTCCAAGGAATTCCTAAGCTAGAACTACAAAATAAAATTAACCTGTAATTAATACAAAGTTTCATTCATACACAGTGCAAACTTTAACAATAGATTGCAAATCATCATTCAAACAAAACATAAGGTAAAATTTCATTCCTTGAAAGCTTTTCAAATCAAATGATTAACCCAAAATGAATACCATTCTAGAGCATAATATAAAGTAGGTTTAAGTCTAGCTTCTCCTAGTGTCAATGAAACAGATAAGCAAGATTTACAAATCTGGAAAGATCACCAGTGTACATAAAACCCATGTCTTCAAATTATCTCCATCTTTTGAATCTTCTAGCTTGCTAACTAATCCGCTAGCTTTCCTTCTAACTTTTCTAACTCATCTAACTCTTCTCTAAAACTTACTCTCTAACCCTTCTAACCTACATCCAACTCTTACAAAAGAGGCGAAATGCCATATTTATAAAAAATGCCAGATGCGTCGGCCCAGATAGGGTTTACAATATGTCGGTCACAGAGCAAGTTGGCCCTAGAAAAATTTGAAACAAATTCAAATGTGCATTAAATGCAAGGGCACCGACCAAATCGGCCCAGGATCTGCCACATAACTCAGACCAAAATGCATGAAGAAGAGGCAAAGCGAAACAATGAGGAAGCATGACTTTCGATGCAACTTTGCATTAACTGCTTCCCCCACTTTGCCCATACCTTGTCCCATTCTGGCCTTTGTCATCAAGAATGTCCTCTGCAAGCTATCCGCAAGTGGCATAGGTGAAACCCTAGCTTGCCATTCAATAGCATTGATATTATTCTT
Source organism: Sequoia sempervirens (assembly GCA_007258455.2). NCBI lineage: Eukaryota > Viridiplantae > Streptophyta > Pinopsida > Cupressales > Cupressaceae > Sequoia > Sequoia sempervirens. The sequence goes on along the minus strand of VDFB02270651.1, from coordinate 681,709,494 downwards.
TAGATCTGTCCCATCTTATTGTCCCAGTCTCCCTTGTTGGATTGATATTCATTAATGAATGCATTGTAGGTCACTGCATCATCCAGCTGGTGCCCAGCTACTGGATCTCATGATAGCCTTAGTCCCTTGCAGCAGGGTGCTCAATATTCGTATCTGAAACCTCGAACCAGACTGATGTCATCTTGCCCTCAGGAATCCCACTCTTTTCGTCCAGCTTCATTTTTTTTCTTTTGCTTTAGAGATGGATGATCCCTTTGTGTCCTTCAGCCTCTCCAACCACCATCTTCCTGCCAGGCTCAACCTACATTCATCAAACACCAATGTGGGAATCCAAATGTTGACAACATTTTCATCCAAGTGTTAGCTTAAAATCATGATAAAACCATTAAATCAACTCTTAAGCATCAAAACTAAGCAGTTCGGGATTTCAAGTTAACCCGGGAAAACCAATCTAGAAAGAAATTTCAGAAAATTCTGAACTAGGCGGATTCTCCCGATGAGGCACCAATATCAACAATAGATTATCAAAATGAATAAATAATGCATAATTACTGTGTAATTTACCAAATTAAAGCATGGAAACATAAGAATTTATCATTAGAATCATCCATTTTGTCCAATTTCTTAAATTCCACAAAGCATAGCAGAGAATTCAGAAAAATCCGGTTGGGCCGGAATTCTGTGGATGACCCAAAATTCTGAACGCCAGCACATTTTCAGGAAACTGAAGGAATCCGGGAAAATCCGATCGAGCAGGAAAATCCCGAAGTCAGGGAAAAACCTGGAGATGGGTGTGACCTTTGGTCCTGTCAAAATGAAACCTATATCTCACGGCGATTGTAGATGTCTCACCAATGGAGCTATTCTAGATGCATATCACCGTGATTCCTGTCAATGGAATGTTTGGAAGTCATCGGTGAGACGAGTGAGTTTGGAGAGATCCTTGCCGACAACGTTTATCTTGCTGATGGGATCTGTGATCAGACACTTTGGCGTCGGGGAGACACGATTTATTCTCACCGACATGCGATACAACTAAACGTTTTGACTAAATGAACTAGGGAAAAATACCAGATAAGCATTGAGAATCCTCGAACCCTAAATGCAACCCTAGTTTAACATATTCAACTGTCAATCACGCAAAGTCTAGCTTCTAGACGGATTTAATCCATAAAGCATAAAAAATCAATAGCAACTTGAGAGTCAGGATTGAAACCACATACCATGAATATATCAAATTCAACCACAAACGTAATGAGCTACTAACTCGGATGCCCTAGCGACCAAATCAACTTGAGACACTAGAAATCCATGCATCAGCAAGCAAATCAAGAAATTAAAGCTTCAATTCATGCAATCTTAGATGTAAGAACAAATACACAACAAAGATTGAACATCTCAACTCAGGAGACCACAAATGATAAAGCAAAATGGCATAAATCTCCAAAAATCGACCAAACTTGGAAACTCGACAGCCAGAAGGAAATCCGGAAAAATATGACCTAGGCAGAATTCTGTGAAGTCCAAAAATCTCTGAATTGTAGTGTAAAACAAGCTGAGTCGGACTTCGAGCACAATCCGGGAAAATCCAGATGGGGCGGACAATCCTAAATTGGCTCAAAAACCTGAACAACAGCATCGAAATGAGAGTTTGAAAGAAATCCGGGAAAATCCGGATGGACCAGAAAATCCTAAACCAGGGTAAAAACCCGAACTTCGCCTAAAACATAAGATTTTCAATATGCAACTTGGGGAAAACACTTGGGAAAGCAAGATAAACATATTAAGCACATGCCAAGGCAAAGCAAAACCTCAAAATCGAAGGGGGAAAAATACAAAGAGCGAAAGAAAAAGAGGGTCTTATTTTAATCAAATTTAAAATGGGGTGGTTATGCAAGGCATAACACATATCGTGAAGGGAACAAAGTTTTAGATAGGCTTGCAAATTTAGGTTGTGAGGGTAAGGAGTTCAAGCATACAGATTTAAATGAATTATTAAAGGAAGATACTTTATTGAAAGATTTACTAAAATATGAATGCATATAAGGCCAACATTTTAAATATATCCCTTTAGGAGGGTAGGGATTGATTTCAAATATGTCTAGGATTGCAGAGTATTAAACATTTGATGTTCCAATGGGCGTTGTTACCATTATATCACACATTTTATCATTAGTTTTTTCCATAATTATTTTGTATGGATCTAGCGGGTTGATTTCCTTCTTAAGCAAGATAGTTGGCTTGGGTTTTGTGTGAAAAGCTTTGTAGTTGTTCAAGGTGCAACTTAGGGTAGGTTGAGACAAACAATTTAAGTATTTTGTAAGTGGGTTGCGTGACTAGATGACGATGAACCCTGGAACCTTCGCTTCAATATGCAAATTCAAGATTGGGAGAAACCTTTTGAAGACCCCTTGTTGGATGCATACCTAGCATTAATCTTCTCAATGGAGTGTCTGAGAGTTGCTAAGAGTATTCACACTGTTTTAGGCATGGAAATTGTGAACCCTGCGACTTGTCGAGTGATTTTCCCATCTTGAGTGCTCTCAAATTTTCTATCTAATTTCTTGGATATTATGCAGTCTATTAAGGAGTTGGAAATGGTAGTGAAGAGGTATGTGAATTGTCAATTTCATCAAGAGAAGTCAATGATAGCTGTGATTCAGGGATATTTTTTTTTCAAAGGGAAAGGTTGTCGAGATGGAGTAGATGCTGCTATGGGCTAAACAACTCAATTTTGTCAAAGTTATATCTGCAATATACAATTATGGGTTTAGATGGTACAGTTATGGGGATATATATGATACAGTTTGTTGTTATAAATTAGGGCTAATGGTTTTATATATAGATAGTTTTGGTGGGTATCAAGGGATTTTTTCATATTGTTATCAGTAAATGGCTCTGTTATCAGCCAATGGTTGGGATCTTTCATGCTAGATAAAATTTTATAGCTTTCAAATAGACTATTACAGGAATACTTTCTCATGGTTTTTGCCAATTTTTCAGATGGCAAGCTGATATGTTTTGATATTACTTATTTATATTTTAATATATATAGGCTATATGCCTCTTATCTTTAAAAAAAAAGGTTTTAGAAGGAATAAAGATGTTATTTAATAAAATATTTTAATTGAATAGCTATTGGTAAATTGAGTTAATATGTTATAGGTAAATGAATTATGATTTTAGTTAAAGTGAATTAATGTTTTGTGGTCATGATAAGAAATATATATATATATATATAGCTAATGTCTAACTAGTAATTTATAATATGTTATTTAAAAGAATCAAGTAATATAGATTGTTGATTTATTCTATTAATTACTTCTTGTTTTAGATAAGACAAGAGTGGGCATTACATAGTTATTAGGGGATTGTTAATATAATGTGAGGGTAAAATATTAGGAATAGTTTAATTAACTTAAAAGATTCAGATTAAAGGTAAATGATTTAGATTACTCTCTGTTGATTAATTAGTAGGTGAATATTGATTATTTTTATAATTATATAATAGTCGATTAGTAAAATTGCTATGTAATTTAATTAATTAGAAAATTATTATTTTTGGTAGTTAATCTATCTATGTGGTTAAGTTAAAATGAATGATAAGAGAGTTAAAATAATGCCTTATTTAAGAGAATGTTTTCATGGTTATAATGTTGTGATAAATTGTTATTTGAACATGTGTCTTGACTATTGGATTAAGTGTTTTTGTAATTGTTAAAAGAGGGTATCATTTGTGTCAAGTTGTTAAAGGTTGGTTTCCAGAGGCATAGGAGGGGGTATATTTGTATGTTTGGTCCTTATGATTGTTTAACCCTTGAAGTGGTTGGTTAAGTTGTGGATCATGTGTATTGTGTAAAATGTAAATCCTAAGGGTGTCACCCTCCTATCTATGTATGGATTCATGAGATTTTGTAATGATATTCTATTGAAAGGTATGAATATGTGTATTGAATGAAATGAAAACCCTAAGTGTTGTACTAACTGTTCATGATGGTTCAATTGTGGCTATGGGTTGGGACATGGGTTCATGTTGTCCTGAATAGTATTCATGTGGTTATGATAAATGTGCAAGATGGTCAATGCCTTGCTCTGAGTTGGATTCATGTGATTGGGAAAAATGTGCAAAATGGTCAATGCCTTGCTTGATGTGTAGGGTTTACTAGTTGTAAGTAGGGGGAGTGGCTCTCAATGGAGGTCAGAACCCAAAGTGGTGTCTAGGACAACCCACTGGAGAGTTTCTTAATCTAGTGATAACCTTAATAATGAATTAGGGGGAAAGGGTAGAATTCACATTAAACAAGAGAATGATATGCCTCACTCATGGTTCAAGTGCTCATTTAAGCTTGAGATGAGATGGGAAGGCTTGAAATGGTAAGATCAACTACCTTGTCCTCATGAAAGGTACATTGGTTCTGCATGAGTTTGTATGGGGGCCAGGGATCGAGAGAGGTTTCCAGGACAACCCAAGATGGGGGTTAGGGCCTAGGAAGATCTACCAAGATAACCCATATCAAGCTCCATGATGACACTCCTCCCTATTGCAGTCTAGCATTCCCTAGTTGTAATTTCTCTTTCTGTTGTGTGAGAGCCTCTGGAAGTAAATAAAGTGTTGTAAATAATGTTGGAGTTGTTATCAATATTGTGTTGGAGTCCATGTATAACCCTTTTTTGCGTTAGTCTATTGCTTTCCTAACTGTTTGTATGATGTGCGACCTTGTGTTATTTGCTAGCATGGGGGATGGACCTCGGGGTTCCACATGGTTAGGAGGTTGGTGCTTTTTCCTCCATTGGGTATTCTTGTTGCATGTTTATGTGCATAGAGATTGTTCATTATGTTGTGGACTCCAGATCCTGTTTCTATTCAAGAAGGAAACCTTACATGTAATTGTATATTGGATTGTCTATCAATTGTATCTCTTGATGTAATCTAATGTATTCTTCCCACATGTACTAGGGAAGCATTGATGTAACTATTGTAATGATGTAATAGTTATTGATGAATTCTTGTTGTAATGAATACTATAATGTAATGCATCTTTCATATGTAGTTAGCTAGAAATAATCTTTAGTGTTGATTATCAGTTGACATGTTATGGAAGTAAGTAATGTAGAATCATTTAATGTGGTGTTTTAAAATGAACCTTGTTAGATAAATCATGTTATTTTAGTAGTTAATGGAATGATTCTTGTTATGTTGATTAATAGATATGTGAGTAGTGTAGTCAAGGAACCTTAGAGGACCTAGGTTTAGATTATTATGTTATGTTATGTTATGCATTCTATTGTTATTTCCATTTAAAAAAAAATGTTCCATTAATGTGACATAGTATTTTCCTCTAGGGTTCCTTGGCGGGGGCGGTACACCTGATATTAGAGCTAGGTTGTAACACTGGGATCTTTGGTTAATGTTGTCACCCATATCTAGTTATAGTAACTTTCCCTATGCTTGTGTTCTCGGATGTCTGATGTGTGACTAGAAGGTCATAGGGACCCTTGTGTTGGATATCATGTTTTAATCTAGACACCTAGTTGAGATGTCAGATAGAGAATTAAACCCTTTGTGTATTCTCCTATTGGGTGTGATTCCTTGGATGCTTTTTTTGGAAAGGTTGTGTTTGCAAGTTGTTTGCATCAAATTAAATTATCTTGTTTCCTCTTTCTCTTAACCCACATATAGTTACTAGGTTTCTATTTTGAGAAATTATGATGACTATATTGATATTTGAACATCTTGTTTTCTATGTGTAGTTGAAACCTATGATGTAATGTCTTTCCCTTTTCTTCCTATTGTATAAATAGAAAAGCTTTATGCATTGGATGCCTTGCAAGTTAAATTTTTATGAGGGGGTAACATGTGAATTAATTAAGCTTAGGTATGGAACAAGGATTTTTGAGTAGGTATAATCACTGTGTAAAGATTTAGTAATACTTGTACTAGCTTGGGATAAAGTTTGAGAGAATGTGGGATTGTGTTTTGGGAACAAATATGTGAATTCTTTTGTTATGTGAAAATTGAAATAACTTGTGATGAAGTAGGAGTTGATTGTGTTTAGGAAAGACCTACATGAAGTAGTAAGAGTTAAGTAGAGGATCATTATTGTTCTTTTATGAATATGGAACTTGTGTATAATTTGTTGAACTCTGGATGTACAAATTTTGAAAGCACTAATGATTCTTGGATGCATTTAGGAATGCATAGTACTTATGTAAAATTATTATTGTGTGGAAGAAAACTTAGTTTGCATATGCATATGTTATGAGGATAGAATGTTATACCAAATGAATAAAAGTGAATTTGAATTTGTTAAGAGGAGTACACTTTGAGCCGTGTGGATGGTGTGCCCACTCTGCACCACATGAGAGCTACTACTATAGCCTAACATTGTTCCCTCCTTCCTCGTTTGGAGGCTAGTATCTAGTCACACAGTGTTGTATGTTGCAAATTTGAAGATTGTGTATTTTCTTTATGGTATTGATGATTTTCTATTGATTGTGAAGGTCAACATTTTGTTTATATTTGATTGTGATGGTTTAGCCACACCTTGTGATCTTATTTGCACGTAGCTCTCATGGTTACATTTTATTTAGTGTTGAAATTGTGCACATTTCTTGCTTTATTGCTAAAATTGAATCTTTATTTGATATTTATTTATGACTTTGGTAGCTAAACTAGTTTATCCTTATTATTTTCGATGTCGACCATGTGTCGTATTGTGATTCCTCTCCAAGGACATATGAGGAAAACTTGGTGAGTGTATACGAGGAAGCAGACACAGGAAACCTTGAGGATGGGGGTATGTGAAGCTATTACACAACTAGGACCCACTACCCACCTATTTTTGATGACTATCTCTTGGAGGCTAACCACATTATACAACAAAAGATAGGTCATTGTGGTCTTGTTTGGATGGTATCACCATGTGTGTGTGGCCTAACACCATCAAGCCACTGAGTGTGAGGTATGGATTATGTGAGATGGATATTGGCTCTTGGCTCATGGATTATGTATCATGGATTAGTATACTGCTTTCCAGTGTCTAGATGGACCCTTGTGTAGCCTTGTAATGTGATTCCCGGTGATGTGAATTTGTGTTTTATAGAAAGGTAGCATTTTGATGTATTGATTGCTTAACAGTGTTTGGAAGAGAAAATGTAATTTAAGGGTAAATAATATTAAATGGCGATGCATTTGAAATTGAATACTTTTATATGTTTCTATTATGAGAAATTATGCTAGTTAGGATTAAAAGGGGAAATGTTTTAATTGTCCTGAATGAAATTGATGGATGTTAATGCTAATATGTAAGGATTTTGAGTGGTTTATGTACCATGGAATCATTTTTGAAATGCAAGTCTTGATTGTGTTATTATTGTGACATTGAAAATCTAAAAGAATAGGTCATGTTTGAAATGGACTATATAAGTATATATCCTTGTGAGATGAATTATTTTCATAGGAAAAACTAGTGTATGTTATCAACTTTGATGTTGGTAATAGAAATTTATAGTACCAATGTGTTATGTTTCCACCCTAGTTTGTGACTTCCAGGAGTAAGTCAAGTTTTAGGGGGGAAGGATGTAGTGCCCCATCATTCTCACTATGGATGTGTAGGTAGTTTGGCTTTGGAACTTGGAGATGAAGGTAAAATAATAGGGATATTTTAAGGTATGTACTAATGAGGTTTTACACACATGTTATGATTAGTATATGGTTTTATTTGATTATGTGGACTAACCCTATCATGAGCACTATGTGATTATCTGATCATGACTATTATGTGATTATCGTGTGACTGTTCTTATCCTGATTGTTATGTAACTGGTTGTTATGAGTTGATGTGATTACTTGGTGATGTTCTTACTCATGTGTTTGGGTGAAAGGGATAGTGTCACATCACTCACTTGTGAGTACCCTACGATGTTGTGATTCCCTTTCACGATGTGCTTCATTATATGTATATGTATATGCACGACCGTGTTGTGTGTTGTAGGTTGCAGGTACTAGGCATCGACTCCACCTAAATTGATAAGTAGGAGGAATTTTCCATAGTGATTCAAATTATGATATTACTATCAGAATTCAATCGTATAGTTTTGAGTCGAACTCATTGACCCATGTTTCATGAGTAGATAACCCATCTCTCATGATAATGAATGGTTCACTTAGCACTCATTGCATCTAGGTGATGCTTATAGAGGTGAAGCACTAGACCTTCCCTAGAGGTCACCCATCCCAGTACATCTTCAGCTCAAGCATGCTTAACCATAGAGTTCTCTCCAAGGTTAAACCCACTTAGCTTGCAACCCCATTTGCAAAGCCTTCAACAAGTGTTATGCCTTATGAACCATTGATTATAGATCCCTTTTAGGTCATCAATTAAGTATGAGGTATTTTCCACAGCAAGTCAAATTATGATATTGCTATTAGAATTCAACCATGTAGTTTTGAGTCAAACTCATTGACCCATGTTTCATGAGTAGAGGTTCACAAGAACCCATCTCTTATGATAATGAATGGTCCACTTAGCACTCATTTCATCTAGGTGATGCTCACTGAGGTGAAGCACTGGGCCTTCCTGGGAGGTCACCCATCCTAGTACTACTCCAGCTCAAGCGCGCTTAACCACAAAGATCTCTCCAAGGGCGACCTCCCGGGAAGACCCAGTGCTTCACCTCTGTGGGCATCACCCAGATGCAATGAGTACTAAGTGGACCATTCATTATCATGAGAGACAGGTTCTTGTGAACCACTACTTTGTGGTCAAGCGCACTTGAGCTGGAGTAATACTGGGATGGGTGACCTCCCGAGAAGGCCCAATGCTTCACCTCTATGAGCATCACCTAGATGAAATGAGTGCTAAGTGGACCATTCATTATCATGAGAGATGGGTTCTTGTGAACTACTACTCATGAAACATGGGTCAATGATTTTGACTCAAAAATACACGGTTGAATCTTGATAGCAATATCATAATTTGAATCGTTGTGGAAAATACCTCCTACTTATCAATTGCTGAGCTAAAGGGGATGTATAATGAATGGTTCATAAGGCACAACACTTGCTGAAGGTTTTTCAAATGGGGTTGCAAGCTAAGTGAGTTTAACCTTGGAAAAAACTTTCTGGTTAAGCGCACTTGAGCTAGAGTAGTACTGAGATGGGTGACCTCCCAGGAAGGCTAGGTGCTTCACCTTTGTGAGCATCACCTAGATGCAATGAGTGCTAAGTGGACCATTCATTATCATGAGAGATGGGTTCTTGTGAACCACTACTCATGAAACATGGGTCAATGAGTTTGACACCAAACTACACGGTTGAATCTTGATAACAATATCATAATTTGACTCGCTATGGAAAATACCTCCTGATTATCAATTGAATAGCTAAAGGAGCTCCATAATGAATGGTTCATAATGAAAAACACTTGCTGAAGGTTTTGCAAATGGGGTGGCAAGCTAAGTTGGTTTAACCTTGGAGAGAACTCTATGGTTAAGCGCACTTGAGCTGGAGTATTACTGGGATGGGTGACCTCCCGGGAAGGCCTAATGCTTCACCTCTAGGAGCATCACCTAGATGCAATGAGTGCTAAGTGGACCATTCATTATCATGAGAGATGGGTTCTTGTGAACCACTACTCATGAAACATGGATAAATGAGTTTGACTCAAAACTACATGGTTGAATCCTGATAGCAATATCATAAATCCACCTAAATTGATATGTCTAAGCATTCCTTGAAACCTAGTGGATCAGTTGATCAGAGATAACACTTGGTCCCCTACCCTAACCATCATCCTCAAAGTGGATGAGTATCTGGTCTGATCCCTTGTTAGTATTGTCAATTTTGGTCTATGGTTAGTTGGTGTTGCTTGAGGTCTTGGTTTTCAACCCAAGTTAGGGTTCAAGTAATTGATTGACATTTGATTTATTTAATTTAAAATTTGTTTGATAATTTTTTTTGGTTATTTGATGCATTAAAATAAATTATTAAGTAAAATGTACTTTGATAAATAAATATAAATATATTTATAAATAATCATAGTTTATAATAAAAAAAAATTGTAATGTAATATTAAAATAAAATAAAATAAAATAATAGTGGAATGTTATAATTAATAAATAGTAAAAATAATATGATAAATAAATATTGCTCATGCAAATATGGAATAGATTGTCTAAACATAGGACTACACATGTAGTTACAAACAATTATTAAAATTAATTATTTACTAAAAAAGAAACTTTGTATGGAATCTTCAGCTTTGTCTCCTATAAATTTTTTGGGGGGTTTTTGGTTTTGAAAAGGGAGGGAGAAGGAATTTTTCTGTAAAAATAAAATAAAATTCTTAGATTGTTGATTATGTTGGAAATTGTGGTTTTGGGAATTTGGAATTTTGAATTCAAAGAAATTGAGTTTTCTAGTGAAATTTTGGGCTCGACTTCCATTCTATTCCTACCAAGCGATGGATCTAGGTTGGATTTTAACCTTTCGTTTACATTTTCTTGCCCAGGTGTGCGATCAGTTTGATGGATTTCTCCCTTTGCCTTCTGAAATTAAATGTTTAATTTTTTTGCATGATGAGTTGTGAATCAAGGCTATAGTTGATCTCATTCAATTGTCTTTGTGTGTCTCTTTCTGTGTCTTTCGCCATGTTTATTCTGTGCTTAGATTTTGGCATGTGCATTTTATATTCCCTTTGAGCATAAGATATTGTATTTTTAATTCTTCTTATTTTTGTTTCCTGCCAATAAAACCACCTAGTTGCATCGTCCATAACTCTATTTTTACGAACTAGGTTGGTGAAAAATTTAAAAGGTTTCTTGGAATTATTATCTTCTACTCTTTATCCAAAAATCTCAAAAACTCATATCGTAGTTTTTGAGATATGGTTGAAACATGGGGCTGTTGTCAGGCTGCTCCTCCATGGCTGCAAATATCTTTGTTTCTCCGTGTAGCCAACCAATGGAAGATTAACATTTGTGATTAATTTAACACCTTATTATAATGTTTAGATTGATATTTGGGGGTTTGGGAATTTAAGTACATTATTTTATTGTATAAATATCTTTGTGAACTTTTTGGAATCCTTTTGAACTTTCCATTAAAAAAATGAGGAAAAGAATTTTCTTATAAACTGCGAGCTTCCAAAATTAGTCCCTTTAACCAAATAAAATTTAAAAGATAAATAAAATGGACAATTAACCACTTATACATATAGATTTGTTAGTGAATTAATTAGGTTTGGAAATTTGTTATCTAGTATGGCTACAGGAAAATAATTAATTATAATAAACTTTGAGAGAGCATTGAATATGGGATGTCATTTTGGGAATATTAAAATTCATCACTTTAGCATTTTAACTTTAATTTTATCAAGTATCATAAACTTAATTAGTTTAGATAAGCTTGCCTGGTAGTTGGTAATTTGTACTTCCTTTGTGAAAATATATATTTAAGTATGTAAAATAACAAAACTAATAAAATTGAATAATTTATAAATACTACAATTTAAAAAAAAATCTAAACAAAACAATAAAACTAAACATAAAACTTGACGTTTTGAAAAACTCAGAAAAATCAGGAAGATAATTAAATTTAAAGAGAGGTAGTTTAAATTAGTTTCTTTTGTTAGTAATAATTAGTCTTCTAATTTAGTCAAAAATTGAGATGTAATCTTGTTGAAATTACAAAACAAGAAAAGAAGGAAAAACTACATCTCTTTCAATTGTTTAACTAGAGAACTAATTTTATTCCTAAAAGAAATTTAGAAAGTTGAGAAATAAAAATGTTATTTAATAAAAGATTTGAACTGGGTAATTATTATTAAAATGAGTAATTAACTGTTATAGATTATATTATGTATTTGTTGATAGTAAAAAAGAAGGTTTTAGAAGGAATAACGATGTTATTTAATAAAATATTTTAATTGAATAGCTATTGGTAAATTGAGTATTTAATTTTTTATAGTTAAATGAATTGTGATTTTAGTTAAAGTGAATTAATGTTTTGAGGTCATTTTATATATATATATATATATATATTGCTAATGTCCAACTCATAATTTGTATTACATCTACATTAATTGGATATCTTATTTAAGAGAATCAAGTGAAGTAATTTATATTGTTGATTTATTCTATTAATTACTTCTTGTTTTAGATAAGACAAGAGTGAGAATTACATAGTTATTAGGGGAATGCTAATATAATGTGAGGGTAAAATATTAGGAATAATTTAATTAACTTAAAAAATTCAGATTAAAAATAAATGATTTAGATTACTCTCTGATGATTAATTAGTAGATGAACATTGATTATTTTTATAATTATATAATAGTCGATTAGTAAAATTGCTATGTAATTTAATTAATTAGAATATTGTTATTTGTGGTAGTTAATCTATCTATGTGGTTAAGTTAAAATGAATGATAAGAGAGTTAAAATAATGCCTTATTTAAGAGAATTTTTTCATGGTTATAATGATGTGATAAATTCTTTTATTAAACATGTCTTGACTATTGGATTAAGTGTTTTTTAATTGTTAAAAGAGGGTGTTATTTGTGTCAAGTTTTTAATTTTTTTTTTCTAGAGGCATAGGAGGGGGTATATTTGTATGTTTGGTCCTTATGATTGTTTAACTCTGGAAGTGGTTGTTTAAGTTGTGGGTCATGTGTATTGTGAAAAATGTAAATCCTAAGAGTGTTGCCCTCCTATCTATGAATGGATTCATGAGATTTTATAATGATATTCTATTGAAAGGGTTGCATATGTGTATTGAATGAAATGCAAGTTACCCTAAGTGTTGTACTACCTATTCATGATGGTTGAATTATGGCTGTGGGTTGGGACATGGGTTCATGTTGTCTTGACTAGTATTCATGTGGTTATGATAAACGTGCAAGATGGTCAATACCTTGCTCTGAGTTGGATTCATGTGATTGTGAAAAGTGTGCAAGATGGTCAATGCCTTGCTTGATGTGTAGGGTTTACTAGTTGCAAGTAGGGGGAGTGGCTCTCAATGGGGGCTGGAATCCAAAGTGGTGTCCAAGACAATCCATTGAAGAGTTTCTTAATCCAGTGATAACCTTAATAATGAATTAGGGGGAAAGGGTAGAATTCATATTAAATAAGATAATGATATGCCTCACTCATGGATCAATTGCTTGTTTAGGCTTGAGATGAGATGGGAAGGTCTGGAATGGAAAGATCAACTGTCTTGTCCTCATGAAAGGTATGTTGGTTCCACATGAGTCTATATGGGGGCCATGGATTGAGAGAGGTTTCTAGGACAACCCAGGATGGGGGTTGGGGCCTAGGAAGATCTACTAGGACAACCATATCAAGCAATGTGATAAGACTCGTCCCTATTGTAGTCTAGCATTCCCTAGTTGTACTTTCTCTTTTTGTTGTGTGAGAGCCTCTGGAAGTAAAGTAAGTGTTGTAAATGATGTTGGAGTTGTTATCAGTGTTGTGTTGGATTCCATATATAACCCTTTCTTGTGTTAGCCTATTGTTTTCATGACTGTTTGTATGATGTGGGACCTTGTGTTATCTCCTAGCGCGAAGGGTGGACCTTAGGGTTCCACATGGTTGGGAGGTTGGTTATTTTTCCTCCATTGGGTATTCTTGCTGCATGTTTGTGTGTGTGGAGATTGGTCATTATGTTGTGGACTCTAGATCCTATTCTTGTTCGAGAAGGCAACCTTACATGTAATTTTATATTGGATTGTTTATCAATTGTATCTCTTGATGTAATCTGATGTATTCTTCCCACATGTACTAGGCTCTATTCCTGTTTGAGAAGGCAACTTTACATGTAATTGTATATTTGATTATATATCAGTTGTATCTCTTGATGTAATTTGATGTATTCTTCCCACATGTACTAGGGAATCATTGATGTAACTATTGTAATGATGTAACAGTTATTGATGAATTCTTCTTGTAATGAATACTATAATGTAATGCATCTTGCATATGTAGTTAGCTAGAAATGATCTTTAATGTTGATTATCAGTTGACATGTTATGGAAGTAATGTAGAATCATTTAATGTGGTGTTTTAAAATGAACCTTACATGTTAGATTTATAAATAATTTTATTTTAGTAGTTAATGAAATGATTCTAGTTATCTTGATTAATAGATATGTGAGTATCACAGTCGAGGAACCTTAGAGGACCTAGGTTTAAATTATTATGTTATGTTACGTTATGAATTCTATTGTTATTTCTGTTTAAAAAAAATGTTCCATTAATGTGACATAGTTAGTGTTGTCCTCTAGGGTTCCTTGGCGGGGGTGTTACATCATCATTGGTTTGAAATGGATTTTGGGATGGTTCACATGGTAATTCATAAAAAAAATAGATCTATGGTTAGGACTATTGATGATTGAAGATGATAAGACATAGGATGGCTTGATGAATTTTGATTTTGAAATTATGTTTTTGAATCTATATTATAAGAAAGGGGAATGAAACTATATTTTGATAGATTTAAATGGCCAAATCAAGGTTAGACATGCATGATACTTGATGATTGGGAAGGTTGAACTAGTTATGGTTGGAATTGGTGGCCTCTAGAGGGGAAAACCATATACTGATATAGATTTCATAAATCAATGCAGATGCATTGAAAGTTGAAATGGATTATATGCAAAAAATACAATAGAAGAAAAATTACTAAGTTATGTTGTAGATGTGCTAAAGTGTAGTTTCGGGTGTATCTAATGAAAAATTATTACATAGTGTTAATGTGCTAAAATATGGTACAAATACAATCAAGGGTTAATGAATTAGATGAAAAAAAAATTGTAATATTATAAAGACATTGATTTATGGTGTAAATATTCCAACACATGACTAGCGTTGGATGGGTTTTGACTAGAGTTTAAGAATTTTGGACTTAGGACTTGTGAATGAAGATATGTAGGATGAAAGTGGCCTAGTTAATGGTGGATTAGATGAAAGGATTGATTAAATATTTTTATGGCTATGATGATGGAAGAAGAATGAATTTTTGGATAGGAGATAATTCAATAATCAAGACCTTGGATGCTAATTCATTTTGGATGTGATTAAAGGCTTAGATAGGCTAGGATACTAAGAAAGGATTTATTGATTAACTACTTGAGATAGGATAAGCTCTCAAGAAATTATTTATTTTATGGTTTGAATTGATTGGATTAAGTTCTTGAATGATGACATGTTTGATTTTGATATTGACATCAATTTTTAGATAATAATAATTAGATTGATTGGTAAGATTAAGGATTATATAATTAGATGGTTGAATCAATTTGATTATGGTTTTAGATTAGAAGAGATGAAGGATTTGGATTAGAAGGGAAAACTTAAGGTCATAAAAATATCAATGATTATGTTTGATTAATATTTGGGTGTGATGATTTAGGAAATGATTATGATGGTTTAGAGGAATTATTAGATAGATAGGGTAGAAGAGATTTTATTAGGTTGGATGAGTTGGTTTTGATGATTAGGATGTTGGATTAGGTAAATTTTAGGAGGATGTATTTTATATTTTGGAAGATTGAATTTTGGAAATATTTGAAAAAACAAGCATTCACAAACATGCAAATGATTTTGGATAAAATGGGATGTATTAGTTTTGATAATAAAGACATACCAAACACAATAACAAAATATGATTTGTCAAGTGGGTGTATCATTCATTTTGAGCCCACAAATATATCATTTATAAATGATTGGTAACTATAAAGTATCAAATTATATGAGATCCCTTATTATTCAAGGCTAAAGGCTTTACCCAAGGTTATTTCTATGTACCAGTACTTGAAATTATATTACGAGTAACTTATTGAACCTAACCAATATATAACTCATGTTGCCATAAGGAAGGATGGATGATTTGTCTTAGACTAGGATAAATAATTTGTTGGTAGGTGTGTCTTCGATATGAAAAATGACCCACAAGAAAAAAATAATAGATGGATGGAAAATATGTCAAACATTTGGGAGAAGAGGCTGACTCACCCTTCTTTATCACTTCCTCAAGGTATATATTTCTTTTGGGCTTAACCAATATTGACAAGATTCTAATTCCAAAAGGCATGTTATAATCTATTGAAATGATATAGTTGAGGTCATCCCCTTGTTGATGAAATCTAAGAGCACCTAGAAGGATGATCCAATCACTTTTGGTCATCCATGATAAAAAAAAGTTCAAGGGTAAAGTGTACATAATTGATTTCTTGGGATAAAATAAAATGATAAAAGATAAGAGAACTAGATTAATATTTTGATCTCCAAGATTACCTAAATCTGTGAGGAGAAAGAATACACTTAATTATGGTCTCACAAAAATTACATACAAGATTAATTCTCCTTAAGAAATGTTCTTAGATTAGTGATAAAAAGATATATCTTTGACAAATGGTTGCTACAAACATTATGTTAGTGGTTTAATATTTTACCTTTGACATGTATTTATTTGCACAAAATGATATAAAAGAAGGAACTATAAATAAATAATTAATGTAGGGGGTCAAGAAGGCTTAAGTACCAAATAAAATGATTAATTCCCTTATATAGGTGGATACATTGATGAAGATGTAAAAATGCTAAAATAGGTTGCAAATATGTTGAAGTGTAAATAACTCACTCTAGTGAAAAGAATATACATTATAGTAGATGAAAATCAACCATGGGTTGTAGAAAATATTCCAAATGGTGAATAGGCCTACAAATAGTCTCAAACCTATCAAATACCTTAGGGGAAGGTATATTTGGACATTAGGACACCTTAAATCATCATCATTTTTTACAAAATAGAGAGAAAAAGGGTGTGTAAAGTGATACAAATGAATTTGGGAAACTTATATGTAGATGTACTATATTATGTGTAGATATGGTGCAACATATTAAAGATTAGTTAAAACATGAAAAATGGATAAATTTTTTGATGGAAACCTATAAAAATAAAGTTAACAGATGCATAATAAAGGATTATGATAGTTAGCAGGTTACAAAGTAGAGACCAAAATCTATTGCAAGCTACTGCATAAGACTTGCAAAACCTAAGGCCGACATGGAAGATGAAGTAAAAGGTACCCTATAAGGGTCATGTCTCTCTAGGAGATGAAGAATAGGTATATGTATGTAATATAAGTAGGATATATCATATAGTAATATAGGAAAAAGGATGCGGATATAGGATATAAGATAATACAAAGCAAAGACTAAGACATGCCATTGTATATGTCATATGAATATTATTATATATATGGAGTTATGAATATAATTATATAAGATAATACAAAGCAAAGACTAAGCCATGCCATTGTATATGTTCTATGAATGAATGTTGTTCTTATTTAAGTTGCATAGGTAATGTATTTAGACATAGTTTCCCTACCATAAATACTCTTTTCTCTCACTGTATTCTTTGGGTACCTATAAATTGACTACATAAGGGAGATTACGGTACAAATATCCAGACTATAATTCCATTTATCCTATTGCCAACAATGATGATATATGAAACATTAGGTTAAAATTACCCTACAAAAATAATTGATTAGAGGCATAAAAAACCTTTAAAAGTGACCAAAATGAAGAATAATTACAAAAATTCTAATCATTTCTGGATATGGTGCAACATTTTTCAAATCCATTGAATTGTGAATAGGGCCAAAACAATGTGATAAAAATTTGAAAAAATAAATATTTGAGGGTCACACAAAATTGTTAGGATGATATATAAAACCTTGGGATAAAATTTCCCTACAAAAACACAAGGCTAGGGGCCCAAAAACCTTACCAAAGGGACTACAATGAAGATGGTTTTCATAACCCTTCTTGACTATGTGTGTTGCAAAATTACTCTAGGTTGTGTGGATACATTGATTTAGAAGTGGGTAAACTAAAGTAAAGAGTAGATACAATTATCTAGAACCTAAAATTGATATAAAGCTACCAATATGTGGAAATGATTGGAAAAGGGATATGGGTCCCACTAGGTGTGTCAAATATGTATACATACAAATTGGAGAATACAAGAACAAGTTAAAATAAGTCAACCTATTGTAATCAAAACACATGAAACACATAGATTAAGAATAAGAAATAGCAAAACATTAATGAAAATACAAAATTCTCACCAATACCAACCCTTGTTGCATCAATATATGGTATTTATGTTATGATATGTTGATTTAATGATATGTGAGCTCCCTTACCAATATCTAGAATTGCATAAAAGATTCAAGATATTGATAATGTCTTGGGTTGAGACTAGTTTATATATTTTTGGATTAAGTATTGAATGGTTTGTTGAAAACCCAAAATACTGAGAGGGGGGTGAATTAGTATTCCATTAAACCATTTACATAATATCCATACAAGTAATAACATAACTCTAACTGTAACAACAATTGAAATCATGGAATCAACAAAAGATCACAACACACATGAACACCAAGATTTTTATGCGGAAAACTCAAAATGGGAAAAACCATGGTGAGGATTAACTCACAATATAATATATTTGGATATAGAATATTACAAAGGCTCACTACTAGGACTCATTATCCTTCAAGACTCATAGCCTAGAGTTATTTAAAAAAAAGAAGAGTATGGCTCATTTCTAAGAGGTGAACTAAGATAAAATGCACCTTCCTTGTGCTAGAGTTCAGTTCCAATGAAGCACAAAATATAAAATCAATTCTCTATATAGTATATCAACAATTTTGTCTGCTTATTCATATAATTTTTGCACATTTTCACCATACAATAGTACATTCATCTCCATGCATCACTTCTCAATATTTATATATATATATACTGTATGCATTCTCATAACACTAATTAGGTCGCCCTAATTAGAGTAGCCTTATTTCAAATCAGAATTAACTCTATCAACTTTATCCTTGAAACATATTCATCTTCACACCCAACACAAGCATGCAATGCATGATATCAGTTGGAACAGACTTAAGAAATATCCCTTTAGCATGCACAACACATATTTAATCTTCTTAACACAAATTTATAATTAGTTCGGTTAGAGTTAAACCTAAAACATTAAAGACTTCAAATGTATATGCAATTCGCCTAACACGTAACTCCAAAACTTGTTAATACATAGAATTCTCCTTTATATGATATCAAATAACTTATCTTCAAATTTGCAAAACAAAACAATTAATCATGAGAAAACATAGAATCTCCCACATCAATGTGCTATATAGAAACTTACTACAATCCTCAGAACATAACACTTTTATTCATATCTTCCGTATGTGTTCGCATATCATCATAAAACTTCGAGGTAAGATGAATCTCATAGCCATGAATCTATGTACAAAATCTTGAAGTGATATCTTCCTTTTTGGTAGAATCCAGACCAAAATACTGATGCATTGAACTAGTATATAAACATAACATTGTTTACCAAACTATTGCAATTGTATCTTTCCAATCGTATAACCAAGCCAACCAAAATATTGTCAATATATGCACATGATGTCAAGATAGAACATATTATCAGCTTCTGAATGAATCTTACAAAATAAGATAATCCGGACCAAAATGCCAAATCATTAAACTTTCAATACTAGATAAGTATACCTCAAACTATTATTACCAGAGCAACTATACATATATACAAGTAATGTGAGTAAGGTATGCTAATGATAATGTTGACATCAATGACACCCTTCCAATTTCTAACAATCTCTCCCTTTGTCATTAGTGGAAACACATGATGTGAAAACCATCAAGAAAAAAATTTCTTCTTTTCATCTCTCCCCCAAAATTTCTTATTTTCACATGGTACTCCCTCCCCCTTTGACATCAATGGAAAAGGATAAAAGATATTGTATTGTTCTTCCCTTTGACACTGACCAAAATATTTTAACAATTTCCCTTTGCATACCTGAATACTCCCCCTTAGGAGTACATTCAAAACAATAACTATGAGTAATTAACTGGAGGTGATTGTCCCATGATGTTTGTGGAGAGTACTTGTCCATGAAGATTTTCTTTCATCCCATAGTTTCTTTGCTTCTGCCAAGGCTTTGCATAGATACTCAAGTTCAACTAGGATATATTTTCCTTCAACCAGAGTTCTAGGAGTGATATTTGAGTTTAGGATTCTATCAACAAGAGAAAGAGCATAAGAGACAAGTATGTGCTTAATTTTCATTAAGTCTCTAAGTTTTCCATATTTTTCATTGTGCAAGATGAGATATTCTTCATGTAACTTTGTCAAACCAAACCAAGTTTGATCATCCCAATTCAGAGTTGGATTAAAAGTGTTAGATGCATATTTTGTTTGTGTCTCAATTGCGTCCTCAACATCCTTGAATCTTTGAATCACATCAAGCCATGTCCAAGAAAATGAGAATAGATTTCTGGCCTCATTTTCACAATCTTGAACTTCTTTCAGTTTCCCAAGTTCATTGCTATATGTAGACTTACATCTATCTCCCATTTCCAATAATCCTTTTTCCCTAACCCAAATAACCATTTCACTTCTTGAGTTCTTAGTTCTTTGTATGAATCAATTAATGTATTTGTGCTTTCTATAATGGACTGTAAAGAACCGGTGTCAACTTTGGGAGAAAACTGAAGATGTACCTTTCTTCTGGCTAGCTGCTTGAGTTTCCTTGGAGTTGGCTCTATTTGAGCAAATAATGCATGAACCTCAATAGATTTTCTCTTCTCTCCAGAAGCAGTTATTGATTTTCCAGAGATCCCTTCTAATTTTTCTAGATCAGTTCTAATTACTTCCCTTGATATGCCATATTCTCTTGTATACTCCTATGTCTTTATCCCAATTAGCCTTTTTGCTTGTACCAACTCAGATTTATCATGAGTTTCTAGAGCCACTTTTGTATGAGTTTTGAATCTTGGTCTACTAGGATCTCTAAGGCTATTAATTAACATTTCAATACAACCAACAACATAATCTTTGTCAATCTCATAGCCTAGTTTATGAATCATATGTTTTTGGGTTCAACTGCCTTGATAATATAGTAATTAGTAGATACTAGAAATATTATGTCATTCTTATATATTTTCACTAGCTCTCTTGGAATTCTTCACCTTATGTTCATTCTTCTCTGAAATTCTCCAAAGAATGCAGCAAGGGCTTTGCCTTGTGCATCTGAATCTCCAATATTTCTCATTATCTCTCTAATTTGATGTGCAACCGGTTTGGTATTCACCCAAACAAATTCACCTACAGTAAGAAATTCCCTCATAAAGTAAAATATTAAGCATATTATCAATGTTCCATACCTAAATGTGCACTTCTTCTTGATATCATTCAAATTCTCTAATAGTTGTTGTCAGAGCAACTCACAAATATCATATTCAATCTTCTTCTCAACCATCTCTAAAGATATGTTAATTGCGGCGTCAGAGACATAATTGTCACCAAAAATCAAGTGTACAATAACCATACTTGCATATTGAACTACTAGATTATTGATTTCAGTACTTGTATTCTTTCTCAATCTTTTTCCTTTGTCAAGTTTGCATACTGGAGTAGGTTCGAAGGAGGATGGACCAATAACATCTCTAATTACTTCTTTGGATATCATATTAGAATCATAAAGCCACACAAACTAATCATGAAACCTGCTCAATGCCAATCTAATGCATCTCTCTTAATTGCTAAAGTTAGGAAACTGATCCCACACATCTAATTTCATCTCCATTAGTACATTGTGTTTTTGTTTCAAAGTATAATCATCTCCAATTAATTATTTAAACCATAATATGTGCGCTTTTCCATAAGTAGGCTCTTCCAACTTTGTATGAATGTATATCCCAATGTCTTTAGTAGGAATGACACCAAAGGAAAATTATGAAAATGCACCCAAGTGGTTGAGTTCTAGGTTTTTAGTAGGGTGATTCTTGAACAGTTGTTTAGTCTCTTTGAATTATCCACAAGTTGAGGTGTATCCATTACATTCAAATGAATAATTCACAAAGAGTAATATATAATAGTAATTACTTACCTTTCACCTACACACCAAAGCCAAACATTGAAAGTCTATAGTATGGAAGTGCTTCAGAATCTTCAAGCTTGCTCCACACTCTACTTCTCTTCCACAATCTCCTTTCATCAAATGATTTTTTCTTAATAAACTTAAATTTATTTCTTTGATCCCATTTGTTTTAGCAATAAATGCTTCAGATCACACGTAGAGATCCTCAAAATTTGTGTACTTCCATCATTTCAAGCTCTACAATATTCTTTCTTTGCACATGTCCACTTAAAATTCCTTTTGCATGAGATCTTAAATTTATCATCTTCAATAAATGCACTTGTGTCACACCATGACACCATATACTGGTAGGGGGATATTAAATTTTCTGATATTGCTCCTGCTAAGCCACTATCTAGGTTTAATTTTTGACAGGATTATCTACACCGGAGGACGACACAAACAAAATTGAAACTTTTGATTCTCCTTGTTTCTCATATTCTCCTTCCTTTCTCCATATCTTTTCTATTTCCTTCTTAACTTTTGTTGGATCAACCTTAGTGAATAGTTCATATCTCTTTACTAGATAGTCTTTTTTCACATTTTTTCTTCTACAGTCTTTGGAAAAGTGTTCAAGTTTGCTACAAATATAACAAACAACATTCTTCCACCCAAATTATCCTTTATTCAATCTATTTCTACATTGGTTAGCCTTGTGTCCAAATAAATTGTAGTGATAGCAATAACCTTTGAAGGGATAGTTCATTTTATTCAACATCTGACTTTTGCATTCTATAGCTTTATGTCCAATTCTTTTGCACTTAAACACTGACCGGAGAATGATAAAGCATTTTGATTCATTCTATCATTCTATTTTATTCTATTTCTACAATATTTTTCCCTATGTCCAAATCTATTACAAGAATAGTAGATACCATTAAAAGATGAGTAACTTTGGGCATTTGGTTGTGTGATAAGAGGTCTTTTGATATTGCTTCTTTGATTTTTAATCTATCTACCATTACCTTGAGTCTTCCTTTGATTATCAAATTTGTTAGGGAATTGATTTGCGTTTGAGCTTTGTCCTTCTTCAAGTCCCAAACCACTTTTATTCTTAGAGGGTTTTTGTCCTACAATTAGTTCATCTAGCATTGTAGATTTTTTTTTAAATTTGTCATCATGAGCTCTTTCTTTCTCTAGATCTGATCTTAGGGTTACCACTTCTTGTTCAAGCTTTACACATTCATCCATTTTTCTCTAAAATTTAGCTTTCTGATATTCCTCAATTCTCCTATTTTCTTCCACTTGCACTTTTAGTCCAACAATGTCCTCATTTTATTTCTTCAACTAATCACATCCTTATCTATGTCTTTCTTTGAATTTCTTGATTTTTTCTCTCAGTTTCTTGATACACTAATTTGCTTCCATGATGCTTTCCTTCAAATATTCATTTTCTTCTTTAGTTCTATCAAGGTCTTCAAGATAAATTTCAATTTCAACATTATTATCTAGGATACAATCTTCTCCAATGTTTTCAATGGGAATCTCTTTTGAAGGAATAGGAAATCCCTTATTTGCCATGTGTTCAAATTCCAAGATCTTCCTCAAGCTATTAGACTTCTTAAGAAGAACTAGGCTCTAATACCAATTCTTGAACATGCAAAATACTAAGAGGGGTTGAATCAGTATTCCATTAAATCATTTACATAATATCCATCCAAGTAATAATACAATTCTAACTATAATCAAAAAGTGAAAGCATTGAATCAACAGAAGATCACAACACCCATGAACACCAGGATTTTCATGTGGAAAACCCAAAATGGGAAAAACCATGGTGAGGATTAACTCACAATATAATATATCCGGATATAGAATATTACAAAGGATCACTGCCAAGACTCACTATCCTTGAAGGCTCACAACTTGAAGTTATTTACAAAATAGAGTATGGCTCACTGCCAAGAGGTGAACTAAGATAGAATGCACCTTCCTTGTGCTGGAGTTCAGTTCCAATAAAGAACAAAATAAAAAATTGCTTCTCTATATAGTATACTCAACAATTCTATCTTCTTATTCACATAATTTCACACATTCGCACAATACAATAGTACATTCATCTCCATGCATCACTTCTCAAAAAAAACTTATATATATACCGTATACATTCTTGTAACACTAATTAGGTTAGCCTAATTAGAGTAGCCTTATTTCAAATCAAAATTAACTTTGTTGGCTTTATCCTTGAAACATATTCATATTTGCACCCAACACAAGCATGTAATTTATGATATTAGTTAGCAAGGACCTAAGTTAGATCCATTTAGCATTCACAACACATATTTAATCTTAACACAAATTCATAATCAGGTCAGCCAAAGTTAGACCTAAAACATCAAAGACTTCAAATGTATATGCAATTCACCAAATGTGTAACTCCAAAACTTGTCAACACATTGAATTCTCCTTTAGATGACATCTAATAACTTATCTTCAACTTCGCAAAACAAAATAGTTAATCATGAGAAAACACATAATCTCCCACATCAATGTACTATATAGAAACTTACTGTAATCCTTAGAACATAACACTTTTATTCATATATTCCATATGCATTCACATATCATCATAAAACTTTGAGGTAAGATGAATCTCACAGTCATGAATCTATGTACAAAATCTTGTAGTGATATCTTTCTTTGTGGTAGAATCTAGACCAAAAAACTGACACATTGAACCAGTATATAAATAGAACACTGTTTACCAAACTACTGGTAGTTGTATCTTTCCAACCATATAACCAAGCCAATTGAAATCTTGTTAGTAGATGCACATGATGTCAAGATAGAACATATTATGATATGTTTAACAAATCTTACAAAATAAGATAATATAGACCAAAATATCGGATCAACAAACTTTCAGTACCAGATAAGTATAGCTTGAGCTATTATTATTGGAGCAACTATTGATCTATACAAGTATTGTGAGTAAGGTATATTGATGATAATGTTCATATCAATGGCAATCTTCCAATTTCCAACATGGTTTGGATTAAAAGGATAAATTAAGAGCTTATATTGGATGAGAGTTTTGAGGGAATGAGGAGAGGAAAAGTATCTCCACTTGGTTAGTGAGGATGAAGAGGGTCAATATTAAAAGGGAATCAATGATTGAGGATTCACTTGGATAATATAGATGACAGAGATGGAAAGGGGTAATTTGGAGTACCTTAGGAGTATGGGTAAATCTTTGACTCATGTCACATGTACAAAGACCCATACCTTGTATACAAAGTCCCATGTATATGCACACTTTTGGAGGATTCTCATGATTTTAGAGGAATAATGACGGTTAGGAGTGCACATACAAGTGGGAGATTAGTGAACTAACTATTTTTTGTTGACTTAATGAAAAGTGTGAATTTTTTTTAAAAATAAATAGAGATATTTATTTAATTTTTGGGATGAGGATAAGGAACTTAGATAAATAAATAATTGGATTTATTTATCTAAGGTGGACTATGGATGAAGGTTTATTAATGATTTAGGTTAATAATAGAGTTGAATAAATATTGATGAATGATAATTTTATTAATTAAATAATAAAATATTATTTAATAACTAAAGGGATGGAAATTGGATAATTAATTGGATGAATAGGGATTTATTCAATCAATTATATAGGAAATGGTAAATAAATTTGCTTAAATAATAATGTGTCAATTTTAATTGTCTACACTAATTGAATATTGAGGTTGAATATGTTGGTGATCTAGTGCTAATGGACTCTTTTTTATATGATCTCAAACTATATTTTTATTTTATGATGTTTTAGATATTTGATTGGCCTTGATGATCTTTTAGGGGGCTTTTTTGTGTATAGATCATTGTATGAGTGGGCTTTATCATGATTTCATGATGATGTCTCTATAATATGTTTTAAATTTTTTGATAAGTTTTTATTAATATTGTGATTTCATTATTTATAGGAGTTGCATTTTTAAAATTATTTCAATATTAAAAAAATATTTATAAAATATCTATATTATTTTTTGGATTAATTAATCATTATTTAGATAATTTCTTGAAGAAGTCCTTGAATGTAGGTCCATTTTCCTTTAAGAGGAAGGAAGAAATATTTGAAGGAAAATGAAATGTTTCCTATATCCATTTAAAAATGATTATGAATTACCATGCAAGATTTTGGGTACTATAATCAACAACTCCCTTCAAATAGTTAGAAACTAAGGACATTTGAAGAGGGGAACACCACCTTGTTAGAAGTTGTTGTCATTGATTTCAACACTTGGTGAATTGGTTGTGGTTGTTAATAATGTCAAAACCTAGGGAGATTGTTGCTTATGCTTGGGAAAGATAGTTGCATTGTTGGTTGGAATTGGTTGTCATTTTTGAAAAAAATAGGTATGTGCTATCATTGATGTATGATGGTGTTTCTAAAGTTCATGGTTGGATGTCAAGCCTTGTATGATGATAATGAAAGAAGTATTGAGTATGGTTGATATCAGAAAAGTTGGTTTCACAACAATACATTAAGATGAGTATGAGAATTGTTGCTAATGGTGGAGAGATGTTGTTGATGGTCTACAGTGTATTATATGCACTCTCTTGTTGTTCTTGATCAAGTATATGGTGCTGAAAGAAAGTTTTGTCCTTTGCAAGTCTGTTGAGTGTTTTTGGTTCAACAAGTTGTGTTGAATACTATTTGGGAGAATGCTCCACATTCCTCCACTTTTAAAGATATGGTCTTTGTTGAACAGGACAACTAAGAGGGGGGGTGAATCAATTTTCACAAATTTAATCTTTTAATTCAATCACCAAAACTAATTCTTAACATTGCTTAAATGATTAATCATCAAATCCCAATGAAAAAACTTAAATCCAACACAAACACAATAACACTAGATATATGTGGAAAACCCAATAAGGGAAAAACCATGGTGAGGATTAAATCACACTATAGATAATATGAAAACAAATTACAAGAGGCTCACTAACAAAATAAGGGCTCACATTCTAGAATAAGGACTCACTATCCGACAGAGATAACAACCCAGAGGGCTCACTACCATAGAGATACAAAAAAGACAAAGAAGAATTGTTATAGAGTGAAGAAAATCTCAATGCAACAAAAGATTCCACCACAATAACTTGCAATCAAGCATGAATGATAAAGTTCACCTTCAACTCACTGCTTCCTAAAACTCAACATTAAGGCTTCACACTGATCTGCCACACTCACATCACACAAACTCACTGGATAGCATCAATGTCACATCTATCTTCCCTTTTCCTTTTCACTTATCTCTCTTCTTTACTCTTGTATATTTTTCATCACTAACTCATCCTATATTTATACCATATTCAACTTTGAAACATATCCAAAGTCGACCATCCAAATTCAAATTCAATTTAGGTCTTCGCCAAAAAATTATAGGGTGGAATTAGAATGAGGGATACCCAAACATGTGCTTCATAGGGATCCAAATAGATCAAACATGCTTCACTAACTTCGAAGGTATTATTCCACACAAGATTGACCAAACCAATGTAAAACACATAGAACCATTAAGCACGAACTTTCCAGATATCAAAAGTATCTTCAACACAATCAAGGAAACTCAAATCTAGAACTACAAGTCATAAGACTTCATCAAAGAGAAATCTAGACCAACAAAATTTCTCCCGAACCTCAACCAGAAACACAAAAAACCATAGTTCACAATTGGTGAACGCAACTCACACTATACAATGAATCAACAACCAAAAATCTGGATATAGCATCTTCCAATAACTAAGACCAACATATCTAAGCCATACAAATATAGGAAAAAATCCAGAGCAAAACTCAGAGGAACTACTCAACACTTGCAACTTGCCTTCATTACAATTTTCTCAATATCCTCAACATATACAACCAATAACAACCAATTGATAACTAGTTGATCAGTTGAAATCAATGAGAACACCTTCAATATTTCCATTCTTGCAACAATCTCCCCCTTTGTCATTGATGACAACACATGATGTGAAAAACCATCAAAGACACCATACTAGCTTCTGAATACACTTCTCAAGATTTTCTTTTTGTTTCTCCCCCTTAGTAGATAATTTCTTATATTCTTCCTCTTTTCCTTCACATGCTTCCTCTCCTTTTTTTTCTTTTCTTTTTTTTTACATGCTTCCTCTCCTTTTTCACATGCTTCTTCTCCCCCTTTGACATGAATGGTGAAGGAAAAAAATATTTTATATTGATTTCTCCTTTGACATGAAAAATAGAATACAATGACAACACCTAACACTACATGTTCCCTTAAGAGGTAGCCACCAAAACATCAATACATAATAAAGATAGATCCATAGATCCACCAGACCAATGCATCTCCATATGCATCTAGTTCAAGAAGGGAGGGGCAATAACCCCTAACTTTTCTCAGAGATACTCAAAAGTATCTTTAGGAAGATATTTCATGAAAATATCAACGACCTAATCCTTCGTTAGAACATATTCAATATTTAATTCATTCTCCATGACCTTATCTCTCAAGAAATGATATTTGATAGATATATGCTTTTTCCTCGAGTGCATCACAAGATATTGTAGTTGTGTTATCACAAAAAATAGAAATAGGATCATCATATACCACTGTGATATCTTTCAATGTTTGTTTCATCCAGAGAACTTGTGGACAACAAGATGCAACAACAATATATTCAGCTTCAGCAGTATACAAGGATACTGAATATTTCTTTTTGCTCAACCATGCCACTAATCTACAACCAAGAAAGAATTCACCACCACTTGTGCTCTTTCTACTATCTACACATCCAACCCGATGTGCATCTATATAAGCACTAAGTGTAAATTCAGTATCTCTAGGATACCATAATCCATAATCTGGAGTGTCATTCAAATATCTAAAAATTCTTTTAACAAAAGAAACATACATTTCCTTAGGATCTTCAAGAAATCTAGCCAAAAGACAGATAACATGCATAATATCTGGTCTAGTAGTAGTCAAATATAGTAGTCCACCAATCATAGATCTATAGTTTCTCTAATTAGCCTTAGGTGAATCATCATCTTTACCCAATTTGCAACCAGTCACAATAGGAGTACATACAGGTTTGGAACTGTTCATCCAAAAATTATTCAACATCTCTCTCACATACTTCAACTATGAAATAAATATTCCTTTCTCTGTTTGATTGATCTATAGACCAAGAAAGAAATTCATCTCTCCAAAAATAGACATTTCAAATTCCTTCTACATCTCTTCCACAAACATCTTGCACACATTTTAATTTCCTCCAAAGATAGTATCATCAACATATACAACTACAATCAAGATTTTGTTATTTTCAATCTTAAAATATAGATTACTATCTGCCACACCTTTGTTGAAACCTTGTTGAATCAACGTACCTATCCAATCTCACATACCGAGCTCTAGGATCTTGCTTCAATTTGCACACCATATCTAGTTGCTCTGACAATTGAAACCCTTCTGGTTGTTCTATATAGACTTCTTCTTCTAACTCACCATTCAAAAATGTTGACTTAACATCCATTTGATAGACCTTAAAATCTTTATGAGCAGAAAATGATAAGAACATCTTTATAGATTCCATTCTTGCTATTGAAGCAAACTTTTCTTGAAAATCTACGCCTTCTACTTGTGAGTATCCTTTACACACAAGCCTTGCTTTGTTTCTAACAAATTCTTCATTCTAATTCAACTTATTTCTGAATACCCATTTTGATCCAATAATCTTTTTATTTGTTGGTCTTGGGACCAATTCCCAAGTTTGATTCTTCTCAATCTACATAAGTTCTTCTTTCATAGCTTCGATCCGATCTTCATATTTACATGCTTTACTTATAGTCTTTGGTTCAATCGCAGAAAGTAAACACATAATAACTTTAGTAGTAGCTCTGCTTCTAATTAATACTCCTTTATTCTTATCACCTTTAATTTGATTGTTTGAATGATTCTTTTGTACATATCTAGGTGTCTTAGGTGACATCATTAGAGCATCTTAAATTCTTTTTCATTTTGTTCATTTTGCTTCTCTTCTTGCTCATCCCTTTCCTATTCTTCCATAATTTCTTCAATTCTTATGCGATCAAGTTCATCAGATTCATATCCATCAATTTCAATAGAATTCTTCATTGTCTCATCAACAGATCTTTAGTATAGGTCTTATAATCTATACTTTGTTCAATAGCACACACTTTCTCACTATAAGCATTAGGGAGAGTTTTAAGAATCTTCTTTACAATCTTGGTTTCATCTTGTAAGAGAGGGGGACCAACCACATTCAAGGCCCTAGGTCATAGAGAACCAAGAGTGGAAGGCTACCCTAACTTACCTTAGCTTAAAGGGGTGTTTAGAGATGAAGGATGAGAATGATGAGGACTATGAGGTCCTTCAACCACTATACAGACCCAAGATTCGAGATGGGGCTAGGAAAGCTAGTTTTTGGGTCCCACATTGTACCTTAGGAAGCTCTCTGTCTGAGGATGAAAGCGCGGTTCTAGGATGACAACGCAACACACTGGCATCTCTCAGGTGCGCTGGAGTTTGTATGACCAGAGGACCAAAAGTACAATAAGAACTACTAGAAAATCAGCTGACAACCTAGCTAATCACTTCCAAAGGGCCAAAACAAAGCTATGAAGTAGGAAATATATGAATGAATATGATAAAGTAAATATATAAGGGTTAGGGTTGCAAGAATGATCTCACAAAGGTACTCATTCGCTAGCTAGCTCCAAATGCACATCCACCTGCATGCAAGAAAGAGGGAAATTTTTTGGGGCTATATAGGGGCCTACCTCAGTCAGACCCCCATTTTGGTGTTTCCACCTCCATGGACAACCAAGTTTGGAACAATGGAGAAATATATGATAAAGAAGGAGGTGAAGTAAAGAACACAAAAAACACTACAAAGCAGTAAAGTGCTACCCACCAAATCGTAGAGGAGAGGAGTGAAAATTCTTACCACCTCCTCCAAGAGCTAACTAGCTAATGGAGGAGAAAATGAGAGGACTCAAGCCCCTACTACAATGGTGTTGTTCCACACTTGCTCTACAGAGTTGACGAAGTGTTGATGTTGTTGTTATGAAGTTCCAAAGTGTTACTAAAAGTTCTTGAGAATGCAAGAGGATGCTAGAGCTTGTGAAGAAGATGGATTGAATGCTTAGAGGATTGTCTAGAGAGATGAAATGCATCAAGAAGGAGTGAATTTGAAGGAGAGAATGAGGAAAATGGCCATATGTGGGTCGATTGGTCGAAGAGGGGCATTACAAATTGAACCCAATGGGAAGTGTAACACCTCTGTAGGCTTCAGATGCAGGAATCCATTAGGGATGTAAGCACACTGCATGGATGCATGTGCATTACACAGGCATCCTCAACAAAAATTATTCTGCCAATGTACAAAATGAAAGCCAAGTGGAATGAAGGCAACAGGATTACATGAATTTTTTCCCTCGAATTTGATTTTCTAAAGTGAGGAAGGGTAAAAGGGGAATTTGTGTAAGGGGTGAAAATTCACTCCTATACATTTTTCCCCCACTTTAGTGAGCACGAATACTAATGAGTGCTTCGGTAAAGTAGATCAGAGAAGCAATAGAGTTAGAAATGTATACCTAAACTGTCTAGGAATTAGAACACGATCTGGAAGACTTGAGAGCATAGGACAAGTAAAGGGTTCATAGCCCCACAGAAATATGAAGTTGAAGAAAGAAAGTGTCTTATAGGCCCCCAAACCTACAAGGAGGCAACTCCCAAGATCTCTCACATGAAGGAAGCCCCAAGAAGAAAGCGCCTCACAGGCCCGTAGACCTGCAAGGAAGGTGTCCTCCAAGATCTCTCAAATGAAGGATACCCAAAAAGGCACCTTATAGACCCACATACCTACAAGGAAGCGTCCGCCAAGATCTCTCACATGGAGGAAGCTGGGAAAGCACCCTATAGACCCGCAAACCTACAGGGAAGGTGTCCTTCGAGATCTATCACATGAAGGAAACCCAGGAAAGTACCCTATAGACCCCCAGACCTATAGGGAAGGTTTCCTTCAAGATCTCTCACATGGAGGAAACCCAAAGAGGGGGACTCTATAGAGTCAGAAAGTGACTTTACATGCACACCTGTAAAATGACATGTTTACCCCTAGAACATGCCAAAAAGTGGCCACGCGGGTTAGTAAGCGGACAATCTCATAGATTGTCAACAAGTTGGAAAAATTTCAAAGGGGTCCCTTGGGAATCCTAGCGTGAAGAAGGGGTCCACTCAAGGGACGCATTGTTCGAAAGTAAAAAAGAGATGTTTCTTTCTCAAATCGATTCATCATCAAGGAATTTGAAAGGAAGAACATGCCCCCATGCGAGGGGAAGATCAAAGTTTTTCCCACTTCGGAGGAAGTTTCTCAAGTTCTTTCTTTACAAACCCACGATGAAGGAAACACGTTCTATTAGGGTTTCAAGTTGAGAATGTGATTCTTGGAAAGAAGTTTGTGGAGATTCTTGAGAAAAGATTCATTGGCAGTGAATGCATTTTCTAAGAATCAAAATGTTGAAGAAGTGACATTGTCACACATGAGAGGGACAACTCAAGCAAAGAAGAGAGAAAGATAAAGGAAAAGCTAAAGAGAAAAGATAACACGAACAAAGGGCATAGGGGTAGCCTGACATATATATATGTATGTATGTATAGTAATAGTATATAAAATGAACTATCATCAACCCCCTACTATATTAGACCATGTGAAGAATGCATGAGAATACAAAGTAAAAATAAAAAATTTGGTCAACATGGAAGGGAAGCCTAAATGCCCCCAACGCTTTGAATCCTCCCCAATTTATCAAAAATCAAGTCACAAACATGGAAGAATGATGATACAAATAGAAGAAGGTTTATGACACAAAAGTCACGCTTGTATCCAAGCACCAATAGGGGTGACAAGGGTCATCCAGGCACACATAGCATGATCATGAGGGAACACATCACAACACACACACACACATTTCTAATCTAACGATAAAGAAGGGGCCTCCCCCTAACACTGATCAATCAAGAGGTCATTTGCTTCCCACTCTAGATCATCATAAGGGGAAGGAGGATGAGCCTGCAGTGGTGGAATGTTAAGAGGAGGAGCGTCTGACCCTCCCGCAACAAGGGAAAAGGAAGAGGGCCCTACAAGGTCCTCTCCACCAAGCCCTTGTGGAGCTAAGGTCAGTGATTTCGTGAAGATTGTCGACAAGGCCAAAACCTCATGTAGAGAGTTAAACATGCACTTAACAGGAGTGCCATGCTTTACCTCAACAGGCGGAGAAGGTTGCGCTCGAGATTCACTGGTAGGCTCACTGAGTGATTCAGGAGCAGTGAAGAACTTAGGAGAAATTGAGACTAGTTCCATCACTTGGATAGAACAAGTTAGCATGAGACCACCTTCTAGGGAAGGCAACCTCCTCTTGCATCCTCCATTGTTGGAAGGAGCACTGTCCACCTCCTTCTTTGTCAGGGGACATGAACTCCCCATAGACGAGGTAGGAGGTGAGGAGGAAGAGGAGGTAGAGAAAACCATAGTAGACACTACCGAAGCGTTCGTCATATCTATGGGTTTCGGGAAATGTGGGACATTTGGGAGGGACATCAAGAGAGGCGGCTCCACCGAAGGAGCGATGAACACCTGCACCTTTTTGGGGTCAGGCACGTTCGTACTCATAGCAGAAGTCAGAAGTGATACAAAGCTAGTTTGAATGAAAGAAGAGGGGAGGAGAGAGGAGGATGCAATAGGAGGCCCTGATACAGGGGCAGTCATCTCCTCTTCCTTCCTTTGTAAGGTGGCCTACTTATCCATGAGAGCCTTTCATCAGTGCTTAAGCTCACGTGCTTGAGGTAGTTTCTACGAATCTTTGAACCGGAGGCCGGAGGCTATGAAGGAACATAAGGCTCTTGCTCAGCCATGGGAGTGTCCACTACAACCATTTTTGATGGAGGAATAGACTCCTGAATGGGAGTAGGAGGAACAAGTTGAGCAGCAGTGGGGGGAGTCAACTCAAGTGCTTCAATAGCGGGCCTCTTCCCATTCATTGATTTTGGAGCATAAGTGGTAGGAGGCCGTAGAGGTCAAGACAAAGAGGACTCTCTATGGGGGTCTTTCTTCCTATTATACCAAACGGGCCTAGACTCAATGGGAAAAATGGTAAGCTTAAATGCGGGACGCTTGGGCTTTCACCAAGTGGGCACCATAGGATTCTCTCACAAATGTGAAACATAATCTAATGGTGCCTCAGTGGGGTGAGAGGAAGCATCAGGCTGAAAAACAAAAGAGGAAGGAGGATCTCGGGACCGCTTCTCTTCTTCCCTCCTACATGCCTTGGCGGCATCACTGTCAGCTTTTAGGCAAGCCCTATGTGAAACAACATAAGGTGATAGAGGGTAATCACTTTCAGCCTTAGGAACCCTTTCTTATAATTCTGATATGTTTGGTGTAGGAGGTTCATCTTAGGTGAGAGAGGACCAATGGGCGCAGGCCAAGAGTAATCCAAGGAGTAGCTACCACAAGCAATTGGTGGTTTATAATTGGTGTCATGAATCACATGCATGGAAACCCCATGGATAAACTCTAAACATTTATGCACAATCAAGGGTATGAAATTCATAGCTACTAACCAAGGGATACCCAACTTCACTCTAAAGAGTTCAGACCTAGGGATTATGTTGAATAGAAGCTTCACGGATTTAGGTCCAACCAAAACCGATAGGACAATACTACCCAAAGGGGGCACGAAAATTCCGTCATGCTTGCGGATGGTGCTCATAGGTGCGTCATACCCATCTTTATGCAAAAATTTGATTAGAATGGTCTCCTCAGTTATAATGTTTACTTGAGATGTCAGATCAATGAGGACACCTACTACGATGTTTCTGTTGATTCATGCAAGGATGTAGAGAGGAGATGGTTCCCTATTAAAACCTATCAGCGGGTCTTGTGAAGTGAAGGTTATACAAGTACCTCTGCTCACAGGTTGTGCAGAGGGGATAGGTTGATGCAGGAAAGAGGCCATTACGCGCACCAGATGATACTTTTTCAGAGTTCCTAAGGGTTAAAGGATAATACAGTGACCTAATTAAAGTTTTGTTACACAACAGCTTTGGAACCTTCCAACTACGCCTACTAGAGGTCGCAGGTTGGGTTGTGAGGCGAAAGCCTCACAATGCTGACACCTACAACACTCCTAGAATATAAGGAAAGGAAATTTCAGTATTGCAAACGGAACCAAAATGGTTCACATCGGGTTCACCAAAAATGTAAGAGAGGAAGACCAACCACATTCAAGGCCCCAGGTCATAGAGAGCCAAAAGCGGAAGGCTGCCCTAACGTACCTCAGCTTAAAGGGGTGTTTAGAGATGAAGGATGAGAATGATGAGGACTATGAGGTCCTTCAACCACTCTATAGACTCGAGATTTGAGATGGGGCTAGGTGAGCTGATTTTTGGGTCCCTCACTATACCTTAGGAAGCTCTCTACCCAAGGATGAAAGTGCAGTTTTGGGATGACAACACGATACGTTGGTGTCTTTCAGGTGCACTGGCATCTGTACGACTAGAGGACTAAAAGTATAGTGAGAACTACTAGAAAAAGAGCTGGCAACCTAGCTAATCACTTCCAAAGGGCCAAAACAAAGCTATGAAGTAGGAAAGATATGAACGAATATGATAAAGTAAAAATACAAGGGTTAGGGTGGCAAGAATGATCTCACAAAGGTATTTGTTCACCAGCTAGCTCCAAATGCACATCCACCTGCACACAAAAGAGAGGGAAATTTTTTGGGGCTGTATAGGGGCCTACCTTAGTCAGACCCTCTTTTGGTGTTTCCACCTCCACAGACAACCAAGTTTGCAACAATGGAGAAATATATGATAAAGAAGGAGATGAAGAACACAAAAATACTCCAAAGTAATAAGGTCCTACCCACCAAATCGTAGAGGAGAGGAGTGGAAATGCTTACCACCTCCTCCAAGAGCTAACTAGCTAATGGAGGAGAAAATGAGAGGACTCAAGCCCTGCTGCAATGGTGTTGTTCCACACTTGCTCTATAGAGTTGATAGTGTTGTTACTGCTATTATGGAGTGACAAAGTGCTGCTAAAAGTGCTTGATAATGATAGAGGATGTTAGACCTTGTGAAGAAGATGGATTGAAT
Source organism: Sequoia sempervirens (assembly GCA_007258455.2). Lineage (NCBI taxonomy): Eukaryota > Viridiplantae > Streptophyta > Pinopsida > Cupressales > Cupressaceae > Sequoia > Sequoia sempervirens. Next base: position 681,673,283 of record VDFB02270651.1, on the reverse strand, counting down.
GCTTAGAGGATTGTCTAGAGAGATGAAATGCATGAAGGAGTGAATTTGAAGGAGAGAATGAGGAAAATGGCCATATTCGGGTTGTTGGTCAAAGAGGGGCATTACAAATTGACCCCAATGGGAAGTGTAACACCTCTATAGGCTTTAAACACAGGAATCCATCAGGGACATAAGTGCGCTGTGTGGACATCTATGCACCGCATAGGCATCCTCAACATAAATTCTTCTGCTAACACACAAAATATAAGCCAAGCGGAACAAAGGAAATAGGCTTATGTGGATTTTCACCCTCAAATTTGGTTTTCTAAAGTTTGGAAGGGTAAAATGGGAATTTGCATAAGGGGTGAAAATTCGCTCCTATACAATCTATAGTAGCACCAAGTCCTCGCATTCTGACCACTATCTCATCCAATCTTTGTACATAATCTTTAACACTCTCATCTTCAGACATATGTAGAAGCTCAAATCGTGTCTCCAAATTCTATAATTTTGCCTCTTTAACTCTTTCATCACCTTCATGCACTCTTTCCAAAGCATCCCAGACTTCCTTAGCAGTCTTCAAATTCTAAACCTTAATCAACTCAAAATGTACCAAATTGTTCTTTAAGATGTACTTCACCTTATTGTTCACTTCATGTGCTTTGATCTCTTCAGGCATACTCAAACCATTAGTAGGAGTGTAAGGATTCTTGTAAGATTTCTCCACATCATATCCACAATACTCTAGATATTCTTCCATCAATATTTTCTAGATAGCATAGTTAGCTCCATCGAACCATGGATAATCATTAATCATTTTACCAACCATTTCGAACCTTCCTCAAGCGGTTAATCTCTTCACGAAGGAACCATGCTCTGATACGAATTGTTGAACGTGACAACTGAGAGGGGGTGAATCATTTTTCAAAGATTTAATCTTTTAATTCAATCACCAGAACTAATTCTTCACTGCTTAAATGATTAATCATCAAATTCCAATGTAGAAACTTAAATCTAACACATAAACACAATAACACTAGATTTATGTGGAAAACCCAATAAGGGAAAAACCACGGTGAGGATTAACTCATACTATAAAGAATATCAAAACCGATTACAAGAGGCCTACTACCTGAGAAATAAGGCTCACTACCAAAATAAGGACTCATTGTTCGAAACAAGGACTCACTGTCCAATAGGGCTAACATCCCAAAGGGCTCACTACCATAGAGATACAAAGAAAAGAAAGAAGAATTATTATATAGAGCATACAATCTCAATGCAACAAAATATTCCACCACAATCACTCATAGTCATGCATGAATGACAAAGTTCACCTTCAACTCACTGCTTCTGGAAACTTAGCATTAAGGCTTCACACTGATCTGCCACACTCACATCACACACACTCACTAGATATCATAAATGATGTATATCAGGGGTTTAGAATGTTCTAACACACTCAAAAAAAATATTTAGAACCCTTAATCATCAATCGATTGGCTTTCCTTCACAAACCAGCATACTTCCATATAGCCTTTCAAAAAGGATTTTTTGGACATATCATTTGGACCAGACCTAATATACAGAAAATGAGACCCATTTAGGATACCCTTTTGGCTCTTATAACACATACCTAAAAATGAGGTAGGTTTTCTTTGTATGGAAGGTCTCAAAAATTGACTTTCCTCCTTCTTATTAGGCCTAATTGGGCAATTATGCATGACACAGTTGAGTTCTTGGATTCAAGGGGTCTCTAATCCTATTCTAATACTTCAAACACATTTCATATGGTCTCAAAAAAAAAAAATTCAACACATCTCACAACCTAGGCCCACTTTTCCATTAATGAATGCAACCATAGTTGAATCCTTACTCAAACAAGCATAGCAATATGACACGCCCCTATAATGAAAGTAACAAACCTTGAATGAAATTGGCCCCCAATATGAACTTGCATTAAAAAATTCCTAGAAACATGTAAAAATGCAAATCCAAATCATTTTCCATGAGTTTCAATGAAAACTTTGTCAAACAGTCACTTCTAAGAGGGTTTTGTTTGGACTATCTCAGGGATTGTGAAAACGGACTGGTGAAGAGATCTTTTTCCCATGTGAAAATAAAGAGCCAAAATCTTGTAGGATGGTAAAAGGAACCAACAAATAATTTCATACCAATTTTTAGCCTTTTCCCAATGGATAAAACACAAGTTATGACGTTTTCTATGTGACTGCAAACCTTAGGACAACTTTCAGGCAAATTTTACAAAAATGCTTGTAACTTATTCAAACGTGGTTGAAAATCTACCCAACCAAATTCATTTGGAAGGTGATTCAATCCTCTATAATATGCAATCAATTTTATGTCATTAAATGCAAATTACAAGAAGTACAAATGAAAATAATAGTCAAATTTGTAAGAAAAATACAAGTTTTAGAGTGAAAATTTGAAATTTCTCCATTCCAATCTCCTTCCAACCTTCCCAACCTTGAGATTCATGTTTACAACATGTATTTATGCTTTCCAAATCATTTTAAACTTCCAACCACCGACAACTACCTAATCAAACTTGTAACCTTAATGCACTTTTGACAACTTTCACAATGACAACTTTTACATCTTTTTTGCAAATGTTTACAACTTTTGACCAATGGACCTATAACATTACAAAAGTGATCAATATGATCCCAAATGGTCATAAATGACCTTATTAGACCAAAAAAATTAAAAAAATATATAAAACCAAAATTTTACCAAATTTGACCATATGGCTTGAAGGTGCCCCTACACTAATAAATGTCACATCTATCTACTCTTTTCCTTTTCACTTATCTCTCTTCTTCGCTCTTGTATATTTTTCATCACTAACTCATCCTATATTTATACCATATTCAACTTTGAAACATATCAAAATTTGGCCATCCAAATTTAAATTCAAATTAGGTTGATGCCAAAACATTCTAGGGTGGAATTAGAATGAGAGTGACCCAAACACATGCTTCATAGGGAACCAAATAGATCCAAAATGCTTCACTAACTTTGAAAGTAGTATTCCACACAAGATCATCCAAACCAGTGTAAAACACATAGAACCATTAAGCAAAAACTTTCCAGATGTCGAAATTATCTTCAACACAATCAAGGAAACTCAACTCTAGAACCGCAAGTCATAAGACTTCATCAAAGAGAAAATTAGACCAACAACATTTCTCTCGGACCTCAACCAAAAACATAGAAAACCACAGTTCACAACTAGTGAACACAAATTGCATTGTATAATGAATGAACAACCAAAAATCTAGATATAACATCTTCCAACAACTAATACCAACACATTTGAACCATAAAATATAGGAGAAAATCCAGAGCAAAACCCGGAGCAACTACTCAATACTTGTAACTTGTTTCCATTACAAATTTCTCAATATCCTCAACATATACAACCAACAACAACTAGTTGATAACTAGTTGATTAGTTGACATCAATGAAAACACCTTCAATCTTTCCATTCTTGCAACATTCTTGTGGTTTGAGATTCAAAGTTTGTACTTTGTGGATGTTGCACTCCTATCCTTTTAGGTCATCTATGTTTCCGTGGAGGTTTCTATGAATTATAGAAGGTTGGTAGTATTGTCAGTTGTTTGGACTAGTTTAGAAAATGCTCTCCATTTCTTTGCATTGATGTATTTTCTCCTGCAACTTGGTAAATGTGTTCTTAATTTCTTTGTAGTGTATCATTTTAATTTTATGTGTTGAAGTGGTTCGCAAGTTTATTTGTTAATGTTATATCTCATGTTTATGCATTATGTGTTTCTAGGAAGAAGTATTCTACTCTTGTTTGGGTTATGGTAGTTGTTAATGGCATGAAAATGTAAAATAAGCATCTAGAGATGTTGTATGTTCAAGGAACACCCTTTGTGATCCACACATCAGTGGTTGATCTCTTTTGGTGATGCATTAAATGTTTCATTTGGTCTTTTAGGTAATTTGTTGTTATTTGGTCAACAAGGCTTGTTCTCTTGCTTGTGCTAAATGCTTAAGGGTTTGCACCAACATTTGAAGATGGGTTATGATATATTTAGATCTTGACCTATCTTGTTTGGGACCACATTGAGTAAATTCAATTGAAGTTATGTTTTTGGTTGATTGGTTATGTGCTTCATATTTCTTCTACACATTTACTTGTTGTTGACTTGGGTTGATGTGTGCTAACACGTGAATTTTTTTGGATCAAATGAAAGATGTAATAAGATTGTTTTTGGTCCTCTCTTCCCCTTTGATAGGACCACACTATGTTTTTGTGGCCAACTTGTTGAAATCATTATCTATCTTTCTTGTAGTTGACCTAATTGAGGTTTTGAAGTCTTGCAGTGGATATAAGTGCAATAAAATTTTAGATGCAAGAAGTGAGTGAGTGTGCAAGGGTTTTGTTTGTGGAATGTATTGAATATCCTAGAGAAGAAGTGTGAAAGTTTGAAGAAGAAATATTAGATGTTCCTTAATGCCTCAGTCAATAGAGTGAATTACTGAAAAATATTGTAAATTTTCTAAATCCTTTTTGTATCCTACTCTAAGATAGTGAATCTCATAAGTTCCTTGTATCTTGCCCCTTAATTTATATCTACTTTAGTTTTTCAAGTCTTTTGTATCTTTCTCTAAGGTAGTGCACCTTACTTTGCAAGTCCTTTTTGGTAGTGAGCCTCTATATTGTGAGTTAACTCTCATCGTGGTTTTTACCTCATTGGGTTTTCCACGTGAATCTGGTTTCATCTTATAGATGTGTGTTTATTGTTTCTTTTTCATTATTGCCAATTTAATTAAGGATATAATTGCTATATATTTTATTAGTGAAGATTTTTGAAATTGGTTAATCTTTAAACTACAATATCTTTCTTTGTTGATGATCTATTTAAGGGTTTATATTTGGTTAAAAAATATTGTGCTAAATAGTTCAAGTTTTGGAGGGGTTTAAGTTTTTTTAGATACTGATTCGTCCCCCTCTCAGTATCCTATGTGTTCAAAAATTGGTACATCAAAGCCAAGTTCCTCTAAGGAAGCTTAACAACTTTAGGTAAAGGTTTGGGATGACATGTATGATGGATCTTACAAGGGCCCTAGGTTTGATGGGACTAATTACACTTTTTGGAAATTAAGAATGGAAGGCCATCTAAACTCTATAGGGTTTGTTGTTTGGAAATTAGTCAAAGATGGATATGTTGCTCCTACTTCTCCTCCAATTGATCTAGCTAAAATCAAGTTATATGAGAACAATGCCAAGGATAAAAATTCTACCTTCTATGGATTGACTGATTCAAAACTTTTGAAGGTGATGAGTTGTAACTTTGCTAAGAATGCCTAGGAAAATCATAGCAACATCTATGAAGGGATACCAAAGTGAAGAAAGACAAGATGCACATTTTCAAGAGAAGATTTGAGAATGTTAGAGGATGAAGACATTGCAAGTTATATGCTCTGGGTACATGAATGCTTGCATTGACTTGGGTTGACCAATGTGGGTATGTGGATGAGTGACACATGGAAATCATCATTTGAACAACTAATTCACATCATTTTTGTGAATCATTCTAATAAGGTGATGGCAACATAATGGTAAGATCGTTGGCATAGTTTTAGGTGAAGATCTATAGCTAGCATTTAAAGCTTTTCTAATCCAATGGTGGTGATTTAAATGTCATGACAGTTGAGCGATAACTATCTAGTCATGGTACTATTTGGTTATCTATCAAAATGACATTTTCTATCTATTAGAAAATGGATTGGCCTTTCTTAATTTGTTTTCATTTGATAATGACATCTGATTGTGTTAATTTTTGCATTTTTGTATTTTTGTGTTCACATTCACTCAGCAAATAATTCTCTATGCATCACTATAGATATTTTAAGGAAAGCTCTAGAAAGACCAAGAGGTCCCTCTGTGGTTGCAATATTTCTTCATTTTACCACTTTGAATTTTAATAAGGAATTAATACAATCGACACAAAATAAGGTTTCTGAAACCCATTCAGATACCGAAAAAGGTTTGGAAACCTTTGGTGAGTCCTGACATTGAAGACTTTCTTTTCAATACCTTATTCTTTTTCTTTCATAAACAAACTTTTGGAAGGTTATAAAAACCACAGTATGGATCAACAGTATTTTAAACTGATCACATGAGTCTTCCATACAATATATCGGTATCGGGGAAGGTTTCCTTAACTTTACTAAATATCCAAAAACACAAAGAAAGAGCTATAGAGTGAAAGAAAAAAATGAAAGGAATGTGTCAAAAAGAAAGGGATTTATGATAACCTTATCGGTGTCTGCCAAGGTTTATAAAAGGAAAATACTGACGAAGCCAATACTTAGAAAAATTCTAGGAACAAAGGTAAGTGGAGGTTCATGATTGCATCATGTGAGCTCTCCACATCATGGAAGTCATTCTTTAGGCACAATGCATAAGAGCAATATGTGATGGTAGTGGAGTATGACATTAGGAGGGACAAGTGACAACTATTCATTGCATCTTAGAAGTTATATGCATCACAGTTTACAAGCTCAAAGCACAAAGAAATTTTGTGATAGGAAAAAGGGTAGCAATGGGCATGGTGGGTCATCTAATTCAAATAAGCGATGAAGCGATAAGAGGACGCATGTTCAAAATGATAGTTGGAAAGTGTTTATTGTATTGCAAAGGCTATGAAAATTGCATTTATCTTATCTTTAGAGAAAATAAAGTTGCGATGAAGTGAAAGGTGATCAAGATATCGACACATGTCTAGGGCGACATATGGTGATGGTCCATTACATCATGCAACTCCTTTATATGATGGAAATGGTTTTTGAGCTTGGATAATAAAAGAAATAGGCAATATGAAGCAATATAGATCTACATCTACAATTAAAGCAGGTCAAATTAGATGGTAGTGTTTAAAAGCGAGACAAGTAATTGAGATGTGCTTGATCATGACATGAGTTTCAAGATTGATGGCTTGCATTCAAAGGCTAGATTGTGTCATCGACTAGGGGAATGGAACTAAGGCACAAAAAATGATATGTCATCTCCTGATGATATTCTTGCAAAGGAATGAAGGAAAGGGATGACACCAGGAATGTAGAGTTCGATTATGTAAGCTGAAAGAGATCAACCAAATGGGGGAATGGAATTTAATGCAAAAAAACCTTAGATTATGATACACCAAAAATTGTAGGTGTAATGAATTTGGTCAAGGGTGCATGGCTTGAGGAGAGGTAGCTTGTCGATGAAGAAAAAAGGAATGAAGTTCAATTGCTTCTAGAGGAATGATGATATAAGCTCCAAAAAAGGGATGATGGGAAAAAAAAGAGAGGGAATGAAGTTGAAGGAAATAGAGAAGGTAGGGGGGAGGCATAACACTTTTTTTGGAAGCGATGGAGATTGGAAGACACAAAATCACACTGCCATTTTAGATTTATTGTATGACTAAAGTCTTTTATGGGGTTTCATGGAGGATAAAGGATTTTTGGAGCAAAAGAAAAGGTTCAAGACCCCATCTCAGACCCTTGGTGAATATTTATGTAGGTATGGGTGTCAATCTTTAGTTGGTTTAAATCATACCCACCTGGTATTTCATACATATAGATTAATTTGCATGTGGGACCTATCATGTGTATTGGGGGTGTTGGCTATGTACTTTGTGTATTGTCCTAGTGGGGTGATACTTAAGATTTTCTATCTATACCCATATCGTATCTATGAGTGTTTTGGGATTGTATTTAGAATTTTGGCTTCCATCAACCATTTCATTGGTCTCAAGAAAAACTCTTGTTCATAAGCCATCGTATGGGAATTTTAATTTCATCCTTAATTGAATAGAGCTTGGGATTCTATGTCCTTCTTGGTCTTCAAATGAAAGTAACAATAATTTATATATATATATATTTATACATAATAACTAGTAGGAATAAAGGGGTGTTGAAATGCTCTGTTCAGTGAAATTTGAGTATCACACTCATGGAACTTTTTGATAGTTACTTAGATAAATCTTGTCTTAAAATAAAATTTTATATTATCTGAATGGAAGACCCCATTTCATCATCATGGGGCTAAAAGATCTCTTGCTTGGGGGTTTTGTTAGAGCTCATGCAACTTCATGATGCCAATATGGTCGGGTGGAGAGAAAGTTTGATTCTCTTGAGTTATATCATTGTTGTTACTAATCTCATGGTTGAGATGGTCTTTGAACATTTCACTTAACTAGGACTGTTTCCTTGAAGAGAAATAGATATTAAGTCTCGACATTAGATTGTCATGTATGCATGATGGGAATTGTTTATGAATAAATTATATGAAATTTGTGCATATCTTGAAAGGATTCTTAGGATAGAGCAAGATCCTTAGAAAGTAAATAGTATGAAATCATAAATCCATTATTAAATTTTCCTAACCTTAGTACTTAGTATATTCAGGTTTAGCAAGTGAATAATATTGCAAGATGCCACCAAATATCTTTTGACCACTTATTGATCAAAAGAAGTATGATAAGAGAAATATAAGATATTATTTCCAAGATCCCTACAATACATTCTTATACATAATATATCGATTCAACTTAGATTATGCATGATTGAACTTTGTCAAATTATCAGGGATTGATTCTATACCCTTATGTTGTTATGATATCCTTAACAGATTTTCCAATCCCCAACTTCACCTAAATGGGTGGCAGTTGATTGTGAAATTGTTTGGGGAAAAGGGACCCAAGAAAGGGTTGCATACCTACTCATTTAGTTTGTAAATAAAATAATAGAGACATAGGTGAAACAAAGTAGAGAAATTTGTTTGGCATATGTTAGTGTTATTGGGTTATGAGGGAGACTGAGGTAGAGTTAACATTGAACATAAGGGTTATACCCCATGTGTTAGTCAACCAAGTGTGTGATGGTTGAATTATCTAGAAAGATTCAATATGTGGATTGTATTGTTTTTTATTAGAGGTAAATAACGTGTTTTGAAGGGGCCCAAAACCCTATACAAAGAAAGTAGCTGAACTAAAGATAAAAGAAAAACATCAGCAAACAACCCAATAGTAGCAACCCATCAGCAAAAAAGTAGCCAAAAAGGAGAAGCACCCATGAGCAGCACTACATAATTTTTAGAATGTCTATCACCTCTATATCACAGTTGATAGCTTTCTGTGCATCATCAAAAACATCAAAAAATTCCTTCCCAGAAGCTCCTCCTCGAGCTTTAGTTTTGCTCCTTGTACGTGCTCCAGGGCCACCCGTATTAACCTCAAAAATCAAAATCATACCTTTTTCACTATTCTTACCAGCAGCAACAACTTCACCCATCTACTCACCAACAATTGCACCCCCATCTTCATGGGTAGTATCTTTTCTCTTCTTAGCACTAACAAGAGGAGAGGCAATAGCAGTAGAATCAACATTCCCAATACTTTTATGACGCTCCCCTTCTCTCAATAGATAGTCCCAAAATTTCCCCATTTGATCTTCAAGATTGAGGATTCTTTCTTCCATATTCTACTTCATTTTGAGGGTTTCCTCTACCACCGTGTCTACCACAGTGTTTAAGGATTCAAAAATCTCATCAATTTGGTTCTAAATAGAGGACCCCTTAGTCTTGTTAACCATACCCCTAACTTTGACATTCGTTTTATTAAGCTCATGGAAAAACCACTTAAAAAGCTTAAAGAAAACTAGAGACCCCTCACACGTAGTGCCAAGCACATCAGCCAAATCATTTCTATCAATATTAAAAAACCCTTTACCTAGGGCATCCTCCTCCTCAGATGAAATATTCTTATCCTTTTCAACAGGGGGTCCCTTACCTTTTTCCACAGCGACCAAAGTTTTAAGCTTGTGGATGGAGCTAGCAATTCCTTCAACCACTGCTTTTCTCTTCATAACCCTCTCCAGGTCCTCATCCTGGGGCTCCAAAACACCAGCAGAAACACCATACTTATCTTTCATCTGGATAGCCAACTGAACGCTTGAGGAATCATCAACAAAGATGTCGCTCGCAATAGTGAGAGGTCGACCCTGCTCCAGAATCTGACTCACAAACCGCAACACCTTTTTCTTCCCATTGGATTCCCCAATGTCCTTCATCTTGGTGGTTGGAGGTGAAGAAGAAGCCTCTCCATACAAATCATTCCTAATCTTCGGACCCCTACTCGGTACCACAACAACAGGTTCATCACTACAAGTTAAATAAGCACCACTATCACAATCTTCACCTTTTTTCTTCTTTCCCAAGGGATGGCTATGTGGACCCCCTTCCAGAGAGGCAAGAGAATCTGGCACAAACTCCACATCATCCTCTGAGTCATCCTCTTTACCCAGAATTAGCTTCTTTCTCTTGGCCCTTTTACTAACAGGTTCATCATTAGAAGTTGCATCATACCCTTTCACAGGTTTTTTATCCTTTGGGGTGGCCATAGGTTTGGGAACCTCAAAAGATTTTGCATAATCATAAATCAGGAGAATTAACCCGACATGTAAAATAGGATTTTTTGGATTCTTCTTGTGATCCTTAATCCCCGCATCCAAATACATAAGAAGATAAAATAGAAAAGAGACCCTCCTCTTGTGACGAAAGTGATTTAACAAAATGAAATGGTAGTTACTCAGCATCGAGAAACGACCTTCCAAGGTAATGTAGCGCATTAATTCCTCCGCAACATCTCCCCATAAAGCCTTAAGGGAGCTGCATTGATAGCCGCCACTCTTAGCAGTCTTTAAATCCTTCTCTTCATCATCTTTGAAGAACATTTTCATTATTGTTTACACCTCCTTTTTATCCCTAAAAACCTTCATATCGTCCATAGGTAAACTTGTAATTCCAACGATGAATGCCTCATTCACCTTAAACGTAGTCCCATAAAGTTTAAGAACTATGTCGTTCCAACCCTTAAGAAAGAGCTCCATCACCTGAGGGTTGTTTCCATGAAGTCTTTCTAGATAAGGGGTTAATCCACCCTTAACAAGCACCTTCCAAACCTCCTTCTTCTCCTTCGTAGCAACACAAGATTTGGGTTCGACCCGATTTCTATCACCCCCCATATTTCTGGAATTCACACCAAAAACCAACTTATAGACACAAAGCCCAACACCAAGAAAACTCTGGAACACAATGCCAAAACTACCCAGAATCCGTGTGAGGCTAGAGCTAGGGCAGGGGAATATAACAATTCTTTTTTTATGGTACCCTGCACCTGTACGAAACTCTTGATTCAAATCTTGCATCCCATTCTTATTCATAACATTCTACCATGTGGTGAGAAGCTTGCATGTCGCCCACTACAATAGGGCTTTAAGCCATATGAATTCAACACTCATTATTTATCATGGTAATAGCCTCTATAGGGAGAGGGTTGTTCTGACCCCACTCCCTAAAATCTCTAACACCAATGTTTGCAAAGATATCCGCAAGCCCATTTCCTTCTCTAAGGATATGTGAAATATAAACCTCATCAAACGACTTTAACATGTCTAAATAATCCTTTATTAGGGACTCAATAGTCCAAGAAGGAGGAGAAATATTTTTCCAATTGTTTATAATATTCAGAGAATCTCCCTCAAGCTGGAATTTTTTAAAACCTTTGGTTTTAGCCAATTTGAGACCATGATAGGTTGCAACTATGTGGATTGTATTGTTAACCTTTCATCCTGTAATCTTATTAATGTTATATGGTTACCTTCATCCTAGATCATTCTTGGTTATCTATTTTGGTAAGTGGCCCTTGAGTAGTGTTACAATTGAGATCGTTAACCATTATTATTGCAATAAAAAGAGAAGCCTAGTCGATTAACCACTATTGATCATTTTATGTATTTTTTATACTGTTGTGAGTTGTTGTCATTCAAACCCTGGGTCAAAGGTATGATTGTTGGGAAATCAAATATGAGTTGGATAAACTCAAGTTGTCAAACTACAAAGCCTCTACGAAATATGTAGGTAAGGTCATCAAAGATGAGCCCCCGAGGACTAGGTCTAGACCCTAGGTCTTGTTCTCTTATTTTTACTTTGAGATTACTATATATTGATATATTTTATTGTTTCAAATTATTAATTAGTTAGGATAACTAATTAAGACATTCTCAGTGATGTGGATTCCATGTATCCACTTAATCTTGACCAAGATGGTCACAAAATTTGTTTACCTAATCAAGTTCTTGTGATTGATTGGTCAAGTGTTGTTATACTTTCATGAAGTGCTTGTAAAGGAAGCAACCTTTTGTGAATTATGCAAGTTTTTGGGATCAAAATTTGGAATTTGTGTTTTGTCCTTAACTATTATTTGGTAGAATTTTTTAGGCATTACACTATCAAGCTCCTATATGATTGGATAGTTTTGTATCCATGACACTAAATTATTTATAGATAAAAATATATTTTTAGATTTATAGTGCTTGTGAATAAGATTGTTCATGTGTACAAGCCCTATTTAGTACTAGTTATTTGCTAACGACCTACAAGATATCTTTAAATGCATATATATAATTTCTAACTCATTATTTTTAATGTACATAAAATGAGGTAGCAAATAATTTCAAAAAAATCAAATACAAAGAAAAATATTAAATTGTGAATAAATGAGAAATACAAAATATAGTAATTTTACTAATTTAAAATTTGAAAAAATATATCTCTAAATGAATTTCTTTTTAATTGAATTAAATTTAACTTTAAAATACCCTAATGATCATGTATCATGAATTTTAAGTAATTTAATAGTCATCCAACCAATAAATTCCTTAATATGGATGGCATTCCTCATGGATCCCCTTTTTGGAACAATGTCAATAAATGTGAACAAATTCCTATAAATGGTTCAATATGGAGGGAAAATAATGGTATGAAGCTCAAATTATAAGATGATTCTTGTCTGAGCAAGGTCCCCTTATTACTCTGTGATCAATGATGACCTTGATACCTCATTTGGTTCCCATGTACCTAACTATTAGGAGAATAGAGCTCATAGTGGGAATTGAAAAAAATCTATCAAACCTTGGGACATAAAAATTATAGTCCATGCTATTCCTAACATTATTGAAAACTAAAAGAGCCATCACATAAGTCAATTTCATCATGAGGATAAAATAGTTTGGACTAATTCTACCTCAAGAGATTTTAGTATTGTTTCAAGATATATCTTATTGATAAAATTCCTTCCCTATATATTTGAATGAAAATATATATGGGTATGTACAGGATCATGATGGGCCAAACAGGCCCTTAAGTGGCAATGAAAATTTAGAACAATTAGAGTTAGGCAACTTGACGTAAAAATTTGAATAAGTTATCTATATTATTTCAAAAACATGTAAGAATAGATTCTGTGGGAAATTTAATGTAGTTTCTAAACTACTAGGTTTATTTTTTTAAAAACAAAATCTATTTGGTGAAAATTTGAAATTTCAATGCAGTATTACTTAAATTTCAGGAAAAAATTAAGAAGTAGGTGTCTGTCTGACCACCCTAACCATAATAAAATGATAATATTTTTTTATGAGATTTTAGATGTAAGTAGCGGACTCATGTCTGGATGTGACACATAATTTTTTGTAATTTTTTTCCATGTAAATAATTACTTATGAATTTTTTATTACAACTTTTTAAAAATATAAAAACTCGTATGTCTGACCACCTTAACTTGGTCAAAATTTCATAAAATTCATTTTTTTTTTTAAAATCCTATAGTATGCAAAGCATAGAATGTGACACATGTTTTGGATTCAAAAAATATGATACCATTTGAAAGTTATAAATGTTTTACAATCAACCTAACAATCAGGACTTTAGTCATAACTCTAATAGAAAATAAATAAAAATCTATTAAATTCAAAATAAAACATAATTTATATTGGCAAAAAGCTGAGAATCTCCTCTACAAACCCTTTTCATTTTATCAATTTTGGCTAAAAATAAAGTCGTCAGCCACATGGGCGAAGTCCGGAAAAACAAAGTAAGTTGTTAAACACGCTTTTTGTGTTGACTTTTTAGGATTGGTATCTCCTAACCAAATACCAAAGAAAACCCGAGCCTAAGCCTATTCCCCAGGCAATGAATTTTGTGTCAGACATATCAGATATCGGATTTAAATTGGATATCTGATTTGAATCGGATATTCGATCTGTTTACAT